>CM073576.1:122343993-123543993 GCA_037074715.1 Magnolia kwangsiensis
ATGCAAATAATCTCATAAACTGAGCATGAATTACACATCTTCTTTTTAACACATCCAATTAGAATTGCATTTGAACTAGCAAGCTAACATTCTTCTTTATTTATTTATTTAATCAAGGAAACAAGATAACTGAAAATAAAGTAAGTTGTACTAGTAAAAGACATCCAGTAGCTACTGCATCCTTATTGCATTACAAATTAAGAACATTTGTGCCAGTGGAGTCCTTGAGGTCCTCTGATTGGTCTATACATTGGTGAGCTCCACATAGCTGTAT
The DNA here is from genome assembly GCA_037074715.1 of Magnolia kwangsiensis. Classification (NCBI taxonomy): domain Eukaryota; kingdom Viridiplantae; phylum Streptophyta; class Magnoliopsida; order Magnoliales; family Magnoliaceae; genus Magnolia; species Magnolia kwangsiensis. Next base: position 122,344,268 of record CM073576.1, read on the forward strand.
ATTTGGATGATCTTAAACATCCTTCTGGTAGGTCCTATTATGGATGACCATAGTTAGAAGTCAAACTGACATGATCATCCTGGCCATTTGATCAACAAATGGCTAAAAACAAAAAAGGTAAATAGGGGAAAATTCCACAGTCATTGTGAATTTATGTGTTGGTCCACCAAAGAAGGGTTTACTAGATGGAGGATAAAATGGGTTCATCCAACCATACAAAAATTCGTGCCCCATTTACAGAGAGTTGAAATGCGGGACCTTTAGCATGATTAACATAAGAACGTTCTTGGTTGAGGCATTTCCTTGAACAATTAGCATGCAGATTTTTATATAGAAAATAATAAAATTGTAACACCCTGAAAATCGGGGGTCGTGTATAAACTCAACTCCCGAGTTCCAGACCGTCACTTATGCAACAAAAATGGTTATGATTCGATGTTGTCTGATTTAAAGCATTCACATGAGTAAAAGTATACCAAAACTGCAATTCATACTTCAGATCCAGTGATAAAAGCAAGCGGAAGACTAAACAAGATATATATCACTGTATGGAAAAACAAAGTAATCTCAACTGTCTCCAAAGTATGACTACATCTCTGAGTCTCATATACATGTACATAACAAAAGAATAATGTTCAAAAAGAAAAGTCCCACTGATGTCCCCTCGATCCAGGTCGCCTACGGGAAGCCGTCATGATACTGCATATACGAGAACTCATCCTGGTCCTCGTCATCATCTAGCTCCACCTCCTGGATCTCGTCGTCACCTGCAACTACAACAGGGTCTGGTGGGTGTTGCAAACACCATCCCGTAACGTGGGAATGAGTGATCAACTCAGTGGAATCATAGAGCAAAGATTAGCATGTTCACAATTCAATCACGCGATAATAGTAAAGCAGTAAATCAGACAAGTCCTAATACTGTTGTTAATGCAAGATGATATGACGTGATGTATGCCCTCACCGACGATCACCCTCATACGGCAACATCTTACGACCGCGGCATGCCACACTCCCTAGAGTGCTCCACATCTTCCAGGCACATGCAATGCTATGGTGATATGATTACCAAGTTGTTATTAGTCCATTCAAACAGCAGGATTGGGAAACTAAGGTACCTCCCTTGTATCAATCCCAACACGGATCCTGTCTAGGGTCGTCACTCCTAGTAATCTCATACGATGTACATTTCGTAGGTCACTGCAAGGGCTGCCAGGGCTGTTGCTCGCACTCGTTGCACCGCTCCCCCATCACCTTATCAATACAGGCCCACTGTACTCTACTGCACGGAAGGGTCGTCGCCTCCCGTAAACTCAGAATACGCTCGCGGTCACTACAAAGGGCTCGTCGCCTGATCAGTGTAGGCCGACAGCTAGAATATAGTGTCCCATACCACCATAATCTGCTCACGAGTCAAGGTGCTCACTGGTCACTACGGGGAGGTTTGTGGCCCCAGCGTAGGCCGACAGCTCGACCACGGTGTCCCATACCACCATGCCCGGCTCATGAGTCTTCGTGGATCAAGGTACCACGGTTAATAGGGTTTACAATGGTAAGTTCAGTACCCTAGGTTCAAGCAGTTATGATACATACAAGGTGAACAAACATCGGCCAGTCGGGTTACTTGACGGGCTCGACTAGCGCGATCGCATCTCGAATTGAACGACATGAAGTGCGTAAAACACTTCGCGTGGCCTAACCACTGCCGCCAACTCTCAACACGAATCACATTCATCGACGCGTCGTTCGTGGCTATGACCAGTCAGCCACGAATTCGCTCGGTTACCGACTGCCTGGACTAAGTCAAGTCCCACACATCTATGGAATTACATTAACACTATAAGAAGGTATTGGAATTGAAATACATCATGTGAGCATGTTAGCACATGTTATGACATTCAACTTAAGCAAATCTTCAAGGCATACTTCCCATGCATATTCAACTTAAGCAAATCCTCAAGCACACACATTCCATGCATGTAATGAAATCATGCATTTTGTCAACATGTAGAAAATCATTTAGGTCGGCATAATAATTGAAAAATCAATCACAAAGTATCAAATAACATCATTTAATTCAATACATACTAATACAAGCATTTATACAAACACATACACTACACACTTAGGTCTACATATAGCATGTCGACCCAAAGTGTGCAACTAGGCGAATCTCTTCGCCAAACTAATTATGCACGCATTCCTAACTTCCTAATGCGACAACAAACCATGTCAACCACATCAGCAAAATATGAATGCAAACAGTACTTCCTACAAATGACTAAAATGCCCTAAATCTCATATTCTTCGTTAGCTTACGAAACGGGAAACGAAGAGCATTTTGTACATGTCAAACGGCGATGCCGTCAAGAATCTACTATTAAACGACATTGAAAGCATTGGGAACCGTCAATCCAAGCGTCTAAAATCCTCACCTAGTGTCTTGTAGACTCGGGAATTGAAGCGGAGCGTATATGCTTCGTCTACGGCGAGTAAGGAGCCTAATACATAAGATCCATAAGCTACATCGCTATGGAAACAAGGAAAACTCAAATCAACAACTATTTAGGGTTTTTACTTACCTAGGATTGCGGTGGAATCGCCGGGAAAGCGGTAGAGGAGTGTTGCTTAAGCATGTGCAACACGTAGCACAAGTGGCGGGAAGAACTCTCCCACTCTCTCACAATCTCTCACTCTTTTTCTCTCTCCCAAGCTAGGGCTTCTCTCAAATTCGGATGGGAGAGAGGAGTGAGGGTTTCAACCCCTTTTATAGCCTAAAACATGCCCAAAATAGGCTTGGGAACAATGTTTACTTGGTGCCTAACCAAATCGGGGCCGTTTCGGTCCAAAAGGGCATTTCTGGAGGTCCCCAGGCCAAATGCGGTCGGACTTAAGCTCATGCATACTGGATCTAGCACACATCCAGTTTTCAGACCGGTTGGGTTCCCAGATCGCACGTGGCGGCCCAGTTTCATTTTAACGGTCACCGCACCAAGATCAGGCCTATAAGTCTCGTGATATATAATAGATATTTTTCCTGATCCAAGGGTGTAATTTGGCTGTATTCTGACGGTCAGAACGCTCAATACTGATGCGTCAAATTGTGTGCCAGTTTTGAATTTCAAATTCCAATTCTAACCCTATTCTCACTCTCTTCGGTCCGGGCTCAATGAAATAGCCTGTGATTATCGGTTTGACTTGATTTTTGGAATGAGTGTCAAGTCCAGCTAGACGGTTCTAACGGTCTAAGATAGGAGGTATCGGACTTTCGACGTGCGGTCTAGATCCAATACAAAGATTCAAAGTGGTCCAGAGAACAAACCTGCTTAGAGTTTGGTCCGAGGTTTTAGAGCATTATAGCACCATTGGTTCCACTCGCTTTGGGCCTTGTAGAACGTATTTAAAGTGATCAGGGACCGTTTCTCAGCTATTCTAACGTTGCACTAGCTAACTTATGCTTAGTTTCTAAAGAAATTTATCCTAAGTGGTTTCTTTGACTATGGAATTGGGTTCTGAACGATTTTTCAGGTGTTTTAATTGACCCACTGCCTAAGGACGTCAAATCCCAGATTAGCCAAAATCCGGGGTGTTACAATCTACCCCCCTTAAAACACAATGTCGTCCCCGACATTGGCGAAGGGCAAGGAGTACTTTCTCTAAGGAAGGTTCAAATCCTATTTAATAACCTAATCGTACATATAACCTAAATCAAATGTTTCGATCCTGGGCCAGTGGGAAAGAGGCCAACCACTCTTCCGCTGCGCCACACTGATCGAACGGCAGTGTTGACTAATCCTAACTGGATTGGACTTAATACGTTCTACCCCCCTTAAAACTTGGTTCTACTTAAAGTCTAAGAATCGTTGCATCGATCCGTATATCGGAACGGGGCGTAACTTAGGGGCTATCCTTAACCTTTCTCTACATGGTTTTAAGTCCTTGCCATTTCCCAAAGACAATGTGATCCTGTTTAGTTGTAGATGGTTGGGCCATCACAGAAGAAAGGTTGTGTAGTGGGTCTAAGCCGGATACGTTGAACCTTCTGTCTAATCAGGACAGAAAATGTGTTGTATCAGTTCTTAATCCAAGTCGATGCCGATCCTCTGCTTGATCAGAGCATTGGATTCATTGGTAACCACTAGGAGTAAGAAATCGACTCAAACCGCGAATACATCGCTTACATGTAGTTCCTTTACTCTGCGTTCCCGAATGCAATAAGTCCTTGGGAAAGGCAATTCTAAGGGGCGTGCTAGTTCATTCTAAGTTCAATCTGAGGGGGTTATAAATGTTCCCTGAGAGTGTATGGTTCCTTCCTATGGGCAACAACAGGAGTCTATAAGTCATAAGGGGATCTATCCAAGGAAGGGAGTCTCATTCCAATCAAAACTAATCTATCATTCCTTAACATATACAGGCTTTACCCTACTCTAGGTAACTAGTAGGCTAGTCTGTAACTCAGTAGCTATAATCTAAAACTTAAGATTATACGGTAAATGGCTTTCCATACCATTTCTACTACAGAGAGTTGTTCTATCGCTTAGGGTCAAGATTGTCTAAATGGAATTGAATTTCTTATGTCGTCAGACTCTTCAAATCTAGGAGTGCTAACTCTAGGACCAAAACGCCAAGGGCCTATGTGGCCAGTAACATTCAGTTGTATTAAATAGAACCGCGTTCTTAGTCCCATAGTGGGATCGGAAGTGGCATGCTTGGTAGGAGGGTGGGGTGGGATAAAAACTAATTTGTAGGCTGAATCCCGGGAGTTACAATACTCCCGATCCGGGGACAATACCTTACAGTGAAATGAGACGGCATGCACTCTATTCCACAAATTTTGGCTATATTAAGCCCAAACCACAACACAAACATTCACATAACAAGTCGAAAAGCATCATGCATTTCATTAAACCAAAATTGTCATAATACAAGGGATATCTCCCTATAAGTATCATGACAAAAAGTACATGGGAGCTATGTCAGTCAGCTACTACAGCAACATAGGTAAACTACCAGCCTTATCAGGCTTACAAAACACAACTTAAAACAGGAAATGACTAACTACTAATAATAACATCAAGGATCGCATCGCTAGTCGGAGTCTGGCGACGGAGGAGGAGCACCCTTATCCTGTAAGCAACACAGGATTGCCTTCAAGGTGCGAGTCACCTTGCCAAACTTCTTCTTCGTAACGGCCTTGGCATCAGCGACCTCTGCTCGAAGTTCTTGGACTTCCCTTAGCAAAGCGGTCTGACTCTCCTCCATCCGAGCAATGCGATCGTCAATAGTAGTCTGCGCAGAAGGAGGAGGGCTCTCATCAGTATCCTGAGCCTCCTCTTCTGCTTCTTCCTGAGTCTCTTCCTGAACTTCTGCACTAGGTTCTCCTTCGCTTTGATCTTCCTCTTCATCAAAGTCGTCCCCACTATCCCTTCCAAGTTGATTTTCACGATATTGCGACCCAATCTTCATCTTAACCATCGTCGACTCATCGATGGTGTGAATCGATACCGGCAATTCGGGTCCAAGTCTATAGGCAAACTCAAGCACAATCTTGCAAATAAGTCGGCCAAAGGGAAGGGATTCGGATGTTCTCCTCGACCTGGCTATGAGAACTATCTGCCGTAAGATGAAAGTGGCCATACATACGTTCTCTCCCTGGGCCACCAGAAATAAGAAATCGACCATAAGACGTGTACATTCAATGCGGTTCATCGACCTAGGATAAACATTGAACGCGCAGATGTGATGCAGCAGACGCAAATCCTCAGACATGTACGTCGCCTTGAGGCTATTATTAGGCGGCCATGGAACCAACTTACCGCACAGAAACCTGGTGCGGCGATCTCGTTCACGTCTAGTCCTCAAATTCTTCTCACTTGGATGTACATCACCTAGAGGCACGTTGAGAAGTCGCGCAACCAACCGGACGTCGATCGTAGCCATCCGATCTCTGCCAAAAGGGATTTTGAACTGTAAGGGCTCCAAGGTAGGACTCTGGATGCTAGCATAGAAGGCACGAACAGTGCTCACATTAGCACGAGCGCGAGCTTCAAAGATCGGTCCCCTGTGCGCAGCTTCAATGCGTTCGAACAACAGATATTCGCCGAACAATCGCCCATCTACGTCCGCCTCAAATAACACTCTACGATCAGTGTATTCACCATGAGGCATCTCTGATAGGATGGTTCGTCCAAGATGTGCATGGGGATCCAAATCCCGCTTTGTACAGCACTCCAGGACTGCAGCTGGACCTGCGGTGGCGCTTGAACTTGCGGCACCACCCCGCGGTCTTCTCGATCGAGCAGGGCGGCTCGGCCCAGCCTCGTCCGACGCAGTTTTCCTCTTACCCATCAAAGATATGATGGATGAGAGCGACAAAAGACCCAAAATGGCTTCCACGAAGGCCATGGAAAATGCCGAAAATGCGGAGAAATGGCTGCCCAATCTGACAAAAGGAAATCTAGGCGTCGTAGAGGGATGCTTCAAGCTTCCCAAGGCTGTACTTTCAGGGAAAAATAAGAACAAAAAGATGGAATGGAGCTGCTCACGATTTCAGCACTATTTGGAGGATTTTGGAGCTCCAAATGGGGAAATCTTCAAGGAAGGGGGCTGCCAACACCCAATAATTGATGGGTGGTGGTCGATTTTGGCCAAGGAAGGGTTTAGGAGGGGTTTGGGTCACCGGGGTTTGGAATGGAGTGCTGAAAATCAAATCTAGGGTATGCAAGGGGGCTGTTTGTGAAGGAGAGGGGGGTTTTAGGGGTTTTCGTGGGATGGGAGGTAGCTAGGGGTGATGTGGGGGGTATCTAAGTGGGTGCGCCCAAAGGGCAGCACCAACAGAGGTGGCCGGCCGGCGATGCATCGCCCGGCCGGCGATGGCATCGCCGGCCAACCTTCAGGTTGGCCAGCGGGACCCCATGGGTCTGGTCCCCCATGGTCCCAGGGCCCCAAAAAGTCAGGTCCCACCCCTTGGTTCATCATATTTTGGTCCCTATGAGCCCAAACATGTGTTCGGGGCTTTCCGGGTCCACATCGCAATACCGAATACCAAACCATATGATGCAGCATATGAATTTGGGGTAGAAGGATCCAGTACATCTTTCTAGCTCCTCAGTTGCTACAGAAAGTGAAGTTAGAATGGCCTTATGGCCATTTTTCATGAAATTTTACTATTCACTGTAAAATTTGGTGAATGTACTAATTTGTATTATTTTCACATTAGGTTTGATGCCTAACATGAAATGGATAAGAAAGAACTGAAGGTTGAAGTGTTTAGAGAAGGAATTTTGAGAATTTTTGGCAAAACGGGGTTTTTAAGCCCTGGCGATTGATTACTGGAGTCGTGGTCATTCCACGGCCCAAAGGTTCACCTTTGCGGTTTAAAACCGCTCATAGGACGTCTCCACCCGACTTCCTACAGCTTAGAAGTGATTCGGGTCGCTTTACGCGACCCGAGATACGTTACAGACTCGATCTTGCGATCGATCCTTATAGACTTCGCCTATCGGCGAATCTGTGATCCTAGAAGTGTTTCTAGACCCTTCTCGCACCCACCTAAGTCAAAAGAAACGACAGCGTACGTCGCAAGACCATAACCCAGGCCCAGTATACTCTCATTCATGCTCTGATACCAACTTGTAACACCCTGAAAATCGGGGGTCGTGTATAAACTCAACTCCCGAGTTCCAGACCGTCACTTATGCAACAAAAATGGTTATGATTCGATGTTGTCTGATTTAAAGCATTCACATGAGTAAAAGTATACCAAAACTGCAATTCATACTTCAGATCCAGTGATAAAAGCAAGCGGAAGACTAAACAAGATATATATCACTGTATGGAAAAACAAAGTAATCTCAACTGTCTCCAAAGTATGACTACATCTTTGAGTCTCATATACATGTACATAACAAAAGAATAATGTTCAAAAAGAAAAGTCCCACTGATGTCCCCTCGATCCAGGTCGCCTACGGGAAGCCGTCATGATACTGCATATACGAGAACTCATCCTGGTCCTCGTCATCATCTAGCTCCACCTCCTGGATCTCGTCGTCACCTGCAACTACAACAGGGTCTGGTGGGTGTTGCAAACACCATCCCGTAACGTGGGAATGAGTGATCAACTCAGTGGAATCATAGAGCAAAGATTAGCATGTTCACAATTCAATCACGCGATAATAGTAAAGCAGTAAATCAGACAAGTCCTAATACTGTTGTTAATGCAAGATGATATGACGTGATGTATGCCCTCACCGACGATCACCCTCATACGGTAACATCTTACGACCGCGGCATGCCACACTCCCTAGAGTGCTCCACATCTTCCAGGCACATGCAATGCTATGGTGATATGATTACCAAGTTGTTATTAGTCCATTCAAACAGCAGGATTGGGAAACTAAGGTACCTCCCTTGTATCAATCCCAACACGGATCCTGTCTAGGGTCGTCACTCCTAGTAATCTCATACGATGTACATTTCGTAGGTCACTGCAAGGGCTGCCAGGGCTGTTGCTCGCACTCGTTGCACCGCTCCCCCATCACCTTATCAATACAGGCCCACTGTACTCTACTGCACGGAAGGGTCGTCGCCTCCCGTAAACTCAGAATACGCTCGCGGTCACTACAAAGGGCTCATCGCCTGATCAGTGTAGGCCGACAGCTAGAATATAGTGTCCCATACCACCATAATCTGCTCACGAGTCAAGGTGCTCACTGGTCACTACGGGGAGGTTTGTGGTCCCAGCGTAGGCCGACAGCTCGACCACGGTGTCCCATACCACCATGCCCGGCTCATGAGTCTTCGTGGATCAAGGTACCACGGTTAATAGGGTTTACAATGGTAAGTTCAGTACCCTAGGTTCAAGCAGTTATGATACATACAAGGTGAACAAACATCGGCCAGTCGGGTTACTTGACGGGCTCGACTAGCGCGATCGCATCTCGAATTGAACGACATGAAGTGCGTAAAACACTTCGCGTGGCCTAACCACTGCCGCCAACTCTCAACACGAATCACATTCATCGACGCGTCGTTCGTGGCTATGACCAGTCAGCCACGAATTCGCTCGGTTACCGACTGCCTGGACTAAGTCAAGTCCCACACATCTATGGAATTACATTAACACTATAAGAAGGTATTGGAATTGAAATACATCATGTGAGCATGTTAGCACATGTTATGACATTCAACTTAAGCAAATCTTCAAGGCATACTTCCCATGCATATTCAACTTAAGCAAATCCTCAAGCACACACATTCCATGCATGTAATGAAATCATGCATTTTGTCAACATGTAGAAAATCATTTAGGTCGGCATAATAATTGAAAAATCAATCACAAAGTATCAAATAACATCATTTAATTCAATACATACTAATACAAGCATTTATACAAACACATACACTACACACTTAGGTCTACATATAGCATGTCGACCCAAAGTGTGCAACTAGGCGAATCTCTTCGCCAAACTAATTATGCACGCATTCCTAACTTCCTAATGCGACAACAAACCATGTCAACCACATCAGCAAAATATGAATGCAAACAGTACTTCCTACAAATGACTAAAATGCCCTAAATCTCATATTCTTCGTTAGCTTACGAAACGGGAAACGAAGAGCATTTTGTACATGTCAAACGGCGATGCCGTCAAGAATCTACTATTAAACGACATTGAAAGCATTGGGAACCGTCAATCCAAGCGTCTAAAATCCTCACCTAGTGTCTTGTAGACTCGGGAATTGAAGCGGAGCGTATATGCTTCGTCTACGGCGAGTAAGGAGCCTAATACATAAGATCCATAAGCTACATCGCTATGGAAACAAGGAAAACTCAAATCAACAACTATTTAGGGTTTTTACTTACCTAGGATTGCGGTGGAATCGCCGGGAAAGCGGTAGAGGAGTGTTGCTTAAGCATGTGCAACACGTAGCACAAGTGGCGGGAAGAACTCTCCCACTCTCTCACAATCTCTCACTCTTTTTCTCTCTCCCAAGCTAGGGCTTCTCTCAAATTCGGATGGGAGAGAGGAGTGAGGGTTTCAACCCCTTTTATAGCCTAAAACATGCCCAAAATAGGCTTGGGAACAATGTTTACTTGGTGCCTAACCAAATCGGGGCCGTTTCGGTCCAAAAGGGCATTTCTGGAGGTCCCCAGGCCAAATGCGGTCGGACTTAAGCTCATGCATACTGGATCTAGCACACATCCAGTTTTCAGACCGGTTGGGTTCCCAGATCGCACGTGGCGGCCCAGTTTCATTTTAACGGTCACCGCACCAAGATCAGGCCTATAAGTCTCGTGATATATAATAGATATTTTTCCTGATCCAAGGGTGTAATTTGGCTGTATTCTGACGGTCAGAATGCTCAATACTGATGCGTCAAATTGTGTGCCAGTTTTGAATTTCAAATTCCAATTCTAACCCTATTCTCACTCTCTTCGGTCCGGGCTCAATGAAATAGCCTGTGATTATCGGTTTGACTTGATTTTTGGAATGAGTGTCAAGTCCAGCTAGACGGTTCTAACGGTCTAAGATAGGAGGTATCGGACTTTCGACGTACGGTCTAGATCCAATACAAAGATTCAAAGTGGTCCAGAGAACAAACCTGCTTAGAGTTTCGTCCGAGGTTTTAGAGCATTATAGCACCATTGGTTCCACTCGCTTTGGGCCTTGTAGAACGTATTTAAAGTGATCAGGGACCGTTTCCCAGCTATTCTAACGTTGCACTAGCTAACTTATGCTTAGTTTCTAAAGAAATTTATCCTAAGTGGTTTCTTTGACTATGGAATTGGGTTCTGAACGATATTTCAGGTGTTTTAATTGACCCACTGCCTAAGGACGTCAAATCCCAGATTAGCCAAAATCCGGGGTGTTACAAAAATGCTTTAGTGAAATAAAAATAGAAATTCATATTATTTTCTTTCCTTCTTGATTAGTTACAAAAATTTCATATGATTATATTAACTTCACTTCATGTAACTATTAACAATGAAATGAAAATAATAAGGGGAAATAAGTCTCACCAAATTAGTTCACAAGCAGGAATCCATAAATTGCTAAATCCCCAAATCCCTAAAATCCCCAAATCCTCAACAATGTGAAGTAATGCGCCCTAAAATCCCCAAATCCTTAAATGAGGGTCCACATCAAATTAGGAATCCACATTGCTAAATCCCCAAATCCATAAATCGATATTGAGACTGAGAGAGATTGAGAGAGAAAGACAGAGATACCTCACGGTCGTCATTGTGCTAGCCTTCAACCTAGCTTTAGAGAGAGAGAGAGAGGGTGTGCATGGGTAGGGCGTTCGGCAACGATAGGGTGGAGAGATCAGAGAGAGAGAGAAGAGAGAGAGAGAGAGAGAGAGAGAGAGAGAGAGAGAGAGGGTGCGAAGAGACAGAGAGAGACGAGAGGGTGCGAGAGAGACACACAGAGAGAGAGAAGGTGCGAGAGAGAGAGTGAGAGAGAGGAGAGGGTGTGCACGAGAGAGATGAATTAGGGTCTCTCTCTAGACGCCCTAATTTCATTTGATGTCACCAACTTCTGTGGGCCCCACTATGATGTATGTATTATATCCACACCGTCCATCCATTTTGAGATATCATTTAAGTCATGAGCCAAAGAATGAGGCAAATAAAAATCTATAGTGGATCCTACCATAGAAAACACCGGGGAGAGTGATTCCCACCGTTGAAACTATCCTAAGGCCCATCATAATTTTTATTTGAAATCCAACCTTTTCAAAAATTTAAAAAGACACGAAATAAGGGAAAACACAAATATCAGCTTGATCTAAAACTTTTGTGGCCTTTAGAAGTTTTTAATGGTGGATATTGTTGTCCCACTATTTTTTGTGTTGGGGTCCATTGGAGCTTTGGATTTAACTCATTCTTTGGATATTGCCCTAAAATGATCTCTCCAATTGGATGGAAGGTGATGATACAATACATACATCATGGTGGGGCCCAGGGAACTTGCTGATGTCACTTAAGTAGCTAGTCTCGCTACTCCCCCTGACACTAGCCCCATGGCTGGTGGTCGGTGCTCTGTGGGCCACACTATGATGTATGTATTTCATCCATTTTCAAATATCATTTTAGGGATTTATTCCAAAAATGAGAGTTATGTAAATCTCAAGTGGAACACACCACATGAAAACAATAGTGATTGGATATCCATCATTAAAATCCTCCAAAGGCCCATTGTACTGTTTATTTGACATCTAATCTGTTTATTAGGTCATACAAGCCTAGATGAAGGGGAAAAATAAAAATCATCTCGATTTAAAGCTTTTATGGCTCCCAAAATGTTTTTAATGGTTGACGTTCATTCAACACTGTTTCCAGTAATGTGGTCCATTTCAAATTAGGATATACCTCATTTTTGGTCTCATGCCATAAGATGATCTTTAAAAATAGATGGATGGTGTGGATGAAACACATACATCATGGTGGGGCCCACAGAGCACCGACCACCAGCCATTGGTTGGTGTCTGGGGGAGTAGCCAATCCGTTCTCCTTATTTATGGTGTGGTCCATATAATCTTTGGATATGATTCATTTTTTGGATAATTCTCTAAAATGATCTCGAAAAATGGATGAACGGTGTTGGTTGATCCCTAATTTTTGGTAAATCCAAAACTCAAGTGGACCATGCCACACGAAACAGTGTGGAATAATGATTTCCATCATTGATACCTACCTTAGGCCCACAGTAATGTTTATTTGCCATCTAACCTATTCATAATATCAAAAAGATATGAATGAAGAGAAAATACAAACATCAACATGATCTAAAAGTACTCCTATGGCCTCCAAGAATTTTTCAATGGTAGAGGTTCAATCACACTATTTCTTGTGGTGTGGTCCACTTAAGCTTTGGATATGCTTCCTTTTTTGTTCTTTAGACCTCAAATTATCTGTTAACATCGATGAACGGAGTGGATAAAATAAATTAATAATGGTGGATCTCATAGTTTACTCTGGTAAGGGTAATGAGTAACTCACCTAAATGTAGTGGAGAGGGGTTTCCTTAAAACATTCATAATCATATATTGGACCTGCCTAAATGTGATTCACATATCCAACCCACTCATTATGTGTGTCCCACTTGGATGAGGGGTCAGACCAAGTTTCAGCCACATTCAAAACTAATGTGGGCAAAACCAAGTGCTTTTATATTTTCTAGATGCCTTCACATGATTTTAGATGGTATGACCCACCTGAGTTTCGTATACGGATGATTTTTGAGATATTTCATAACCTAAACGGGACACATCAAAAGCATGGTGTTGATGTTCGACACACATCATGATGGGGCCCACAAAACTTACTAACATCAATTTTTAGGTTCTCGCGAGGTCAATAAATTGGGTCACAATTTTGACCAGAATATTTGGCTCATTTTATATGTCTAGTCCATTCACTCTATTTTACTGATCAATACCCTCAATTTGACTAGTTACTCGCCCTGATCAACCTACATATGAGAAAGATATTGGGCATACAAGATTCATCAATAATTTAAGTGAAATTTGATTTAAACATCCAAAGTTATTTACTCTTCAATTTGGACTAATTAGATTGTCCAAAAATGGTTAAAGGTTCAATTATTGGATGTGCCTAATAATTTATTAAAAAATATTTTTTTCCACAGATAAATTTCAATTTCTATTTAAAAATAACATTTTTTTCAAAATGTATATTTTTTTACTCTTAATTTTTCTTTGAAAACTTTAAACAAAATATCATTTTTTTATTATAAAATATTTCAAAAAAATTTAAAATACAAATTCTGAATTTTATTTTCAAAGTCTCAAAAATTTTCTCAAATTTTATTTTATTTTTTCCTAAAAATTCCAAAATGCCAATTTTTTTCTTCAAAAGCATCATTTTATTTTCAACTTTTCAATTTTCTTTTTTAAAATGATGTATATATATATATATATATATATATATATATATATATATATATATATATATATATATATATATATATATATATATAAAATCTCAATGTTTTTATAAATAACATTTTCAATTATTTTTCAAATCACAAATTTTTTCAACTTCTTTATTTTTCGTTTCAAAATGTTTGTTTTTTTAATTAAAGTATTGATTTTTTAGTATCATTTTATTTTAAAATTTCAATTCTTTTCTAACTTTTCCAAATTGTTTTTTAAAGCATTTTTTTTTGAACCGGTTAATTTTTATTGAACTTCTAAATTTTATTTTATTTTTCAAAATACAAACTCTCATTTTCTTTTTCAAAATATTTTCATTTTTCAACATTGTGAAAATTTTCACATTTTTAAAAATCATTTTAATTTTCTTTTTCAGGATATTATTTTTTTCTCGAAATCAAATTCTTTTTCTTTTTGAAAATTATCAACTTGATTTCATATTCTTTTTTTTTCCCAAAAAATAGATTTTTATTAAATCATAATTTTTATTTTTTCAAAATCTAATTTTTTTTCTCAAATATTGTTAAATTTTTTAAACTTCTCAATATTCTTTTTAATGTGACATTACAAATCATTTAAATATTACTTTTAAATTAAAGAAGGAAAAAATTCACTCATTTGATATAAAAGAAAAATGATTTTTAATTTTTTTAATTTTTTTTTGCATTCAATCAATTGTTAAAAAATAATCTTAGATACAAATATGTATAATTAAACCACCAGAATTCTATTAAAAAATAATAATTAGACTAAAAAAACTTAATTTCCACCATATTCTAAAAAAATGAAAAAATTACTGTTTTAATGCAAAAGTCCTTTTACGACGGACCAAAATCCATCACAAATAACTTCAAATGTTTAAATTTGAAAAGCAACGCCATTTGGTAATTTGGACGGGAACTTTCAACCGATCATATTCCGTCGTAAAAATAAAATTTACGACATATTTAGTCTGTCGCCAATTTACGATGGACTAAAATCCGTCGTAAATACATTGTAAATCAAATTTTAGCAACGGATTTGGGTCCAATGCGAATTTCCACGATGTTTAGACTACAAATTTTTGAGAAAGACGGGCTTGGCGATGGACTTTTTCAGTTAGCGACGAATTAAATCCTTTGTTAAACCAAGCTTCGTCCATCACATATTTGCAATTTTAGCATAGTGTGGGTTGAGTCTAGATAAGATTTTTACTCAAGACCCACTACAAAAAGATTTGAAATCACAAATACACCATAAATACAAGATAGACTAGTAAAGATTAACCCAAATCTAGAAGGAAAATGAAAAAATGCCACTTACAGCAAAGATTGGGAGATGGGTTTGTCGAGAGAAGCACAGGCTAGTCGAAGAAGAAGGTGAAAAATGAAATGAAAAAGTGATTTTTCCCCCTTTATTTTGCAAACCCACGATCCTCGACTAGTCGAGCATGTACTCGACTCGTCGAGAAGGCCCCAAATTTGAAAAAAAAATATTTAAAATTTTAATTTTATTTACATATTATGCATTTAAACGTTATAAAGATATAATAGTTTTAAAAAAATGTATACACCAATATTATGTTTTAATTTGGAAAATATATTCCTGTCGAGCGGTTTTGTCATTATGTTTACAAGCTGCTTCTCAGTGTAAATATATTTTAATGTAATATTCTTGTCCTCAACTAATTCTCAAATATAATGGTATCGAATATCGATATGTTTCGTACGAGAATGTTGAATAAGATTTTTTAAAATATTAATTACGCTTGAGTTATCACAGTATAATGTCATCGTATCTTGCACAATACTATAATCAGCTAACATTCTTTTCATCTATATCAGCTGGGTGCAAGAATTACCAGGTGCGATATATTCAACTTCAGCTATTGAGAGAGATGTAGATTTCTGTTTCTTGCTAAGCAAATAAACTAAACAATTTCCTACGTAGAAACATCCACCACTAGTAGATTTTTTATCATTAATATTTCTTGCCTAGTTTGCATCAGTATATCTAGCAATTTGTACAGTTGTATCATGCCGATACCATAGGTTTAAGTTAGCAGTACTTGCGACATATCTGATTATCCTTTTAACAATGATTAGATGTGATTCCTTAGGATTAGATTAATATCTAACACATATTCCAACACTAAAAGTAATATCAGGTCTACTAGTTGCTAAGTATAGAAGACTACCAATCATACTCCGATATAGATGAGAGTCTATACTTTTACCTAATTCATCCTTAGTGAGTTTAAGAGTTGTACTCATAGGAGTATCATACTTTTTTCCATTCTCAAACCCAAATCTCTTTACAAGATTCAAGGCATACTTGGTTTGTGAGATGAATATACCATCTTCATGTTGTTTTACTTGTAATCTATGAAAGTAATTTAGTTCTCCAACCATACTCATTTTAAACTTGTATTTCATTAGATCTGCAAACTCATTAGACAAGTTAGTGCATGTAGATCCATAAATAATATCGTCAACATAGATCTTATATTTCTTGATGAATAAGATTTTATCAACACTTCCCATGATAAAGTTATGACTAAGTAAGAATTTAGTTAGTTTTTCGTACCATGCCCTGGGAGCTTGTTTCAAACCATAAAGTACCTTTCTAAGATGGTACACATGATTTGAAAGTTTGGGGTCCTCAAAACCCTTAGGTTGTTCAACATATACTTTCTCATGTAGATCACCATTTAAAAATACACTTTTGACATCTATTTGATATATTTTGAATTTCTTGTGATATGTAATTGAAATAAATAATCTTATGAATTCAAGGCGCACAAATGGTGCAAAGGTTTCATCATAATCAATACCTTCTATCTGAGTGTATCCTTGTACAACCAGTCGTGCCTTGTTTCTAATGATATTCCTCATTTCCTCATATTTGTTCTTAAAGATCCATTTGGTTTCAATTACATGTTTATTAGAAGGTCTAGGAACCAAGTACCAAATATCATTTCTGACAAATTGATTTAACTCTTCTTGCATAGAAAATAGTAAAATTACTTATGAAATGTGGTTTGATAAGAAGCCTACTGTCAAATACTTTCAAATTTTTGACAGCAAGTGCTACATCTTGCGTGACCGAGAAAATATAGGTAAATTTGACACCAAAATTGATGAAGGGATATTTTTAGGGTATGATCTAAATAGTCGAGTGTATTGGGTTCTTAATAAGAGGAGTGATGTAATTAAGGAATCTATTAATGTTGTCATAGATGATCATCTGAATACATCTACCACTAGTTCAGAAGATGATGAAGTCTCATTAATTGATGTTGAGGCATAAGAAATGATGATGAAGAAAGGATTGATGCAAAGGAAGATTGAGAAATAGAAAGAAAATTGGAAAAGAAGAAGGATGAAATAGCTTAAGGTGGTTTGCATGGGTCCACGCAACCGATGTCCGTTGCACGGGACCGCGTAACCAAAATAACAGTTGTGCAGGTTCGCACAATGACATACGGAAGTGGTTCTTTGTAAAAAGATTTAAAGCATTGAAAGGTGGGTCCCATGACACCGAAATCGAGGTTCCACACGTGCGAGGGCCTATAAATACCCCATCTCCTCCATTTGGATGAATTTAAGAATTTGAAGAGGAAGTAGAGCGAGCAGGAAGACTAAAGGTAGGAGAAGAAGTTTCGGTGGTTCGTGTTGGTCCACGCAACCGATATCCATTGCGCGGGTCTGTACAACCAGACTGCCCTGCAGTCTGTAAAGCTAAGGGACCGACATGCTGTTGAAATGGATAAATCTCCAGATTTCTTCTGTCCGAAAGCTTTGAGAGCAAGAAACCAGTAGAAGAGATATTCAAGTCATATTCCTCTTAAAGAGATTATCAAATCAAGAGTCGAAACGCTATCGGATTTGATATTCTGATTTGAATATTTGAACTTTGTGAATACGTACATTCTAAATGATTTATCTTAGAATCAAGGGATGTTTAAGGATGCAAATGAACTCAGTACTAATAAAATATGATGATTTTCTTTCATACTCTCTCTTTGTTATGTTTAGATAAGATAATATCCCAAATTGAATGCATTTATTTCTTGTTCGAAATAAAATGGCGACTCTGTTGGGGAATTTTATCTTATTTAATAGTAACATTGGAAAGTTGTAGAACTTCCATCATAATTTGGCATCTTCCCGACGCCAAAATGGTGACTCTCAGTAGGAACATCCTCCCCTTCATCTCTAAGATAGATCATCTGATTCTTCAAATACTAATTATAATTATGTTTCGTGTCCGAAGGTTTCTGAATTCAACTACAAATTACAACCAATGGCAACTTTTGTAAGAAAAGTGAGCTTCCGTTTCACTTCGGCTAGGTTCACGATAGAATACACACCGAACCAAACCCCAGGGCACATGACTCAATTTCTTACAAGTGAAGACGACCCGACTCAAGTGACAGATGGGGTTGTATCCGCTTCGCCTCAACTGCTGGAAGGCAACAAAGACTAGACTGTTGTAATGTCTCGTAGGATGAAAGCATGGATGCAAGAAGCCCTAGAATGAATTTGTCTTCACCAAGGGCCAGAGGGTCGATAACACGTAATGCAGCTAGGAAGAATCCTGAACTCGCTCCTCCTGCGATATATCCTAAGTGAGTAGTTTCACAGTTTGCATCATGTGACTTTCCGACTTTGGTTGGCCCAAGGGTCAAAAGGAGGAAAGAGCAGAAAGGTAAAGCATTATTGGCAATTTCACCAATGCCCGTGTCACCCCAGGCAAGTTCACCGATGCCTGTATCACCCCAATCGAGCAACAACACTAGAAGCGTACAGAAGTCGAATGAAACTCCACTCTCTCCTCTCTTCATAAGCCCTATTGTGTCACCGCACTCTCATCCCACTCCAACTATAGCTTAGTCAAAAAGTAGAGAAGCTGCAGTGTGTATGGCTGAGATAAATCAGGAAAATAGGTCGACTTCGGAAGATCATATCATTGAGATGGTAGAAGCACAAAGAGCACTAATGGATGAGTGCAGAAACTTCAGAGAGGCTTTAATGACTCTCGTGCATAATGTAGCCCAGATAGTGGCTCCACCAATGATGGGTACGATGAATGGACAAGCAAATTGGCCTGAAGGATCTCAACCACAAGGGGTAGGATGAAGAGGGTCTCTTCCAGCCACAAGAACCGTAACACAAGACGACATAAGACAAGTCGTCGAAGAAGCTATTAGAATAGAAAGAAAGCGTGAAATTATTGGCCACTTCAGATACCGAACACCATATCCAAGAGAGGTAGAAGATGTCCCATTTCCAACCAACTTCAAGCATCCAGATTTTTAGAAGTTTAATGGGAAAGGATCGCTAGAAGAACACTTAATGCACTTCATTACCAGCATGAGGAATTTTTCTACAATACCACAGTATTTCTTACGATTGTTCGGATCATCACTAAACATAAAGCATTTCGATGGTATTCTAGCTTGGATCCAGGGTCGATAGTATTGGGGAACAAATGTAGGACACTTTTATGTCAAACTTCTTCTCTTCAAAGCGTGATGTTAGTATTACAGAATTGGCTTCTATACGACAGAGAGAAGAAGAACCAGTAGAAAAGTTTATAGACAGATGGAAGATAAAGGGAGCTTCGTGCAGACAGTTGCCAGAAGAAAGGGAACAGGTCAAGATGTTCTTGAATTCTATGAAAACAAGCATCATGATTGGACTCACTAGCGTCGACATCAGAACTTTCGATGATATGGCCATTAAGGCTCATGCTTTGGAATTGATGACTCGTAAGATGCCAGCATTTCACCATGAAATAGCTAGGAGATCACCCAGTAGGATGTCTGCAAACACCATCGATCATGACAAGAGAAGTAAAGATACAAGAGACTCTAAGAAAAGGATGGCAGAACAAAAGAAGAATGGAATTAATCAAGAAACATATATGGCAGAAAGAGGCCCAGGATGCTTAATTCTCATGAGGGGTTCACGTTCGATAGGGAAGATGTCATTCCTATGATGAATCAACTACTAAAGGCTGACACAATAGAGTTATTAGAACCTAAACACCCTGAAGACATGACAAGAACCAGAGAGAGAGAGAGAGAGAGAGATTTTTGCCACTATCATCATCTAGTAGGGCATCCAATGGAGAATTGTTATACATTGAAATGTATCATACAACGAATGATAGATATGAATGAAATAGTAATTAATAAAGAAAAATAAAGGGGTACCATTGCAATAGTGAATACTCATAATCTAAGAGAAGGCTTGGGATGCAAAAGAGAAAGAAAATCGTGATACGATAAAGAAGGCAGTAGTGATTACACTAAGATCAGGGAAGAAAATGATAAGCCCTAGGAAGCAGAAAGCAGGGATCGCAAGAAAGGAAGTCGTTGAAAGGTAGAGCAATGATGAGGAGAATGAAAAGAAGAGTGAGACGGCAAAGGTAACTTATGATGTAGTAAATCATCTGAAGAGCTTACTGGCTTGGTTAAGCGTCAATGATGCGCTTAAGTTATTAGAGGAATTTTGGCAGAGCTTTAGTCTAAGCATTGTCTAATCGTAATGTTAGAGAAACCTTATTGGCAGAGTTGGGACGTGAAGAGCATGATGAGCGAGAGAATTGCCTACTAGTCATTTCCTTCTCTGGTGATGATTTCATCTGTGAGGTAGAGCATAACAGGCTACTAATGATAGAAGGCCATATCCATGGAAAGAAGGTTAAGCGGATTATGATAGTAATGGGTCAGCAGTAACCTATTGCCACTCTTAATGTTGAGTAAGCTAGGTTACCATTGTTCAGATCTACGCCCTAGTGGAATGATGATATAGGGCTTTAATCAAGATAGGCAACGCGCACTCGGTAAAATTACAGTAACACTGGAAGTAGGAGAACTGACTATTGATGTTGTGTGCCATGTTATAAACATTGTGACGACATACAATCTTCTCCTAGGAAGGCCATGGATCCATTAATATAGCATTGTACCCTCTACTCTGCGTTAATGTTTCAAATACTGTAAAGATGAAATACAATATAAAGTAATGGCTGATGCAAAGCCATATACAGAGGCCGAGTCCTTTGCGGACACCAGTTACTATAAAGGATTCGCTAAGGAAGAAAGGAAGAATGATGAAAGCAAAGTCCTAAAGGACATTCAAGTAAATAATGAAACCGAGAAGGCGAAATCATCAAGGACTGCCAAAGCCAAGAAGAAATTCTATTTTGTGCCAAAGCATCTGAGACAACCAGGACAACCTCCATTAACCCTATTGTCACCAGAACAATTGAAAGTTCTACAGTCTAATTATACAGTACCACTGCCATATGTTGAAAGAAACAAGCCATTTTCAGCCGCCTTAGGAAGATTTCAATTTATGGCTAGCGCAAAATACCGAGAATCAGTAGAATTTTACGCCACAGTGGAAGTAAAGACAGGAGCAAAGATCGAGGTTAATGTGTACTGTGGTAAGCTGACACCACAAGATCTCAAAAAGTATAGTCTAGCAAGTACGAAGATCATGAGAAACATGGGTTTTGACTATGAAGAACCCACCGGCTTGAATCATGGAAAAGGAATTCAAATTCCTACCGGGGTCGAATAGGAAAAGTGGAGAAAATTTCAAGGACTAGGGGCAGAATCATTGGCGAATATGGTTACAACCGAGCGATCGTCAGAAGAGAATCCTCAAACAGTCGAGCATTCTCAGGTACGGAACAACTAAGTGGGCATACAAGAAGCATTGTGGGCATATGGAATCTTGAGCGAAATACAAGTAGCATCACTCAGAGTGACTGCATATCAGTCTAGTGTAGATGATAAACATAAAACAAAGAGAGGGGAATATATTGCTTGTGTCAAAAAGACCTATAGTGATCACCCGTCGAACGGGGGGCAAATTTGAGCCTAAATGGGATAGGCTATATATAATAAAAAGAAGTATACTCTAATGGCACATACAGAGTCATGGATCAAGATGGACAAAGTATCAGTATACCGGTCAATGCTCGCTTCATCAAAAGATATCGTCCCTAAAGATGCTACTAATTTTGATTTAAAATATTATCAGCATAATGATTCTATATCAAAAGGGGGCAAGAATGAACAAGACCGTGTCTATGTATCATCATATGAATGTACAAAGAAGAAATTTGCAAGCATATCAAGACTATGTATCAACAAGTATGGTGAAAAGAAAGTGATCATCGTCATCATCAAGCGAGCTCTGTAAAATTTTTCTAAAATTGGTATCGTACCAAAGCTGATATATTATCAACAAAATAGAAGGATCCTCTTAAAGATATTATTAGAAGTGGTGACATATTAATCTCAGTTAGAGATGTTTATCATTCTTGCAACAACGATGATCACACTTATTGTTATCTTTTAAAGGCATTTTAAGGCAGTCTAGCTAAGCCCTAAAAGGGCCAGCTACGCATAAGACCTATCATTTTTTCCATTTGGGTAGCAATGAGAAGCCGGTGGCCCTAAAAAGCACATGAAGGCTATCATATGCATACCCATGCGGGTAGCTGACGGAGCCAGTGACTAGAAGCCCAAAAGGCTAAAAAAGTCCTCAACGGCCAGTCATGTGTGAGACCAATGCCGTCTGTATGGCTTTTCGGTAGTTTCATGGGGAATAGAGGAAAATGACCTCCTGTGAATGGGCTTGAACTTACAGACGAAGGAAAAGCGGGCCGCAATGTGAGCTCTTTGGCCATGTCCATAAATAGGCCAATCATGCGTAAGACCCCCTAGATCTTTGGTTTGATTTCAGTACTAACTCATTAGGAAGGGTCTAAACCTACTCATTGATGGACTGACGACCCTAGATTTGGTACCCCAAAGGTCACCTTACGAGCCCTATGAACTCTAGAGAGTTATCATGGCCAACCCTATGTGTAATTCCAACCGAGTTCACGACCCCGGTAGCTTCACTGGGCCCCTCTGATGGATTGTGGTTTGTGAACTCCCCATGCTGTGAGAAGTCCAGTGAACTCCTAAGAGTTATAGAGACTATCACGTGAGACCCGACTACTCAAGAGTCTAAAAACTGTGTGGGCTCCACTACTCAAGAGCTTAAACTGTGTGTAACTGACTAAATTGAAACTTAGCGCCGCCAATTAAAAAAGTCATATAGGAAATCCTGCACTAACAAGCATAAAATGTTGATGCCTTATAATTAGTTCCTCATTAAATATTATGTCAAGACTACTACATAGATAGATATGGTTGAAATGATATGTGATATAGAAATGCATAAAAGAATAGAATATCTCAAAATATTATCATAAATTCATATATGGAGAGTTAAAAGAAATTACTTGTTCAAAAAAAAAGAAGCATATGCACGAGAGAAATTGCATGCTTAAAGTTCTTCTACAATTCCTATTATCCCCATGTACTTTTACAAATCCTCTTTTAATTGCATCTGAGTTGCAACATACTTTGACTTTTCCTCGAGAATGATCCTTGCTTGATCAGGAATGTCAGCAAGCTTACCTTCCAATGATGCTATCGACTCTTTGCTCTTGAACAGTTCAGACTTCTTAGCGCTAGCAGACTGGATATTAAGTTGTATCCTTTCCTCGTTCTCCTTTATGAATGATTCCTTCTCATGGTTCTTCAACTCCAGTTGCAAGATCTCTTCTTTCAGAGTGGCAATGCGGTCTTGAATAACCACTCTGTCATCAGTATAGGCCTTCAGTTGTTCCCGGTAAAATTTAGAGATAGTGGAAGCAATAAGAGTAGCTTGTTCTTTGGACAGAGTCAACTATTTCCCATATTTCAGGATTTCAAGCGCGATTATAATATTCTCCGCTGATGCCAAAGAGATTATTGAATCACGAAATTTGAGAAGGGAATCATGCAAAGTGGAGATGCTGATCTTCGCCATTCTCGCAAAACTTTCTAAAATTTCGATAGCGATATCCAGGTCCGACCATTGTCCAGGGTCATTGAAGATGTGAACTATTGCTAACAAAAAATTCTTCATCAAGAGCATCTTGTGGGCAGGGATCCTTATGAGGGACAATAGTTCATATACAATGGCCACAGATTCAGAACTTTCCGCTCTACTGCGAGGAGGGGTTCCTATAGTATAAAGAAGGAAAGAATTCAGAGATAATGATAGCAAGTTATAAGATGTGCAACTCTTGATAAAGCAATCAATATACACACACACACTTGCCACATAAGTATTACTAACAAGAAGAGGAATTTCTTGAATTGCAAAAGGGCCAACCCTTGCTATGTCAGCGAAGGAAGGCGCCCTGGCCTCTATACATGAGTCTCTAGTGGTCGGAGTGGGTAAGTCAGTGGTCTCTATTGGAAATATAATTTTATGAGCTACCACTTTCGGTGCCGCCAATGGAACCAGAGGAGCTCTTGGTGAAATTAATGATACAGTTGCAGGAGGATTTAGAGGAGTATCACTCGTCTCAATATTAGCAGCATGAGCACCTGCAATAGAGACATGACAATGATAAATAAATAACTATCACTAAATACACATATAAATACATATGAAATTGGATTTCCCTTACCAGGTGAATATCCGTATTCTCAATAATCTAAAGGTTCTTCTTCCTCCTCTATTGCCACAGGAGACTTTACAGGAATCCTGGCACTAGGAAGAGTCTCAAAAGCCACAGGAGGATGTTCTGTTCCAACATCTTCCACAACTACCTCCTCCTCTCCTCCCACATCAACTTCTCCTTCCTCAAAGTCATCATCTTTATCCTCGCTACTTTCATTGTCTTCATCATCTTCATATTTGGTGGAAGCATTATCCTTTGATGAAGAAGTGAAGCTTTCATCTCCTAAGCTTTCTTCGTCTACTTCCTCAATCACAACTTGCTTTCCTTTAGAAGGGGCAGCTCGGCTACTTTCTGGTGGAGGTTCCCTAGTCACTGGGATTGAAGGGGATGTAGATGTTTTTCTATCTCCTTCCTGAGGAACAGGTGGTGACACTCACAAGCGTGCTCTAGACCTGGTCACAGGAGATGATGAACTAGGAAGAGAAGGTTGTGAAGGAGGAGTTGGTTCACCCTGAGCTGGCTCATCTTGAGCTGCCAAAGTCTCTGTAGGAATAGGAGAAGATGTGCCTTCAACATCATCTGTGACTTGACCACTAAAGTCATGAGGGACTTATTCAAATTCCATCAAGACCCCATGGGCAAACCAATCATCTAAAGTATTAATGGGCTTCGTTTCACGAATTGGGTCTTTTAGTAATGTTTTTCTACAAATTTCACTGTAATGGGATGTGTGGCTCTTCTCCGGGATATAACCAATTCCACTTTTAAGTTTTCTGCCCCTTAGCCTAGGCAGATGAAGAAAGATGGGAGAATCCATGAGTAAACACTTGTTAACCAAGAATGACTGGTGATCCCACCACCGCATCCAACTATAGGAAGTACGAACTATGCGTTCGTAACTAGAAATTATGAAGAAAGAATCGACATGGCCACCTAGTAATTACTTCCATATCATGGTCTAATTAATGGGGCCGGTTCCATAGCAACGCATTCTCTTGGTGACCAATCCACAGTCTTCTGGCACAGCTTGGTCGTAGCCAAATTGACTTGTGCAGCGGCTGGGATAATAGGGCTTTGACCAGAACTCTATTCCTTCTCGAAGAGGTAGATTGAAAGAGTGAATAGAAAGAAAGAAAGATCTTTCTACTACAGTAAGTGTTCCCTAGTCCACCATGTCAGTATCTTTGATATAACGATGGAAACAAAATTAGAAGAAGTCCACTTAGTTAGTATCCCAAATTTTGTTGGCCACTCAGTCGTATGCCCTTTTGGCCATGGACCTTTGTTGAAAGAACCAAAGTGGGAGATGCGCAGGATGAGCATACACCTTCTCTGGTGCTTCGAAAGTCCAGGGAAAGTAAACCCCCAACCAGCTTGTGATATAATGCCATGAAGTGTATGCTGATGAAGATTCGATGGTAGGGTTCTTAACATGGGTGGTTATTTCTCCAAGGGCTCTATAAATAGAACACAACACTGGAGGTGTGAGGGAATACTTGTGTCCCTCTACCATACGCCCGCAATGATAAAGACCGTGGGGTGAATAACATCTGCCCACTTGGAGCTGAGAAGTACCATAATGCTCAGCCAATAAGCTAGGAAGGCTGCAAGTTCCCCAAATGAACTATAATTTACTCTCTCCCTCATCTCATCACGAAGCCTTGTTAGTTCCTTAGAATGACAATCACAGAATTTGTAAGGAAAAGGTAAAAGATTTGTATGAAGAAATCTATAATAAAAGGAAAGAAAGAAAAGGTGGGGGGGAGTTAATTCCTAGACTTGGAAATACCTTAGAGTTCTGGAGAAATGTGCCAACCATTGTAGAGGAGAAATCTTGTGGATGTTTAGAAATTTCCCTATCTCCCTGAAGAGCTCAATAGTGGTCTCAGAAATGGAAGACTTATGATCAGGAGACGATACGAAAGCCAGCTCTCTGTTGGATGGAATGAATTCATCATAGAACTTTCCCATTAATGGAAGACCCGCTATTCGATGAAGATCCCAAAGTGTGATACTCTTCTCACTAAAAGGCAGGTGGAAAGAGTTGGTAGTGGGCAAACAATACTCAATGACACATTTCAGCACGATGGGTTCCTTATAGAAGTACTTAGATGTAACTTCTATAGCATCATATAGGTCGATCTTGGCAAGTGTACTCACATGCTTCAGCAAGATGGCTTCTGTCCAATCTGAATAATAGCATTGAGAAGTTAACAGGCCCCTTGTTCAAAAATCTTTTGGTCCCCAGAGTTGCTCACGATCTCGAAAGTGTTGCCTGATGGTCTCATAGAAATACGTGGGGAAAAGGTTGTGTGAGCTATGAAAAGGCGTTAGAAAGATCATGGGGTGGACTTCCCCAATGCTTTGCCATAGTTTGTGTGCTTGTAATATCCCCTCGAGGATGTGTGGCTCTCTTGTCGCCCACGAGGCTGTATATGTCAGCTTTTCTCCATCTATGTAATCCTTTGGCTTGCAGTTGAACATGGATTGGTGGCGATGGATATTGATGGGAATTATCATCATACCTTCTGAATGAGTGTTGTAAAACTTCATGATACCCTCATTGACTCGGACTAATTCTAAAAAATTATGGAGCTTCTTCTTATTGTGCTCCTTAATCTTCTCCTCAAACTCCTTCGCCTTATTTTGACGAGTCTTCTTTGAGCGAGAAGCGGGAGGAGTGTCTTCTCGAAGACGGGGTTTTTGACTATCTGTGCAGATATGAGTAGTTGTTTTCAACCACTTATCCCAGTCATACTCTCTGCCGTGCTGTAACGCCCGTGAAAAATCCATACTTGGGCTCGAGTACCCACTCGACCCGAAATTGCGTAAAATTCATTCCTTTAGAAAATATGACTAGGTTAGCTAGTGCAACGTTAGAATAGCTGGGAAATGGTCCCTGATCACTTTAAATACGTTCTACAAGGCCCAAAGCGAGTGGAACCAATGGTGCTATAATGCTCTAAAACCTCGGACCAAACTCTAAGCAGGTTTGTTCTCTGGACCACTTTGAATCTTTGTATTGGATCTAGACCGCACGTCGAAAGTCTGATACCTCCTATCTTAGACCGTTAGAACCGCCTAGCTGGACTTGACACTCATTCCGAAAATCAAGTCAAACCGATAATCACAGGCTATTTCATTGAGCCCGGACCGAAGAGAGTGAGAATAGGGTTAGAATTAGAATTTGAAATTCAAATCTGGCACACGATTTGACGCATCAGTATTAGGCATTCTGACCGTCAGAATACAGCCAAATTACACCCTTGGATCAGGAAAAATATCTATTACATATCACGAGACTTATAGGCCTGATCTTAGTGCGATGACCGTTAAACTGAAACTGATCCGCCACGTGCGATCTGCGAACCCTATCGGTCTGAAAACTGGATGTGTGCTAGATCCAGTATGCATGAGCTTAAGTCCGACCGCATTTGGCCAGGGGACCATCAGAAATGCTCCTTTGGACCGAAACGGCCCCGATTTGGTTAGGCACCAAGTCAACATTGTTTCCAAGCCTATTTTGGGCATATTTTAGGCTATAAAAGGGGTTGAAACCCTCACTCCTCTCTCCCATCCGAATTTGAGAGAAACCCTAGCTTGGGAGAGAGAAAAAGGTGAGAGATTGTGAGAGAGTGGGAGAGTTCTTCCTGCCACTTGTGCTACGTGTTGCACGTGCTTAAGCAACACACCTCTATCGCTTTCCCGGCGATTTCACCGCGATTCTAGGTAAGTAAATATCCTAAATAGTTGCTGATTTGAGTTTCCTTTGTTTCCATAGCGATGTAGCTTATGGATCTCGTGTATTAGGTTCCTTATTCGCCGTAGACGAAGCGTATACGCTCCGTTTCAATTCACGAGTCTACAAGACTTAAGGTGAGGATTTTAGACGCTTTGATTAACGGTTTCCAATGCTTTCAATGTCGTTTAATAGTAGATTCTTGACGGTATCGCCGTTTGACATGTACAAAATGCTCTCCGTTTCCCGTTTCGTAAACT
Source organism: Magnolia kwangsiensis (assembly GCA_037074715.1). NCBI lineage: Eukaryota > Viridiplantae > Streptophyta > Magnoliopsida > Magnoliales > Magnoliaceae > Magnolia > Magnolia kwangsiensis. Next base: position 122,372,741 of record CM073576.1, read on the forward strand.
AACGAAGAATATGAGATTTAGGGCATTTTAGTCATTTGTAGGAAGTACTGTTTACATTCATATTTTGCTGATGTGATTGACATGGTTTGTTATCACATTAGGAAGTTAGGAATACGTGCATAATTAGTTTGGCGGAGAGATTCGCCTAATTGCGCACTTCGGGTCGACATACTATATGTAGACTTAAGTGTGCAGTGTATGTGTTTGTATAAATGCTTGTATTAGTATGTATTGAATTAAATGATGTTATGAGGCAGTTTGAGATTGATTTCTCAATTAATATGTTGACCTAAATGATTTCCTACATGTTGATTGTATGCATGATTTCATTACATGCAAGAAACATATGTGCTTGAAGATTTACTTTAGTTGAATGTTATAACATGTGTTAACATGCTCACATGATTGTATTTCAATTCCAATACTTTTACATATATTGCTGATGTGATTCCGTATGTGCTTGGGACTAAACTTAGTCCAGGCAGTCGGTAACCGAGCGAATTCGTGACTGACCGGTCATAACCACGAACGACGCGTCGATGAACGCGATTCGTGTTTGGAGTTGGCAGTAGTGGTTAGGCCACGCGAAGTGTTTTACGCACTTCATGTCGTTCGACTTGAGATGCGATCGCGCTAGTCGGGCCCGTCAAGTAACCCGACTGGCCGATGTATGTTCACCTTGTATGAGTCATAACTGCTTGAACCTAGGGTACTGAACTTACCATTGTAAACCCTGTTAACCATGGTACCTTGATCCACGAAGACTCATGAGCCGGGCATGGTGGTATGGGACACCGTGGTCGAGCCGTCGGCCTACGCTGGGGCCACAAACCTCCCCGTAGTGACCAGTGAGCACCTAGACTCGTGAGCAGATTATGGTGGTATGGGACACTATATTCTAGCTGTCGGCCTACACTGATCAGGCGACGACTCCTTTGTAGTGACCGCGAGCGTATTCTGAGTCCACGGGAGGCGACGACCCTTCCGTTGCAGTAGAGTACAGTAGGCCTATATTGATAAGGTGATGGGGGAGCAGTGCAACGAGTGCGAGCAACAGCCCTGGCAGCCCTTGCAGTGACCTACGAAATATACATCGTATGAGATTACTAGGAGTGACGACCCTAGACAGGATCTGTGTTGGGATTGATATAAGGGAAGTACCTTAGTTTCCAAATCCTGCTGTTTGAATGGACTAATAACAACTTGGAAATCATATCACCATAGCATTGCATGTGCCTGGAAGATGTGGAGCACTCTAGGGAGTGTGGCATGCCGCGGTCGTAAGATGTTGCCGTATGAGGGAGATCGTCGGTGAGGGCATACATCACGTCATGTCATCTTGCATTAACAAAAGTATTAGGATTGTCTGATTTACTACTTTACTATTATCGCATGATTGAATTGTGAACATGTTAATCTTTGCTCTATGATTCCACTGAGTTGATCACTCACTCCCACGTTACGGGATGGTGTTTGCAACACCCACCAGACCCTGTTGTAGATGCAGGTGAGGCTGAGATCCAGGAGGTGGAGCCAGACTTTGACGAGGACCAGGATGAGTTCTCGTACATGCAGTATCACGATGGCTTCGTGTAGGAGACCTGGATCGATGGGACTTCAGTGGGACTATTTTGGACATTTACTTTTGTTCATGTATATGTATATGAGACTCAGAGATGTATTCATACTTTAGAGACAGATGAGATTTACTTTGTTTTTACATACAGTGATATATATATTGTTTAGTCTTCCGCTTACTTTTATCACTGGATTTGAAGTATGAATTGTAGTTTTGGTATACTTTTACTCATGTGAATGCTTTAAATCAGACAACATTGAATCATAATCATTTTTGTTGCATAAGTGACGGTCTGGAACTCGGGAGTTGAGTTTATACAGGACCCCCGATTTTCAGGGTGTTACAAGTTGGTATCATAGCATGAATAAGAGTATACTGGGCCTGGGTTATGGTCTCGCGACGTACGTTGTCGCTTCCTTTGACTTAGGTGGGTGCGAGAAGGGTCTAGAAACATTTCTAGGACCGCAGATTCGCCATTAGGCGAAGTCTATTCGGATCGATCGTACGATCGAGTCTGTAACGCATCTCGGGTCGCGTAAAGCAACCCGAATAGCTTCTAAGCCGTAGGAAGTCGGGTTGAGACGTCCTATGAATGACTTTAAACCCACAAAGGTAAATACTTGGGCCGTGGGATGACCACGACTCCTGTAATCAATCGCCAGGGCTTAAAAATCCCGTTTCGCCAAAAATCTTCAAAATTCTTCCTCTAAATACTCCGATCTTCATTTCTTTCTTATTCATTTCATGTTAGGCATCAAACCTAATGTGAAAATAACACAAATTAGTATTTTCATAAAATTGTACAGTGAATAGTAAAATTTTATGAAAAATGGCCATAAGGCCATTCTAACTTCACTTTCTTTAGCAACTAAGGATCTAGATGGATGTACTAGCTCCTTCTACCCCAAATTCATATTCTGCATCATAGGATTTGGTATTCGGGATTGCGGAGTGGTCCCGAAAAGCCCCGAACACATGTTTGGGCTCATATAGGTCAAAATACAATGAACCAGGGGGTGGACCGTACATATTTGGGGTCCTTGGACCAAGGGGGACCGAACCCACCTGGCCCTACCAACCGGATGCATCACCGGTCGGCGATGCTATCGCCGATCCGGCGATGCAATGCCGTACAGGTGGGCCCTTTTAATCTGATTTTTGGGCACACGCCCTTAAATGACGTGCATACCCTCCCCATATAGGTCCCATCCCACAAAAACCCTTAAAATGTGTATCTCCTTCACAAACAGCCCTCCCCATAGCTTCATTTTCATTTTTCAGCAACTATCTCCAAATTTTGTGGTCCCAAATCGCTCCTAGATCTCTCCTTGGCCAAAACTGACCATCATCCATCACTTCTCTGGAGTTAGCAGCCCTTCCTCTTGAAGATTTCATCATTTGGAGCTTCAAAAACCCCCAAATCGAGCTGAAATCGTGAGGTGCTCCATTCCACTTTTCCATTTCCATTTCTCCTTGAAAATGCATCCTTGGGAAGCTTGAAGCATCCCTCTACGATGCCTAGATTTCCTTTTTCCAGATTGGACAGCCACTTCTCCGCATTTTCACCGTTTTCCATGGCTTTCGTGGAAGCCATTTTAGGCCTTTTATCACTCTCATCCATCATATCTTTGATGGGTAAGAGGAAAACCGCAATAGATGAGGCTGGGCCGAGTCACCCTGCTCAATCGAGAAGACCGCGGGGTGGTGCCGCAAGTTCAAGCACCGCCGCAGGTCCAGCTGCAGTCCTAGAGTGCCGTACAAAGCGGGATTTGGATCCCCATGCACACCTTGGGCGAGCAATTCTATCGGAGATGCCTCATGGCCAATACACTGATCGAAAAGTGTTGTTTGAAGCGGACGTAGATGGACGACTATTCGGTGAATATCTGTTGTTCGAACGCATTGAAGCTGCGCATTGGGGTCCGATCTTTGAAGCTCGCGCTCGTGCTAATGTGAGCACCGTTCATGCCTTCTACACTAGTATCCAGAGTCCTACCTTGGAGCCATTGCAGTTTAAAATCTCTTTTGGTAGAGATCGTATGGCTACGATTGATGTGCGACTGATTACGCGACTTCTGAACGTACCTCTAGGTGATGTTCATCCTAGTGAGAAGAACCTGAGGACTAGGCGTGAACGAGATCGCCGCACCAGGTTTCTGTGCGGTAAGTTGGTTCCATGGAAGCCTAATAATAGTCTTAAGGTGACGTACATGTCTGATGATTTGCGCCTGCTGCACCATATCTGCACGTTCAATGTTTATCCAAGGTCGACGAATCGCATTGAATGTACACGCCTTATGGTTGATTTCCTGTATCTGGTGGCCCAGGGAGAGAATGTATGCATGGCTACGTTCATCTTACGACAAATAATCCTCATAGCCAGGTCAAGAAGAACATCCGAATCGCTTCCCTTTGGTCGACTGATTTGTAAGATTACGCTTGAGTTTGCCTATAGACTTGGGTCGGAATTACCAGTATCGATTCATACCATTGATGAGTCGACTATGGTCAAGATGAAGATTGGGTCGCAGTACCGTGAAAACCAGCTTGAGGAAGACAGCGAGGATGACTTTGATGATGAGGAAGATCAAAGCGAAGAAGAACCTAGAGCAGAGGTTCGGGAAGAAGCTCAGGAAGAGGCAGAAGAGGAGGCTCAGGATACAAATGAGAGCCCTCCTCCTTCTGCGCAGGCTACTATCGACGATCGCATTGCTCGGATGGAGGAGAGTCAGACCTCCTTGCGAAGGGAAGTTCAAGAACTTCATGCAGAAGAAATTAGGCAAGGTGACTCGCACTTTGAAGGCGATCCTGTGTTGCTTGCAGGATAAGGGTGTACCTCCTCCGTCCCCAGACTCAGATTAGCGATGCGACCCTTGATATAGTTATCAGTAGTTAGTCATTTCCTGCTTTATGAGCGTAAGCCTATTAAGGCTAGTGCTTTGCTTATGTTGCTGTTGCAATTTTAACTATCTTAGTTCCCATGTATTTCTCGTCGTGATGCTTGTAAGGATATATCCCTTGTATCGTGAAAGTTTTGATTAAATGAAATGCATGGAATGCCTTTGACTCCCTGTGTAAATGATTGCGGTGTAATTGTGCTATTAAGACTGACAAGGTTGCGCCCTATTTTGAATATAGGGAATGCCGCCTAAGGTTACGCGGAGCACGGCTCGTCTTGCACTGACTGAGCATATGGATCAGACTCCTTCGCAGTCTGGCACCCATACGAACCCTGCTGTGGGCCCGATTCCTGAGACTGTTCGTGCGTCTCAGCCTGCCGCTGGTCCTACAGTTGGACCACCGCCATTTATGCCGTCAGTCCGAGAGCCTCATCGCGCATCTACTTCGACATAGCATCTGCCACAGCCTGCTCCACCTCCTGATAGATTCGAGCAGATGATGGCTATGATGCTGCAGCAGCAGCAGCTTCTGACTACCATCGTGGGGACATTAGCCCAGGGTGGGGGTGCGGCTCCATCTAGTCCACCTGTACCCCCTACGCATCCAGCTGAGGATGCTTATACATACGCCCAGGATGAGGGCATGGCTCATCCTACGCCGCCTGCTTACCCTGCGGGGAATCCCGCCGATACACGGGGCCTATTAGAGAGGTTTCAGCACTTGCGGCCTCCTACTTTCACGGGTTCTCACAGACCCGAGGAGGCTGAGTACTGGCTCGACCGTGTGTCGAAGATTTTGCGGATGCTTCATTGCACTGAGGCTGAGCAGGTAGAGCTGGCTACATTCCTGTTTGAGAGAGAGGCCAGCCTATGGTGGGATAGCATACTGCGGACCGTTGCCGCCGACTTTGTATGGACGGGGGCAGCATTTGAGTTCCCCTTCCATGAGAAGTATTATCCCCAGACTTATAGGCACGGCAGGGAGAATGAGTTTCTCCGTCTCAGACAGGCAGCTATGACAGTTACAGAGTATGAGCATCGGTTCACGGAGTTGGGCAGATACGTCCCGACGATTTTGGCTGATGAGCAGATGCGCATACGGCACTTTCTGGAGGGTTTGCGACTGGATATTCGGTCGAAGATGTGCTGTTTGACCATTCCCTCTTATGCGGAGTTCATTCACATGTCCATGCGGGCAGAGCAGGATGTGGATCGACTTGCGCGATCTCGTGGCCCTGTTGCTTCTAGGCCACGACCAGACTTGCCAGATAGGCCCCTTGTGGGCAAGAGGCCTTGCATTGATCCCCCTGCTAGGACTACAACGCCTGTACCATCGTTTCGGTGCCCTGACTTGACATGTACATACTGTGGGAGGTCAGGCCACTTGACGCAGAGCTGCTTCTCTCGGATGCGGGACAGCGGGTTCTCACCGCCGTAGAAGACTGACCGTACTCGTTCACAGGTGATATCAGCACCGCCTATACGGTCAGCTCCTGCGCACCCTACATTCAGAACTACAGTATCGCAGATCAGACAGCTTCCACGGCCCTTGGCACAGCGGCCGAACCGGCCACAGCAGGTTCAGGTTCATGCATTGACTGCTGAGGCAGCTGCGACGCCGACTTTCCAGCATTCAGCCTTCGAGGTCACGGCCCATATTGGAGGTACTCCCATTCTTGTGATGGTGGACACTGGTTCCACGATTTCTTTGATATCGCGTGCCGTAGTCAGGTGTCTTGGGTTACAGACTATCATTATGGATAGCGTGCGAGTCTTTGCAGCTCATGGGGATTATTCGGATGTTACCCAGATGTGTGAGGGTTGTTTAGTTGATCTGGGAGGCAGGACGATGGCTCTTGATCTTGTCGTCGATCCCTCGCTCGTTTATCTCGACGTTATTCTTGGCATGGATTGGTTAGCTACAGCGAGGGCCGAGATTGACTGCGAGACTCGTATGGTGACGGTGTACGAGCCTGAGGGCACTTCTTTCACGTTTTCAGTACGGGTAAATCTTCCTTTCCGCATTCTTAGTTACGCCACATTATTGCGTGACGCTGGTGCCCAGGTACTCAAGCATGTGCCAGTCGTTTCTGAGTTTGGGGATCTGTTCAGGAAGATCCCTGGTTTGCCACCTCGATGAGAGATCGATTTCACTATCGATCTGGTTCCTGGTTCTACGCCCGTCTCACTGCCGACGTATCGCATGGCACCATGTGAGATGGAGGAGTTGAGGATGCAGATTGTTGGTCTGCTAGAGCTTGGCCTTATACGGCCTAGTGTGTCTCCTTGGGGAGCACCGGTCCTATTCGTGAGGAAGAAGGACGGTTCGATGCGATTGTGTATTGATTATCGCAGGCTGAACCAGCTTACGGTGAAGAACAAGTACCCTTTACCCAGGATCGATGACTTGTTTGATCAGTTGAGAGGAGCGCAGTACTTCTCGAAGATTGATCTTCAGTCGGGATATCATCAGTTGCGTGTCAGGGATGAGGACGTGCAGAAGACAGCATTCAGGACCAGTTTTGGCCAGTACGAGTTCCTCGTGATGTCGTTCGGTCTTACGAATGCACCGGCCGTGTTCATGGATCTGATGAACCGGGTATTTTGGCCTTTCCTCTATCGATTCGTCGTTGTATTCATTGACGACATTTTGGTGTACTCTAGGAGTCGAGAGGAGCATGAGGAGCACTTACGTTTGGTCCTGGATACGCTCAGATAGCATCAGTTGTTCGCACAGTACAAGAAGTGCGACTTCTGGAAGCAGGAGGTGAAGTTTTTAGGACACGTGGTGTCCAAGGATGGCATGGCAGTTGACCTGTCTAAGGTAGCTGCGGTGCAGGACTGGGAGCAGCCTGGTTCTGTCACTGAGGTGAGGAGTTTCTTGGGTCTCGCTGGCTACTATCGGCGCTTCATACAGGACTTCTCGAAGATCGTGAGACCCTTATCTCAGTTGACATGGAAGGACGTGAAGTTCGCCTGGAATGACAAGACGGAGTCAGCTTTTCAGGAGCTGAAGGACAGGCTTACGTCCACCCTGGTGCTAGTATTGTCAGAGCAAGGGGTTAGATACACTATATATACTGACGCGTCTAGCGTTGGTTTGGGTTGTGTCCTTATACAGAGGGACAGGATAATTTCGTATGCCTCGAGACAATTAAGGAAGCACGAGGAGAATTACCCTACACACGACCTAGAGTTGGCAGCCGTTATATTCGTACTGAGACTCTGGAGACATTACCTCTACGGAGAGGAGTTCGAGCTCTTTTGCGACCACAAGAGCCTCAAGTACATATTCACGCAGCGAGACTTGAATATGAGGCAGCGGCGATGGATGGAGACGTTGAAGGACTTCAAGTTTGAAGTCTCTTACCATCCTGGGAAGGCGAACCTTGTGGCTGATGCGTTAGCCAAAAGAAGGCGATAGAGTTTGCAGCTCCACTGATGGTTGCCGAGTGAGATATGGTTGAGTTTTTGTGAGACTTTGAGCAGAAACTCACCGTAGAGGAGCCTTTTGAGTTCATCGTACATGTACAGGTGCGATCTCAGATTGATGACCGAGTCATCGAGGCGCAGAGGGACGATGCGCATCTTACTGAGCTTCGAGAACAGGCCAGTGATGATGCTGACGCCAACTGGCGAATTGGTATGGATGGGGGCTTACGTTATCGTGACCGCCTATGCGTCCCAGATGTCCCTGACTTGAGACGAGAGATTCTCGAGGCTGCGCATTCTACTAGACTCGCGATGCATCCAGGCAGCACAAAGATGTATCGTGACGTGAAGAGAACATATTGGTGGGAAGGTATGAAGACCCACATGGCTGAGTTCGTGTTCCGTTGTCTCACTTGTCAGCAGGTGAAGGCAGAGCATCGCCGACCACCTGAACTTTTGTAGCCTATGCCGATTGCAGAGTGGAAGTGGGATTTCATTTCCATGGACTTCATTTCTGGGTTGTCGAAGACGAGGAAGGGACATGATTCCATTTGGGTGATCGTCGATCGTCTGACGAAGTCGGCGCACTTCCTACCGATCAGAGTTACGAACTCTGCAGACGAGCTGGCTAGATTGTATAACAGAGAGATTGTGCGTCTGCATGGAGTTCCGTTGGAGATCGTGTCGGACAGAGACACGCGGTTCACTTCTATTTTCTGGACTCGCATTCAGGAGGCTATGGGTGTGAAGTTGAAGTTCAGTACTGCCTTCCACCCACAGACAGACGGACAGACAGAGCGGGTGAACCAGATCTTGGAGGACATGTTGCGAGCTTGCGCATTGGACTTCAAGGACAGTTGGGATGATTGTCTTGCATATGCAGAGTTTGTGTACAACAACAGCTTTCAGGCAAGTATCGGGATGACACCTTATGAGGCGCTGTATGGGCGACCTTGTCGCGCACCGCATTGCTGGCTAGAGGTCGGTGAGTGTAGCTTGGTTGGCCCAGAGTTAGTGCAGGCGACGTCAGAGAAGATTGATACTATTCGACGTCGGCTTCTTACAGCGCAGAGCAGACAGAAGAGCTACGCCGATACGAGACGGAGGCCACTCGAGTTCACAGTTGGGGATCATGTGTTTTTGCGAGTTTCCCCTATGAAGGGAGTCCTTCGGTTCGGGAAGAAGGGGAAGCTAGCACCGCGATTCATTGGTCCATTCCAGATCCTCGATCGTGTGGGAGCGGTGGCTTACCGATTGGCTTTACCCACGCCTCTCGCGAGCGTTCATAACGTATTTCATGTTTCTATGCTGAAGAATTACGTTGCTGATCCTTCACATATCATCAGATGGGAGCAGGTGCAGTTAGGAGAGGACGTTACATATATCCTGCGACCGACACGTATCCTAGACAGGAAGGAGCAGGTACTGCGTAGCAAGGTGATTCCCCTTGTGAAGGTATTATGGACGCATCACTCTGAGGAGGAGGCTACCTAGGAGACAGAAGCCGAGGTGAGAAAGAACTACCCACAGCTTCTCGAGGAGTACGAAAAGGTACAAAATTTTGAGGACGAAATTATTTGTTAAGGGGGGTAGATTGTAACGCCCGTGAAAAATCCATACTTGGGCTCGAGTACCCACTCGACCCGAAATTGCGTAAAATTCATTCCTTTAGAAAATATGACTAGGTTAACTAGTGCAACGTTAGAATAGCTGAGAAATGGTCCCTGATCACTTTAAATACGTTCTACAAGGCCCAAAGTGAGTGGAACCAATGGTGCTATAATGCTCTAAAACCTCGGACCAAACTCTAAGCAGGTTTGTTCTCTGGACCACTTTGAATCTTTGTATTGGATCTAGACCGCACGTCGAAAGTCCGATACCTCCTATCTTAGACCGTTAGAACCGGCTAGCTGGACTTGACACTCATTCCGAAAATCAAGTCAAACCGATAATCACAGGCTATTTCATTGAGCCCGGACCGAAGAGAGTGAGAATAGGGTTAGAATTAGAATTTGAAATTCAAATCTGGCACACGATTTGACGCATCAGTATTAGGCTTTCTGACCGTCAGAATACAGCCAAATTACACCCTTGGATCAGGAAAAATATCTATTACATATCACGAGACTTATAGGCCTGATCTTAGTGCGATGACCGTTAAACTGAAACTGATCCGCCACGTACGATCTGCGAACCCTATCGGTCTGAAAACTGGATGTGTGCTAGATCCAGTATGCATGAGCTTAAGTCCGACCGCATTTGGCCAGGGGACCATCAGAAATGCTCCTTTGGACCGAAACGGCCCCGATTTGGTTAGGCACCAAGTAAACATTGTTCCCAAGCCTATTTTGGGCATATTTTAGGCTATAAAAGGGGTTGAAACCCTCACTCCTCTCTCCCATCCGAATTTGAGAGAAACCCTAGCTTGGGAGAGAGAAAAAGGTGAGAGATTGTGAGAGAGTGGGAGAGTTCTTCCTGCCACTTGTGCTACGTGTTGCACGTGCTTAAGCAACACACCTCTATCGCTTTCCCGGCGATTTCACCGCGATTCTAGGTAAGTAAATATCCTAAATAGTTGCTGATTTGAGTTTCCTTTGTTTCCATAGCGATGTAGCTTATGGATCTCGTGTATTAGGTTCCTTATTCGCCGTAGACGAAGCGTATACGCTCCGTTTCAATTCACGAGTCTACAAGACTTAAGGTGAGGATTTTAGACGCTTTGATTAACGGTTTCCAATGCTTTCAATGTCGTTTAATAGTAGATTCTTGACGGTATCGCCGTTTGACATGTATAAAATGCTCTCCGTTTCCCGTTTCGTAAACTAACGAAGAATATGAGATTTAGGGCATTTTAGTCATTTGTAGGAAGTACTGTTTACATTCATATTTTGCTGATGTGATTGACATGGTTTGTTATCACATTAGGAAGTTAGGAATACGTGCATAATTAGTTTGGCGGAGAGATTCACCTAATTGCGCACTTCGGGTCGACATACTATATGTAGACTTAAGTGTGCAGTGTATGTGTTTGTATAAATGCTTGTATTAGTATGTATTGAATTAAATGATGTTATGAGGCAGTTTGAGATTGATTTCTCAATTAATATGTTGACCTAAATGATTTCCTACATGTTGATTGTATGCATGATTTCATTACATGCAAGAAACATATGTGCTTGAAGATTTACTTTAGTTGAATGTTATAACATGTGTTAACATGCTCACATGATTGTATTTCAATTCCAATACTTTTACATATATTGCTGATGTGATTCCGTATGTGCTTGGGACTAAACTTAGTCCAGGCAGTCGGTAACCGAGTGAATTCGTGACTGACCGGTCATAGCCACGAACGACGCGTCGATGAACGCGATTCGTGTTTGGAGTTGGCGGTAGTGGTTAGGCCACGCGAAGTGTTTTACGCACTTCATGTCGTTCGACTTGAGATGCGATCGCGCTAGTCGGGCCCGTCAAGTAACCCGACTGGCCGATGTATGTTCACCTTGTATGAGTCATAACTGCTTGAACCTAGGATAATATCCCAAATTGTATGCATTTGTTTCTTGTTAGAAACAATTGATAAACCAGACTCTTCATCTAGTCGAAATAATAACACTGAACTACGATCATTTAAAGATCATCCAATTAATCAAATCCTTGGAAACCATCTCACCGATGTGCGTACTTGTAAATAATTAGAAAATAAGTGCAACTACATGTGCTTTACATCTCAGATAGAACCAATTAACGTAAAAGAAGAACCTATTGATGAAAATTGAATTGTTGCAATGCAAGAAGAGCTCAATCAGTTTGTTTGAAATGATGTATGACATTTGGGTCCTTGTAACATCCCGAAAATCGGGGGGTCGAGCAAAAATCGAACTCCCGAGTTCCAAAATGTTATTTATGCAACATAAATATGTATGATTGAATGTTGTCTGTGATAATGTATTAAACATGAGTGAGATTAAGCCAGAACAACATATCATACTCTAGAGACAGTTAAATTTGCAAGCGGAAGACTGTAATAGTATGTATAACATATATAAACTGTTGTATGTCTCCAGAGTGTGAATATATTACCAGGTTATACACATACATGTATACTTCAAAAGTAAACAAAATGAATATACATGAGGGCGCTAAAAATATAAAATGACAAGTGTCAATGTATCTAATCAACCTCCCTGTAATCCCGTCAATCAGATCACGCATAAAGGAGAGATCCTCCTCATCATCATCAAATTCAGCTCCACCTCGCAGGCCGCGCCATCATCTGCAATCACAATAGGGACTGGTGGGTGTCCGGAAACACCATCCCGTAACGTGGGAGTGAGTGATCAACTCAGTGGGATGAGAGAGCAGAGATTAGCATGTTATCAAATTAATCATGCGATAATAGTAAAGCAGTAAATCAAACAATCCTAATACTGTTATTAATGCAATATGACATGACGTGATGTATGCCCTCACCGGCGATCTCCCTCATACGGCAACATCTTACGACCGCGACATGCCACACTCCCTAGAGTGCTCCACATCTTCCAAGCACATGCAATGTTATGGTGATATGATTTCCAAGTTGTTATTAGTCCATTCAAACAGCAGGATTGGGAAACTAAGGTACCTCCCTTATATCAATCCCAACACAGATCCGGTCTAGGGTCGTCACTCCTAGTAATCTCATACGATGTATATTTGTAGGTCGCTGCAAGGGCTGCCAGGGCTGTTGCACGCACTTGTTGCACCGCTCCCCCATCACCTTATCAATACAGGCCTACTGTACTCTACTGCTACGGAAGGGTCGTCGCCTCCCGTAGACTCAGAATACGCTCGCGGTCACTACAAAGGGCTGCCAGGGCTGTTGCTCGCACTCATTGCACCGCTCCCCCATCACCTTATCAATGTAGGCCGACAGCAAGAATATAGTGTCTCATACCACCATAATTTGCTCACGAGACAGGTGCTCACTGGTCACTACGGGGAGGTTTGTGGCCCCAACGTAGGCCGACAGCTCGACCACGGTGTCCCATACCACCATGCCCGGCTCATGAGTCTTCGTGGATCAAGGTACCATGGTTAACAGGGTTTACAATGGTAAGTTTAGTACCCTAGGTTCAAGCAGTTATGACTCATGCAGGGTGAATATACAATGGCCAGTCGGGTTACTTGACGGGCTCGACTAGCGCGATCGCATCTCAAGTTGAACGACATGAAGTGCCTAAAACACTTCGTGTGGCCTAACCACTGCCGCCAACTCCAGAACACGGCTCACGTTCATCGACGCGTCGTTCGTGGTGAAGATAAGCTAACCACGAATTCGTTCGGTTACCGACTGCCTGGACTAGGCATAGTCCCAAACAATCATAGAATCACATCAGCAGTTGTGTAAGGGTAATGGAAATGAAATACAACCATGTGAGCATGTTAACACATGTTATTACATACAACTTAATCAAATCATCTTACACATGTCTTTCACACATATGATGAAATTATGCATGTCGCCAACATATAGGAAATTCTCTCCATCAACATATTAATTGAGAATTCAACCTCAAACTAAATCATAAGGAAATCATCAAGTACATGTTATATCATACCACTTGAGTACAACATCAAGCATATGCATTTCATACATATAATGAAATCGTACATATGGATAGCATGTAGGAAATCATTTTCATCAGCATATTAATCGAGAAATCAATCTCAAACTAATTCATAACACCATTTAACTCAATACATACTAATACAAACATTTATACAAATACTTACACTACACACTTAAGTCTACATATAGCATGTCGACCCGAAGTGCGCATTTAGGCGAATCTCTTCGCCAAACTAATTATGCACGTATTCCTAACATTCTAATGCGACAATAAACCATGTCAATCACATCAGAAAAATATGAATAAAAACAGTACTTCCTACAAATGACTAAAATACCCTAAATCTCATATTCTTCGTTGGTTTACGAAATAGGAAACGGACAGCATGTTGTACATGTCAAACGGCGTTGCCGTCGAGAATCTACTATTAAACGACATTGAAAGCTTTGAAAACAGTCAATCAAAGCGTCTAAAATCCACACCTTGTCTCTTATGGATGTGCAAATTCGAACGGAGCGTATACGCTTCGTCTACGGCGAATAGGGAACCTAATACACAAGCTACATAAGCTACATCGCTAATGGAATTGACGGAAGCTTAAATCAGCAAGTGTTGAAGGTTTTCCTCACCTAGAAGTGTGTTGAAATCACCGGGAAAGTGATTGGAGTGCGTTGCTTAGGCACTTGCAGCAGGTGGCACGAGCAGCAAGAAATTCTCTCCTACTCTCTCTCACAAACTCTCACCTTTTCTCTCTCCCAATCTAGGGATTTTTACAATTTCGGATGGGAGAGAGGAATGAGGGTTTCAACTCCTTTTATAAGCTTAAAAATGCCGAAAACAGGCTCCGGAACGAAGTTTACTTAGTGCATATCCAATTCGGGGCTGTTTCGGTTCAAAAGATACTTTCTGGTAGTCCCCTGGCCAAATGTGGTCGGACTTAAGCTCATGCATACTGGATCTAGCACGCATCAAGTTTTCAGACCGGTAGGGTTCCCAGATCGCACGTGGCGGTTCAATTTCAGTTCAACGGTCATCGCACCTAGATCAGGTCTACAAATCTCGTGATATGAAATAGAAATTTTTCCTTATCCGAGGGTGTAATTTGGCTGGATTCTGACGGTCAGAACGCTCAATACTGATGCGTCAAATCGTGTGCCAGATTTGAATTTGAAATTTCAACTGTCCCTATTCGCACTCTCTTCGGTCCGGGCTCAATGAAATAGCCTGTGATTATCGGTTTGACTTGATTTTCGGAATGAGTGTCAAGTCCAGCTAGGCGGTTCTAACGGTCTAAGATAGGAGATATCGGACTTTCGACGAGCGGTCTAGATCCAATACAAAGATTCAAAGTGGTCCAGAGAACAAACCTGCTTAGAGTTTGGTCCGAGGTTATAGAGTATTATAGAGTCGTTGGTTCTACTCGATTTGGGTCTTGTAGAACGTATTTAAAGTGATCAGGGACTATTTCCCAGATACTCCAGCGTCGCGCTAGCTAACTTACGCTTATTTTTCAAAGGAATTAATCCTACGTGATTTCTTTGGCTATGGAATTGCGTTCTAAGCGATTTTTCAGGTGTTTTAGTTGACCCATTGCCTAAGGACGTCTAATCCCAGATTGGCCAAAATCCGGGGTGTTACAATCTACCCCCCTTAAAATACAATGTCGTCCCCGACATTGGCGAAGGGCAAGGAATACTTTTCTAAGGGAGGTTCAATCCTACTTAATAACCTAATCGTACGTATATC
This sequence comes from Magnolia kwangsiensis, assembly GCA_037074715.1. NCBI lineage: Eukaryota > Viridiplantae > Streptophyta > Magnoliopsida > Magnoliales > Magnoliaceae > Magnolia > Magnolia kwangsiensis. The sequence continues at coordinate 122,388,013 of CM073576.1, forward strand.
CTAACTCAAAGGTTTCGATCTTGGGCCAGTGGGGAAGAGGCCGACCACGCTTTCGCTGCGCCACTCTGATTGAACGGGAGCGTTGACTAACCTAACCGGATTGGACTCTATACGTTCTACCCCCCTTAAAACTTGGTTTTACTTAAAGTTCAAGAGTCTATGCGTCGCTCCGTACATCAGAACGAGGTGCAACTTAAGACCTATCCTTGACATAAATTGGGAAACAACTTCTCTACATGGTTTTCCTTGCTAATGATGCGTTCTATGGCATTGGTACCTATGATCATAGAGATGAGCCTAATCTCTATTGTGGTTAAGTTCAGGGGCAGGTATGACTTGGTGACAAGATGTCGAATTCTCTACTGGCTTTAAGTCCTCGCCATTTCTCAAAGACACTGTGATCCCGTTCGGTTGTATGTGGTCGAGCCAACACGGAAGAAAAGTAGTATAGTGGGTCTGAGCCAGATACATAAACTTTCTGTCTAGCTAGGACAGAAGATTTATTGTATCAATTCTTAATCCGAGTCGATGCTGATCTTCTGCTTGATCAGAGCATTAGATTTATTGGTAACCACTAGGATTAGGAAGTCGATTCAAACTGCGAATACATCGCTTACATGTAGTTCCTTTATTCCGCGTTCCCGAATGCAATAAGCCCTTGGGGAAGGCAATTTTAAGGGGCGTGCTAGTACATTCTAAGTTCAATCTGAGGAAATTATAAATGTTCCCTGAGAGTGAATAGTTCCTTCCTATGGGCAACAACAGAAGTCTATAAGTCATAAGGGGATCTATCGAAGGAATAAGGTTCTACTTCAACCACATCTAACCTACAATTCCTCAGCATATACAGGCTTTACACTACTTAAGGTAACTAATAGGCTAGTCTGTAACTCAATAGCTATAATCCAAAGCCTAAGAAAGCTATAATCCAAAGCCTAAGATTATACGGTAGAAGGCTTTCCCATATAGTCAGATCCTTCAAATCTCGGAGTGCTATCTCCAAGTCCAAAACGCCAAGGGCCTATATGGCCAGTAGCATTAAGTTATATTAAATGGAACCGCATTCCTAATCCCATGTTGGGATAGGGAGTGGCATGCTTGGTAGGAGGGTGGGGTGGGATAAAAATTCATTTGTAGACTGAATCCCGGGAGTTACTATACTCCCAATCTAGGGACAATACCTTACAGCGAAATGAAACGGCATGTATTCCATCTAACCAATTTTCGTCACAATATATGGAATAAAGTTCCACATGGATTATGACAGAGATGCATTCGGCTATGCTAAGCCCAAACCACTGACGCAACACATTGTCTACCAGTGACATCACTAGACCCAATAACAACAAAACACAAAAATCCTTAAAACAAAAATCAAACAATCTACAGGGCAAAGGCATAGATGCCTAACTCTACCAAAGGACTTTACCACAGTCCCGACTTACCTTCTTTATCCCTGTCGAGTCTAATACTGTCTGTTGCTCACTAGAGCTCTCTCGGCCATATATTTTCAGTATCCCTTAAGCAAAGAAAATGGAGAAATAGGATTGAGAGGGAGGATGGTGAAAAGAGAGAAAAAGGCTAAAACAGCTTAACAATAGCCATGAAAAATGGGGGAAATGCAAGAAAATGGCTAACCAAACTAGAAAAGGGAGATCTAGGCGTTGTAGAGGGATGCTTCAAGCTCCCCTAGGATGTATTTTCAGAAAGAAAAGAGAATGAAAAAGGGGAATGGAGCACCTCACGATTTCAGCTCGATCTGGGCGTTGCAAGAGCTCCAAACGATGAAATCCTCAAGAGGAAGGGCTGCAAACCAAAATAGAATGGTGGAGAGTGGTCATTTTCAACCAAGGATGGATTTGGGAGTGATTTAAAATCACATTTTTTGGAATAGGACAACAAAAACAAAAATGGAGCATGGAATGGGGGCCGTTTGTGAAGGAAGTACATCTTTTAGGGGGTTTCAAGGTACGGACCACATACCAGGGGGCTACCCTAGCCCCCAAACTCCTCCAGCCCAAAGGTCAGACCCATCTGACGAGTTTGACCGGCGATGCATCGCCGAATCGGCGATGGAATCACCGGTGAACTTACAAATTGGCCTTTGAGGACATATGGGATGGGTTCCCCTTGCCCTAGGGATTCCAAAAAGGTATGGTTCCCACTTTGGTTCATTGTAGATTGCCCTAGGGAGGCCCAAACATCCATTCGAGGATTTTCGGGGCCAATCTGTAATCTCGAATACAAAACCCTATCATGCAGCATATTATTTTGGGGTAAAAGGAGCTAGTACATCCATCTAGACCATTATTTTCTAAACAAAGTGAAGTTAGAATGGCCTTATGGCCATTTTTCATAAAATTTTACTATTCACTATAAAATTTTATGAAAGTATGATTTTATGTTATTTTCACATTAGGATTGGTACCTAACATGAAAAAGATAAGAGAAAATTGAATATTGGAGTGGTGAGAGGAAGAATTTCGAAGATTTTCGGTGAAACGGGATTTTTAAGCCCTAGCGATTGAATACAGTGGTTGTGGTTGTCCCACAGCCCAAAAATTCACATTTACGGGTTTAGAATCATTCAAAGAACGTCTCAACCCACTCACCAACAACCTAGGAGCTATCCGAGTTGCTTCACGCGACCCAAGATGCGCTACGAACTCGATCCCGCGATCGAAATGAATAGACTTCGCCTATTGGCGAATCTGAGATCCTAGAGGTATTTCTATACCCTTCTCGCACCCACCTAAGTCAAAGGAAGTGACAGCGTGCGTCGCGTGACCATAACCCAGGCCCGGTTTAATCCAAATCATGCTCTGATACCATCTGTAACATCCCGAAAATCGGGGGGTCAAGCAAAAACCCAACTCCCGAGTTCCAAAATGTTATTTATGCAACATAGATATGTATGATTGAATGTTGTCTGTGATAATGTATTAAACATGAGTGAGATTAAGCCAGAACAGCATATCATACTCCAGAGACAGTTAAATTTACAAGTGGAAGACTGTAATAGTATGTATAACATATATAAACTGTTGTATGTCTCCAGAGTGTGAATATATTACCAGGTTATACACATACATGTATACTTCAAAAGTAAACAAAATGAATATACATGAGGGCACTAAAAATATAAAATGACAAGTGTCAATGTATCTAATCAATCTCCCTGTAATCCCGTCAATCAGATCACGCATAAAGGAGAGATCCTCCTCATCATCATCAAATTCAGCTCCGCCTCGCAGGTCGCACCATCATCTGCAATCACAATAGGGACTAGTGGGTGTCCGGAAACACCATCCCATAATGTGGGAGTGAGTGATCAACTCAGTGGGATGAGAGAGCAGAGATTAGCATGTTATCAAATCAATCATGCGATAATAGTAAAGCAGTAAGTCAAACAATCCTAATACTGTTGTTAATGTAATATGACATGACGTGATGGATGCCCTCACCGACATTCTCCCTCATACGGCACCATCTTCATCCGCGGCATGCATGCATCCCGCTCAGTGCTCCACATCTTCCAGGCACATGCAATGTAATGGTGATATGATTGCCAAGTTATTATTAGTCCATTCAAACAGCAGGATTGGGAAACTAAGGTACTTCCCTTATATCAATCCCAACACAGATCCTGTCTAGGGTCGTCATTCCTAGTAATCTCATACGATGTATATTTTGTAGGTCACTGCAAGGGCTACCAGGGCTGTTGCACGCACTCGTTGCACCGCTCCCCCATCACCTTATCAATACAGGCCTACTGTATTCTACTGCTATGGAAGGGTCGTCGCCTCCCGTAGACTCAGAATACGCTCGCGGTCACTACAAAGGGCTGCCAGGGCTGTTGCTCGCACTCGTTGCACCGCTCCCCCATCACCTTATCAATGTAGGCCGACAGTAAGAATATAGTGTCCCATACCACCATAATCTGCTCATGAGACAGGTGCTTACTGGTCACTACGGGGAGGTTTGTGGCCCCAACGTAGGCCGACAGCTCGACCACGGTGTCCCATACCACCATACCTGGCTCATGAGTCTTCGTGGATCAAGGTACCATGGTTAACAGGGTTTACAATGGTAAGTTCAGTACCCTAGGTTCAAGCAGTTATGACTCATGCAGGGTGAACATACAATGGCCAGTCGGGTTACTTGACGGGCTCGACTAGCGCGATCGCATCTCAAGTTGGGCGACATGAAGTGCGTAAAACACTTCGTGTGGCCTAACCACTGCCGCCAACTCCAGAACACGGCTCGCGTTCATCGACGCGTCGTTCGTGGCGAAGATAAGTTAACCACGAATTCGTTCGGTTACTGACTGCCTGGACTAGGCATAGTCCCAAACAATCATAAAATCACATCAGCAGTTGTGTAAGGGTAATGGAAATGAAATACAACCATGTGAGCATGTTAACACATGTTATTACATACAACTTAAGCAAATCATCTTACACATGTCTTTCACACATATGATGAAATTATACATGTCGCCAACATATAGGAAATCCTCTCCATCAACATATTAATTGAGAATTCAACCTCAAACTAAATCATAAGGAAATCATCAAGTACATGTTATATCATACCACTTGAGTACAACATCAAGCATATGCATTTCATACATATAATGAAATCGTACATATGGATAGCATGTAGGAAATCATTTTCATCAGCATATTAATCGAGAAATCAATCTCAAACTAATTCATAACACCATTTAACTCAATACATACTAATACAAACATTTATACAAACACTTACACTACACACTTAAGTCTACATATAGTATGTCGACCCGAAGTGCGCATTTAGGCGAATCTCTTCGCCAAACTAATTATGCACGTATTCCTAACATTCTAATGCGACAATAAACCATGTCAATCACATCAGAAAAATATGAATAAAAACAGTACTTCCTACAAATGACTAAAATGCCCTAAATCTCATATTCTTCGTTGGTTTACGAAACAGGAAACGGACGGCATGTTGTACATGTTAAACGGCGTTGCCGTCGAGAATCTACTATTAAACAACATTGAAAGCTTTGAAAACAGTCAATCAAAGCGTCTAAAATCCGCACCTTGTCTCTTATGGATGTGCAAATTCGAACGGAGCGTATACGCTTCGTCTACGGCGAATAGGGAACCTAATACACAAGCTACATAAGCTACATCGCTAATGGAATTGACGAAAACTTAAATCAGCAAGTGTTGAAGGTTTTCCTCACCTAGAAGTGCATTGGAATCGTCGGAAAAGTGATTGGAGTGCGTTGCTTAGGCACTTGCAGCAGGTGGCACGAGCAGCAAGAAATTCTCTCCTACTCTCTCTCACAAACTCTCACCTTTTCTCTCTCCCAATCTAGGAATTTTTGCAATTTCAGATGGGAGAGAGGAATGAGGGTTTCAACCCCTTTTATAAGGTTAAAAACGCCGAAAACAGGCTCCGGAACGAAGTTTACTTAGTGCATATCCAATTCGGGGCTGTTTCGGTTCAAAAGATGCTTTCTGGTGGTCCCCTGGCCAAATGCGGTCGGACTTAAGCTCATGCATACTGGATCTAGCACGCATCAAGTTTTCAGACCGGTAGGGTTCCTAGATCGCACGTGGCGGTCCAATTTCAGTTCAACGGTCATCGCACCTAGATCAGGTCTACAAATCTCGTGATATGAAATAGAAATTTTTCCTGATCCAAGGGTGTAATTTGGCTAGATTCTGACGGTCAGAACGCTCAATACTGATGCGTCAAATCGTGTGCCAGATTTGAATTTGAAATTCTAACTGTCCCTATTCGCACTCTCTTCGGTCCGGGCTCAATGAAATAGCCTGTGATTATCGGTTTGACTTGATTTTCGGAATGAGTGTCAAGTCCAGCTAGGCGGTTCTAACGGTCTAAGATAAGAGGTATCGGACTTTCGACGAGCGGTCTAGATCCAATACAAAGATTCAAAGTGGTCCAGAGAACAAACCTGCTTAGAGTTTGGTTCGAGGTTATAGAGTATTATAGAGTCGTTGGTTCTACTCAATTTGGGTCTTGTAGAACGTATTTAAAGTGATCAGGGACTATTTCCCAGCTACTCCAGCGTCGCGCTAGCTAACTTACGCTTATTTTTCGAAGGAATTAATCCTACGTGATTTCTTTGGCTATGGAATTGGGTTCTAAGCAATTTTTCAGGTGTTTTAGTTGACCCATTGCCTAAGGACGTCTAATCCCAGATTAGCCAAAATTCGGGGTGTTACAGTCCTAGACCTAATGATAAACATATAATTGGAACCAAGTGGATCCTTAAAAATAAGTCTGATAAATTAGGTAACATTACAAGAAATAAGGCGAGACTGATTATACAAGGGTGTACTCAATTAGAAGGCATTGATTATGATGAAACCTTTGCCCCAGTAGCTCGTCTTGAAACTATCAGACTATTCATATCCACTGCTTGTTACAAAATTTTTAAAATCTATCAAATGGATGTCAAGAGTGTTTTTTTGAATGGTGATTTACATGAGGAAGTATATGTAGAACAGCCTAAAGGTTTTAAAGAACCTAAACATTCTAACCGTGTTTATCATCTAAAAAATCACTCCGTGGTTTAAAATAAGCTCCCGGGGCATGGTATAAAAAGTTGACTATGTTTCACTTTGTAATGGGAAGTTTTAATAAGACACTATTTGTAAAGAAATACAATGATCTCATTCTAATAGTGTAAATATATGTTGATGACATTATCTACGGATCTACTTGTGCTAACATATCTGTTGAGTTTGTAGAATTAATAAAGTCCAAGTTTGAAATGAACATGGTAGGAGAATTGAACTATTTTTTAGGTCTGCAAGTGAAATAACTTGCTGATGGGATATTTATCTCTCAAACCAAGTATGCTCTAAACTTGGTGAAAAAATTTAGATTTGAGAGCGGTAAGAACTTCGATACTCCTATGAGTATGACACTTAAACTCTCTAAGGATTCAATAGGTAAAAGTGTAGATCTTAAGTTGTATCACAATATAATAGGCAGTTTATTATATTTAATTGCGAGCTGACATGATATTGCATTCAGCGTAGGAATCTGTGCTAGATATCAATTAGACCCTAAAGAGTCTCACCTGATTGCTGTAAAGCGCATTTTAAGATATGTTACAAGTTCGGCCATACTTGGCCTCTAGTATCCTTATATGTTGGGGCATAAAAAAATGATTAAGGAGAAAGAGGTAAGAGAAAGGCATGAAAGAAGAGAGCAAGTTACGCATGACTAGGGTTACACGAGTCCTAAGTTGCGCAGGTCTACACAATTCATCCAATTGCACTGGGGCGCGCAGGTTGTATTAAGGAAAGAGGATTTGATGATGCGAAGTGGGACCCATGTCACAAGAATTGAGGGCTCACATGTGCGAATGGCTATAAATACCCTCACCCCCTCATTTGATGGATTGGATGTTTAGGAGATCAGTCCCTCTAACAGGTATTTAGGGCAGAGAAGAGAGGAAAGAAGGTTGTGGAACTCATACAAGTTGTGCAAGTCCATGCAATTCACTAGCTACACAACTCTTGTATGAGTTGCATGGATTATCTTTGAGGGCAATCGTTATGCTGAAATTTCTAATAAATGATCAAGTTAGTTTAAATATTTCTAAGGGATCCCAGCAGGGGAAACCCGCACAACTCATCTCCCCTGGAGATTTGATGGAAATGCGTTGGAATGCTGTGAAAATTTACATTTCAATTATACTTGATTTCATGTTTTCTTTTCTTTGTTAAGAGATTCTGTCTTAGAATCAGAAGATTAAGAGGATGTAATGAACTCAAAATAAATGAAATTGATGAATATTCCCTTTGTTCTATCTTTATCGATGTTAAATAGGAAATTCTTCTAAATCAAATGCACTTTGTTTTTGGCCAAAACAAAATGGCGACTCTCTATGGAAACATCCTCCCTTTCATCTCCAAAATAGAAATTATTTATAGGTAAATAACAACTAATATTACATATGATATTTGACATGAATGTACGGATTCAGTTTATAGTAGAAGAATGGGTGACCATTATCCTCTTGAATGAACGGGTAAAACTGCAATGGTCACATTACGTTTCAAAAAAAGGATAAAGAGTCCTTTCAAATAGAATGCAAATAAAAAGGGAAAGATAAGGTGGAAGAGGTGGCATATGATGTAGTGAGTCATTTAAAAGGCATACCAGCTCGGTTAAGGATATATGATGCACTACGATTGTTAGAAGATTCTAGAAACGGTCTAATACAAGCCCTCTCTGTTAATAACGTCAGGAGAACATTGCTTACAGAGATAGAACATGAAAAGTGAAACAATTGTATGCCAGTTGTTTCCTTCTCTGATGAAGACTTAATCTGTGGAGAAGATCATAATAAATCACTGATGGTTGAAGGCATGTCGGTAGTAGACAAATAAAATGGATAATGCTAGACAATGGGTCTGTAGTGAATCAACTTCCATTGATGATGCTAAGTGAACTCAGATATCGCCGGTCTCATCTGCGCCCCAGTGGGATGATGATACAAGGCTTCAATCAAGATGGACAAAGAGCTCTCGACAAAATCACATTGACTTTGGAAATCGGGAGCAGATAACGAATGTTGTTTATCATGTTATCGATGCAATAACAACATATAATCTCTTGCTGGGAAGACCTTGGATGCATCAATATAGCATCGTACCGTCAACCCTCCGCCAGTGCTTCAAGTTATTGTAAAGACAGGATTCAGTGTAAGGTGATGGCTGATGCAAAACCCTATACAGAGGCAGAATCCTTCTTCACTGATGCCAGCTATTATGACAAATTCACCACAGGAAATAATGAGAGAAGCAATAATAGTGAAATGGTGAAAGATAGTACCATCATAGCACAAAACAGAATTGTAAAGATAGCAATGTTCGAAAAAGAGACAGTGAAATAGAAATTGTACCAACGCATCTGAGACGGCCAGGACAACCTCCTCTAACATTATTATCATCTGAACAGTTAGATATTTTGCTAGAAAATTATACAATGCCTCTACTGCAGGTTGAAAGGAAGAAACCATTCTCAGCTATGCCTAAAAGGTTCCATGTTGAACCCAATAAGAAGAATCTTGAACCTATTGACTTTTATGTGGCGTTAGAGGGGAAAATAGAAGCAAAGAGAGATAATGAGATAAAATTTGCAAAGTTGACACCTGAAGATTTGGAAAGGTACAACTCTATTAGTAAAAGAATAATGCAGAATATGGGCTTCAATTGTGAAGAGCCATTGGTTTGAACAGTGGAAAGGGTATTTTAATCTCGGTTGGGATTGATGAAAAGAGATAGGAAAATTTTCGTGAGTTAGGAGGGGAATCCTCAGTAAACACAATCACCGTAGGGGCGACGGAAGAAGAGGAAATTGAAATGATTAAACATCCCAAAGTGGCTCCCAAGCAAATAGAAGATGGAGGACAACCGACGATTGATAGCTTGCGGGAAATAAACATAGGAACAAAAGAAGAACCCCAAAATATATTCATAAGCACCGGTATTTCTGAATAGGAGGCTAATTGGTATGTGAGACTTTTAAAAGAAAATAAAGATGTATTTTCCTGGACATATGTTGAAATGTCAAGCCTAGAACCATCAGTGGCAGTGCATCAGTTAAATATTTCTAAAGACAAGAGGCCGATTAAGCAAGCGCAATGAAGCTTCCATCTAGAGCTTATTCCTTTGATTGAAGAAGAAGTGGGTAAACTCATTAAAGTGGGTTCATTAGGTAAGTCAAGTATCCCAAATGGATATCAAATATTGTCCCAGTGAAAAAGAAGAGTGGACAAATCAAAGTATGCATCAATTTCAGGAACTTGAACAAAGCATGTCCCAAGGATGACTTTCCATTGCTGATTATAGAGTTGTTGATTGATAGTACGATGAAATTTATTGTTATGTCCTTTATGAATGGTTACGCAAGATATAATCAGATAAGAATGGCTCTGGAAGATGAGGAAGCTACGACATTCAGAACCTCGATGGGAATTTACTGTTACAAAGTTATGCCGTTTGGTCTCAAAAATGTTGGTGCAACGTATCAGCGAGTGATGTAAAACATATTCCAAGATATGATGCATAAGCATGTCGAATGTTATGTAGATGATTTGGTGATTCAATCAAATGACCGTGAAGAACATTGTGAACATTTAACTTCAGTATTTCATCATATAAAAAAGAAGCAATTGAAGATGAATCTGTCTAAATGTGCATTCGGCGTTTCATCAAGGAAGTTTCTCAGTTTTGTCGTTAGACATCAAGGAATTGAAATCGACCCAAGAAAGATCAGAGCCATACAGGAAATGCCACCCCCAAAAAGACTGAAGGAATTAAAAATTTTACAAGGAAAATTAGCATATATTCGTCATTTCATTTTAAACCTTGCAAGAAGGTGTCAATCATTTTCTCGTCTAATGAAGAAAGGAGCAGAATTTGCGTGGGACCAGTCATTTCAAAACGCATTTGATTTAATTAAAGAGTTGCTGAAACATCCCCCAGTATTGGCAGCGCTTGTGAAAGGTAAACCTCTCATTCTCTATATTTCTGCATCAAAAAAATTCATTAGGGACTTTGCTAGCACAAACGAACGAGCAGGTGAAGGAAATCGTGTTGTATTATCTAAGCAAAACTTTAGTGGGAGTCGAATGCAACTATGTGCCTATTGAGAAAGTGTGCCTAGCTCTGATCTTTGTAGTTCAGAAGTTAAGACATTATGTCTCTCCCATGATATAATCTTGATTTTGCGAGTGGATCCACTGAAATTCTTAATGACAAGGCCGATGCTATCTGGGAGATTGGCCAAGTGGATGCTTTTACTGGTAGAATATACAATAACATATGAACTGGCAAGGGCAATAAAAGGACAAGTAGTGGCGGATTTCTTGACAGCCCATCTCGTATCGGACAACGAAATGATAAATGATGATTTTCCAAATGAACAGGTGATGATGACAGAACTGTGCAGCCCATGAAAAATGTATTTTGATGGTGCTTCCAAAACTTCAGGAACTGGTGCTGGGGTAATATTCATTAGTCCCCAAGGCGATCTATTGCCATATTCTTTCACATTAGGCGCAACATGCACCAACAATGAGGTTGAGTATCGGGCCCTCATCATAGGGATGGAAATAGCCCAGGAAATGAAGATAAGGGCATTGCAAATTTTCGACGATTCTAAGTTGGTAATAAACCCGCTCATGACATAATTTGAAGTAAGGAAGAAAGAACTTCCATATCATCGCCGCGTGCAACAACTTTTGGAGTATTTTCAAGATGTTGAAGTCAAACACATACCCAGATTAGAAAATATAAGAGTAGATACTTTGGTCAATCTGGTTATTACCTTAGCATGTTCTAATCGGAGCCCTTTACAAGTAATAATCGAAGAAAGAAGGTTCTTATTGCTTACTAATGATGTTGAGATGGCTGAGGTATTGCCCGTATAATTTTTAGAGATCAAAATGATTGGTGCCAGCCTTTGTGGAATATTTTAAATATGATATCCTATCGGAGGGTCCTGCACAAAAGATACAGATAAGGCAAAGAGCAAAGAAATTCATTATATGTAATGAGGAACTTTATAAGAAATCTTACAATGAGGTGCTATTGCAATGCTTGGATATGAAGGAGGCAAATCAAATATTGGGTGAAGCACATTTAGGAGAATGTGAACCTCATCAGGCTGGTAGAAATTTGTTTGATCGAATACGTCGAATGGGGTATTACTGGCCAACGATGTTCGAAGATGTAATTTACTATACACTACGATGTCATGAATGTCAAATACATAGTGATATAATATATGTACCTCCTAAAGATTTGCATCAATCAGTGACTTCTTGGCCCATTGCAGCCTGGGGACTTGATGTTATTAGACCTATAAATCCATCGTCATCCATAGGGAAACAGTATATCTTGGTAGCAACGGATTACCTTTCTAAGTGGACTAAAGCTGTTGCGTTGAGAAGTGTCAAAGAGAGGGACGTCATGAATTTCATACGACATGCAATAATATACTGATACGGTATTCTGAAAAAGATTGTTACTAATAATGAGACACCATTTAAGAATAAGGGAATGGAAACATTGTGCTAGAAATATGATATTCAGCATTCGTTCTTGACACCCTACTATCCACTAGCTAAGGATTAGCCGAAGCTTTTAACAAAACAATTGTGAAAATATTGAAGAAAACTGTTGCAGGGAACAAATGTGATTGGGATGAGAAGTTGCAAGAAGCTTTGTGGGCTTATAGAACTACTCACTGTACTGCCATGAAAGCGACACTATACTCTCTAGTTTATGGGGTTAAAGCTGTTATCCATATAGAGATGCAGGTTGCCTCACTCAGAGTGGTAGTACATCAGTGAATGACAGATAATGAGAACGCTAAGATCAAATTGGCTGAATTAGATCTGATGGATGAAAAGTGGTTAGTAGCTCAACAGTGATTACAGTTGTATCAAGAAAGAATCTCCACCGCTTTTAATTAAAGAGTTAAGCATCGTTCTTTTAAAAAGGGTTATATGCTATTAATGCTGAAAAGGTCAATAGTGGTCACCTACAAGACAAGAGGCAAATTTGACCCTAAATGGGATGACCCGAATATAATATCTGAAATATATTCTACTGGGGCATATCGGGTAGTGGATCAAGACAGACGGGGTATAAATATACCAGTGACCGCTCGTTTCTTAAAAATATACCGTCCATGAATATGTGTGTAGTTTTAATTCAGAAGACTTGTGGCTTAATTCTGTAATTCTTCTCAATCAAATGGGGGAAAGTAAGGGTGCAATAAAGATGGATCTTTATATTCCTTTTTAGTGTTGTATTCTCTTTCTTTGAGTATTAATGAAATGCAGGCTTTCGAGGTATATTAAAAGCATCATCCATATTGCATCAAGCCATACTGTCAGGTGAAAAGCACCAAACATATATATGTCGCCAACCGCCAAAATGCTAATGATAATGTCGATGATCATCACCAATGATTATCACAAGAATTGGTCGTCGGACGAAAAAGATAAATGCAAAGATCACGATGGACTATAGTAGTAATGATGATCTGTCATGTATGATAGCAAGAAAGCATTGTTATAAAATTGAACTATTACTACTATGCGATCAAGTTAAGATCAAGCATCGATGATAAGTGCCAAAAGTCAATGGATGTCACCACAATTGCCAAGATTGCTATCATCACCAAGCTGATATTATCTTAAATGAAATATGAATATTAGCAGAACATTATCAGCGATGGTGAAATCAATGACAACAATGGCAGCTTATTATTTAAAGCATCATGGCCAAGCCTCAACTACGCATAAGACCTATCATCTATCATCATCGGTGACATATATATATATATATATATATATATATATATATATATATATATGTATAATATCATTCGGGCAGTAGGGAAGTCTGTTGCCCTAAAAAGCCCATAGAGCAATTCATATGCACTCATGCGAGTAATTGATGAAGCAGTCATGTAAGACCCATGCCATCAGTATAGTTTCAGGAAGCGTCATGAGGATGGCCAGAGAGTGCCCCTTGTGAATGGGTCTGACCTTGCAGGTGAAGGAAAAGTGAGCTTCCGAAGCAGGATGGCTCCCCAGATCCCTGATTTGATTTCAGTAATAACGCATGGGGGCAAGTCTCTGAAGTAGGAGACTCTTCATTAATGGACTGGAGGCCTTAGATTTGGTACCCCAACGGTATCCTTGTGTGCCTTGTGAACTCTAGAGAGTTACTGTGGCCAACCCTATGCGTAAATCCTATCAAGTCCATAATCTTGGTATCTTCATTGGGCCCCTCTGATGGATCACGGTTCATGAACTCCCCGGCCGTGATAAGCCCTACGAACTCTAGAGAGTTACAACAGCCATTCACGTAAGACCAACTCTAACTACTTATGAGTTTAAAATGTGGTTGCTCCAACTACTTATGAGCCTAAACTGTGTGTATAACTAGTTGGAATTGAAACTTAGTCTCACCCATTCTGAATATCATTTAGGCAATGTCATTCTAACCATTATTATAACTTGTTATTCAAGCTCCACATATCTGTCAAAAATACTTATGAGAACTACTCAAGTTCAGAATGATGCAATGATAAGATAAATATGTATACCGCATGAAGATATAACACAAAGATAGATAAGTTTCATATCAGTTTAAAAAAAGAGAGTCATATTTCCTGTTCAAAATGTACTCTTGCTAAACTTAACTGAATGTATTTACTATTGTTCTATTCCAAAGAGAATAAGCTTTCAATGATGATATGCTTGTTCTTTTGAAGAGAACGGCTATGCTTGTTTGTCTCTTGTCTTATTGACACTTCAGGAATAATGTCTTTCACAACTTGCACAGGAGGAGGAGGATGAAATTGCATAGAATTGCCATCTTCTTTTGAAAAATTTGGAGATTCATGGGAGACCAAAAGTTAAGAAAGTCTTTGAAGATGGCTATGTTTCCATAAAAATGCTCTGATGAGGCTACGATGGCATCACAAAGATTAATTTGTTCCAAAATAACTGCATGTTTTTGATCAATTGCACAGGCCCAGGTACTATAGAAATCTTGAGGAGAAAGGAGACCCTCGACTATGAAGTCATCTATCCTCTAGGGGGCACGATTGATAAAGAAATGCTGACATGCGGTGTCGAAGAAATGAGTTGGAAAAGGCTGATGAGGATCATGGCAAGGTTGTAGAAATCACATTTTGTATATCATGCCGACGTTCTGATGTGAATCCTTTCCTTCTATCCGGCCTTTTAGGATTCAGGGTTCTCTCATAATCCAATTATCTATGAAGACAAGGTGACTTTGGTAGGTGAAAAGTTTACTACGAGGGGTTGACCAGTGTTGTTAAAGATTCATAGCATAAAAGATAATTTTATTTGAGTAGGGGTGGTGAATTCCAGTAGTTTTTCATTAATCTCCATACATGTCCAAATATGACGAGGGAGTTGTTCATGTGTGGAAGAAATAGAAAGATTCCCTTTTCTTAAGGATGAAGCCTTTAAAGGATTCATGGTGATAAGGAAAGGAAGAGTTAAAAGAAAATTTGTCAGAGTTTCAAGACAGAGATTTATCGCACTAAGGGCGAATGAGTTATGTGAATGAATTGCGCGGTTGAGTTCTATGTGACAGTAGAGCGGATAGTCTGTGCGCAAGATGCACTTAGTTGGAAGATTGAATTTTAAAGTAAGAAAGAGTTGAGTTGACCATATTTGTAGGCTAAGGGTGTTGCCCGAGAGGTTGCACGGAGTCGTGTAAATCAGATTCTCCATGACACACTTTGATCCCTCAAATTGATTCAGAAAATCAAATTTTGGATCAAGGGGGCATCTGTTGGGGCACCAAAACATGATTAAGGAGAAAGAGATAAGATAAAGGCATGAAAGAAGAGAGCAAGTTATGTAGGACTAGGGTTGTGCGAGTCTTAAGTTGCACGGAACCTGAGTTGCGCAGGTCCACGTAATTCATCCCAATTGCCTTAGGGCACGCTGATTCTATTAGGGAAAGAGGATCTGATGATGCGAAGTGGGACACATAGCACAGGAATTGAGGGCTCACACATGCGAATGCCTATAAATACCTCCTCATTTGACAGATTGGATATTCAGGAGATCAGTCCCTCTGACAGGTATTGAGGGTAGCGAGAAGAGAGGAAAGAAGGCTGCGTAACTCATACAAGTTGCGTGAGTCTGCATAACTCGCCAGCCGCACAACTCTTGTATGTGTTGCACGAATTATCTTTGAGGGCAGTCGTTATGCTGAAATTTTTGATAGATGATCAAGTTATTTCAAATATTTCTAAGGGATCCCAATAGGTGAAACCCATACAACTTATCTCCCCTGGAGATTTGATGGAAATGCGCTGGAATGCTGTCAAAATTTACATTTCAATTATACTTGATTTCATGTATTGTTTTCTTTGTTAAGAGATTCTATCTTAGAATCAGACGATTAAGAGGATGTAATGAACTCAGAATAAATGAAATTGATGAATATTCCCTTTTTTCTATCTTTATCGATGTAAAATAAGAAATTTTCCCAAATTAAATGCATTTCTTTTCTAGTCAAAACATCATGATACTAATGTTCAATTAGTCGGTTATTAGAATGCTGATTGGGCTGGTAATATTGATGACCGCATGTCTACCAACTGTGGATATTTTTATGTTGGGAACTACCTAGTTTCTTGGCATAGTAAGAAACAGAGTTTTATATTTCTTTCCACAGCTGATGCTGAGTATATTGCAGCCGGTAATGCATGTACCCAACTTGTGTGGATGGAGAGAATGTTAAGTGATTATGGATTTACATAAGATAATATGGTTTTGTATTGTCACAATTCTAACGCAATTAACATTTCTAAAAATTCAATTCAACATTCACGAACTAAGCATATTGACATTAGATATCATTATATTCATGAATTAGTTGAAGGTAAGATTATTTCTGTAGATTATATTCATACTAAAAATCAACTTGCTGAGATATTTACAAAGCCGCTTGACAAAAACAGGTTTGTTAAGTTGAAATTGGAAATGGGTATGTGCAATATGAACTGAAATATTTATGTTTATTTGTACTATATTGCATGTTTGTATTTTATTTTATTTTTGTAAATTTTTTAAATTTCAAAATACGAAAATATGTAGAATTTTCAAGGTACATGACCAGTCGAGTACACACTCGACCAGTCGACCTGCTCCGGTTAGGGGGTTTTTATTTCCTAAAAAGCATTTTCGTTTCATTTGCTTCATCTTCCCAACCAGCCCTAACACAACCGGTCAAACTCACCTTCAATTCCTCCATGGTTAGTGCATCATTTTCGATTTCCTTATAGATTTGAATTCTTTACACTTCCATTTCCTTTTTTTTTTTGTTTATTTTAATGTTTATGGTGGTTTATTGGGTTTTCTACCTAAAAATATGATTTACTTGAAGCCCTTCTTTCCTCTTTTACATTCCTTATTTTTCTTGTTGCAATGGAGAGTAGAAATAAGAAGAAAGGATCTTGTGGTCCCTCTTCTTCTCGTTCCACTCCTATCACGGTGCGCCATCCTCGGTCACCCGAAGAAGATCCCGAGTACGTGGGGGATATTCGCTTACACAACGTGATTGTTAAATGGACGGTTAACACTGATCATTTGACACCTTTTGGTATTATTCCACTCCTTCAATCTGTAGGATGGGATAACATTTTACATTGGGGCAGTCTGGCATACCGTTCCATTGCACAAGCCATGTTTGCTTGCATTAGTGACTTCTCTATTGAGAATCTGACGTTTACTATTACAACCAAAGAAGGTCCAATTGATGTGAATCGTCACTTAATTTCTAGATTAATGGATCTTCCAGTTAATGATGACGGTATTCCTATTTATACTCTTGTAGTAAAACCATCTGAGTCTGAGAAAAGAATGCTCACTAGAGTGTTATGTAACATGAATGTGGAATGGAGTTTTGGGAATGCGCTCAGTTTTAAATTTATGTTACCCAAATAGAGGATTCCATATCGTATTTTCATTTCAAATGTCTATCCTAAGTCTGGTAACAAGACTAAGCCTACTACTTTTATGGCTCGCATCCTTCATTATATTGTTACTAGTGTCTCTTTTTGTCTTCCAACTCTTATCTGTTATTTTATTATTCAGTTCCATTTCCATCCAGGTCATAGTGATATATTATTTGCCTATCTTATGACTACACTAGCCACTCATAGTCTTGTGGCTATATCCCATTAAGTATCTTCCATTCAACAACTCGAACATAAATAAGATGAATTTGAGGTTGGCTCCAAGCCAAGTTGATGTGGGTGCTGGAGGAGCAGCTGAAGAAACTGAAGAGGAGGATGTTTTGCCTCTAGATAATGTCAATATGGATGATTTGTTTAATGAGATTGAGTCAGACTCTACGGCTGATCCTGATTTTCAGACTTCTAACTTTGATGAGCGTTTGCAATCTCTTGAGGAGAAGGTAAAGCGTATGCATGTATCCTAAAAAACTTAATTTAAATACATGCGCAAATATCTTAGGCATATTAACAAGGGATTACATCAAATAGATCCTTCTATACCTGCTCCTTCCTCTAGTTTAGATCAGTGTTGAATTTCTAATTTGTAATAACTTTTATACTTGGATTTCTCGTGACTCTATATGCTTGGACATGTTTTCTTGTTCTTGTGAACATGTTTTAAATGGTTATCTTAACATTGTTTATGTTATCTTGAACTTACTTCTTACTCTCATTACTCATTGCTCTTATTATACTCTTATATTCTCATCATTTATATGCTCTTTCCTTTGTCATATTGCCACAAAAAGGGAGAGAATTTGTGTTGGTATGTCTATTTAATGATATTGGATTCTATGGAGTGGAAGATGTGGAGAAGTTTTTTTTTTTTTGATCTGTATTTGTTCACATACAGGTATTGCAAGCAATTTCTTCTCTTCTCTTGGATTCTATGGAATAATGTATTAAGGGGGAGTATTGGTTTTTTAATTTTTGCTGACCAGTTTTTAATTGGTGTATGATTCTTTATTGATCTAATTGGTGCATGATTCTTTATTGATCTAACTGGTGCATGATTCCTTGGTCTTGGTTTACTTTGTCATGAATTTGATAAAGGGGGAGATTGTAAATGCTATCTTATCTAGCTCATAGGTTTGTCAAATTTTATAGTGTTAAAACCTCTTGGAATCTGTATCTTGTTTAGCTGTTATTGTGAGATCAACTTCATGTCATCCTTTCCAATCTTGTCTACATCTAAGTACAAGATCAAGAGGTTCAAGAACAACATGAAGAAGTTTAAGTACTAGATTAAGTCTCCAAGCCTCAATTACTTCAAGAGAATGATATATGATGATTCAATCTCACAAGTAAGGTTAGTTTGAACTTAGATTGACCTTAGGATAGGTCATAGAATTTACACTTATATCATAAGTCATTTGATAATGTTATAAGTCATTTTTTGACTACTAGTCATAGTTCGACTAATCCAGACACTGGCTTGACCAGTCCAAGAATTTTCTCGACCCGTCTGTAGTTTTTGTGCATTTTCGGAGTTTTATGTTGGACCCTCGACCAGTCCTGGAGACTGCTTGACCAGTTGTGCAAGTTCGACTCAAAGTCTAGCAACATTTATGGGTCCCACTCGACCAATCGAGTACAGTGCTCAACCAGTTGAGTGACGATCTTATCTTATCGCGCCAGAAAATTTGAAATGTTATTGGTCCTTCGACTAGTCAAACTGACCACTAGGCCAGTCGAGCGAATAATATTTTAGCATATAAATTGAGGACGATTTTCAGAGTTTCATAACTCATTCCAAAGATATTAAAGTCACAACTCTGAGAACTCAGTCCCCATTATTGTGAAGCTATTGTGAGGTATTTATAAATTATATTTATATATTTTTTAGTTATTCAATTCTTTGATGTCTTGATTCCATTCTATTTGATATTAAAAGGGGATTTTTGAATTTAACCCTTTGTGAGATTCAAGAAGTTGAATCTAAAGTACCCTAAGGTTGGATTTAATTTAAAATTCATTTAGACCTAGAACCTTATCATTTGAGAGATTGAACATTGAATATTGAACATTTTACATCTTCAAAGAAGCGGTACTACCGGGCTACAACGAAGTACTTTCTTCAGATAATATAATTTCAATTTTCTGTATTTGGTTTGTAAGATTGCCAAAAAATCTTTCATTTTTGGTTTTGACTGATATAGCCAGAAAATCTTAGTGAGTGGGGTTTTTAATTGTGGTAGCCCTTTGAAAACACAATTATGAAGGTTTTAGGTGAACCTTAGAAAACTTATACCATAATGAAAGCCAATATCCTGTGGGTAAGGATATTGAGAGTGGAGTAGTTGTGTGGCTATTTTCTAACAACTGGTGTACACACAAACGAACCACTATAATTGCTGGAGTTGTGGTGAATGTTTATTATTGTGCATTTGTGGTGAATTATTAGAATTTATTTTCTACACACGTGGTGAATGTTGTAATAGCAGTAGATATTTATTTCTGTTTTATTCTTTATTCCTCTGTATTGGTTTGAGACTTTGATACATAGACCGTTGTAGAAATCAAGTTGTCCTACCATAAGCCATTGATTTTTGGTGTAAGGTTGTCCTTAGAATAACATCTGTATCAACCTCTTAATACTTGTGCATTTAAGGTTGCTATTTATTTATGCTATTTGGGATTAATAAGTGTTATCCTTTTCTAGTTCTTTCTTAATTCTGCATTTATATTTTAATTTGGCATCATCCTATTCACCCCCCCCTTCCCTCCTTTAGGACTCTTAGTTCGTCCTTTTCAATATCTCCAAGTATCCTTAGAACTCAAAAGGGAAGAAACTTCGAGTTTTAATTTCTTATTTTCAGTTTTGAGTTTTTGTAACTCTGATGAATTGAAACTTAAATATAATTTTTTTTTAAGACAGTCCGAAAGACGAGATTTTTCTAAAACACTATTTTCAAGTTCTTCTTTTAATTTAACATATTTCTCTTTTTGAATTTTTAGTTTGACAACAATTTTGCAACTTTCACTGTATAAGGCATTGTAGGCATCTTGAAGATCATCTTCATTTTCATTTTCAGGGTCACTCCTGAGATTTTCGTAGTTAGATATATTACAGCTATCTGAGGAGGTGACTCTGGCTATAGTTAAAAGTGCTTTCACATCATTTAAATTTTCTTGTTATGATTTATCAGACTCAGAAGAACTTTCAGAGTCAAATGATTCATCCTAACTAGCTATCATGCCCTTTCCTTTTGACTTACCCCTTTTGGGACATTTATTTGCCAAGTGCCCGTATTCATGACAGTTGAAACATTAACTATCATTTGTTTTAGATTTTCAAGACTTAGATTTTCCTTTTCTTTTATCAGATGGTTTTTAAAAATATGATCTTTTCTTTTTTTTTTGAAAATTCTATAAAATTTCTTAGCTAGCATTGTCATATCATCTTCAGTTTCTTCAAAATTAGAATTAGTACAATTTTCTTTTGAAATAGATTTAGAAGATTTAAGAGCAATAGACTTACCTTTATGAGCCTTAAAATTCAACTCTTGTATTTGGAGAGAGCCAACTAACTCCTCGATCTTCATATGATTAGTATTTCTTAATTCCTAAATGACAGTAACCTTAGAATTGAATATGTTAGGAAGAGATTGCAATATTTTTTCACAGACCTTACTTCCTGGGATTCCATCTCCTAGACCCCATATGAAATTTACTATATCATTTAGTTTCTTATAGAAGTCAATGAAAGTTTCATTTTCTTCCATATGAATTTCCTCAAATCTTGTAGTGAGGATTTGAACTTTTGATTTCTTGAATATAGTAGTTTCTTCATATGTCATTTCAAGAATATCCAAAGCTTGCTTAACTGTATCGCATGAAATAATTCTTTTGAATTCATCATATGATAAAGCACAAGTTATGGCATTTACAGGCTTAGCATTAACACTGCTTTTACTTTTTTGAGTTCCAATGCACAAGTATAATACAATTTCTCTCATAGACTTGGTTCTATCTTTGGCTACTACCCTCAATCATAGGAGGTTTCCATTTTTTTACGGTGGCTTGCCACACACTTTCATCTAAGGATTTTAGAAAAATCCTCATTCTAGCTTTCTAGTATACATAGTTAGAGCTATCAAAAGGTGGTTGCTTGGTAATAGAAAAACTAGTGAAATTTGACATGATAAAGCTCTAGATCTTTGAACTCAAGGAATTTAATCTAAAAAAAAAGATCGGGGGGGGGGGGGGGGGGGGGGGTTGAATAGGACTATGCCAAATAATTAAAGTGTAGAAATAATAAATAAATAAGAGGTCTTAATTACACTAGTATTGAAATGTTAATTCAAACTGATTCATAAGACAACCTTCACCCAAACCAGTTTAGGTAGGACTACCTTATTTCACGAAACTTGTAAGAATCAAAATTTCAAACCAAGCAAGAGTCAATAAAAGCTAAACTATTTCAAGCACTCACCACTTTAACTTAAACAAATTACAACCATTCACCACATAAACATTAATGGCATTCACCACAACACCAAGAATTATAGGGGTTCAGTGTGTCAACAAATGTTCTCAAATAACCACATCTGCTCCATTCCCAATAATCACTCTTCACGTGATATTGGCTTTCACTATAAATAAGCACCTTAAAACCTGATACAGTTGTGATTTTAGTGGCCTATCACAAACAAAAAAAAACCCTCACTGAGATTTTTTGACTATTTCAGGAAAACCAACAATGAGTTTTTATGGCTATCTTAATAAATCCAGAATACAAAAGAATTATATACTTATATCGACCTTTAAAGACATATCTGTCGATGCAGTCGTAGAACCACTTCTCTTAAATGTAGTGAAATTGTGGTTTAGACCGCCATAGTAGAAGCTTGGAATAGGTCAAAGTGTCCTAGAGGGGGGTGAATAAGACTTTATAAAATTTATGCCAATTTAAAATCCTAATTCATCAATCTTGATCTAATATGCAATTAATCAAGATGTAGCAACCTTAACTCTACAGGCTTCCAACCCAAGTAGAGGATCCAAACAATAGACTAGGTAGGTTGAATAATTTAAGCAATTAGTCTATGTAGAATGTATGAGTGTGTCGGATGTGATTCCTATTAGTTCTAACCATTCACGTGCATCATTTTAAGCATTTAAGATAAACATGATCAAATGAGTCCCAAATAGCAATCCCAAACACAATCATATATAGAGGGTCGGCTATGTGCCTACTCCACTCCCGACGCACTCAACCCTTGAGTGTACCAGATTTCACTAATGAAGGTACTAAATTAGGTTCACCTCAAACCATTACAACCAATAAAAGGTTGACACTAGGACCTACATCAGGTTCTTAAGGATGCCTACACAAGGCCATTAGTGCCTATAGGTTCACAACCCTAAGTGCAGGGTCACGATGTAGTAATAATCTCGATGGGACCGAGGTCGAATCCACAGTGACTAATCTCACGTGTCTTCTGAAAGTAAATAGAAGTAGAACTAGAAGAAGATGAAAATCCAAACCTAAAAATATTTGAGAGAGTAATTGTGATTGAAGTGATTAAAACTAATGAATTTAAAGGTGGTAACTAGGGTTTCCAAGGATCCACTTATAGAGATAAGGGAGATCTATGCTTGATTTAAGGACACAACTGGAATCAGAGTCCCATCTTATCCAATTGAAATATATCTCACTAAAACCAAATCTGAACATCCTTTGACCTAATTCTTAATGGATGAGAGGTATAAGAACTGGAACTGATACCATCACAAAATCATGCCCATGAGACAAGGAAAATAATAAGATTTACCAATCCCACAACCAATCATAAGAGAATTGTGAAGATTAGGTAGGATTCCATCACTTAACCATGCCCAAGGGATGATGGTGAACAACGGGATTGCCTAATTTCATAATCTCAATATATGAAAAGAACATACTCAAAGCTATCATAGATCTATTGTAATTCAAGTCACAATAAACCATTAAAAACTGAAAGTATTTCTTAAATAATAAACTAGAATCAAAGATAGTTCAACTTAAACATGAATCAAAGCAATAGAAAACATTCTATCATGCTACAAGCTTCACCTCTTAGCCCTAGATTGAACTAAAATCTCTTAAGAAAATCATAAAAACAACTAAGGGAAGAAAAACTCATGGTGATGGCTTTTCCATGCTTTTACTCCACTCCTCAAATCCTAGATGATGCCTAGGGATGCCCTTATAACCCCTATTTATAGTTTTGCAGCACCTCCTTTCGCATCTTGTTGGAAATTTCCAGAAACTGTCTCAAATTTACGCAGTCCGTGCAACATCTGCATAACTCTAGATTGGTCAAGGACCATCCTCGATCAGTCAAGGATGAATTGATTTTAGGAGATTTAGTCACTGAAGTTCGAGTCCAGGAATTCTCGATTGGTCGAGCAGGAGCTAGGACTTGTCAAGGATTATGCAAATTCACTTCAAAACTTCGATTTTCTTCATTCTTAACTTGGTTTTCTTGGATCTTTGGCTTTGGTGATCTTTGAGTGTTAAATCCATGCTTTTAGTATCCTTTTCAATCCAAGCTCTTAAATTCACCTTATAATACAAACATGATTAAAATAAGGCATTAAGCATTGTCATCTTCATAAAACCAAGAAATAAATGGGGTCCAATATGCAATATTTGACCCTCAACACAATTCCCCACCAGCATTTTGCTAGTCCCGAGAAAAGTATGTGAAAAATAAATCTCAATGCTTAATGTTAGTAATCTTTTTCAGGAAATGATCTTTTGTGCACTCAAGGATGAATGAGTAGAATTAAGATATGAAAGCGAGATTTTGAAAACTTAGAACCCAATCACATAAGCAACTAATCAAATAAGTTCTTCATCCACTAAATCGAAGCATAATTTATATATTAAGTTTTCAATGTGCTCAGTGAAAGTCAATTTACTTCTCGTATGAGTATTATCAATTCATCATGTTAGATATGCTCATCACTTTAAGATCATTTTGAAACTTAAGTACTGACTCCGAACTTATCCCCTTTTCCTTCTTTTTCTAGTTTTTTATTTTATATCGATGGTCAGTTTTTATTCATTCTTTTCCAGATTTTTCATTCTTTTCATTCTTTTTCATGACCTCTTTGTCGATCTCCTATTTTTTTAACTGGTTCTTTTCTTCTTTTAAGGTGGATACAATTCTCCAGACTCTATTCTCACCATCCATTAATGATTCACATACTAACACTCAGAAATTTTAGTATGTCCTACAGAAGGTAAATTGAATGTCTTGTGATTTAACATGATATTTAAACTACCTCTTAATCAATTGAACACAAGCACTGAAGTGATAAGTTACTTAGATGATTAGACTCTAACAATCCAAAATTCAATCTCTATCTTATCATACCCAAAGCATTCTAAAGTACACAATTCATCCCTTCCCATACAGATTTCAACTTGAAACATTGAAAATTTTTAAAATTTTTGCTCAAGACTAAGACAACACTGATTAGTTCACCTAATCCCCCATTCCCAACTGAAAAATCTACATTGTCCTCAATGTAAAAGAATTAGGCATGTAATACACAAGAGGTAATGAAAAGAAAAAGGATGTGATGGAAAGGTAGTACCTGAAAAAGGAATTTTAAGACTTTTTTAATGGTCTCAGTGTGAAGATGGGTTAACACAAGAGTTAAAACAACAAAAAGCAAACTATCCTAAAACAACAGAAAGTAAATATCCTAAACAACATAAAGCAAACTATCTTAAATAGCATAAAACAAACTATCCTAAACATAACATGAAAGTAGTAAGCCTAACTATACATCCATCAGACTAGGAGATCAATCCTAGTATACAGAATCAATCAGAGGTATGCACATGTCCTCTGAATCAAATTTCTCAACAAATGGCTTTAAATGATGTCCATTCACTTTAAACTTATTGTCATTGTTCGAATTCTCTATTTCAACAGCCCTATGGGGATAGGCATTTGTAACAGTGAAAGGGTTAGACCAACGAGATCGAAGCTTTTTCGAAAAAAGATGTAATTGAGAATTATACAAAAGGACTTTCTATCCTGGTGTGAATGATTTTTTAATGTGTTGATCATGAAATAATTTCATCCTATCCTTGTAAATTCTCGAGTTCTCGTATGTATCGTTCTAGATTTCTTAAAGTTCATTTAACTGAAGTTCGCATAGCGAGACAGCATTGTCCAAATTGAAATTTAGATCTTTAATAGCCCAATGCGCTCTATGTTCCAACTCCACAGGCAAGTGGCAAGCCTTCCCATAGACAAGTCTGAAGGGAGATATTTTAATAGGAGTTTTAAATGCGACATGGTAAGCCCATAAAGCATCAATCAATCAGATTGACCAATCCTTTCGATCAGGGTTAACCATTTTCTCATAAATGTGTTTGATCTCCCTATTAAAAATCTTAGCTTGCCCACTTGTTTGTGGGTGTTATGGAGTGCTTACCTCGTGAGAGATGCCATATTTCTTCTCTAATTTCATGAATGACCTACTACAAAATTGTGAGCCCTCATCATTAATGATGGCTCGAGGTGTTCCAAACTGGGAAACAATGTTCTATTTTAAGAATTTAAGGACTTTTTGATGGTCATTGTTCCGGCATGGAATCGCTTCGACCCATTTAGTGACATAGTCTACGGCTAATAGAATGTATAAACTTCCATGAGATTGGGGGAATGGTCCTACGAAATCAATGCCCTAACAATTAAATGATTCAATATTGAGAATGGGGTTTAAAGGAATCATATTTCAATAGGACAATGATCAAAACTTTTGACAATGCTCAGAAGCCTTACAAAACTCATGAGTGTCCTTAAACATAGTGGGCCAGTAAAAGCCACACTGTAGAATCTTGGTCGTTATCTTTTTAGATGAAAATTGACCACCACAGGCCTGAGAGTGACAGAATGATATGACACTTTGATGTTCATTATCTAGCACACATCTCCTTAAGATTTGGTCTAGAAAATATTTAAACAAGTACAAATCATCCCAGAAGAACTTACGAACCTCGGTGAAGAAATTTTTTTCTTATCTTGCGTAGTCCAATGTGTTAGCAGGAAACCTGTGGCAAGATAATTAGCAATATCAGCAAACCAAGGTGAATGAGAGACTTTGAATACTTGTTCGTTAGGGAACATGTCATTTATATGTGTCATCTCAAGGGAATCATAGAGATCAAGCCAGGAAAAATGGTCAGCCATTATATTATTTACTCACTTTTTATGTTTTATTTCCAAATTAAATTCTTGGAGGCGGGGCTTAGTATCATTCTTAGAAAGAAGATACTTGAGTGTCGTATAATCTGTGTAAATGATGATCTTGGATCGGATCAAGTAGGACCTAAATTTGTCCAAAGTGAAAACTACGGCTAAGAGTTCCTTTTCCATATTAAGTTATTTACTTGGGTAGGATTTAGAGTTTTACTTGCATAATGAATAACGTAGGGCTTCTTTTCTTTTCTCTGGTCTAAAACTGCCCCAAGAGCATAATTAGACACGTCGTACATAAGTTCAAAGGAAGGTTCTAGTTGGGTGGTTGCATGATAGGTGCAGTGGTTAACATGCCCTTGAGCTTAGTAAAAGCTTCCTGACATTGCTCAGTCCACTCATATGGTGCATCATTTTAAAGTAGATTACAAAGAGGACGAAAGAGGTGACTAAAGTCTTTTATGAATCTTCTGTAAAACCCTGCATGTCCTAGGAAAGATCGCACGTCTCGTATGTTCTTGGGTGGGGTAGGTTAGAGATAAGATCAATTTTAGCCTTATCTATCTCAATTCGCCTGGACGAGATGATGTGTCTAAGGACAATTCCCTTACGAACCATGAAGTGACACTTTTCCTAATTCAGTACCAAGTTCTTTTCCTTACATTGTTCAACATATTTTTAAAATTTTTCAAACATTCATTGAAGGATGGACCAAAGACCGAGAAGTCTATGAAGACCTCTAAATATTGCCCCACCTTGTTAGAAAAAAATACTCAACATGCATCGCTGAAAAGTGGTGGGGGCATTATATAGCCCGAATGACATCCTTCTGTAAGCAGAGGTGCCATAAGGACATGTAAATGTGGCCTTTTCTTGATGTTCAAGGGCTATCTCGATGTGATTATTGCCTAAATATCCGTTGAGAAGGAAATAGTAAGAGTGACCAGCTAGCCATTTTAAAATTTGATTGATAAATGGCAAAGGAAAGTGGTCCTTCCTTATGACGGTATTCAACTTCCTATAGTCAATGCACATTCTCTAACCAGTAGTGATCCTAGTTAGCATGAGTTCATTATTGGCATTGGCTACGATGGTGATTCCAGACTTCTTGGGAACCACCTGAGTTAGACTCAACCGTTGGCTATCGGATATTGGGTATATGATACCCACATCCAATAACTTACGAACCTTAGCTTTAACCACTTCCTTCGTATTTAGATTTAGTCTACATTGTGGTTGCCGTGAGATGTTCGCATTATCCTTAAGATGAATGCGATGAGTACAAATCAAATGGTCAATTCACTTGAGGTTCGCAATCGACCATCCAAAGGCTCCTTTGTGCTCCATAAGAGTAGAGATGAGCATACTCTCTTGTTCTTGCTCAAGGTGGGAAGAAATCACTACTACATATGTCTCATCTTGACCTAAATAGGCATATTTTAAATTAGAGGGTAAAGGTTTTAGGTCAAGTTTCGGTGCCTTGAGGTTAGACAGTAAAGGCACCACATCAGTTTGGGGCAATTCTTCAAATTGTGGCCTTCACCGATTAATTTCAAGTACCGGCATAGTATCAAGCATGAAACCCATCTCCCTAAGCATATCATCATCAAAATCTTAGGAGTGGGCTAGGCATGTCTTTAGAGGGTCAAAGGATAAGGTTAAAAGTGTTCTATCTTCCACGAAAGAGTTATTCATGTTAATGTTATGGAAATCATCATCATCCTCTTACTGTTTGCCCATATTAAAAAAATATATTTAACTCGAATGTCATATTTTCAAAAGACAAACTCATGACCCCATTCCTAGAATTAATGATTGCATTTGATGTGGCAAGGAATGGGCGACCAAGAATGACGGAAATTTTGGTGCTCATGTCCATGATGGGTTGAGTATCCAAGACGATAAAATGTACTGACTAGTAGAATCTATCAACCTAGACCAACACATCCTTGATTATATCTCACAATACATGGACTGAGTGATCAACAAGTTGTAATGTGGTTCGGGTGAGTTTTAAATCACCCAAACCTAGCTGTTCGTAGACTGAGTAAGGAATCAGATTTATGCTTGCTCCTAAGTCAAGATATGCATGTTCAATTCGGTAGTTCCCAATTACACAAGGGATGGTTGGGCTACTAGGGTCTTTATATTTTTATGGCATATCTTGTTTGAGGATGACACTCACCTTTTCTGTCAAAAAAATTTTCTTTTTGATACTTTGCTACCTCTTAATCGTGCATAGGTCTTTCAAAATTTTAACATATGAAAGAATTTGTTTTACTGCATCTAGTAGAGAAATATTGACCTTCACTTTCTTAAGCACTTCTAGAATGTCCTAAGAGTTAAAGAGAAGTTTTGGTGCTATCAACAGCTGGGGAAATGGGGCATTTGTCTTGCCTTGAAGTTCCGGCTCTAATTCTTGTGGAGCAGTACTATGTCTATCATCATTGACCTTTCTCGGGTCCTTAGGCTTTTCAGTCCTAACCAAAATAGTTTTGTCAATGGTCTTCCCACTCCTAAGAGTGGTGATAGACTAAGCTTACTCAATTTGATTTAAAGAGCTTGGATCACTTATATCATATTGTTATTTAGAATTGGGGAGAGGTTGAGCAAGAAACATCCCCCTCTCTATAACTGTAACACGTGAATCCATCTTTTACATAAATTTTGTAAGTTCTCGTATTACTTGAGTAAGCCCTTGAGTTTGTGTGGAATTTTGAACCGATTCCTCTTGAGGTTTCCCTTGATTTAGAATTTGTTAAGGAATCCTTGAGGAGTAGACGTTTTTCCATTCCTCCAACTGAAATTTGGATGATTTCTCCAACTAGGATTGTATGTATTGGAGGTGGGTCCATTAAAAGGTCTTTGGTAACTATTCACAGCATTAGATTACTCATTTAGTACCTCTTGAAAAGAAAATATTGTTGGGCAATTTTCAGTTGTGTGAACGTTGTAAGCAGAAATACCACAAATAGTTTCCTTAGCCTCATCCTTCTTCAGTTCCATGACCTCAAATTTTCTGATGAGATTAGCCACTTTAGCAATGATATCATCATCCTCTTTCAGAAGGTAAATTCTATCCCTCCTTTGATTGAGTGGGCCTAGAGGTGTTGCTTGATTTTGGAGAGATGTCCCATAATTGTGTGGTTTCAGCAATTTTGTCAAAGAATCCCACACCTCATTGACATTTTTGTTCATGAACTCCCTATTGCACATTGTCTCGATGAATTAGTGCATAAAAGATGTCATTCCATCATGAAATAAAGTTGTTATGAACCACGTTTTAAAACCGTGTCGTGGGCATGAACTGACGAGATCCTTGAACCGTTCCCAACATTGGAAGAATGTTTCATCTTCCTTCTGGACGAAGTTCATGATCGACTTCTTAATGGTGTTCGTCTTATGGTATGGAAAGAATTTTTTTATGAACTCCATCATGTCATTCCATATTCCAATAGATTATGGATGTAGTGAGTGCAACCACATCTTAGCTTTCTCTTTCAAGGAGAAAGGAAAGAGTTTCAGCCTAACCGTGTCCTCAGACACGTTAGGAAAGTATAAAGTGGCTTTCACCTCATCAAATTCTTTCAAATGTAAGTATGGACTTTCAGATTCAAGTACAAGGAACTTTGGAAGCATTTGGATCACTCCAGGCTTGATTTTCATGTTTCTTGTATTCTCTGAAAAAACCATACAAGAAGGTGTGCTCACCCCCGCCGGTTGTAAATAGTCTTGCAAAGTACGAGGTGGGGGTGCTTGATGCACCTCATTCTCATCCTAGACCTCCTCAACCCAAGGTTGAGGTTGTCTTCCCAGTTGGTTGACTGGTTGATTGGCAGTCATAACCTCAATTAAATTTGAGGATCTTGAGTGGTCTAATCCCGTGATGGATAGATAACCCCTCAACCAATCATCCATCACTCAAAAGACGTTGAGTGTTGTCACAGACCCACTTGGGCATGAAACACTCTCAATCCTCAATTTCATATTCTAACTTAAACCTAAAAGAAAGAAGGGAAATAGAAAGAGAGAGGGAATTGGAAAGAAGTTACCAAATTAGAAGTTCCTAATTTAAGATCCAGCAAAACAAAACAAAATGAGTCAGTTTTTTTTTTTTTTTTTTTAATTAGAAAGTTTCTAAATAAATAAAAAATAAAAAGATGAGTTAGTTTCTAAAAATAAATTAGGAAAGTAAACTAGTTTATGAAAAGGAATGTTTCTAAAAATAAAAAATTGAAAGTTTCTAAATACAGAAAAAGAAAGTTTCTAAACCTAAAATTAGAAAGTAGTTTCTAAAAACAGAAAAGAAAATTTCTAAACCTAGAATTACAAAGCTATGTTAGTTTCTACAATAATTCAGAAAAAACCCTAACCTAAAAATAAAAAGTGAAAAAACCATAATCTTAACCTAATTCAAAAGCTATCTCATCTCAGAAAAACACAACCCTTAATCCTTGGCAACAACGTCAAAAACTTGTTCACAACTCCAAGTGTAGGGTTGTGATGTAGTAATAATCTCGGTGAGACCAAGGTCAAATCCATAGGGACTAATCTCATGTGTCTTATGAAAGTAACTAGAAGTAGAACTAGAAGAAGATAAAAATCTAAATCTGAAAATATTTGAGAGAGTAATTGTGATTGAAGTGATTAAAACTAATAAATTTAAAGGCGGTAACTAGGGTTTCCAAGGATCCACTTGTAGAGATCAGGGAGATCTATTTTTGATTTATGGACATAATTGGAATCAGAGTCTCATCTTATCCAATTGGAAGATATCTCAGTAAAACCAAATCTGAACTTCCTTTGACCTAATTCTCAATGGATGAGCGGTGTGAGAACTGGAAGAATTCCATCACAAGACCATGCCCATGAGATAAGGAAAACAATAGGATTTATCAATCCCACAACCAATCATAAGAGAATTATGAAGATTAAGTAGGATTCCATCACCCAACCATGCCCATGGGGTGATGGTGAACAACAAGATTGCCTAATTTCACAATCTTAATACATAAGAAGAACATACTCAAAGCTATTGTAGATCTATTGTAATTCAAGTCACAATAAAGCATTAAAAACTGAAAGTATTTCTTAAATAATAAACTAGAATCAAAGATAGTTCAACTTAAACATGAATCAAAGCAATAGAAAACATCCCATCACACTACAAGCTTCACTTCTTTACCCTAGCAAAGAGGTTTAGCCAACCATAAACATGAATGAACTAAAATCTCTTAAGAAAAGCATATAAACAACTAAGGAAAGGAAATAAAAAATCTTGACGAGGACTTCTCCATGCTTTTACTCCACTCCTCAAACCCTAGATGATGCCTAGGGATGCCTTGACAACCCCTATTTATAGTTTTGTATCACTTCCTTTTGCACTGAGTTGGAAATTTCTGAAAACTGTCTAAAATTTACGCAGTCCACGCAACATCTGTGTAACCCTTGACTAGTCGGACCGTCTTCGACCAGTCAAGGGTCACCTTCGACTGGTCGAGGGTTTCATTTGACTGGTCAAGGATGAACTGATTTTAGGAGATTTAGCCGATGGAGTTTGAGTCGTGGAATCCTTAACTGGTCGAGCAGGAGGCAGGACTAGTCGAGGATTATGAAAATTCACTTCAAAGCTTTGATTTCCTTCATTCTTGACTTGGTTTTCTTGGATGTTTAGCTTTGGTGATCTTTGAGTGTTAAATCCATGCTTTTAACATCCTTTTCAATCCAAGCTCTTAAATTCACCTTGCAACATAAACATGATTAAAATAAGTCATTAAGCATTATCTTGTTCATAGAACCAAGTAATAAATGAGGTCCAATATGCAATATTTGACCCTTAACACTACACAAGGCACTCAAATGTGTCTACACAAGACAACTAATTATGCCTACATAAGGCAAATAGACATGCCTACACAAGGAAAACAATTAATGCCTACACAAGGCATAATAGGTCCTACACAAGGACTCTATACATACTCTCCCGTCGGAGGCCTGTAAAAGGTCTTGGTAGGTTTGCGAAACACAACCTAAAGATCAATCCTACAACCTGAAGATTAATCCTACACAAGAATGGATCCTCAGATTCTATGGACTCTTAAAAACTTACCTGTAAGTATGTGACCCTGGTTTAGCACATGATGAAGAAGATCTCCCTTGACGATGGAGATTCTTCAGTTCCCTTGAACTGCAACATTTGAAGATGCTCCAATATGAGTAGCTGGGGTTGGGTCAAGGTGTTTGGTGGAATCTACTCTATTAAATGTGGATTTTTTAAAAGACAGTGTAATTCTAGGGTTTGTGCATTCAAGAGATTCCAACCTAATGATTTTCTATTAAGAAATTGTTGGAAGATCCTTGAATGGTGAAGTTCATTCTTCAATCCAATCAATTGAGAAGAAGGGTTGGGGAATGAACTTCCATGAGAAAGGGTTGGGGAATGAATAAGAAAGGGTTGGAGAATGAACTTTCATGAGAAGAAGGATTAATGATGGTAGGTAAGAAGTTACCCCCTCGGAACTCTCTCTTTTTCTCAATACAAACACTAGAACTAAGCTTCTGCTTATAAAGGAAAAATGTCCAACGGTAACATAATTTTCAGAATCTGATTGCACTCAATGTCATCGAAATTTGAATTTCGATGTCATCAAATCTAATTCGATTTTTTAAATTTATGCGTGATTTTTCTTCAAAGCTTGTTGGATGATTTCATGTCCTTATTCGATGTCATCAAACTTGATTCGATGTCATCGAGGTTTGAATCTCGATATCATCGAATCTAGTTCAATTCTTTAAAATTTTTAGAAGATTTTCCTTTGAAGATACCTGGACATTTTCTTATCCTTTTTCGATGTCATCAAACCTTGTTCGATGTCATCGAAGTTTGAATCTCGATGACATCGTGTCTAGTTCGATTCCTTAAATTTTCTAGAAGATTTTCCAAGAAGTTTACTAGACAAAAACTCTTTAAGTTCTTTGAGTCATTGAATTACCATCAATGTCATCGAATATACATGTTCGATGTCATCGAAGGTATTTTCGATAAATTGAATTTTCAGTCCAAATATATATGTGGTTGCTGGACATATGAGGATCACTTTTTGATATCATCGAACCATGCTTGATGTCATCGACCCAAGCTCGATGACTTGAAGTGACATGTAGAAAACTTAGAAAATTTACCTATTTCAGTTTTCAAGTATTAAATTCCTTTATTGTTATATGATGTTTAAATGGAATTATATACTTGGGTGTTTTGGACATGGGATGTGAGGTTTAATTTTACCTTTGACATTCCTGAATCACCCATCCAGTTGAGGCAGCATCTTGTATTATCTTCACTTGGGGTTCACTTGACTTACTAACTCAACCGCCATGCTAATTGACAAACAAAGGCACTTTCGTATATATCGTTCAATGTTCAGTCATATAGATAAGGGTTCAAGGGTCTAGATTGATTTTAAATAGATTCAAACCAATGGTTACTTATTTGAATTCCTTTAAGATCTCAAAAGGAAGAGTAATAAAAATTGACATAATAAGAGATTAAGGAATTAAACAAAAAGATATTAAAAATATTTAATAAATACCGTACAATAGCTTGAATATAACAGAGGCTTTTATTTCTCTTGTAGAAGGATTTGATAGACTTGAATCGTATGTTCGGATTGAGAGAAAGCTTCAATTTATAAGCAAAAAAGTTGTTACTTCGACTTGTCTAAGACAGTCTTTGACGAGTTTAAGAACTAGATTCTGTTCCAACAAATTTTCAAATTTAAGAGGGATAAGATATAATAAATATTCGCCTGGTCGAAGGCCTTGCTCGATTGGTCGAGGGCCCTGTTCAATTGGTCGAGCATAGTCTTCAACTGGTCAAGGGTGCTAGAAATCTGAACTGATTCAGTTGCTGGACTTCGAGTTGAGCAACCCTCGACCGGTCGAAGGCCCACCTTCGACAAGTCGAGCAGCTTCCTCGAATGGTCAAAGGCCAACCTTCGACAAGTTGAGGAGCTTCCTTGACTGGTCGAAGGCATAACAGAAAATCTGTTTTACTTCGATTTGTACTAGGACTAGTTGAAAAATTCTTAGACTAGTCAAGCCACAACTTAGGCTAGTCGAACCTTAGTCAACTATAAGCATAAAAACCCATTTAAAGTAGATTTTGATAGTACCTAAACTTACGGTCTTTCTAGGGTTCATAATACCTGAAATGACTGAGCTTCGAAGTATATTAGATGCTTGAATTTTATGGAACTTGATCTTTTACTAGATTATTCAATAGAGCTTAAATTTCTTGATGGAGTTTGATCTTCTACTAGAACTTTAGTAGAACTGGAACTTAACATCTTAATCCACTTGACTTGAACTTTTCATCTTGATCCATTTGAATTGAACACCACTTAATAAGTTTTTTTTTCTAAATGAAATTTAACAAATAAGATGTGCTTTACACATTATAACACTTACCAAAAGAGAAAGAGAAAGAAAAGGAAAGAAAGGAAGAAGAAATAGAAAGAGAGAAAGAAAGGAAACTAGAATGGTAGAGATGTAGTCGGCCTCACAAGTCCCCTAGATTACATCTCGAGTTAAGTTCAGGTCTAACCTGTAAGCCCCGTATCCTAGACCGTATCGTTCCATAGACTTTCGCTGTTTTCTCGATCGAAATTCGGCAACCTTTGACCTTAACCGGTATTTACGCACGACCCTGATTCACACGCCGTCAACCCGAGTCGACTTAACCCAAGACCTTTACCATAGCGACTGCACCATCGTCGCGGTTCCGATGCAGCAACTCGCACGCTGAGGCGATACCCTGGTCAGGAGATGTGGGCCAGCATTCGGTGCTAGAAAAATGCCACGCGTTGCAAAACTCAAGAGAATCTCTACGACTTGTCACATTAATTCATCAATCCATTAATTCGTCAATCTCAACATGTCAAGTACACATCACCTTTCACCCTTTCCCAAACAAGCCCTAAAAGTCAAAAAGTTCTTACACAAGCCATACCTTTCTTACACTAAAAGCCACCAAAGTCAAAAAAGTATCTTACACACCCATCACCATCACATCCATCACTCCATCACCCATCACTCTCTCTCTCCCTTTACAACACTCTCTCTCCTTCATTTTTCAAAGCACTCTCCCAAGCAAGAGAAGCCTCATACGTCCAAACCCCTCCCTCTTTTCCAAGCTCCAAGTGTGGCCCACCTTTTCATCCTAAGATCTCCCATCTCAACCATTCAAACCTCATCTCCTCCATTGGAATCGAAGCTAAGGAGCTAAGGAACCCAAGGGAGCAAGAAGATCGAACGGGGGGGTGCTTTGTTAGAGTAGTTTTCATGTTTTTGAGATGGACAAAGTGAGGCCAACCGATCAATGGTTTGGATCTCACTTGGGACCCTAAGATGTGGCCGATGGCCCACCTTGATAATCATGATCATTCCATGATGGGGCCATTCTCCATGGACCCCATCATGATGTTTATTTTCTTATATACCTAGGGTCATCTAGACCATCCATTTTAGTGGAGAAGGGATCTCCACCGTTGAATTTTGATTTAATGGGCCCATGTGTAATGGGACCTACTTGCAAGGGAGGGCCCATAGTGTCGGGGTCCCTCCACCACGTGTGTCCCACTCTCTATCTCTCTCTCCCTCTCTACTTCATTTCTTTTATGTAATCATAATATGGTTGTGTGGCCCGCTTGAATGGACCCCACCATGAGGCATGTATTCTATCCAAACCATCTATAAGTGGGGCCCACTTGGTGTGTGTTGTATCCACACCATCCTCCATGAGGTGGCCCACCTAAGCAAGGCCCACCTCTAATGTATTTGCTACGTGCAAATGTCCAGCGTCCAGGGACACTAGACGTGGTTTGGAAAGTTATAATATAAGCTTGGTTCAAGCTTTTATGTGGACCACTCATGTAGGCCCCACCTTAATGTATGTTGTTAATCCAAGCCGTCCATTCCCTTCCACGGCTCATTTTAAGCGTTGAGCCAAAAAATGAAGCTAATCCGTTCATTGGGCAGGCCATACCTTTCAAAATAGTGATTCTCATCATTTAAATTTATTTTAATCTTGCTACATGCTGAAATGTATCCAATATTGAACTCATTGGGCTTATCTTGAACCACAAAATGTAATGGACGGGTTGGATTTACTTGATGAGGGCCCCACCTGTGAAAAACCACAGGAAGTGAGCTTTTTTCAAATAAAAATAAAAATACATGCCTAAGGGGCAGCGCCTGCTGCCCCTCACAACAGTATTAACACGCTACAGCGTGTATGGGCGGATGGGCCAGGGGCCACGGCCCTACATGTGGGCCCCACCATGATGTATATCTTATATCCACACCATTCACGAGGTGGGCCACTCCCAGCAGTGGGCCCCCTCCAAAGATCAGCTACATCCAAAGCTCAGGTGGCCCACAACACAGGAAATAGTGGTGATTGAGTGGCCACCCTTGAAATTCATTTTAGGCCCACAAAAGTTTTGGATCAAGATGAAATTTATGTTTTCCTTTCACTTAGGTCCGTGTGACCTTGTCAACCGGTTGGATGGCGGGAAAACATTATGGTGGGCCACACACGTGGGACCCACTGTAATGCATGTGTTTGCCACACCGTACACGGCTATGGATGGTGGAACTCACCAAGATATATGTGTCTTACTCGCACTGTCATCCTGGATGGTGGAGCCTCTGATGCATGTGTTTTATTCACACTGTCCCATGACAGTGGGGGCCACCATGATGCATGTGTTGCATCCTGTCCGTCCACCCATTTTGAAAGCTCATAACATGAGCTAAAGAATGAGTCAGATCCTTAGCTCATGTGGACCCCACCGTGATGCATGTGTTGCATCCAAACCATCTATCCATTTTAAAAGCTCATAGCATGAGCTAAAGAATGAGTCAGATCCTTAGCTCATGCGGACCCCACCATTTTTTCCACTTCATCAATAAATGTGTAATTTACGAAAAGGTTGGATGGGAAATATATTTCATGTTGGGCCTTAGGAATTTAATGGTGGAAATCATTACCAACACTTATGTTTGGGAGTAGGCCCATTTGATATATATATATATATAAGGCCCATGGGATTAAGCCCATTTTAATATATTCTAAGGCCCATTGTGATGTATTTGGAGCCCGTGGGTTAAGGCCCATTGTGATGAATTAGGGCTCATGGGTTGAGGCCCATTGTGATGTATAAAGGCCCATTATTGAGGCTCACCTGGTATGTATATGATGCTCATCTTGATTATTTGGGGTCGTTGTTGAGGCCCACCTTGATATGAATGTAAGGCTCATGTGATTAGGCCCGTTTTGATATATTCTAAGGCCCAACAGGTTATGGCCCATTGCAATGCACATAAGACCCATTGGTGCGGCTTATTGATGTGGCCCACTTGATGAATATAAGGCCCATATGATATGGCCCATTTGATGTATTTAAGGCCCATTGGGATGTACCTAAGGTCCATTGTAATGTGTGATCCCAATATGGTTTATGTGATGATGTTTACAATGAGCTATGCCTTGGGAGCAATGTTGGTTTGACGTCCAGATTGCGATATAATGTTGGTTAAATGTTCGCATTACGACTCTCCCTAGGGCCCATTGATAGGTCTGTACTTGTTGTGAGTAGGCCATCTAAGCCATTTGCGTTGTAAAGATAGTGCATTACTTTATAACATGTTTAGTATAGTTTCATGATTCCTGATCATACACATCATATGTGTGCTTGATATGAAAAGTGACTGATCATAACATATGCCTTCGAGAAGATTGTTTATGGGCTCTCAGTTAGGCGGTGTTGCCCTACATGAGTGCATGATACGTGTAGGATTGCTGCATGATTGGATAGTGTGATTTATGTATTTCGCATTGTGTGACATGGTTACTCTACGCCCTAGCGACATTAGGGTCGTAACCTCCACAGACGTATCGTTGTTGGTAGGATTTGATACTAGAAATCTTGTTCTACGTGGGGTGCTATAGATATCTCTGGGTGAAAGTCCCTAAACTCTTATGGTACCAAGAGGTTGCTCCAACGTCTAGACTGATTGGGTACAGGAGTACCGAGTGCCGATTACCAGACGGTCTCACTTTTCACTGTGTTGTGGTCAGTTGGAAGGGGGTGCGGCCTTACCCGCCCGAGAGTAGGGGGCAAAGCTAGGCTGAGTTTGACCAGCTCAAGGAATGGGTCCGCTATCGACGAGTCGAGCCCGATATTGACAGATGGATAGTGAGGTTTCTTCCACTTACCTTATTGCGCGTGATGGGGTGGCGATCTGGTTTAGAGTGTATTAGACCACGGTGATATCCCAGAGTTGAGCTGTATTAATATGTGGACTTAGATGAGGATTGTATGCTTGAGTTTCATTTCACGTCGCATGGCCTTGGTATGGCCGACATCATTCATGTTTTGTACCGCATGGCCTTGGTATGGCCAATGGTATTCTTAGCTTTCATCAGCATGTTTCACATTACTCTGATACTGCATAGCTGTATTACCACTTGTGCACATACTTTCACCACCCTTTAAGCTTTCTATAAGCTTATGCATGACCGTTGCATGCAGATGACGTTGGATCGCAGCAGCACTGAGACTTGAGCACATGGCAGATTATTTTGGAGCTTTTGGTCTATCATCATTGTATTTCCCTTTATACTCATTGTACTTGTAAGGTTTTTTATCATAGTAAAAATGTAATGGAGTTTTTGGTTGTTGTTTGTGGGTTATGCCTTCGGTTATGCTTATTACGAATCAAACTGTCATTGAAAATCCTTCTTGTAGCATCCCAGGATTGGAACCTGGCGAATGGGTGCTGGGAGCCAAAAATGCAGTTCTACGGAGGCTGTCAGTGCCAGATTCGGTGATCGAGAATTTTGTGAGCCCAATGTCTGAGTTTGGGGCATGACATAACCCAATTTCCTCCTTTTATTTTTAGATTCTCCCATCCCTTCACTTCAATAAAGGTGGGATATAATTCCTTTCACAACAAAGAAGAAGAATGTAATCCACACCTTTCTGGACCATTAAACTTAGGTGAGATATAATGATGTCATAAAATAAGCACTAACCCTATCACTCAATTCGTATAAGTTAGGACAAGAGAGTGGGTTCTGATCCTCGAATTACTCAAGGCCTTTAACCTTACTATCAGACATCAAATAATCTAAGGTGAGGGTTTTATTCCTTTAAGCTTACGGTAATTTAAGTTAATATTCTTTATCTTACCTATTATATACTATGTTTTCATGTTGCTATGATTTTCTTCCTATAATTATTTATCATCAACAATTATCTACCCTTTTAAAAATTATGATACGATTACAGGTGATCTTTATGAATTTATGTGGAGTGATGGATACGGGTCTTGCCCTTGCCTTTATCAATTTGTTAAGTTAACCCTTACTACTCTTCTCTTTATTGAGTTGGCCATTGTCACTCTCCTTATTATTAAGTTGGCCATTGCTACTCTTCTATTTGTTGAGTTAGCCAATGCTACTCTCCTTTTATTAAGCTGACCATTGTCACTCTCCTCCTTACTTTACTAACCTTGTGTTATTTACCTTTAAGGCTTGGGCATGTGTCTTGATATTCCAGAACTCCCATGATTCGACTTATGTTCTCTATAAGTGCAAGTGATGTGTTAAGATGTATAACAACTAGTGATTCAAGTATTTTATCATGGATGTAATGCACTCTAGGTAGAGACCCTCTTGGTCAGCACGTAATTCCTTGAGTTTTTGGGTAGTGGTGCACAAATCAATGTAAGTAATTCGCAATGTGTGTTACATCACTTCCGAGATTAGATTTTGCAAATAGTCACTCCATGAACAAATCATGTCACATAATTCATCCAACTCATGTGTTGTGCCACCTCGAGGTGTTCATGTAAATCCACGGTAGCGTCAGACATGCTGATGAATCTTTGTAGTGTGAGAATATGGGGCGATCTGGGTTTTAAATGAATTGTATTTCACATTGTAATGATCAATATGTATGATGATCCACAAACACTATGCAGGCATGCATCTCATATAGGTTGTTTATGCATGATGATATTCCTTGTAGTAGTGGAGTACGAGGTGTATCAGAACCTTTAAATTATTTTTATTAATCTCTTGAATCATTGTTAATCTTAAAGGATAACCATCACTATGAGTAGTACGTTGACCCTCTCCAACTATACAGATGATGCAGGTGATGAACATATTAAAGACTTAAATGACCATCTCCCTATGGAAGATTATACTGAATGAATAAGAAAATAGTTTTATGAGATAGTTTTATACTTCCGCTCCGAACTCGATAAATGGAACAAGCTCCCATTGAGAGGTTATTTGATTATTTACTGAATTCTTTTACTCTGATGAAATAATCAATATAGTCAATTTTATTCTCATGAATGTTACCTTCATGAATGTATCTGGGTGTGATCTAAATGAAAAAAGGTATAATTTTTAAAGGTATCCAATTTATACATTATTAACACCCAGTTTTCTCGGGCACGAGAACAAACTTTGGCCGTGAAAATTTGGGATGTTACAAAACCGATCAACTATGACCCCAAGCACTGAAATAAGCAGATGCATCCATATATGACCAAATTATGAGAAGATCGCTTGCTTACTCAGTAACTTGCACAAATTTATAATGATCATATGATAATCAGATGGCGGGGTTCTTCCTTCAAAGGTGGGTTACTTTATGCTTTCCCTAAGAAAGGACTTTTCAAAATACCAATGCAATTAAATAAAAAGAAAAAATCACTATTAGTCATTGGGAGCGACTTCAAGAATGTGTTTCTTGAAAGAATTGCGTGATATTGGATAGAAAACAAATCCAATGTATGAGTATAGATTTGGACTATAACTAAAACTTATAGCTAATAATTACTGCTACTAGATTATCGCTACTCCCAAGATAAGTCGAGATAAAAGATAAATTGATAGGTTTGTTTTCATCTTCTATTTATGGAATATTTTTTTTTGTTGCTTGTTCTTTCAGATACTTCTTACATATTGCAATGGTTATGGTAGTTGAAAAGTCTTTCCCTAAATCATTTTTTATGTTATGTTTCTTCTTTTTAATTATTCTTCTTCTCTTGACCAAGATCTACTTTAATCATTAATCATTTATCGGCTACACATTGGGCATAATGCTTTTCTCAGTCATCTCATGACATGTAGTATTAATTCTTTTACATATCTTTCTATTTAATATGGAAATTGAACCATTGGCACATAGTCTTTCATATTCTTATCTTTTATCATATGTTCCTCTTATTCATTATACTTTTAAACACCTCTCAGTGGCTAGTTTCACTTCTAGACGACTCTTGGTTGCTTGATCTACTTTTGGACACCCCTCGGCCACTTGATTTACTTTTAAATACTTCTCAGCCAGGTCTTTTGAATGACTATGAGCAACCTAATTTTCTTTTGAATATCTCTCAATTGCTCCCTATCTTATCATCTTGCTAGTTGTGATTTTGTAAAAAGTTCTCTAAATACCTTTAAAGATATTTATTATACTATATTTTTACGTTGCTATAACATGTATCCATTCCAATTCAGTTTTTCAAGAATAGTAAAATATAGGTCACAATACTATCAGATAGCCTATATTCAACCGACCTAATAAGTGGCCTGCATTTGGCACTAGATTTAGCACATAAGTCTATGCCGGTGTGTACCCATGGAGATTTCGTCACCTACAGCATCTCCACTACAACTTGTGTGGCACCGTCCCTTTCCTACTAACATGGAAACTGTTTAAGAAATCAGTACCATATGAAAAAAATAGGGTCAAAGAAAATGACCATTCTTGAAAATTAGGTTGATTTGCTTTCTTGGTGGGCCAATCATATATGTTGAGTCAAATCATTGGTTGTATGTTGGGTCCAAGGCACGGTCCATCTAATGAGTTGACTGTCCTATTCTGTTGTCAAGTGATCTTCACTGCGTGGTATCCACCTTTAAAGGTACTGATGTCCTGCAAAAGGAAAGTAGATTACTTGGCGCTTGGTGATAGGTGGCAGGATTTGATTGGGCCACTATTATGATGCTTGTGAAAAATTCACTCTTTGCTTTTGTTTTATTACTGAAGTCTAAAAATATAGCAGATCTAGAATGCAAGTGAGTTGTGTGATAGAAAATACTAAATATTGAATGTCCATGGTTAAAAAATTCACAGAGTCATGGACGTTTTGGACTTGCCTAATATGCTGATGTTTTCGTTCATCCTAGTAGGAATGATCTTACGTCAGGGTGGAGCTGAGGTTAAGGAGGTTTCAATGGTAGAAATTTTCTAGACGAGGACTATGGAGGAGTTCCTGCACTTAGAATCTAGGTATGGCCCTCAATGAGATTTGTGAGAAATCCACCCCATCCATCTAGTTTTCTAGAACGTGTTAGGACATGAGAGGCAGATCTAAAAGACAAGTAGGCCTGTTTAATAGGGAGAAAAGTGGGTAAAGAAATTTCTACCATTAAAATCTCCTTAAGGTGCATCCAAACTATTCGGTGGGTCATTCCTATAGTGGTAAATTGAAAACAAAAATATTAGCCTGATCCAAAAATTCTATGACCCCACTAATGTTTCAATGATGGACATTCAATCCTCATTGTTTCCTTTCATGCAGCTCACTTAAGTTTTGGATCATCCTAATTTTTGGGCTCTTGTCTTAACACGATGTGAAAAAATGGATGAACAAGATGAATTTCTCAAAAACATTACTGTGGGCCTCGTTTAGCTTTTACGTGTAGGAACTTTATGGAAAAGGTTTCATAGGTAATTTGCATCCACATTCCCCTACCTACTCTCTCTTTTCACGGGCCTCACCTAGCTATTGATGGTAGGAACAATCCATCTCCCTTTCAAAATGTAAGCAGATTGTGTAGTAACTCACTACACTAAGAGTATTGGGTAAACTACGTGGGGCACACTATGATTTATGTCCTTTTTCCACTTCGTCCATCCATTTTACCAGATAAGTTCAAAGCATGATGTTGACAATCCCAAGTGTAGGGCTGCACTGTAGTAATAATCTCGGTGAGACTGAGGTCAAATCCATAAGCACTTACGTTGTATGTATTCTGAATTAACTAAAATTAGAACTAGAATATAAAATATGGAAATTTAGAGAGAAATCGTTGTGAATTAAATCTATCAATGTAATGAAAACTAGAGCACCAAGGAATCACTTATACTTATTAAGATGAAACTTTACTTCATTCAACCAAAGCACAACTAAAATCAAAGTCCTATTCTATCCAGTCGGATGATAGAGTAATTAAAACATAATGTGGTGTTGAACTTTATTGGATTAGTTCACACATGAAGCACCAATACCATGATTATAGGGAATTCATGCATAAACTATGCCCATAGACGATGGTGGATCATGAATTTTATAGATCAAACGATTACAAAATAGGTAAGAGCTTCTCAAGCATCTACTGTAATTTGAATCACAATAAATCATAAAAAATTGAAATATTCCTTCATTCAAGCCAATAATCAATAAAAGTTCAACATAAATTTGAATCAAAGTAAAATAATCATCAATATAAACTACAAGCTTCACCTCTTAGCTTTAGCTAAGAGATTAGTCAACGAAAGATATGATTAAGTTAAAACTCATAAAGAAAAACATGAAAAACTAATTAAGGAAGAAGAAGGAACTCCTTGAAAGATGCTACACCCATAGCTCTACTCGTCTAGTGCTAATTCTTCTTAAAATCTCTTGAAAACCTCAATATATAGGATTTGTCTAGATGACTTTAAAAACTGCCTCAAATTTATGCACTCTACGTAACCTTCGATGTCATTGAAGGTGTGAAACCCAATTGAATTCGAACTGGGCACCCTTTTACAATGCATAGCTATCGATGTCATCGACAGACTTTTGATGTCATCGAATAGGCTTCGATTTCATTGGACAACTCCTTAATGTCATCAGAAATGGTCCAGAACTATCCAACGAGTTGAGCTTAAAAATCTTGAAATTCTCGATGTCATCGAAATGGCTTCGATGACATTGAGCCTTATCTTTTATGGAATCGAAGGCTCTTCTATGTAATCAAAATTTGCCTCTAATAGTCCAACAACCAAACTTGATTTCCT
The DNA here is from genome assembly GCA_037074715.1 of Magnolia kwangsiensis. NCBI lineage: Eukaryota > Viridiplantae > Streptophyta > Magnoliopsida > Magnoliales > Magnoliaceae > Magnolia > Magnolia kwangsiensis. Next base: position 122,432,993 of record CM073576.1, read on the forward strand.
CTGATTTTCCAATGTGATTGAGCCTCCTTCGATGGTATCAAATACTAACTTTCGATGGCATCGAAATTGTTCGATGTCATCGATAGTTAATTTTAGCAACTGCTAAATTCTCCACTTTGCAAACTCGATTTTCATCCATCTTCACTTGGTTTCCTTGGATCTTAGACTTTGAAATCTTTAATCTTAGTCACTAAATATTCAATCCTTGTTTTGGCAATTCGTGAGCATCAAATCCATACTTTTAGCATTCTCTTCACCTCAAGCTGTCAAAATCACCTCGCAAGACAAACACGCATAAATACATCGATTAAGTGCTATTATGTTCATAAAAACAAAGTATAAAGAAGGGGAAATATGCAATATTTTGCACTTAATATATGATCCCAAAATTGAAGCACATCCAATGCTCAAGTAGACCACATCACAGGAAATAATGTGAATTGAACGTTGAAAACTTCTTGAAGCACAAGTTTTGGATCAATATGATATTTTTTTTTTCTTTCATCCATATCTATATGATTTGAAAGTACCCTTGTTTTTCAATATGCATGTAAGTTTAGTTAGGAGTCAAGTGAGCCCCATATGAAGATTACAAGACCAAAGACTCACTAAGTTAAAGAGGTTCCAGTGCACTACATAGGTATATTAAGCCCCACTTTCATAACTAAACCCTATCAAGTAAATGTCCCACTTGAAATGGTCTAAAATTTCCAAAAATCATGTTTGTAAAACCCTTGGAAAGCTTAGATTTAAGGTTCGTTTAAATTTTGTATAGAATGGATCAATTGGCAAAAATTCATGTTCCATCGATTACAATCGAAGTGCAATCGATGACATCGAAACAATGGCCTAACAGGCTAGCAACCAAATTGTGAAAATCCTGGATATATTTGACGGAATCGAAAGAAGTTCGATGACATCGAAACTTCATTGAACCCACTTCGATGACCTAAATATGTGACCATTTATCTCCAACAAGCTTTGAAAACTCTTAAGTGTATTTGATGTAATCGAACATCTTTTGATGGCATTGAAGTAAGTTATCGATGGCATCGAACACGGTTCGATAGCATCGAAATTTGGACCAGTTTATCCCGTAAGCTTTCAAGGAAGATCCGATAATTCTTGCATTGAAGACCTTTCGATGGCATCAAAAGTATGATCGATGACATCACAATATGGATAAAATTGTCCAAATAGTTTTTACAGGAAAATCAAGTTATTTACAATGACGTCGAACTGTAATTGATGACATCAAAAGGCTATTCGATGGCATTGAAAAAGTTCTCAAACAGTCGAGTAACCAAAGTGTATATTTCAAGGAGAATCTCAACGACATCAAGCCATCTTTGGCATCAGACATAATCTGTCCATCACCTATTTGAAAATCTTGGTGCAGGAAGTCGATGAAATCAAAGGAAACTTCGATGGCATTGAAGACCCTTCGATGACATCGACAATGACAGATCTTTGCCCGTTGTTTCACCAGTGGGATTTGACTTTATATATCATTTGGGTTGCTTTTTGGCTTTTTGAGCGAGTATTAAAGAGAGCTTTGAGATAATGATTTTTATGTTAATACCATTTCTGTCAACCCCTCTTTCTCATAGGAGTTCCTCATTCAATCCATGGCTTAAAGGTATTTATTGGTATATTTATAGCCTGGATTGAACTATGAACTTCCGCCTTCATTGATCATCTAGCAGCACTTTTTAATGAAAAATCATTATGTTGGAATCCTTGAATGCTTAGCTTTTGGAAATCTTCTATAGCTTTTAAAGACCCATCATTAACTAGAGTCAATTGAACCAAACCCTAACCCAACAACCTCGGTACCCTTGATTGGAGCATCTACAAGTGGTTGTCGTTTATGAGAGTTGAAGAAACTTCATCAATAGGAAGATCTTCATCAACGTGTGCTAAAACGGGGCTCACTCACTTACATGTATTAGAGTTCATTGTGAAAGTGCCATGGTTTGTTAATTAGAGTGAGGTTTGAGTCGGTAAGTCAAGTGAGCCCTATATGAAGATTATACAAGCTATTGCCTCAACCAGATGTGTGTTTTGAGATCATTAAAGGTAAATTAAGCCTCACATACCATGTCCCAAAACACCCAGTAAATTAATCCTTAAAAATCTTAGAACAACAGAGGTATTAAAAAGTTTAAAAACTTGTTTTTAAATGGAAAAATCTTCTAAGTTTTTTCTTCAATCGATGACATCGAGCTCAGGTCGATGAAATCGAACACTCATGTTTGATGACATTGAACATGCTTCGATGACATCGAAATGAGACCATTTATGTCCAACAACCTCATAAGTATTTGGACAGAATATTTGATGAATCGAACATACCTTCAATGACATCGAATACACGTTGTCGATGACATTGAGGGTGATTCGATGATATTCGAAGAACTTAGAGCTTCAGCAAAACTTCTTGGACAATATTCTGACATTGCTTGAGGAATCGAACGAGCTTCGATGTCATCGAGATTCAAACTCCAATGACAGCGAATTAGGTTCAATGACATCGAATATGGACAAGTATGTGTCCAACAAGCTTCAAAGGAAAATCAACTAAAATATTTGAGGAATCGAGATAAACTCGATATCATCAAAATTCAAACTTTGATACATCAAAGAAGTCTCGATGAAATCAAAAATGGACAAGTCTGTGTCTAAAAAGCTTGAAAGGAAAATCAAACTAAAATATTCGAGAAATCGAGCTATCCTCGATGACATAAAAAATTCAAACTTCGATGACATCGTAATTGGACAAAGAAGGGTCTACAGAGCCTTCAAGGAATATCTTCTGAAAAGATCGATGAATCAAGATGGGATTCAATGATATCTGTCATGCCCCAAACTCAGAAATCGGGCTCACAAAATTCTTGATCGCCAAATCTGACGCCGACAGCATCCTTAGTACCCCATTCTCGGCTCCTTGTGCCCATATGTCAGATTCCAATCATGGGATTCTACAAGGAGGATTTTCAGTATAATTTTTTTAAAGAAACATAACCACAAGTGTATTCGAATCATAAGAACAACATCAACACCACATATCCACTAATATAAGCATTCGAGTACAATACCAGAAGGGAAATACATAAATAACAAAAGCTCAAAAGTGATCTTCCACAAGCTTCTACCTCAATATTGTTACGACCTAACGTCACCTGCACGCAACGGTCATGCATAAGCTTATAGAAAGCTTAGAGGGTGGTGTAAGTATGTGCACAAGATAAGTGCCAAGCATACAAATATCAGAGTAAACAAAAATACTGACAAGTCTATAAGTTAATCAATATCAGAGTATGCAATGCAGATCGGCTATGCAATGCGAGGTCATAATGAGCCAAATATGAAAATTTGATGAGCCATGAATACCATCAGCCACATCTAGGCCATATAAATGCAGAAACATAGCAACCCAATTGTCATATGCCATGGATGTAATGCAATATGCAGATACTGACGAGTTCATAATACTATAAACCTTATTCAGGCTATGCAATACTAAAGCATAGTAAACCAAATGCTATGTGTTGAGGATGCAATGCAATATGCGTGTAAATTGAATGACCAAGTTGGAGTGTAGAGTCGGGATGATAGTATGTAGTATTGCAAGCTATGAGGTTCATCACAAAATACTTCTATCTAAACCAGTCTTATACCAAAATTTGGATAACTAGACTCAATGTGGTAAACTCTTGATCTCAGGTTGGTTGTGCACCCAATCAAAATCCTGACCATTGCGAAGATAAACATAATAATTTGGTTGCGCACCACCATCCCGAGGGAATAGTGAATGAATAAATGAATAAGTGCTTAGTACGTAACTCCTATTCAGCAAGTCCACATATCAGTACCGTACATTTGTGGGATCATCACCGGGGTCTAGTACACTCCACACTGGTCATTGCCTTCCTAGCCATGCAACTAAATGAGTGAAAGAGACCTCACTACCCACCTATCAATATTGGTTTGAATCATCAGTAGCGGACTCACTCATGAGCTAGTGAAACTCAGCCTAGCTTACAGTCCCCTCACTTGGGAGGATAAGGCCATACCCCCTTCCAACAGACCATGGCACAGTGGGAGAGGTGGCCTAATGATATACAACCCTCATACGCTCATGTATATCCACTTGGTCTATACGTTGGAGCATCCTCAGGTACCACGAGGGTTTAAGAAATTTCACCAAGGGACATCTATCACACCCCATGTAAAAAAAAGATTTTTGGTGTCCCATCTGGCCATCCATGATATGTTAGTGAAGGCCACAGCCCTGATGTCACTAGGTAATACGGTAGTCATCTCACAAAATGTGAGATGCATGAGTTATACCATCCAGTCATGCATCAAACCTATGCATACCATGTGCTCATGTGGGGTAACTCCATCTCACAAGGAGTCCTATGATAAACCAACCCAATGGCATATGTTATGATCGATCACTCGTCATAACAAGCATACATATGATGTGTATGGGCATGTATCATGAGGTAATAAAGTACATGGGGATGATTATAAGGCATATAACAATAATCCACAATCGACCATCTCCAGCAGGTCACACATGAAAAGTATAAAGTAAGCGACATACTCCCTTTATAACTATAGGAGTCCATGCTGTAAGACCCATATCCTAGTCCGTACTATTCCGTCGACTCCTGCGATCCTTCCCGACGAATTTCAGTGACTTGTGACCTATAATCGATGTTTACGAATGACCCTAAGTCATATCCGTAGATCTGAGTCGGCTTAATCTGAGACTTATACCATTGCAATCCCATCGTTGCACCTGTTCCAACGCCGCGACTCACGCATCGACCCGATACCTAGGTTAAAAGATGTGTGCACATGTTTATTTTAAAGAAACACTACACGTTAATAATTCCAAGAGAATCTCTACAACATGTCCAATCAATTAATCACTCAAATCAATCAATCAATCACCTCATGTCAAGTACTAGAGCAACCCATGCTTTCTTTTTCCATAAGTCAAGCAAACCCCAAAAGTCAAAAAGTCTCTCACCTCACATCCATCACCTCTCCCTTACAACCACCCCTCTCTCTCTCTCTCTCTCTCTCTCTCTCTCTCTTTCTCATTCACATATTCTAAGTAAGAGAAAAGGGTGGACGTCCATGCATTCTAAGGAGAGAAAGTGGTTTTGTGTGGCACACTTTCCATCCCAAGAAATTTCATCCTAACCATTCATTTCTTATCTTCCACCATCAAAGTGACACGCAAGGAGCTCAGCTTTTCATCGGACCAAGAAGATCGAACGATGGGTTCTTCTATAGGCGAAGATTTCATTTTTTTGATGAAGGTCCAAGTGAATCCTACCGATTGATGGTATAGATCTTACTTTGGATCCTAGGTATGGCCGATGGCCCACCTTGATTCCCATGATCATTCCATGATGGTGTCATTCTCCATGGACCCCATCATGATGTTGAATGGAGGGCCCATAGTGTCAGGGTCCCTCCATCTCTCTCTCTCTCTCTCTCTCTCTCTCTCTCCTCTTTCTCTCTCTCTCTCCCTCTTCTCTTGATTTTAGCCCAGAACGTGTGTATTTTATCCATGTTGTCCATCTTCGTGGGACCCACTTGATGGACGTGTAGGATCTACACTGTCCAGGCCACATGGGTCCTACTTTAATGATGATGGGAAAAACATAAATATCATATTGATCAAGTGGGCCATGTCCATGTGGGACCCACCTTGATGAAAACTCGCACTGTCCAACATCCTGAGACGCTGGACATGGGTCGAGTGAAGTGTGAAATGACTATGGGTTGTACTCACAGTAACCTAAATAAAAAATAAAATAAAATAAGTTTAGATTATGTTTTTTGGGCGGGCCGCTTATATAGGCCCCACCTTGATGCATTGATCCAATCCACATCATCTATCCCTTTCCCTGGCTCATTTTAGGTGTTCAGCCAAAAATTGAAACCAATCTGATTATCTAGTGGGCCATAGCATAAAAAACTGTAGTTTTTACCATTGAAAACCACCCAATATTTCTATATCCCAAAACACCTCAAATATTGGGCTTGTTGGGCTTGTCTTAAGCCATAGGAGCTAATGGATGGGGTGGATCCACCTGATGTAGGCCCCACCTACGAAAACCCACTAAAAAACATATATTTTTTTAAAAAAATAAAGCATGCAGCAGCACCTGCTGCTACAACGTCAGCAGCACAGGATGCTGCTGCCGTGGACATGAAGGGGCTGGGACCGTGGGTCCCAGTCATGGCCCCCACCATGATGTGGACCCCACATCAACACCATGCATTTGGTTGGCCCCTTAGGGCAGTGAACCACCCCCAAAAATCAGCCGTATAAAATACTCAGGTGGCCCACGTCACAGGAAACAGTAGGACTGAACGTCTTCCATTGGAACCCTTTTAGGGTTTTCACATAAGTTTTGGTACATTATGAAATTTGTTTTTACTTTGCATCCAGGTCCGTGTGACCTTACTAACAGATTGCATGGTAAATAAACGTTATGGTGGGCCCCACGTGGGACCCACCCAGTAGCAGCATGGCTGCTGCCATGATGTCACCAGGCTCTATGGGACCCCATTACATGTGTTCTACATAGCCGTCCGTCTAGTACGTGGTTGACCCCACACTTGTGGGATGGGGCCACCTTGCACACCTGTGTAGTTTCATCCAGGTCGTCCGTCCATTTATGGACATTGGTCGGGCTTGGATGTCTTTTATCTATTACATCATAATATAATATAATATATATTATAATTTATATTATTATATTATATTGTGATATGGATTAGCTGTCTGCCACATGTACCAACTATATAACTATTGTGGTAACGCAGTTATGATGTGTGGAGCCCACTATATCGACACTGTCCATAATGTTTAGATGGTGTTGGACAACATTTGGACGGTGCCCATTTACATGGATAATGTTTAGATGGTGCTAACTTACCTAGATAATGTTTGGACAGTGCCGATCATCATTAGTGCTGCCCATGTGATGTGGCCCGCTTGTCATAATTATGGCCCGTTGTTGAGGCCCACCTTAATGTGTATGAGGCTAATTGTTAAGGCCTAGCTTGATATATTTACATAAGGCCTATGTTATGATGTCCATTGTGATATATTTGGGGCCCATTGTGATGTATTTGGGGCCCATGGGTTGAGGCTCATTGTGTTGTATTAAGGACCCTGGGTTAAGGCCCATTGTGATGTATTAAGGCCCATGGGTTGAGGCTTAATGGGATGTTTCTAAGGCCCATCACAATGTGTAATTCCACAATGATTATGTAATTACATTTATGGCAGGCCATGCCCTAGAGCAATGTTGGTTTGACGTCCACATTGTAAGAATAATATTCATTAAATGTCTGCATTATAACTCTCCCTAGAGCCCATTAATAGGCTCATACTTGTTGTGTGTAGGCCATCAAGGCCCATCTTCGTTGTAAGGATAGTTCATCACCATATAAAATGCTTAGTATAACTCCATGATTCATGCCCATACGTATCATATGTATGCCTGATCTGAGGAATGTTCGATCATAGCATACGCCATAGGGCAGACTATTTACAGGACTACTTATGAGACAGAGTGCCCACTTTATCGCTCCATATGTGCAGGATTACTGCATGACTGGATAATGTGACTCATGCATCTAGCAAATATGTGACTTGATCATTGTATGCCCTAGCGACATCAGGACTTTGACCTCCACAGGCACATCATGGATGGCTAAATCAGACACAAAAAATACTTGGTTTTAGCACTATGGGTACTTAAGATGTCCTCGGGTGAAAATTCCAGAATCTCTAAGGGAAGAAGGTGCCCCAACGTCTAGACTGAGTGGAACATGAGCGCCCAAGTGCCGAATACCAGTAGACCGCATCTCCCACTATGTCGTTGTCGGTTGGGAGAGGGTGTGGCCTTATTCGCCCAAGTGAGGGGGTTATAAGCTAGGCTAAGTATGACCAACTCGTAAATGGGTCCACTATCGATGAGCCAGTAGGTATTAGCAGACTACTGGCTAGGCGGATAGTGAGGTCTCTTCCACTCGTTGGGTTGTACAACTAGGGAGGAGGCAGTCGGTGTGGAGTGTAATAGACCCCGGTGATTTTCTCAAAGAGCAACCATACTGATATGTGAACTTATTGAGCAGGAATTGCATATCCATTCATTCATTCATTCACTATCCACTCGGGCTGATGGTATGTAACTATTTATTATGTGTACCTTCGCATGGCTAAGATTTTAGTTGGGCGTGCGACTAACCTGAGATCAGGAGTTTACCACATTGTATCAGACTATCCAAATTTAGGTATGGGACTTGTTTGGATAGAAGTCCCTTGTGGTGGACCCCGCAGCCTGTGATATACTACATACTATCATCCCTACTTCACATTCCAGCATGGTCATTTCATTCGCACCACATATTACATTGCATTTACAGTACTTAGCATTTTAGGCTATTATGTTTTTACACTTATATGGCCTAGATGCATGGCTCATCAGGATTTACATATTGCATTGCATCCTCAGCATTTATTATTATCTTATTATGTTTTGCATCACATAGCCTTGGTACAACTGATTGCACTCATAGACTTATCAGTTTATTTTTACTTATTACGATGATGTATGATTTATGGGCTTTATTGTATACTTGGCACTTATCTTGTGAACACACATTCACCACCCTCTATGCTTTTGTAAGCTTATGCACGATAGATGCATGCAAGTGGTGTTAGGTTGTAGCAGTGTTAAGCTTGGAGCGTGCAACTATCCTCTGGAGCTTTGATTTCGATATATGTATTTCCCTTTCAGCATTGTATTGAAATGATTATATTAGTGGATATGTGATGATGATGTTGCCTCTATGATTTGGGTATACTTGTGGTTATGCTTCTTATGAGACAAATGTACGTTGGAAAATCCTCCTTATAGGATCCCAGGATTAGAACTTGGCATATGTATGCCGGGGGCCGAGAATGGGGGGTTCGGCGATCGGGATTCCTGTGAATTCGATTTTCAGGTTTGGGGTGTGACAGAAGTTGGTATTAGAGCATAACATGGTAATATCTGAAGATAACATCACATATCTGCTGATAGCTACCCTTTCACTCTATGATTGTTGAGAACTTAGAATGGTTAGATCCCTGAGTTCGAATAACTTAGAGATTTTTTGATATAACTCCCTACTGTTGAGATTATGAGGATGCATAATATTTCAGTTTTGATCATTTCTGATCAGGATCCGAGGTCCAATTGGATCATCGTAGTATTGATGAGGTGTTTTGGGAGCAGGATGCTGAGATTCACAGGCGTTATCCCCAACTCTTAAATGTTTAATTATGTTGGCATGTTGTGTTCAGATAAGATTTTCCTCCCTTGGTTGAGCTCTGTATTGGTTGTGTCATGTTTTAAATTTCAAGGATGAAATTTTTATTAGGTGGGGAGAGCTGTAAGACCGGAATCTTAGTCCATACTATTTCGTCGTCTCCTGCGATCCTTCCCAATGAATTCGAGCGACTTGTGACCTATAATCGATGTTTATGAATGAACCTAAGTTGTATCCCATAGATTTGAGTCAGCTTAATCCGAGACTTGTACCATTACGACCGCACCGTCACCACGGTTCCAACGCCGCGACTCGTGCACTAACCCGATAACCATGTTAAAAGATGTGTGCCCATGTTTATTTCGAAGAAATGCCGCGTGTTTACAATCCCAAGAGAATCTCTACAACATGTCCCATTAATCAATCACTCAAATCAATCAATCAATCACCTCATGTCAAGTACAAGAGCAACCCATGCTTTCTTTCTCCATAAGTCAAGCAAACCTCAAAAGTCAACAAGTCTCTCACCCTACATCCATCACTCACCTCACATCCATCACCTCTCCCTTACAACCACCTCCCTCTCTCTCTCTCTCTCATTCACATATTCCAAGCAAGAGGAGAGGGTGGACGTCCATGCATTCTAAGGAGAGAAAGTGGTTTTGTGTGGCCCACTTTTCAACCCAAGAACTTTCATCCTAGCCATTCATTTCTCATCTTCCACCATTAAAGTGACACACTAGGAGCTCAGCTTTCCATCGAACCAAGTAGATCGAACGGTGGGTGCTTCTATAGGCCTAAATTTCTTTTTTTATGAAGCGCCAAGTAGGTCCTACCGATTGATGGCATGGATCTCACTTTGGATCCTAGGTGTGGCCGATGGCCCACCTTGATTCCCATGATCATTCCATGACGGGGCCATTCTCTATGGCCCCCATCATGATGTTTATTTTTCCTTGCATGGATAAGGTCATCTAGACCTTACATTCCAGTGGAGAAAGGATCTCCACCGTTGATTTTGATCGGTAGACCCATGTGTAATGGGACCCCCTTGATGTATGTTGTAATGATTGGAAGGGAGGGCCCATAGTGTCGGGGTCCCTCCATCACTCGATCTCTCTCTTTTTCTCGCCCTTTTCTCTTATTTTGGCCCATGATGTATGTATTTTATCCATGTTGTCCATCTTTGTGGGACCCACTTAATGGACGAGTAGGATCTACACTGTCCAAGCCACATGGGCCTTACTTTAATGATGATGGGAAAAACATAAATATCATATTGATCAAGCGGGCCACGTCCATGTGGGACCCCCCTTGATGAACACTTGCACTGTCTAGTGTCCCTGGACGCTGGACGTGGGTCGAGTGAAGTGTGAAATGACCATGGGCTGTACTCATAGCAACCTAAATAAAAAAATAAAATAAGTTTAGTTTATGCTTTTTGGGCGGGACACTTATATAGGCCCCACCTTGACGCATTAATCCAATGCACGCCATCTATCCCTTTTCCTAGCTCATTTTAGGCATTGAGCTGAAAAATGAAACCAATTTGATTATCTGGTGGACCATAGCATCGAAAACTGTAGTTTTTACTGTTGAAAACCACCTAATATTTCTATACCCCAAAACATCTCGAATATTAGGCTTGTTAGGCTTATCTTGAGCCATAGGAGCCAGTGGATGGGGTGGATCCACCTGATGCAGCCCCTACCTACGAAAAACCATCGAAAAACATATTTAAAAAAAAAACAAAGCATGAAGCAGCACCTGCTGCTACAACGTTAGCATCGCAGGACGCTGCTGTCGTAGACGTGAAGGGGCTGGGACCGTGGGTCCCAACCGTGGCCCCCACCGCGATGTGGACCCCACATCAACACCGTGCATGTGGTTGGCCCCTTAGGGCAGTGGGACACCCCCAAAAATCAGTCGTATACAATACTCAGGTGGCCCACATCATAGGAAACGGTGGGACTCAACGTCTGCCATTGGAACTCTTTTTGGGTTTTCACAGAAGTTTTGGTACATTATGAAATTTGTTTTTACTCTGCATCCAGGTCCGTGTGACCTTACCAACAGATTGGACGGTAAATAAACGTTAAGGTGGGCCCCATGTGGGACCCACATCATGGTTGTGTTTATCTATATCGTCCATCCACCCAACAGTAGCATGGCTGCTGCCATGATATCACCAGGCTTTGTGAGACCCCATTACATGTGTTCTACACAACCATCTGTCCAGTACGTGGCCAACCCCACACATGTGGGATGGGGCCACCTTGCACACCTGCGTAGTTTCATCTAGGCCGTCCGTCCATCTTTGGACATTTGTCGGGCCTGGATGCCTTTTATCTATTACATCATAATATAATATAATTTATATTATTATATTATATCGTGATATGGATTGGCTATCTGCCACATGCACCAGCTATATAATTGTTGTGGTAACGCAGTTATGCTATGTGGAGCCCACCTTTATGTATTTATATCCACACCGTCCATAATGTTTGGATGGTGTTAGACAACATTTGGACGGTGCCCATTTACATGGATAATGTTTGGACGGTGCTAACTTACTTGGATAATGTTTGGATAGTGTCGATCATCATTAATGCGGTCCTTGTGATGTGGCCCACTTATCATAATTATGGCCCGTTCTTGAGGCCCACCTTATCGTGTATGAGGCTCGTTGTTGAGGCCCACCTTGATATATTTATATAAGGCCCATGTTATGAGGCCAATTGTGATGTATTCAAAGGCCCATGGGTTAAGGCCCATTGTGATGTATTTGGGGCCATGGGTTGAGGCCCATTGTGATGTATTAAGGCCCATGGTTGAGGCCCAATGGGATGTTTCTAAGGCCCATCGCAATGTGTAATTCCACCATGGTTATGTAATGACATTTATGGCGCGCTATGCCCTGGGAGCAATGCTGGTTTGACGTGCACATTGTAAAAATAATGTTGGTTAAATGTCCACATTATAACTCTCCCTAGGGCCCATTGATTGGCCCATACTTGTTGTGTGTAGGCCATCAAGGCCCATCTTCGTTGTAAGGATAGTTCATCACCATATAAAATACGTAATATAACTCCATGATTCATGCTCATACGTATCATATGTATGCCTGATATGAGAAATATTTGATCATAGCATACGCCATAGGGCAGACTATTTACAGGACTCCTTATGAGACGGAGTGCCCACATTATCGCGTCGTATGCGCAGGATTGCTGCCTGACTGGATAGTGTAACTCATGCATCTCACGTATACGTGACTTTATCATTGTATGCCCTAGCGACATTAAGGCCGTTGCCTCCACAGGCACATTGTGGATGGCTAAATCGGACACCGAAAATACTTGGTTCTATCACTATGGGTACTTAGGATGTCTTTGGGTGAAAATCCTAGAATCTCTGAGGGCAGGAGGTGCCCCAACATCTAGATCAAGTGGAACATGATCGCTCGAGTATTGAATACCAGTAGGCCGTGTCTCCCACTGTGTCATGGTCAGTTGGGAGGGGGTGTGGCCTTATCCGCCCAAGTGAGGGGGCTATAAGCTAGGTTAAGTATGACCAGCTTATAAATGAGTTCGCTATCGACCAGGCAAGTAGGTATTAGCAGACTACTGGCTAAGCGGATAGTGAGGTCTCTTCCACTGGCTGGGTTGTGTAACTAGGGAGGAGGCAATTGATGTGGAGTATAATAGACCCCGGTGATTTCCCAAGAGATCAAGCATACTGATATGTGGACTTATTAAACTGAAATTTCATATCCATTCATTCATTCACTATCCACTCAGGCTGGTGGTGTGTAACTATTTGTTACGTGTACCTTTGCATGGCCAGGATTTCGGTTGGGCGTACGATTAACCTAAGATCAGGAGTTTATCACATTGAGTCAGACTATCCAAATTTAGGTATAGGACTGGTTTAGATAGAAGTCCCTTGTGGTAGACCCCGTAGCCTGTGATACTACGTACTATCATCCCGACTTCACATTCTAATATGGTCATTTCATTCACATTGCATTTTACATTGCATTCGCAGTACTTAGCATTTTGGGTTACTATGTTTTTGCACTTATTTGGCCTAGATGAGGTTGATGGTATTCGTGACTTATCAGGATTTGCATATTGCATTGCATCCTCAACATCTGTTATTATCTTATTATATTTTTCATCGCATAGCCTTGGTACGGCTGATATCACTCATGGACTTATCAGTATATTTTCACTTATTCCGATGATGTATAATTTATGGGCTTTATGGTATACTTAACACCTATCTTGTACACACACTTTCAGTACCCTCTAAGCTTTTGTAAACTTATGCATGATAGATGCGTGCAGGTGGCGTTAGGTTGTAGCAGTGTTGAGCTCGGAGCGTATAGCTGTCCTCTAGAGCTTTAGTTTCGTTATATGTATTTGCCTTTCATCATTGTATTTAAATGATTATATTAGTGGATATGTGATGATGATGTTGCCTTTATGATTTGGGTATACTTGTAGTTATGCTTCTTATGAGACAAATGTATGTTGGAAGATCCTCCTTGTAGAATCCTAGGATCGGAACCTAGCGTATGTACACTAAGTGCTGAGAATGGGGTACTACGGAGGCTGTCGGCACCGGGTTCGGCGATCGGGATTCCTGTGAATCTGATTTTTGGGTTTAAGGTGTGACATATGTACCATGTCTAACAGTAGCCTTCCCAGGGCTCTGTATAATCCAAGACAGGGATGATGGGCCTAGCCCATATGTCGAGATAGGTTCTATACACCTTATACCACATATTCTTCCATCTATAGCAAGGAGGTGATGATGATGTGCTAATGTCAAGGATGGGCCTTACACTTGTCTCAAAAGGTAAATGGATAGTGTGGATGATACATACATAACATGTGGTCCTAACAATTGATTACATGGTAGGATACATCTCATGGGGAGTTTCAAGCGGGTATACAACAAGTGGGCTTCCTCACTCTCTTTATCATGACAACTAGGCTTTCCTATAAGGGCCCGTTACGTATACAAGGCAACCCTTGGTAAAATCCACGCATCTAGGACTACGTAACCCTACAAACAGTCCTGCTCATCATCTAAGTGGGCATCAAGTTTAGGTTACTAAGATTGGACAAACACTTGCATTTAGGTGGGCCACATTCCCTATGGAAGGCCTGGTACAAACACAAGATGGGCTACAAGGCTTGGGTGGTCCTACAGGGTATGGTGGAAAGCATCATTATTAAATGGGGGCTCAATGGATTGGGATAGCCTAATCAAGGGAAAGATGGGTATTACTAGCATCAATGGGGGCCTATCGGTTTGAGGTAAGCCCAATAAGGGGAGATAAGAATGGGCCTAACAATGGGCCTTAGGGAGATTACAACGTGGACATTTAACCATCATTGTTCCTAAGGTAATGAGGTTAACAGCAGGCCCTAGGGAAGATTTCAACGGTGAACATTTAACCACTATTGTCTCATAGTGTGTGATCTGCTTGAGATTTGAATCTAACTCTCTATGGGGCCCGTGACCCTTATACAAGTCAGAGAAATGGATGGACATCGTGTATGTAATACATACATCATGATAGGCCTCACAAGGCAGCCCCATGGTGGGCATATTGGCCATAAATCAGGGTGGGCCTCTCAAGGCAATGAAGCCCATGGTCTTAGAGAAATGGATGAACAGTATGAATATAACACATACATCATGGTGAAATCACTCATCACAATTGGGCCTCATATAAGGGCCTCGTATACATCACATCGGACCTCACACAAGGGCCACATATACATCACTTGGGCCTCATACAAGGGCCACCTATACATCACTTGGGCCTCATACATGAGCCGTATATAAATCACAATAGGCCTCATTACATGGGCCGCATATACATCATAATGGGCCTCATTACATGGGCTGCATATCCATCACATTGGGCCTCAAACACAGGCTGCATATATATCACAATGGACCTCATATATGGGCCACATGTACGTTATAATGGGCCTCATACATGGGCTGCAAATACATCACAATGGGCCACATCCATGGTCCTCAAGTACATCACAATGTGCCTCATACCTGGGCCTCAAATACATCACAATGGGTCTCATCATAAGGGCCTCAAATACATCACAATGGACCTCATACTGGGCCTCAAATACATCACAATAGGCCTCATCATAAGGGCCTCAAATACATCACAATGGGCCTCATCATAAGGGCCTCAAATACATCACAATGGGCCGCATCATATGGGCCTCAAATACATCATGATGGACTGCATCATATGGACCTCAAATATATCACATTGGGCTCCATCATATGGGCCTCACATATATCATATTGGGCTTAATGGGGCAGCCCATGATTTAGTAAAATGGATGAGAAACATACATAACATATACATCAAGGTGGACCTTACAAGTCAACCCTTATAATCTAGAAAAATAGATGGACAATGTGCTTACAATACACACATCAAGGTGGGGTTCGACAGATCTAGATGATGTAGATAAAATGCATCACAACGGGGTCCACATCTATTGGGTAACATGGTTAAAATCATCACAGTGGGCCTACTGCCATTGGACTGCATGGATGAAACACATCGGGTGTGCCCCAGTGTCGCTGGACGACGCAGATAGAATACATATGTTATGGTGGGGTTCACGTCCAAAAAATGGACGGATGGTGTAGTTGAAGCACATACAGCATGGTGGGCCCAAGTCTAGGAAATGGATGAACGGTGTAGATATAACAAATACATCATTGTGGTCCCCACCATCCAAATACATATATCACGGTGGGTATAACACATACTTGTGATAAGACCCACAGAACTTGCTGATGTCATGACAACAACAATATAGCTACTGTAAGATGGATGGACAGTTTGGGTATAACACATACCACATGATCAGACACATAGAACATTGCTAAGGTCAATTCAGCAGCTATAAGGCTGGTGGTCCCCCACCGTCTAGATGGAAGGTGGGATAAGATACATATATCACGGTGGGTCCCACGTGGATGTGGGGTGCATGTACCATCCAGGTGGGCCCCACGTACAATGCACGAGCGACGTGGATATAAAACATATACATTAAGGTGGATCTAACCGTCCAACGGATAGGACCACCATGATTTATGAGTTTTATCTACCTCATTTACTAGGCCAAGCCTGGATCAATGACATCAGATACAACACATCAAGGTGGGTCCTTGTGTTGGCCTACCACAGCTCTGGATCAGCTGATATGTGTTTTCCCTTCATCCAGGCTTGTTCAAATGGATAGACAGCAAGGTGGGGCCCAACACATGGATGGTCTAGATCAAATGGGCCACACTCCATCAGAAAAGAAAGAGAGAGCGACAACATGGTGAAGGGAAGAGCTCCACCACTATGAGCTCCTCTCGGTTTACAACACATACATCAAAATGGGTCCCACCACAAGTGGGCCCTTAAATAGAAATCAAGGGTGAAAATCCTATTATCACTCATCGATTCTACTTCTTCTTGGCTCATTGGATTGTTAAGCCTCTTGGCTTCAACTTTGATGGTGGAAGATGAGAATTGAAGGGTGGAGATGGGAGTTTAGGGGTAGGAAGTGGGCCACACACTAGGCTCTTTCTCTCTTGGAAAGCTTGGACATCCACCCTCTCTTTGGTTGCTTGGAAAATGGTAGAGGGAATGAGAGAGGAGAGGGTGTAGTAAAAGAGAGGTGACAGGTGGTGGGTTGAGTTATGGGTGATGGGTGTGAGTAACATGAGAGTTGACTTAGGGGGCATGTTGCTTATCTTGGGGAGAAAGAAAGCATGGGCTAGTGATGGGATATATACTTGATTAATTGATGTGAAAGGTAGTAGAGATTCTCTCAGGATTTGCAATGTGCGACATTTTCCTTAAAATAAACGCGGGCCCACAACTCCTAGCCTAGGTTTCGCATCGGTGCACAAGATGCGATGTTGGACCGCGGTGACGGTGCAGTCGCTAGGGTCCAAGTCTTGGGTCGAGTCGACTCAGATATACGGGATGCAACTTAGGGTTACTCATAAATGCCAATTATAGGTCGCGGTCACCGAAATTCGACGTAAGGATCTCATGAGTCTAAGGAATGGTATAGATTGGGATACGAACCTTACAATATCGAACTTCAAAATTTGATGACATCAAATTAGGCTTGATGTCATCGAAGACAGCCTTAAACTTGTCTAGCAAGATCTGGTGTAATATCACATAGAATGTCAAGGAATCAAACTATAATTCGATGTCATCGGAGTTCAAATCTCGATGACATCGAAGAAGTTTCGATGAGATCGATCTCATGTCAAAAATTTCTAGCAGTGTTTTTCAGTTGAGTTCGTATCATCGAAAGTATATGTTCAATGACATCGAACTCAATCAATCACTAACTATTTTATTACCACTAGAGCTTTTTTCCTTTATAAGGAGAGCTTGTTCATGATTGCTGTATTGAGAAAAAGAGAGAGAGAGCTTTGAGAGAGTTATTACTTATCACCAATCCTTAGCCCTTTTTCTCATGGGATTTCATCCTTCAATCCAGCCTCATCATTGATATTCAATAGAGTGGATTAGTGAATGAACTTCCACATTCAATGATTATCCAGTTACCTCCTTAATGCTAAATCATTGAATTAAGATCCCTTGAATGCTTAAGACCATGGAATCACTCCGTCTCTTCAATGATTAATATTCATTAGAGTGGATTTCAACAAAACCTTGACCCAACCCCATCGCCTTACATTGGAGCATCATCAGTGTGAGATGAAGAATCTCCATAATCAAGGGAGAACATCTTCATCAATGTGCTGAATGGCGTTCATCTACTTACCTATAAGTCGATTAGAGTCCGAAGACCCTGTTGATCATTCCTTGTGTAGGATTGGGTCACAAGTGTATCTGAAACCTTTTAAGCCCTCATTTGAGGCCTCCATAGGGAGAGTACGTTTGGGTGCTTAGTGTAGGACCCTTGCTCTTGTGTAAGGCATAAAATTAAGTGCTTAATGTAAGACCTTTGTTCTTATGTAGGGCATAAACTTAGGTCCTTGTGCAGGTCCTTGGCCTGTGTGGCCTAAACCAAGTTTCTTTCTTTGATCCTTGGCCTATGTGGCCTATGAAATAGCGGTGAAGACCGCTTTAGATGAAGTAAGAATATGCCAATATGTCCTAGAGGGGGGTGAATAGGATTTTTTAAAGTTTTTACAATTTATTTAAAAATCCTATTACACTAATCCTATCAATTATGCATTTATCAGGATTACTCAAAAATAACTCTACTGGCTTCCAAGCCTGGTAAAGGATCCAATCACAAACTATTCAAGAGATAACAGTGTATAATCGAGTTTATGATGGACATGACTATGTATGTGTGTAAGGTGTGATCTCAGATATACAGATATGAAATAATTGAAATAAATCACACACATAAAAGAATAAAAAATACAAACACAATCATTTTTATGGTGGTTCAACTACTTGTCTACTCCACTCCTGGTAACCGCACTCAACCCTTGAGTGTACCGAATTTCACTGAGGAGGTTTCACAGTGGTTCACCTCTAACTTAAGGTTTTAAATCAGGTTCACCTTCAACCTTTACAACCTACACTGAGGCTGATTGTTTATGCTCTCACGAGCAAGGGTCAACACAACGTACCCACTTTTAGGCACACTGGCCAAGGATTTTCCATAAGACCCTAACGGAGGTTTCTACATGGTTCACCTCAAACCCAAGCTTTTGACTAGTTCACCTTCAACCAGATATTTATGATCTCTATAGAGCAAGGGTCCACACAAGTCACCCACCACGTACACTCCTGCCGGAGGCCTCCTTGAGGACTTTAAAGGGTGAGAAACACCTTAGACATAATCCTACAAAAGAATGATCAAAGGATTCTCAGGACTCTAGATACTTATAAATAAGTTGATGTGTCCCATTAAGCACATTGACGAAGATCTCCTCCTTGTTGATGAAGAGTCTTCTGCTCCCTTGATCCGCAACACAAATGATGTACCAATATAAAGCGACGGGTTGGGTCAATGTTATGATGGAATCCAACTCTCTAAATATTTTTCTATCAAGAAGATAGAGCAATTCCAATCATTTATGCATTCAAGGCATCCCAGCTTAATAATTTTCCATTAAGGTAGAAGCTGGAGGATCCTTGAATGTGAAAGTTCATTCCCCAATCTACTTTATTGAATATCAATGATGAGGGTGGATTGGAGGATGAACTCCCATGAGAGAAAGGGCTTTGGATATATGATCTAAGATTAAACACACAAAAGCACTCTCTTCTTTCTCTACCAGCAACTAAAGACAATTTCTCTTTATATAGACAAAAGTTTCCAACAGATATAAAAACTCTGATATTGTCGATGAAAGTTTCGATTCCTTGACATTTGAAAATGAGAGAGACTTGCTTTGAAAATTTTCAGGTCATTAGATACGATCGGGGGATACTCGATATCATCGAAATTTGAATGTCAATGATATCAGAAGTTGTGTCGATGCATCGATAAATCCAAAGATTTTATCAGTGAGCTTGCTGGGGAGTTTTGTCCATTCTTGATGCAATCAATCCTGCCCCGATATCATAGATATTAGAATATGGATTCTATTGAATGACCCCCGATCAGAGTTGAAAACTACCTGAAAAATATTGTTGGAGAACTTCACACCCATGATCGATATCATTGAGAGCCAACCGATATCATCGAGATTTGAACTCCGATGATATCGATGATGGCTTTGATATATCGAAGCATATATGATATTCTTAAGAAAAATCTGGGGCACCGGATCTGTCTGTCGATATTATCGAGCCACCTTTGATGGGCTCGAGATTTAAATATCGATGATATCGGTACGTGTGTCGATACATCGATAATTTTGTCCAGATATGTATGTGGTTGCTAGACACATTAAGTCTTCATTCAATTTTATCGATTGGCTTTTAAGGACATTGACAACGCAGGTTGATCATATCGAGATGTGTATCGATACAATCGACAGAGCAAGAAAACTCAGAGATTTTTAGATTTTTTTAAAGAAGTTTTCTCACTTAAAAACCCTATGTGTATCTTTTTTTAAGGGTTTTATTCACCTGATGTTTTGAGACATGGGATATGAGGCTTATATTTGCCTCTAGCGAGCTTCCATGCATCCGGTTTGAGGCAGATGCATGAATTGATCTTCCTGTGAGGCTCTACAGTTTGATTGACTCAACACACATGCTAATTAACAAATCAGGGCACTTGCAAGGAAACTTTCAATCTCCCCCTTTGTTAATTACTTGAAAAAATATCCAAAACACCCTAGGACAGTATCTAGACAGACACATCCTAAATTATGTATACATGCATTTTATACAATTTTATAATTTCTAAAGAACCCATGTACACAACCTAGTATTTGCTCCCCCTTACTGTAAAACTCTCCCATTCTTGGTGCAGTTGCTCCCCTTAACACCTGCAACACCATTTAAGAAGATATACAATTTTCCATTTGGGGTGTTTGAACTGTTCTCCCCCTTTTTGTCAGTCATTGACAAAGATATAGCAGTGGATATTGACTGGAGTGGTGAAGACACGTGGGAGAACCATCAAATATAGATTTATACAGAGAAAATTAGTGTAGAGCATACATCATTTTCAGAAGATATAGAAGCATGATAAATAAAGAATTGATATGACCAGATAAGGTAATCATGAAAAACATAAGCATTCTATATCAGACAGGAGATAAACCAGGAGAGCACATATGATAGTATGGCAGGAAAAGTGAGAATTATTTTCAGCCATTGTTAACAAAACATCTAAACAATCATACTGCCTCAGACAATAGTAGCTTAACAGATAGCCCAACAAAATCATTAAACCCATGTATGGGCACCAAAAAAAACATTCGAAAGACTATGGAAAATCACAGTATGCCAGATCAACGAAGTGTACGAATGTTTCAAAAAGTGATTACACTATCTACACATTATTTTTTAATGCTGCCACCTCCTATCGCATACTAGATCCACCCTTCATTTGTAATTTCAAAATTTGTTACACAAAGGGTGTCAGAGCTTCTAGCTTGTCTTCTATCCCTAATAATCATCATTCATAGTTATGGAGCCACTTGTCAATTCCAGCGAGGCTATTCAGCAGGTGACTCTTAAGTACATGATGCCGATGATTTGTGACTGACGCAGGACTACAGAGAGGTGTCCGATTAGATCCCCATGGTGTTTCTTCATTTAGTTGTTGGCTGCTCATACCAACAGGTGGAGGACTCTTTGCATGAGAAGAAACGGAGACATATACTTGTTGAACTGCATCATGGTCGAACTACAGTTCGGGATATACTTTGTCTGATGTGGTCGGTAATCCTACGTAGTATGCCAGTTTGCAGATGAGGGACGTAAATGGAAGGATTTCAAGATGGTCCCCTCTAACTACCTTAATAAGTTGTTCTAGGATAGGAGTTGGCAAACACACAGGAACCTCTTGATAGGCATCATACAAGACATTAAGTGCAAAGGGACTCAGGCCGATGTCATTGACGTCACATGGGTATACATTCGTACTAAAGATACTGTGGAGGATTCTGAATAAGGTTCCTAGATATTTTTTAGGAAGTATATTGTGATTGTATCTACGAATTGTTGCACTTTGGCATAATGCTCGAGTGATCTCCCCCACCTTCTTAATTCATTGAAACTTCTTACAGTGATTGGAATCTAAGTCACGCCAATGTCCATAAGAAGACCAAGAACCATTTGGGTAATCATTTTAGAGTGTTGCATAAATTCTAGACAAATACATGGTGTACGTCATGCCCCAAACTCGGAAACCGGGCTCACAAAATTTCCGATCGCCGAATCCGGCGCCGACAGCCTCCGTAGAACTCCATTCTCGGTTCCTAGCTCCCATTCACCAGGTTTCGATCCTGGGATGCTACGAGGAGGATTTTTAATGTCAGTTTGATTCGTAATAAGCATAACCAAAGGCATAACCCACAAACAACAACCAGGAACTCCATTACATTTCCACTATGATCAAAAACTTTACAAGTACAATGAGCATAAAGGGAAATACAATGGTAAAGAACAAAAACTCCAAAATGCTCTGCAACGTGCTCCTGCCTCAGCGCTGCTGCGAACCAACGTCACCTACACGCAACGGTCATGCATAAGCTTACAGAAAGCTTAGAGGGTGGTGAAAGTGTGTGCGCAAGGTAGTAATATGAACATGCAATGTCTGAGTAAAGCGGAATATGCAGATGGATCTATAATATCATGAGCCGTACAAAGGCTTATGTGATACAAGACATGAATGGTATCGGTCATCCCTAGGCCATGCGATGGCAATGCAACTCAAGCATACAGATCCTCATCTATGTCCACACATCAATATAGCTCAAAATATGGGATATCATCGGGTCCTAGTACACTCTAAACTAGATTGCCACCACATCGCGCGTAATAAGGTAAGTGGAAGAGACCACACTATCCGTCTACAATATCGGGTGCGACTCGTCGATAGCGGACCCATTCCTCGAGCTGGTCAAACTTAGCCTAGCATTGCCCCCTACACTCGGGCGGGTAAGGCCGTACCCCCTTCCAACCGACCACGACATAGTGGAGAGCACAGCCAACTGGTATTCGGCACTCAGCGCTCATCTACCCACTCGGTCTAAACGTTGGAGCAACCTCTTGGTACCATAAGGGTTTAGGGACTTTCACCCAGGGATATCTATAGTACCCCTGTAGAATAAGATTTTTGGTATCCAATCCTGCCAACCACGATGCATCTGTGGAGGCTACAGCCCTGATGTCGCTAGGGCGTATAATAATCATGTCACACAAATGCGAAATGCATGATTCACGCTATCCAGTCATGCAACAAATCCTGTGCATATCGTGCGCTCATGTAGGGCAACACCGCCTAACCGGGAGCCCATAAACAACCTGCCTGAAGGTAAATGCTATGATCAGACAATTCTCACATCAAGCATACATATGATGCATATGATCATGAGTCATGGAATTGCACTAAACATGTTATAATAAAATGAACTATCTTACAATGCAGATGGACCTGGACGGTCTATACACAATAAGTACGGCCCAGTAATGGGCCCTAAGGAGAGTCGTAATGTGGACATCCAACCATCATTACACTCGCAATGTGGACGTCAAACCAACATTGCTTCCCAGGCACGATCTTTGTAAACAACGCTAGATAGACTGTATGGGAATTACACATTGCAATGGACCGTAGGCTCATCCCATTAGGCCTTACATATATATCAAATGGGCCATATCTTCTGGGCCTTTTATTCATCAGATGGGCCATGTAAATGGGCCACACCAATGGGTCTTATGTGCATTGCAATGGGTCAAAACCCGTGGGCCTTAGATTTCATCAAATAGGCTTAAACTCATAGGTCTCATATGCAACAAATGGACTACACCAATTGGGCCCCACATGTAGATCAAGTGGGCCTCAACCCATAGACCTAATCATGAGTTCAAATGGGCCTAAACCCCTAGGCCTTAATCAAATAAAATGAGCCTAACTCATGGGTCTCAAATAAATCCAGTGGGCCTAATCCCATGGACCCTTTTATAATCAAATGGGTTTAGTCCCATGGGCCTTACAATATATCAAATGTCCTACTTCCATGGGCTTTAAAATTTCAACAAAAGGGGCCAATTACATGGGCCTTGAAGTACATCAAATGGGCCTAGTCCCATGGACTTGCAACACATCAAATGGGCCTAAGCTCTTTGGCTTTAAATGAATCCAATGGGCCTAGCCCATAAGCATTTCATAAACCAAATGGGCCTAGCCCAGAGCCCTTTTAAAATTCAAATGGGCCTAACCCATAGGCCTAAAATGATCTTTTCAAGTGGATGGACGGTCCAGATGCATCACCTGTGACAATGGTGGGGCCCACATGAAGGCGTACAATCATGCATATTATATAATATATAAACTACATATAATATAATATATGTAATATATACAATATTGTATGTAATATTTATATAATATAATAATATATATATATATATATCTATATGGATATATATATATATATATATATATATATACACACATGTGGCACTCAGCACCCACACGTGGGGGTGGGCCCCACCGTCCAGTGGGGACGGTGTGGATTGAACACAAAAAAAAACATCACTGTGGGCGTCACCGTGGAGGAAATGCAGCAGCAAGGTGGGCGCCACCGTCCAGTGGACGATGGACTAGGACACAAGCATCATGGTGGGTCCTATGTGGGGCCCAACCTGTAATATTTAGTCGGCATCCAACCCATTCATAAGGTCACTCGGGCCTGGTTGAGAGGAAAACATAAATTTTAGCTTGATCCAATACTTCTGTGAGCCCCAAAAATTTTTCAATGGTAGAATTCAATTCACAATGTTTCACGTGGTGTGGGCCACCTGAGTTTTGGATCTGTCTCATTTTTGGAGGGGGCCACTTTAGGGGGTGGCCCACCTCATGAACAGGTTGGAGTACAAATAAACATTACGGTGGGGCCCACAGGCAGGGCCGTGGGTCCCTGCGTACGACCACCCGGCTGGCCGTGCAGGCGCTGCCAGCGCCTGACGCGAGCAGCAATGGCTGCCTCAATTTCTCTCTCTCCTTAAATTCATTTTCTTGCTAAAAATCATGCGTGGGGCCCGCTACCTGAAAATCCACTCCAGCCATAGCGTTCAGTGGCCCGCAACAGATAAAAAGAGTCCGAAGTTTGAATTTTTTTGTTGCTCGGACAGTAAAATAAAATAAGATAATGATTTTGAATGGTAAGGGTGCAACTTTCTAATGCCATGGCCCACCAGACCTTCCAACCAGCCCCATCACTTGGCTCAACGCCTAAAACAGGATGGGTAAGAGGATGGACGGCTTGGATCGAGAATAAACATCAAGGTGGAGACTAAACAAGTGGGCCACCCCAAAAGTACCTTTTCCTCTTTCTTTTTTCTTTTTTTTACAAGCAGGGATGTCCAACGTCCCAGACACTGGACGTTCATCCTTCTCATTGCATTGTGGTGGGCCCTACTGAAGTGGGCCACCACTAAAGGACGATGTAGATATAATATTTCAGGTGGGCCCCACTTGAAGAGCACTTGGACACAATGCCAAAAGGTGGGGTCCATTCAAGTGGGCCACACAATCCCATTGCATAGAAATAAAATAAAATAAAATAGAATAAAAGAAATCAAAGAGAGAGAGACATGGAGAGTGGGACACGCCTTGTGATGGAGGGACCCCGACAATATGGGCCCTCCCTTTCAACGAATCATACATCAAGTGGGTCATTTAGCATATGGGACCATCAAAACTTAAAATCAACGGTGGGGATCCTTTCCCCACCAATATGGATGGTCTAGATGACTTTTCTAAATGAAATAAACATCATGATGGGGTCCATGGAGAATGGCCCCATCATGGAATGATCATGATGATCCAAGTGGTCCATCGCCCACATCTTAGGGTCCCAAGTGAGATCCACACCATGGATCGGTGGGCCTCACGTGGCCCATCATAAAAATAAGTAAATCTACCCTATAGAGGCACCCACCGTCCCATCTTCTTGCTCCTAGAGGTTCCTTGGCACCTTAGCTTCAACTTCAATGGATGAGATGAAGAATGGAGGGTTGAGATGAGAGATTTTGGGATGAAAAGGTGGGCCACTTGGAGCTTAGGAGAGTTGGAAAATTTCCATACGTGGGGGCTCTTTGTTGGTTGGGATTTTTGAAATGAGAAAGAGAGAAAGAGAGAGAGTGATGTAGAGAGAGATGGATGGATGGATGAATGATGGTTGTGTAAGAAAGTATTGACTTTTGTGGCCTTTTGTGTAAGAGAGGTATGGGAGATGAAGACTTTTGTGGCCTTTTGTGTAAGAGAGGTATGGAAGATGAAGACTTTTGTGGTTGCTTGGGAAAAGGGGTGAAAGTGATGTGTACTTGACATGTGATGGATTGATGGTTGATTGATTGATGGGATTGATGTGATTGATGTGACACATCGTAGATATTCCCTTAGTTTTCGCAACGCATGGCGTTTTCTCGCACCGAACGTTGGCCCACATCTCTTGACCAGGGTATCGCCTCGGCGCGCGAGTCAAGGTATCGGAACCGCAACGACAGCGCAGTCGCTATGGTATTAGTCTCGGGTTGAGTCGACTCGGGTTGTCGACACATGAATCAGGGTCGCGTGTCGATATCGGTTAAGGGTCGAAAGTTCCCGGAATTAGACCGGTAAGACCACGGAAGTCTATGAAAAGGTACGGACCAAGATACGGGTCTTACAGCTCTACCCTCCTTATAAAAATTTTATCCTCAAAATTTACACAAGGATCGCAACTAAGCATTACTCGCGAGGAATAAGAAATATAACGTCATCATATAGAATCAGGGACAGCGTACAAAATACAATACATGATCAATCATCAAAGTGATGAGGATAACGCTCTCGAATCTCAGCCTCACGCTCCCAAGAAGCCTCCTCTACAGAATGGTGACCCCACTGCACCTTCACCAACGGAATGACCTTGGTTCTGAGGACCTGCTCCTTCCGATCAAGGATACGGACTGGCTGCTCAATGTAAGAAGCGTCCTCATGAACCTCCAATGGCTGCCAATCAATAACAGGAACTATGTCTGACCCACACTTCCTCAACATGGAGACGTGAAAAATGTCGTGGACGTCAGGCAACTGTGATGGCAAGGTAAGCCGATAGGCCACGGCGCCAACGTGCCCAGTGATCTCAAAAGGTCCTATGAATCTCGGGGCAAGCTTGCCCTTCGCTCCAAATCGAACTACGCCCTTCATGGGTGAGACCTTGAGATACACATGGTCCCCTACATCAAACTCCAAGGGACGACGCCGACGATCAGCAGAACTCTTCTGTCGGCTCTGAACTGTGCGCATCCTCTGCCTGATGATATCTATAGCCTCTGAAGTCTCCTGCACAAGCTCGGGACCTAGGAGACGGCGCTCTCCAACCTTGGTCCAACAACTCGGTGATCTGCATGGTCTGCCATATAGTGCCTCAAAAGGAACCATGCCGATAGTCGCCTGATAGCTGTTATTGTACGCGAACTCAGCTAATCACTGATGCTCATCCCAGCTACCCCCAAAATCAATCGCACAAGCCCGAAGTATATCCTCAAGGATCTGGTTGACCCTCTCGGTCTGGCCATCGGTCTGCGGATGGTACGCGGTGCTGAGCTGCAAATCAGTCCCCATCGCACGCTGGAAGCTCCCTCAAAACTGAGACGTGAACCTCGAGTCTCGGTCAGAAATGATCGACACTGGAACGCCATGCAGTCTCACAATCTCCTCAATGAATAATCTCGCAAGCCGGTCCATAGACCAAGTCGCACGCATCGCAAGGAAATGTGCCGACTTCGTCAGACGATCCACAACAACCCAAATGGCGTCATGACCGCGCTGAGTCCTCGATAAACCCATAATGAAATCAGTCAACACGTGCTCCTACTTCCACATCGGGAAGCTCAACGGTTGCAATAGACCAGGAGGTCTCTGATGATCAGCCTTGACACGCTGGCATGTGTCACACTCGGCCACAAAACTGGCGATCTGGCGCTTCATTCCCGCCCAAAAATACTGTCGCCTCATATCACGGTACATTTTCGTCGAGCCCGGGTGGATAGAAAATCGCGATCGATGTGCCTCGGTCATAAAATCTCTGCGCAACTCTGGAATATCCGAGACACATAATCGGCCTCTGAAGTGAAGTCCATCATCTGTACCAATTTTCCAATCAGCCTGACCCTCAGATGCCGCCTCAGCCATATAACTCTGCAACGACTCATCAGCCTGCTGAGCCTCGATCACCCTATCGACAAGAGGGTTAAATCGACAGGCTCGATAACTGTACAATGGAAGACTGCAGGCCGAACTCAAAATCATACGCTACGATATCCTCAAGCATCTGCCACTCCTGAATCATCATATGCGCCACTAGGCCTCGTGGCTGACGGCTGAGGGCATCTACCACCACGTTCGCCTTGCCCGGGTGGTACTGGAGATCAAAATCATAGTCTTTCAGGAGCTCCATCCAGCGCCTCTGTCTCATATTCAACTCAGACTGCGAGAAGAGGTACTTCAAGCTCTTGTGATCAGAGAAGAGCTCGAACCTGACCCCATAAAGATAGTGCCTCCACACCTTCAGTACGAAGACAACTACAGCCAGCTCCAAATCATGTGTAGGGTAGTTCAGCTCATGGACCTTGAGCTGACGAGACGCAAAGGCCACTGGTCTCCCGTGCTACATTAAGACAACACCCAAACCGATATGCGAGGCATCAGTGAATACAATAAAACCATCACTCCCAGAGGGAAGAGTGAGGACAAGAGCGGACGTCAGACGGTCCTTCAACTCCATAAATGCTCGCTCGCAGGCGTCACTCCAAATGAACTTTGTGCCCTTCTGAGTCAACCTGGTCAGCGGGGTTACAATAAAACCCTCAATGAAACGTCGGTAATAGCCCGCCAAACCAAGAAAATTACAGATCTCTATCGCAGTCGTGGGCTGGCCCCACTGATGCACTGCCTTGACCTTCGAGGGGTCCACTGCGACACCCTCCCTCGTCACCACGTGACCGAGGAACTTCACCTCCTCCTGCCAGAACTCACACTTTTCCAGCTTAGCATACAGCTGGTGTGCGCGGAGGGTCTACAAGGAAATCTCTAAATGTTGCTCGTGCTCCTCACGGGTCCTCAAATAGATCAGAATATCATCGATGAAGACTACCACAAACTGATCCAGATATGGGGGGAAGACCTCGTTCATCAGCTGCATGAAGACCGCGGGTGCATTGGTCAATCCGAAGGACATGACCTGAAACTCAAAATGACCGTAACGCGTCCTGAATGCCGTCTTCGGAATGTCCTCATCTCGGACCCGAATCTGATGATAACCGGAACGCAGGTCAATCTTCGAAAAGAACTTTGCACCCTGCAGCTGGTCGAACAAATCATCAATCCTAGGGAGCGGGTACTTTTTCTTGATCGTGACTTTATTGAGCTCGCGATAGTCAACGCAGAGCCTCAATGAGGCATCCTTCTTCTTCACGAAGAGTACTGGCGCTCCCCACGGCGAACTGCTCGGACGGATAAAACCCAACTCACGTCACTCGTCCAACTACTTCTGCAGTTCCCGTAACTCCAACGGTGCTATACGATACGGGGCCTTCGAAATGGGCATAGTACCAGGCACGAGATCAATCTGGAACTCGATGAGTCAGCGAGGCGGTAATCCTGAAATCTCCTGGAATACATCGAAAAATTTGCAAACTACGGGCAAATGGTCGATGCAGGCGGCAACAGGCTCCTCAATGGCGCAAGACATCAAACAAGACAACCGCTCTCCTCTGGCCTCTGCAACGAACTCGAACTGCGGCATGCCGGGTATACAGAACATGACGGTCCTCGCGGCGTAGTCCAAAATGGCATAATACTCAGCGAGCCAATCCATGCCCAGGATGACATCGAACTCAGAAAGCGGGAAAATAAATAAATCGACAGGCAGAAAGGTATCCCCAACCAGAACGGGGCATGACAAGCAAAATCATCCCAACACTGCAGTCCTCCCTAAGGGAGTCGATACTGATAGACTCTCATCAGCAGACTCCAACGGTAAGCCAGCCGATCGACAGAAGCTCCCGGCCACAAAAGAATGCGATGCACCAGAGTCAAACAGCACACGTGTAACGCATCCAGAAACTGGAAGTATACCCTCAACAACTCCACCAGAAGACTGAGGGTCCTCCTGAGCTGTATAAAATCTAGCCTGAGCTGGCTAGGGAGGTGCATGTCCCCTCTGAACGTGTTGCTGCTGCTACTGGGGTAGCTGAGGCGGTCGAAACTGCTGCCTCTGCTGCTGTGGCCTTTGAGGCTGGTGATGATGCTGATGCTGCTGCTGAGGTGGCCTCGGTGGTGGAGGCTGCTGTCGCTACTGCTGTAGGAGTCTCTGCTGCTGCGGTGGAGGTCTCTGCTACTGTGGACCTCTCTGTTGCTGCTGGAGGCTTGGACACTCCCATGAACGGTGTCCCGTCACACCGCACCTAAAGCAAGTGCCGGTGAACTGCCTCTAAGGTGGTGGTGGAGGTGTTGCTGGCGCTCGGAAGGCTGGGCGACCTATGCACCTCTGTTGATGTGGTCGACGCTGTTGGGAAGGACTGGAAGAAGCCTGCCTCTTCCGGTCTCTCCTCTGACCATGATCAGACTGAGAACTGGCCCACTCAGTCTCATAAATCTGAGCTCTCCGTACCACTGCCTGGAAGGTAGGGAGCTCACGCCCAATAACACGACCTCGAAGGCCATAACGTAAGCCGTGCTCGAAACGGCGGGCCTTCCGCCCCTCGTCATCAACTATGTACGGTGCGAATCTCGATAGTGCCACAAAACGGGCCGCGTACTGCGCCACAGTCATGTCTCCCTGCACTAGAGTCTCGAACTCTAAAGCTCGCTGACGACGGATATGGTCGGGGAAGTACTGCTCCTCGAATCGGTCAACAAATTCCTCCCATGTCCAGACATACTCAGGTCCGGCAACATGGGTAACAGAGGTCCACCAATGCTCGGCCTCACCCTAGAAGAGAAATACAGCTAACCGGACGCGCTGCTCGGTCGTACATGACATGGTATCGAAGATCTTCTCCACATCGGAGAGCCATCTCTCTGCTGCGGTCGAATCTGGCTCGCCCTGGAAAAGTGGGGGATCAAGCCGTCTGAACTCACGAAGTAAGGCGCTCGCGCCCTCCTGCTCTGCTTGAGCTGGTGAAACAGCTCGGCGTCTGCCCTGTCCCTGGAGTGCGGCTGTCACAGTCTGTAACATTTGCTGTAACTGAGAGGCACTCACAGTCACGGTCGGCTCCTCATCGGCCTCAGGTGGAGGAATGTCATCCTCAGGAAAAGAAGCAGGGATCTCTGAGGGTGGAATGGGAGATGCAGGGGGTAAAGATGGAGCCTCCGATGGTGAAGAAGAATCCTCAGGTGGTGGTACGGGAGTCGATCGGGTAACTCTCCTAGGTGCCATGTCCTACAGGAAAGAGCGAAGGCGCCTATCAACTTCAAAACTCTCGAAGGTACGCACGTTAACGGTCTGAATTGGAAGGTCGTGAAGCTATCCGAACTTCGGAACTTAGCCATCCTATACTCATAGCAGACATGTAATATTGTTCTCGATTATTCCCAAGTTATGCTCTGATACCAACTTCTGTCACGCCCCAAACTCGGAAACCGGGCTCAAAAAATTCCCGATCGCTGAATCCGGCGCCGACAGCCTCCGTAGAACCCCATTCTCGGCTCCTAGCTCCCATTCACCAGGTTATAATAAAATGAACTATCTTAAAGTGTAGATGGACCTGGATGGTCTATACACAATAAGTACGGCCCAGTAATGGGCCCTAAGGAGAGTCGTAATGTGGACATCCAACCAGCATTACACTCGCAATGTGGACGTCAAACCAACATTGCTTCCCAGGCACGATCTTTGTAAACAGCGCTAGATAGACTGTATGGGAATTACACATTGCAATGGACCGTAGGCTCATCCCATTGGGCCTTACATATATATCAAATGGGCCATATCTTATGGGCCTTTTATTCATCAGATGGGCCACGTAAATGGGCCACACCAATGGGTCTTATGTGCATTGCAATGGGTCAAAACCCGTGGGCCTTAGATTTCATCAAATGGGCTTAAACTCATAGGTCTCATATGCAACAAATGGACTACACCAATTGGGCCCCACATGTAGATCAAGTGGGCCTCAACCCATAGACCTAATCATGAGTTCAAATGGGCCTAAACCCCTAGGCCTTAATCAAATAAAATGAGCCTAACTCATGGGTCTCAAATAAATCCAGTGGGCCTAATCCCATGGACCCTTTTATAATCAAAGGGGTTTAGTCCCATGGGCCTTACAATATATCAAATGTCCTACTTCCATGGGCTTTAAAATTTCAACAAAAGGGGCCAATTACATGGGCCTTGAAGTACATCAAATGGGCCTAAGCTCTTAGTCTTTAAATGAATCCAATGGGCCTAGCCCATAAGCATTTCATAAACCAAATGGGCCTAGCCCATAGCCCTTTTGAAAGTCAAATGGGCCTAACCCATAGGCCTAAAATGATCTTTTCAAGTGGATGGACGGTTCGGATGCATCGCCTGTGACAATGGTGGGGCCCACATGAAGGCGTACAATCATGCATATTATATAATATATAAACTACATATAATATAATATATGTAATATATACAATATTATATGTAATATTTATATAATATAATATATATATATATATATATATATATATCTATATGGATATATATATATACACAGATGTGGCACTCAGCACCCACACGTGGGGGTGGGCCCCACCGTCCAGTGGGGACGGTGTGGATTGAACACAAAAAAAAACATCACTGTGGGCGTCACCGTGGAGGAAATGCAGCAGCAAGGTGGGCGCCATCGTCCAGTGGACGGTGGACTAGGACATAAGCATCATGGTGGGTCCTATGTGGGGCCCACCCTGTAATATTTATTCGGCATCCAACCCATTCATAAGGTCACTCGGGCCTGGTTGAGAGGAAAACATAAATTTCAGCTTGATCCAATACTTCTGTGGGCCCCAAAAATTTTTCAATGGTAGAATTCAATTCACACTGTTTCACGTGGTGTGGGCCACCTGAGTTTTGGATCTGTCTCATTTTTGGAGGGGGACCACTTTAAGGGGTGGCCCACCTCATGAACGGGTTGGAGTACAAATAAACATTACGGTGGGGCCCACACGCTGGGCCGTGGGCCCCTGCGTACGACCGCCCGGCTGGCCATGCAGGCGCTGCCAGCGCCTGACTTGAGCAGCAATGGCTACCTCAATTTCTCTCTCCTTAATTTCATTTTCTTGCCAAAAATCATGCGTGGGGCCCGCTACCTGAAAATCCACTCCAGCCATAGCGTTCAGTGGCCCGCAACAGACAAAAAGAGTCCGAAGTTCGAATTTTTTTAATGCTCGGACAGTAAAATAAAACAAGATAATGATTTTGAATGGTAAGGGTGTAAATTTCTAATGTCATAGCCCACCAGACCTTCCAACCAGCCCCATCACTTGGCTCAACGCCTAAAACGGGATGGGTAAGAGGATGGACGGCTTGGATCGAGAATAAACATCAAGGTGGAGCCTAAACAAGTGGGCCACCCCAAAAGTACTTTTTCCTCTTTCTTTTTTTTTTTTTTACAAGCAGGGACGTCCTGCGTCCTAGACGCTGGACGTTCAGCCTTCTCATTGCATTGTGGTGGGCCCTGCTGAAGTGGGCCACCACTAAAGGACGATGTAGATACAATATTTCAGGTGGGCCCCACTTGAAGAACACTTGGACACAATGCCAAAAGGTGGGGTCCATTCAAGTGGGCCACACAATCCCATTGCATAGAAATAAAATAAAATAAAATAAAATAAAAGAAATCAAAGAGAGAGAGACATGGAGAGTGGGACACGCCTTGTGATGGAGGGACCCCGACAATATGGGCCCTCCCTTACAATGAATCATACATCAAGTGG
This sequence comes from Magnolia kwangsiensis, assembly GCA_037074715.1. Lineage (NCBI taxonomy): Eukaryota > Viridiplantae > Streptophyta > Magnoliopsida > Magnoliales > Magnoliaceae > Magnolia > Magnolia kwangsiensis. The sequence goes on from CM073576.1 coordinate 122,466,997, forward strand.
GTCATTTAGCACATGGGACCATCAAAACTTAAAATCAACGGTGAGGATCCTTTCCCCACCAATATGGATGGTCTAGATGACCTGTCTAAATGAAATAAACATCATGATGGTGTCCATGGAGAATGGCCCCATCATGGAATGATCATGATGATCCAAGTGGTCCATCGGCCACATCTTAGGGTCCCAAGAGAGATCCACACCATGGATCGGTGGGCCTCACTTGGCCCATCATAAAAATAAGTAAATCTACCCTATAGAGGCACCCATCGTCCGATCTTCTTACTCCTAGAGGTTCCTTGACACCTTAGCTTCAACTTCAATGGATGAGATGAAGAATGGAGGGTTGAGATGAGAGATTTTGGGATGAAGAGGTGGGCCACTTGGAGCTTAGGAGAGTTGAAAAATTTCCATACGTGGGGGCTCTTTATTGCTTGGGATTTTTGAAATGAGAAAGAGAGAAAGAGAGAGAGAGTGATGTAGAGAGAGATGGATGGATGGATGAATGATGGTTGTGTAAGAAAGTATTGACTTTTGTGGCCTTTTGTGTAAGAGAGGTATGGGAGATGAAGACTTTTGTGGCCTTTTGTGTAAGAGAGGTATGGGAGATGAAGACTTTTGTGGTTGCTTGGGAAAAGGGGTGAAAGTGATGTGTACTTGACATGTGATGGATTGATGGGTTGATTGATTGATGGGATTGATGTGATTGATGTGACACATCGTAGAGATTCTCTTAGTTTTGGCAACACGCGGCGTTTTCTCGCACCGAACTTTGGCCCACATCTCTTGACCAGGGTATCGGAACCGCAACGACGGTGCGGTCGCTATGGTATTGGTCTCCGGTTGAGTCGACTCGGGTTGTCGGTACATGAATCAGGGTCGCGCGTTGATAGTGGTTAGGGGTCGAAAGTTGCCGAAATTCGACCGGTAAAACCGCGGAAGTCTATGTAAAGGTACGGACCAAGATACGGGTCTTACAGTGTATAATCCCGAACTACGTGATAACAATTGAAAAACTGTTGAATCATGTCAAACTGGTAAGGACCACCCAATTTAAGTACATTCTGCCATCCAATAGTCTCTAACATGAGATCTACCCCATAGGGCTCAATAGCATTGTTGAGAACAATATGATCAATGATCGTAACTTGTTCCTAATCGAATTGGTTTTGAGGTGATCTAACATTTTTCTCTTTCTTAGCTTTTGAGACCAAGGGGTTCTTACCTTTCTCTTTAACCATCTTCCTTGCTATTTTTAATGTTTTGGAGCCAGCAGGGTAATGATGAAGATCAGAGGGAAGAAAGCTGAGTGAATCTCTTCCTTGTAGTCGGTTGGCTCTTATAATAGGTTTTCCAGTGTCATCGATACGGTGCCGATGATATCAAAAAACCACTCATAAATGCATTAAAGACCGTATTGATGATTGTTGGGAAGAACCAACAGTAACTTGAGAATTTGAACGGACATGTCTTACTTTTTCGTGAGCTGTCGATCACATCGATAGTGCATATCGATATTATCAAATTTTGAATATCGATGATATCGATAGGTTCTAGGTTTCATTGAGCATGTCATCGATATCATTCTTGATCATACGGCTTTTCACATTCCAAAGAGTCGTTGATTATATCGATCTTTGATCGATTAATTGAGAATGACATATTGATAGTTGTATCAATGTTGGATGATTTTACATTTTTAGCATTTAGACGACCTTACAAGTATACTATTAGAATTTCTATGAATCAAGTATACTTAACAAAACTTTATACAGTCACTGTACACAACAAAACTATAAACATGTGAATGTTTATATATAAAAGATAGAGGTCAAGAACCTCAGATATATCATTTGAAGCTGAGAAAAAAAAATTACATCATTCCAGCAAGTATCCCAATCTAGATGCATGACCTAGACTTGTTTTTCTATGCTCAGTACTTCTAGGCATCAGTCCCTTCTTTGTCTCTAATAATGTAGCAGTGGTTGTTTGTGCGATGACCCTTCATTACTGATTTTCCTAATTGATTTAGGATTTCGCATTCTTGTTTGTTGAATTTAACCACATGCCCATTATCACAGATTTGAGATATGCTTAAGAGATTATGTGCCAAACCTTGTATGCAAAAAGCATTCTCATTTTTAAGTAGATTAATCTCTTATATGATTCCTTGTCCAATTACTTTAGCAGTGGTTCCATCTTTGTAGGTGACTATCCCATTGTATAGTTTCTAATAGTTTGACAGAAGGGACTTGTCACCTGTGACATATCTTGAGCAACCACTGTCTAGGTACCACTTAGTTTCATTGCCTGTTAAAGGATTTGAGTGAGCAGGAAGATAATTTTTCTTTTCTTTAATTACCAACCTTGTGACAGGATTCTTACTTTTAGTTTTATTTGATTCAACTCTTTGATTAGTTTCTGTGTTGCTACTGGAGGCATCAGATTTTTCAAATATTTGTATTCCATACCTAGCTCTAACTTTCTCATATCCTAAGCTATTTTTGTCATTTCTAAATTTTTCCATACCTAAAAGTTTTTCTAACTTCTCACCACTTTGGGAAAACTTACAGTTTAGCTTGATAATTTTTCTGGACTCTTCTAAATCAAACAGGAGTGTATGATTTTCATTTTGAAGGAGCATATTTTTATCTTTTAACTGCTCAACCTGTTTATTTAGTTTTTCAAATTCAGATTTAAGGAAGGAGTTAATTCTCTTAAGTCTATCATTATCTGAGTGATGTTGCTGCAAGTCATTGATTAGATGTGTATTAATTTCTAGAGTTTTATCCAAATCTTTTTGCAGCAATTCCTTTTCATTCTCAGATATTCCGAGTCTTTTAATAACCTTGATGCTATGGATATATAGTTGATTGTAAGCATCTTGCAGCTTGTTTTGTTGTTCTTCTTCTTCTTCCTTTTCTGTTTCCTCATTATTAGACGGAAATGATTCGATGGCTTGTTGTTCTTCTTTGTTTTCAGATTCCATGGGAAAGATAGGAGTGGTGGAGGCCATAAGGATTTTTAATGATTTCTGATCTCCATCACTCTCTGAGTCACTATTTTCTGAGTTTGACTCCTTTGTATCATCCCAAGTGGCGGCCATTGCATTGCCCTTAGTTTTTCTATTTGGGCATTTCGATGACAGGTGTCCATACTCATAACAGGCATAGCCTTGTGGTTCTTTGGTTCTTTTACCAAATTTTCCTATAGAGGGTTTGTTGTTCACCTTTCCTCCTCTGGAGGGACGACCGCGATTCTTCAAAAAGAATCTTCTGAATCTTTGTGCCAGCAAAGACACTTCCTCATCCTCATACTCCTTTTCACTTCCACTGTCCTCATGTATTGTTTTCTTGGAGGTTTTTAGGACAGTATTTTTAGATTTTTGGAATTGTTTGAAGTGTAGTTCGAAGGTTTGTAGGGAACCTACCAGTTCTTCTACTTTCATCTCATCAATATTTATACACTCCTCAATTGTTGTTACTTTAAGATTAAATCATTCCGGTAGGGATCTTAGAGTTTTCCTACAAAATTTTGGTACCAGAACTTTCTCTCCCAATCCACCCATGGAGTCGCAAATGATATTCAACTTGGTGAAAAACTCCATAAATGTCTCATGATCTTCCATTCTGAGACTTTCGAACTGTGAAGTCAAGAGTTGGAGTTTGGACCTCTTCATAGTGCTTGAGCCTTCATGGGTTGTTTCCAACAAATCCCATGTTTCCTTGGATGTCCCACACATACTTATTTGATTGAATATATCCTATGATATGACACAGTAGATGGCGTTCATAGCTTTTGCTTTAGTAGTTTCTTTTTCTTTATCAAACGTCATCCACTTTTCTTTGGGTTTGGGTTTTGTGATGGTTGTGCCACTCTCAAGTGCAATTTGTTCAGATGGTGGCACATATCCATTTGTAACAATTTCCCAGACCTCATGATCTGAAGATCTCAGAAAGTAATGCATCCTAGCCTTCCAGTATGCATAATTTAAACCATCAAATACTGGAGGCCTAGTAACTGATGAACTGTAACGTCTCGAAAAAATCCGTACAGAGACCCGAGTACCACCTCAGGCAGAAATCACTTAGGATTAATTCCTTTAGAAATTAAGCGTAAGTTAACTAGCGCTATGCTAGTTTAGTTGTGAAATTAGCACTGATCGCTTTAAATACGTTCTGCAAAATCCAAAACTTGTGGAATTGTTAACGCTATAACGTCCTGAAACCTAGGATCAAACTCTAAACCCGTTTACTCTCGGGAACCCTTTGAAACTTTATATTGGATCTAGAACGCGCATCGAAATTCCGATATCTACAATCTTAGGCCATTATGACCGCTTAGTTGGACTTGACAATCGCTTCAAAAATCAAGCCCAACTGATGTTCTGAGGCTATTTCATTGAGCCTGGAGCAAGGAGTGTGAGAAAGAGTGAAATTCTTTAAAAATTAAATGTGATTTAAATAAATCTGGCACATTTCATTTATGGGTTAAGTATAAGCATTCAGACCGTTGGAATCTGACCCAAATACACCCTGGGATCAGGGAACATTTCTCACTCAGGTCAGTGTACTTGGAATCCTCGATCGAATCTCAGTGACCGCTGAATTGAAACTGGTTTGCCACGTGTGATCTGGGAACACTATCGGACTGAAAACTTAATGTGATCAGGATCCAATATCCATGAGCTTAAGTCCGACCGCATTTGGTAAGGGGACCTCCAGAAATGCTCTTTTGGATCGAGAAAGACCCAATTTGGCTATAACCCAAGTATACTTTGGTTTAAAGTCTAAATAGGTGAGTTTCTAACCTATTTAAAGACCTTAAACCCTCTCATAACCCTCCCACACGAATTTGCTAAAACCCTAGAAAAGAGAAGAGAGAAAAGAGAGAGATTCGGTGAGAGTTGTGAGGGAAACTTCCTGCCACTCGATCCGGCTTCTACACGTACTTAATCACCGTGTTCTAATCACTCTTTCGGTGATTCCAACTTCATTTTAGGTAAAAAAAAAACCCTAACTTTAACCTGTTTTAGAGATTCCATCGATACAAGTAGTGAAGTAGCTGATCTATCTTGTGATATAGGTCGTCATACAGACGTTGACGAAGTGTAGAGTTTCTACTCGATTCGTTACGCTTCTACGGTGAAAGGTGAGGATTCTAGATGCTTAGGTTAACTGTTTTCAAAGCTTTCAATGTCGTTTAATAGTAGATTATCGACAAGAACGCTGTTTGATATGTAGAACATGCTGTCTGTTTTCTATTTCGACTGCGTATGGAGAATATGAGATTTAGGGTATTTTAGGCATTTATAGGAAATACTGTATATGTCTATATTTTACTGAAATGATTGTCATGTGTATTTGTCGGGTTATGATATTAGTTAGGCGTGCATGATCTGTTTGGTGAAGAGATTCGCCCTAATGCACACATTGGGTCGACATACGCTATGTAGACAAATGTGTGTAGACTAAGTGTTTGTATAAATGTTTGTATTAGTATGTATTAAGTAAATATTGTTGTAGATTAGTTTGGAGTTTGAATTCTCAATTAATATGATGATGTACATGATTTCCTCCATGTTGTTATTGAATTGATTTCCTCATATATATGGAATACATGTGTTTGGTTGATTTGCTTACGTCGTATGTTATAACATGTTGTTAACATGCTTTGATTGTTTGTATTTCATTTCTGTTACTCTCATATGATCACTGATGTAGATTACAAGTGCTTGGGACTATGCTCTAGTCCAAGCAGTCGGTAATAGATTCGAATTCATGGTTGGCTTCTATTTGCCACGAAGGACGCATCGATGAATGCGAGTCGTGTTTTGGGTTAGCGACAGTGGTTAGGCCACGGGGTGTTTGATGCACTTCATGTCGTTCAGCTTAAAGTACGCTCGTACTAGTCGAGCTCGTCAAGCAACCCAATTGACCGTTGTATGTTCACCTTGTATTGGTCATAACTGCTTGAACCTAGGGTACTGAACTTACCAATGAAAATCCTAATAACTATGGTACCTTGATCCATTAAGACTCATGAGCCGGGCATAGTAGTATGGGACACCGTGGTCGAGCTGTCGGCCTACACTAGGGCCACAAACCTCCCCGTAGTGAACAGTAAGCACCTTAGACTCGTGAACTGATTGTGGTGGTATGAGACACTACATTCGAGCTGTCGGCCTACTCTGATTAGTGACGAGCCCTTTGTAGTGACCTCGAGCGTATTCTGAGTTTGCGTGAGGCGACGACCCTTCCTTAACAACAAGAGTACAACTAGGTCTGTATTGATAAGGTGATGGGGGAGTGGTGCAACGAGTGCGAGCAACAGCCCTGATAGCCCTTGCAGAGACCTAAAAATATAACATCATATGAGATTACTAGGAGTGACGACCCTAGACAGGATCTATGTTGGGATTGATATAAGGAAGGTACCTTAGTTTCCAAATACTGCTGTTTGAAAGGACTAATAACAACTCGATAATCATATCCACATCGCACTGCATGTGCCTGGAAGATGTGGAGCACTGAGGGAAGAAAGCATGCCGCGGACGTAAGATGGTGTTGCATGAGGGAGTATGTCGGTGAGGGCATCCATCATGTCATTTCATACTTGCATTAACAACAGTATCTAGGAATGTCTGATTGTTTTCTTTACTATTATCGCGTGATTAATTTGATAACATGCTAATCTTTGCTCTATGATTCCACTGAGTTGATCACTCACTCCCACGTTACGGGATGGTGTTTGCAACACCTACCAGACTCTGTCTTAGATGCAGGATGTGAGGCGATTCAAGAGCTAGAGTCGGACTACTACGAGGACTAAGACGAGTTCTCGTACATGCAGTTCTCTGACGGCTTCGCATAGGTGGCCTGGATCGGCGGATTTTTGCTAGTTGGACTATCTTATGACATTTTTTTTGGTTTAATTTATGTATATGTGACTCAGAGATGTATTCATACTTTGGAGACAGTTTGAGATTGTTTTGTTTTTCATATAGTGATATATATTCTTCAGTCTTCCGCTTGCGTTTTATCACTGGATCTAGAGTATGAATTACAATTTTGGTATAATCTTACTCATGTTAATGCACTAACTCAGACAACACTGAATCATAAACATATTTGTTGCATAAGTGATGGTCTGGAACTCGGGAGTTGGGTTTCTACCCGACCCCCGATTTTTAGGGTGTTACAAGTTGGTATCAGAGCGTGATTTGGATTAAACCGGACCTGGGTTATGGTCACACGACGTACGCTGTTGCCCTTTTTGACTTAGGTTGGTGCAAGAAGAACCTAGAAACACTCATAGGACCGCAGTTTCGCCAAATTGGCGAGGTTCACTCAAATCGATCATTTTGATCGAGTCCGCGTGCATCCGTGGTCGCATGAAATGACTCCGGACCACTTCTAGTTCGTGTGTGGGTGGATCTAGACGTCTATTGACCCTATCCCAGCCGTTAAATATCACTAAATGTGAATATACATCAGTTAGTACCCGAAATGACCCGAAATAGTTTGAAACAGAGTCGTGGGACTATCCACACTAGTCTAGGATGATCCAAGGTGGGACCCACATATATTTGGAGACCCCAGGGCAGGAGCACCTTGCCTAAATGGCGAGGCCTCACTAAATAACACAGAGGTCAGCGAGGCCTCGCCGTTCAGTGGGCCCCATTCGGGCGGGCCGTTAGGCCGAGTGACTTTGGGGGTTAGGGTAGCCCCCTGGTGTGTGGGCCGTCCGTTAAAAACACCCCAAACCCCTACCTCCTTCATAAAAACACTCCCAAGCTTTCCTTTCCTCACCCATTTACTGTTTTTCCTTGCAAATCCCGTTCTCAATCACTTCCATCGTCATTTCCTGCCTCAACCCATGCCACTCTACCATTTACAGCAATACACACTCCCTTCTCTCTCCATTCTCATTCGTTGGAGCTCTCCCATCCTCCATTTGAGGCTAGAAATCGTGTGAGCTTCAAACCCAACCCATTTTACCCTTTTCCTTATGTAACCCCAGCCTTTTGGGGCCTGTTTCCCCCCTCATCAGACCTAGATTTGTGATAGCCCACTAGGCCAGCCATTTCTCCCCTTTTTCTTCATTTTCAATGGCCTTTGTAAAGGCTATTTTAGCTTTTTTCTCCCTTTCCACCATCCTCTCTCTCATGGGAAAGAGGAAGACCGCCGTTGATGAAGCTAGGCCTAGTCACCCTTCGCGTTCAAGGAAGCCCAGAGGTGGCGCCGCTAGTTCAAGCGCCGCTGCAAGTCCAAGTGTCACTCGTGAGTTTCATACGAAGTGGGATCTTGATCCCCGATCTCCCGCTAGAAGGGCTTGGTTGGCAGAACAACCCCATGGAGTTTACGAGGGCCGTCGGGTCCTTTTTGAAGCTCAGGTGGATGGGCGACTCTTCAGAGAATATTAGTTGCTCGAGCTCTTGGAACAAGTACAGTGAGGTCCGCTATTTGATGCCAGGCAATGCTCCAATGCAAGCATGGTCCGAGCTTTCTATGCCAACATTCACGAGACTACGCTGGAACCCTTGCAGTTCTGGGTCTTATGTGGAGTAGATTTGTGGGCCACAGTTGACGTCAGGTTGATATCTCAACTTTTAAATGTGCCCCTTAGCGATGTGCATGCGAGCGCTAAGAATATGAATAGCATGCGTGAAAGGGACCACTACACACGTTCCTTTTGTGGGCGACTAGTTGAGTGGCAGCCGAACCGGAGTCTTCTTATGTCCCATATGACAGACGACTTTCGCTTACTCCATCACATTTTCACATTCAATATCTACCCCAGGTGGAGTAACCGTAGTGAGTGTACCCGCCTTATGGTGGACTTCTTGTATCAGGTGGGGTAGAGGGTAAACCTATGTGTGCCTTCGTTCGTGTTGCGATAGATAGTTCAGGTTGTTCGTTCGAGGAGGAGGACTGAGTCACTCCCATACGGCCGACTCATATGCAGGATCGCACGTGAGTTTGGTTATGGCCTTACTGGGGAAATGCTGGTTTCAGTTCATCATATCAATGAAGCTACCCTCAATCAGATGGAGATTGGGCCACGACAACGCCAAGCTTAACTTGAGGAGAGAAAAGCTGGGGCTGAGATCCAAGAAGAGGAAGAACCAGAGGCCCAGAGCTCAGATGAGAGCTCCCCTCCTGCGGTACCAGGGAAGGCTTCTAGTCAGGCTCCTTTGGATGCTCGTATAGCTCACCTAGAGGAGGATCATGCTACCCTATGACAGGGCCAGGTTGCCTTGCAACAGGACATCACGGACCTGTGGGGCTTTATGAAGGACAAGTTTAAGAAGGTGACCAGCACCTTGAAATCTATCCTGTGTTACCTGGAGGATAAGGGTGCCCCTCCTCCATTGCTAGACTCGGACGAGTGATTAGATTTCAGATGTTTGTAGGTTGTTTGTGTTTGCTGTGTGTGAGCCTGAGAAGGCTTAGTAGTTGGTTTATGTTACAGTTGTAGCTTTGGCTAACTTAGTTTTCCATGTGTTTCTTGTCATGATGCATGTAAGGATATATCTCTTGTATTGTGACAAATTTTGATTGAATGAAATGCATGGAGTTTATTCGGTTGTTATGTGAATGATTGTGTGGTGTGTTTGTGATATTGCTGAAACTGACTAGGTTGCACCCTATTTTGAATATAGGGAATGCCACCTAAGGTTACTCGGAGCACAACACGTCTTACGCTAGGTGAGCCGATGGATCGGGTTCCTCCCTAGAGTGATGATCATATGGACCCTGCTGTGGGCCTGATTTGTGAGACTGGACCCGAGTCTCAGCGTTCTACAGGTCCTACAGTCAGACCACCACCTTTCACACCACCAGTTAGAGAGCAGTACTGTGCATGTTCCTCGACGCAGTATGAGCCTCAGCCTGCTCCACCTTCTGATAGGTTTGAGCAGTTGATGATCATGATGCACCAGAAACATCAGTAGCTTTTGACTACCATTACAGGGGCCTTAGCACAGGGTGAGAGTGTGACTCCACCTGTGCCTTCTGTGCATCCAACTGAGGATGCCGGGACTTCGACTCAGGATGAGGGTATGGCTCATCCTACACCAACTGCTTACCTTGCGGGGAATACTGCTGATACCCGAGGCCTACTTGAGCGATTCAATACTTGCGGCCTCCTACTTTTGTGGGTTCTCACAGACCCGAGGAGGCCGAGTATTGGCTCGACCGTGTCTCGAAGATATTGAGGATGCTACCTCGAAGATATTGAGGATGCTACACTGCTCGGAGTCTGAGCAGGTTGAGTTGGCCACTTTCATGTTCGAGAGAGAGGCCAGCTTATGGTGGGATAGTATACTGCGTACGGTTGCAGTTGGGTACATCTGGACTCGGGTAGTGTTCGAGTTCTGATTACATGAGAAATACTATCCACAGACCTACCGACACGAGAGAGAGAACGAGTTTCTATGCCTCAGGCAGGGAGGCATGTCGGTTATAGAGTATGAGCATCGGTTCACAGAGTTGGGCAGATACGTCCCTATGATACTTACTGATGAGCAGATGCGCATTCGACAATTTTCTGAGAGCTTGCGACCTGACATTCGGTCGAAGATGTGTTGTGTCAGCATACCCTCTTATGCCGAGCTGATACATATGTCCATGCGGGCAGAGCAGGATGTAGATCATTTGACACGTTCTCGTGGCCCTATGGTTGCTAGGCCATGACCAGATGCTAAGGACAGGCCACTCCTTGGCAAGACGCCTCGCGTCGACTGTCCTCCTAGGGCTACAGCGTCAGTACTTCCGATGAGGCACCCAGGTGTGACCTGTGCTTACTGTGGGAGACCTAGTCACATTGCAGAGAGCTGTTTTGCTCGAATGAGAGATAGCGGGTTTTCACCACCGCAGAAGATCGACCGTCCTCTCCCACAGGCATTATCTGCTCCACCGTTACGATCAGCTCCTGCGCATCCTTCTTTCAGACCTCCCGCACCTCAGTTTCGGCCGCCTCAACGGCCCATGTTACCGCGGCCGAACCGTCCACAGCAGGCACGGGTTCATGCTTTGACAACAGAGGTATTCGGGACAGAGACTGCTCAGTCCTTGGCCTTTGAGGTCACAACCCATATTGGAGGTACTCCTATATTCATGATGGTGGATACAGGATCCACGATTTCATTGATATCGCATTCAGTAGTTAAGCGCCTTGGGCTACCGACTACTTGGATGGATGGGGTGCGAGTTCTTATAGCGCACGGGACCTTTTCTGATACCACTATGATGTGTGAGGGTTATTTGCTGGATCTAGGGAGCAGGATGATGGCTATTGACCTTGTCGTCGACCCCTCTCTCTCTATTATCTCGACGTCATTCTTGGCATGGATTAGCTGACTGCAGGGAGGGCCGAGATTGACTACGAGACTCGTATAGTGACAGTCTACGAGCCGGAGGGCACGTCCTTTACATTTCCAATGCAGGTTAATCTCCCCTTTCAAGTACTTAGATACGCTTCTTTATTGAGGGATGTTGATACCCCGACACTTAATTGCATGCCAGTAGTCCGTGATTATGAGGATCTGTTCAGGAAGATCCCTAGGTTGCCACCTCAGCGTGAGATTGATTTTACTATCGACTTGGTGCCCGGTTCGACGCCCGTCTCACTGTCGACGTATCGCAAGGCCCCGTGTGAGATGGAGGAGTTGAGGAAACAGATCGATTATTTGTTGGAGGTTGGCTTCATACGTGTAACACCCTGAATTTTTGCCAACCTGGGGTTAGACGTCCTTAGGCAATGGGTCAACCATAATACCTTGGTAATCTCTTAGAACCCAATTCCAAAGCCAAACGAATCATTTAGAACCTAATTCTTTAGAAATTTAACGTGAATTAGCCAGCGCTATACTAGATTACCAGCAAAATTAGCACTAACCACTTTAAATACGATCTGTAAGACCCAAAACCTCTAGAATTATTGATGCTACCTTACCCTGAAATCTAGGATCAAACTCTAAACTAGTTTGCTCTCAAGAACCCTTTGAAACTTTGTATTGGATCTAGACCGCACGTCGAAAGTCTGATATCCACCATCTTAGACCATTATAACACGACAAATTAGCACCAACCACTTTCAATACGTCCGTATTTTGCTAAAATGGTTGCCATGTTTATTTGTCATGTTATTATGAAAGATATGCATGTACTATCTGTTTGGCAAAGAGATTCGCCCTAATGCACATATTGGCCGACATAGGCTATGTAGACTAATGTGTGTAGACTGAGTGTTTGTTGAAATGCCTAAATCAATATGATTTGTGCCTGCCATATGTTTTGAATGTAAGAACATGATTGTTGTGTATTGGACAACTCCTTGATATAAGGATCTGTCATATTATATGTTGAAATCAACATACGTCAAGTACGTTGGAGTTGAATAGTCTAAGTGTTTGTATAAATGTATGTATTAGTAAGTATTGAGTAAATGGTGTTGTAGAGACTGGATTCTCAACTACTATGATGATGCACATGATTTCCTCCATACTTGTTGTATTTGAATTGCCTACCTTAGGTGTGAAATACTCTTGTATGGTTAACTGCTTATGATGTATGTTATAATATGCTAATAACATGCTAGAATTTCTTGTATTTCAATTGTCTTTCTCATATGATTATTGATGTAGATTACATGTGTTTGGGGCTATACTCTAGTCTAGGCAGTCGGTAACAGTTTAGAATTCGTGGTTGGATTCTATTAACTACGAAGGATGTGTATGACGAACCCAAGTCGTACTAGAGTCGTCGGCAGTGGTTAGGCCACACGAAGTGCTTGTGCACTTCATGTCGGTCGATTCAACGTGCGCTCGTGCTAGTCGGACTGATCAAGTAACCCGACTGACCATTGTGTGTTCACCTTGTATTCGCCATAACTGCTTGAACCTAGGGTACTAAACTTACCATTGGAAAGCTCCTCTAACATTGGTACCTCGATCCCCTAAGACTCATGAGCCGGGCATGGTGGTATGAGATACCACGGTCGAGCTATCGGCCTACGCTGGGGCCACAAAGCTCCCCGTAGTGACTAGTGAGCACCCTACTCTAAGCAGATTATGGTGGTATGGGACACTATATTCTTGTTGTCGTCCTACATTGATAAGATGATGGGGGAGTGGAGCAACGAGTGCGAGCAATAGCCCTGGCAGCCCTTTGTAGTGACCTTGAGTTTATCCTGACACCGCATGGGGGCGAAGAGTCTTGATGTAGTCTCAAGGATATAAACTAGGCCTGTATTGATAAGGTGATGGGGGAGCAGTGTAACGAGTGCGTGCAATAGCCCTGGCAGCCCTTGCAGCGACCTAGAAATATATCATCGTATGAGACTACTAGGAGTGACGACCCTAGACAGGATCATTGTTTGGATATTGATATGAGGGAGGTACCTTAGTTTTCCAATCCTGCTATATGAAAAGGACTAATAGCAACTCAATAATCATATTCATATCACACTGCATGTTCCTGGAAGATGTGGAGCACTGAGGGAAGAAAGCATGCCGCAGACGTAAGATGGTGTCGCATGAGGTAGTATGTTGGTGAGGGCATCCATCATGTCATTTCATGCTTGCATTAATCACAGTATCTAGGAGTGTCTGATTGTTTACTTTACTATTATCGCATGATTGATTTGATAACATGTTAACCCTTGCTCTATGATTTCACTGAGTTAGCTACTTACTCCCACGTTACAGGACGGTGTTGTACACACCAACCAGTTCCTATTTCAGTTTTAGATGATGGCGATGCTTGCGAAGCAGAGCTGGACTTGATGATGATGATGAGGATCCCTCCTATGTGCAGGTTCTGATTGACGGGGTTTACAGGGTTACTGATTAGATGCCAGTACACTTGGTATCTTGCCTTTTATTTACACACCCATGTATATTCTTTTCTTTCTATTTTGGAGTATACATGTAATTAATTAACCTGGTAATATGTTCACACTCTGGAGACTTACAATCGTTTATATATTTTATATATTTATCATAGTCTTCCGCTTGCTAATTTAATTATCTCTGGAGTATGATATACTATTTTAGCTTAGTCCCAATCTTGTTTCATGTCATTCTACAGACAACATGCATTCATCATTATCTACGTTGCATAAGTGACATTTTGGAACTCGGGAGTTGGGTTTCTACCCGACCCCCTATTTTTGAAATGTTACAGATGGTATCAGAGCATGATTTGGGTTAAACTGGACCTGGGTTATGGTAACACAATGCATACTGACGCACTCTGATTTAGGAAGGGGGCGATGGAACTTAGAAACCATATTAGAATCTCAAGTTTCACCGACGGGTGAGACTATACGGTAATTTAGGCCATAACGTATCTTTGGTCGCGTGAAGCAGCCTAAGTCGACTCTAGGCCATCAGTCGATGGGTTTGAGTCATTCCCTGAAGAATTTCAAACCCGAAAATGGATGTCCTTGGGTTATGGGGAAACCATAACACCTTACACTCAATCGCAAGGCCTGAAACATCTTTTTATCCAATTCCTTCAAAATCTCTCCTTCCACCACCCCATTCTTCAACATTTTCTAAGTCCTTTAATATTACACATAAATACAAACATAAAAACGATGGAGAATCATACTTAAACAAAAATTTACTATGAATAGTAAATATATGTATAGATTGGACTTTTGACCATTCTGATTATGGAATCTCATGGAATAAGTGGGTTAGTTGGATGGATTAGCCTCTCCTACCCCAAAATCATATGTTACATGATACATAAACTAATTTTGGTTTGCAAAATGACCCAAAATAGTTTGAAACGTAGTCGTGGACCCACCCACACAAATCTGGAATGATCCAAGAGGGGACCCATATGAATTTTGGGCCCTTAGGACAGGAGGACCTCACCCAAAGGGTGAGGCATCACCGAAAATGAAAATGGTCGGCGAGGACCTTGCTGGTTTGGTGAGGCCTCACCATACAATGGGCCCCATTCGGTCAGGCCTTCGGGCCGGAGGTGTTTGGGGGTTACGGTAACCCCCTTAAGTGTGGGTTGTCCGTTAAAAACACCCCAAACCCCTACCTCCTACACAAAACGCACCTTCAATCTCTCCCTTTCTCACATTTTTGCTATTTTCCCTCTCAAATCTCATTTTCAATCACTCCCGTCGTCATTTTCTGTCTCAACCCATGTCGCTCCAACGTTTACAGCTATACACATTCCCCTCTCTCTCCATTCTCGTTCGTTGGAGCTCTCCCAACCTCCATTTGAAGCTCAAATCGTGTGAGCTTCTAACCCCTCATGTTTCTTCCTTTTTCCTTTACAATCCCAGCCTTTTGGGGCCTGTTTTCCTCCTCTATTAAACCTAGATTCATGGCAGCCCAATAGGTCAGCCCCTTTTCTTCATTTTCTTTACTTTTCGTGGCTCATTTGAGCTCTTAAGCTCTCATTTGAGCCTTAAACTCATGGAAACCTACTTACCCATCCCATTTCTCCACTTTCTTCGCTTGAGGAGTATTGAGAATACATGGCCGATAGAGCTCTAATGGGCAATAGACAGTATTCAACTAGACAGTATTAAAGAAGGTAAGTCGGGACCGTGGTAGAAGTCCTTTGGTAGAATTAGGCATCTTTGCCATTGTCCTGTAGATTGTTTGATTACTGTTTTAAGGATTTCTATGTTTTGTTGCTGTTGGGCCTAGTGATGTCATAGGTAGAAAATATGTTTGTGTTTAGTGGTTTGGGCTTAGCATAGCCGCAGTCATTCCTGTCATAATGTATGTGGAACTTTATTCCATGCATTGGGATAAATTTTGTTAAATGAAGTGCATGCCTTTTCGTTCGCTGTAAGATATTGTCCCCATATTGGGTGTATCCTACGGTTTCCACTACCATGTTTGAAATGTATACTATTAAAAGTAAATCCCGGGATTAAGCTTACAAAATTAATTTTTATCCCACCCCACCCTCCTACCAAGCACGTCATTCCCAATCCTGACATGGGATTAGTAATGCGGTCCCAGTTAACACAACTTGAGACCACTAATAATCTTGACTCTAAGTGATAGAACAATCCCCTGTAGTAGAAATACTTTGAAACCATTTGGCGTATAGGCTTAGGTTTTGGATTATAGCTAGTGAGTTACAGACTAGGCTACTAGTTGTATTAAGCAGTGTAAAGCCTGTTTATGCTAAGGAATTTTAGGTTAGATTTGATTGGAGTAGAACCTCATTCCTTCGACAGATCCCCTTAATAGTTATAGACTTCTGTTATAACCCTTAGGAAAGTTGTTTTAACTTAGAACCATTCACTCTCAGGGAAAACTTATACATCCCTAAGATTGAACTTAGAATAAACCAGCACGCCCCTTAGAATTGCCTTCCCTAAGGGCTTATTGCATTTGGGAATGCGGAGTAAAGGAACTGTATATATAAGCGAAGTATTCGCGGTTTGAATTGACTTCTCAATCCTGGTAGTTGCCAATAAATACAATGCTCTGATCAAGAAGAAGATCGACATCGTTTAAGATTAAGAACTGATACGATGAATTTTCTGTCAGAGTCTAGGTAGAAAGTTTATGTATCCGACTCAGACCTACTACACAACTTTTCTTCCGTGTTGGCCCAACCATCTACAACCAAAAGTTATTACTTTACCTTTGGGAAATGTTAAGGATATATAGCCAATAGAGATTAGACATCTTGCCACAAGCTCACACCTTCCCCTGAACTCAATCACAATAGAGATTAAGTTTCTTTCTACAACCATAGGTACCAATGCCATAGAACGCATCATTAGTAAAGGAAGACCAATGTAGCGAGAGGTTGTTTCTCATTTCATGTCAAGGATAGGCCCTAAGTTACACCTCATTCCGATATATAAATCGAGACATAGATTCTTGAACCTTAAGAAGAACTAAGTTTTAAGGGGGATAGAACGTATTGAGCCTAATCTAGTTAGGATTAGCTAATACAACCATTGGATCAGAGTAGCGCAGCAGAAGCGTGGTTGGCCTCTTCCCCACTAGCCCAGTATCTAAGAAGTTGGTTTAAGTTATACTTAAGGTTAGGTCATTAAATAGGATTTGAACCTTCCTTATAATGTCAATACTAAAGTCTCTCTAGGGACTCATTACCCTTAGCCAATTTTGGAGACAAAATTTTATTTTAAGGGGGGTAGATTGTAACACCCCGAATTTTTGCCAATATGGGGTTAGACGTCCTTAGGCAATGGGTCAACCATAACACCTTGGTAATCTCTCATAATCCAATTCCAAAGCCAAATGAATCATTTAGAACCTAATTCTTTAGAAATTTAACGTGAATTAGCTAGCGCTACACTAGATTACCTGTAAAATTAGCACCAACAACTTTAAATACAATTTTTAAGACCCAAAACCTCTAAAATTATTGACGCTACCTTACCCTGAAATCCACGATCAAACTCTAAACCCGTTTACTCTCAGGAACTCTTTCAAACTTTGTATTGGATCTAGACCGCACGTCGAAAGTCCGATATCCACCATCATAAACCATTATGACCGCCTTGTTGGACTTGACAATCATTTTGAAAATCAAGCCCAACTGATGTTCTGAGGCTATTTTATTGGGCCTGGAGCAAGGAGTGTGAGAAATAGTGAAATTCTTTTTAACTTAAATGTGATTTAAATAAATCTGGCACGTTTCGCTTGCGGGTTAAGTATAAGCATTCAGATCGTCAGAATCTGACCCAAATACACCCCTGGATCAGGAAACATTTCCCACTCAGGTCAGTGTACGTGGAATCTCTGATCGAGTCTTGGTGGCCGCTGAACTGAAACTGGTCTGCCACGTGCAATCTGGAAACATTATCGGACTGAAAACTTAATGTGATCAGGATCCACTATCCATGAGCTTAAGTCCAACCGCATTCAGTCAAGGGACCTCCAGAAACGTTCTTTTGGATCGGAAAAGACCCGATTTGGCTATAACCCAAGTATACCTTAACTTGGAGTCTGTTTTGGTTATGTTTGGGCTTATAAAAGGGCTTTAAACCCTTAGCCTTCTAACCCATACGAATTTGGGAAAACCCTAGGAGAGAGAAGAGAGAAAAGAGAGAGAAAGTGAGGGAGAAGCTGATGATTCTTCCAAGGATTCTTCCCTGCTGCTCCAAATGCCAAAGCCATCCACCTGCATCGTTCTTTCGATGATTCTGGTTTCGTTCTAGGTAAGAAAACCCTAACCTCAATCTGTTTTGGGGATTCTAGCAATACAAGTAGCAAAGTAGCTAACCTATCTTGTGAATTAGGTCGCCATATCGACGTTGACGAAGCGTAGAATTTCTATTCGAATCGATACGCTTCTACAGTGAAAGGTGAGGATTCTAGATGCTTAGGTTAACTGTTTTCAAAGCTTTCAATGTCGTTTAATAGTAGATTATCGACAAGATCGCTGTTTGACATGTAGAACATGGTGTCTGTTTTCCATTTCAACTGCGTACGGAGAATATGAGATTTAGGGTATTTTAGAAATTTGTAGGAAATACTATATACGTCCGTATTTTGTTAAAATGGTTGCCATGTTTATTTGTCATGTTATTATGCAAGATATGCGCGTACGATCTGTTTGGCGAAGAGATTCGCCCTAATGCACATATTGGCCGACATAGGCTATGTAGACTAATGTGTGTAGACTAAGTGTTTGTTGAAATGCCTAAATCAATATGATTTATGCTTGACATATGTTTTGAATGTAAGAACATGATTATTGTGTATTGGACAACTCCTTGATATAAGGATCTGTCATATTATATGTTGGAATCAACATACGTCAAGTACGTTGGAGTTGAATAGTCTAAGTGTTTGTATAAATATATGTATTAGTAAGTATTGAGTAAATGGTGTTGTAGATTAGCATTGAGACTGGATTCTCAACTACTATGATGATGCACATGATTTCCTCCACGCTTGTTGTATTTGAATTTCCTACCTTAGGTGTGAAATACTCGTGTATGGTTAACTGCATTGAATGTATGTTATAATATGCTGATAACATGCTAGAATTTCTTGTATTTCAATTGTCTTTCTCATATGATTATTGATGTAGATTACATGTGTTTGGGGCTATACTTAGTCCAGGCAGTTGGTAACAGTTTAGAATTCGTGGTTGGATTCTATTCACCACGAAGGATGTGTATGACGAACCCGAGTCGTATTAGAGTCGTCGGCAGTGGTTAGGCCACACGAAGTGCTTGTGCACTTCATGTCGGTCGATTCAACGTGCGCTCGTGCTAGTCGGACTCATCAAGTAACCCGACTGACCATTGTGTGTTTACCTTGTATTCGTCATAACTGCTTAAACCTAGGGTACTAAACTTAACATTGGAAAGCCCCTCTAACTTTGGTACCTTGATCCCCTAAGACTCATGAGCCAGGCATGGTGGTATGGGACACCGTGGTCGAGCTATCGGACTACGTTGGGGCCATAAACCTCCTCGTAGTGACCAGTGATCACCCTACTCTGAGCAGATTATGGTGGTATGGGATACTATATTCTTGCTGTCGGCCTACATTGATAAGGTGATGAGGGAGTGGAGCAACGAGTGCGAGCAACAGCCCTGGCAGCCCTTTGTAGTAACCTTAAGTTTATCATGACACCGCATGGGGATGACGAGTCCTGATGCAGTCTCAAGGATATAAACTAGGCCTGTATTAATAAGGTGATGGGGGAGCGGTGCAACAAGTGCGTGCAACAGCCCTGACAGCCCTTGCAGTGACTTAGAAATATATCATCGTATGGGACTACTAGGAGTGACAACCCTAGACAGGATCATTGTTTGGGTATTGATATGAGGGAGGTACCTTAGTCTTCCAATCCTGCTGTATGAAAAGGACTAATAACAACTCGATAATCATATTCATATCGAACTTCATGTGCCTGGAAGATGTGGAGCACTGAGGGAAGAAAGCATGCCGCGGAAGTAAGATGGTGTCGCATGAGGGAGTATGTCGGTGAGGGCATCCATCATGTTATTTCATGCTTGCATTAATCACAGTATCTAGGAGTGTCTGATTATTTGCTTTACTATTATCGCATGATTGATTTGATAACATGTTAACCCTTGCTCTATGATTTCACTGAGTTAGCTACTCACTCCCACGTTACGGGACAGTGTTGTGCACACCAACCAGTTCATATTTCAGTTTTAGATGATGGCGATGCTTGCGAAGCAGAGCCGCACTTGATGATGATGATGAGGATCCCTCCTATGTGCAGGTTCTGATTGACGGGGTTTACAGGGTTACTGATTAGATGCCAGTACACTTGGTATCTTGCCTTTTATTTACACTCCCATGTATATTCTTTTCTTTCTATTTTGGAGTATACATGTAATTAATTAACCTGGTAATATGTTCACACTCTGGAGACTTACAATTATTTATATATTTTATATATTTATCACAGTCTTTCGCTTGCTAATTTAACTGTCTCTAGAGTATGATAAGTTGTTTTGGCATAGTCTCAATCTTGTTTCTTGCCATTCTACAGACAACATGCATTCATCATTATCTATGTTGCATAAGTGACGTTTTCGAACTCGAGAGTTGAGTTTCTACCCGACCCCCGATTTTCGGGATGTTACAATATGGCTGAGTGTGTCTCCTTGAGGAGCACTCGTGTTGTTTGTGATGAAGAAGGATGGTTCACTGCGATTATGTATTGATTATCACAGGCTGAATCAGATTACGGTGAAGAAGAGATACCCTTTGCCTAGTATTGATGACCTGTTTGATCAACTGAGAGGAGCGCAGTACTTCTCGAAGATTGATCTGCAGTTAGGGTATCACCAGCTGCTCGTCAGGGATGATGACGTACAAAAGACAGCTTTCAGGACCAGCTTTGGCCACTACGAGTTCCTCGTGATGTGCTCGGTCTTACGAACGCATCAGCCGTGTTCATGGATCTGATGAACAGAGTATTTCATCCTTTCCTCTATCGATTTGTTATCGTGTTTATAGACGACATTTTGGTATATTCTAGGAGTCGAGAGGAGCATGAGGAGCACTTGCGATTGGTCCTAGATACACTGAGACAACATCAGTTGTTTGCACAGTATAAGAAGTGCGACTTCTAGAAGGAGGAAGTCAAGTTCCTGGGACATGTGGTGTCCAAGGATGGGATGGCGATGGACCTTGCTAAGGTAGTCACGGTGCAGGACTGGAAGCAGCCTGGTTCCGTTACTGAGGTAAGAAATTTCCTGGGTCTTGCTGGCTACTATCGACGATTCATTCGGGACTTCTCCAAGATAGCTAGACCCTTGACTCAGTTGACATGGAAAGATCTGAAGTTCTCCTGGAATGAGAAGGCGGAGGCAGCTTTTCAGGAGCTGAAGGATAGGTTGACGTCTGCCCCTATGCTACTATTGCCAGAGCAATGGGTTAAGTACATGATATACACCGACGCGTCTAGCGTTAGTCTAAGTTGTGTCCTTATGCAGAAGGACAGGGTGATTTCGTATGCCTCGAGACAATTAAGGAAGCACGAGGAGAATTACCCTACACACGACCTTGAGTTGACAGCCGTCATTTTCGCATTGAAGCTCTGGAGACATTACCTCTATGGAGAGGAGTTCAAGATCTTTTGCGACCACAAGAGCCTTAGATACATATTCACACAGCGGGACCTGAATATGAGGTAGCGGCGATGGATGGAGACCTTGAAAGACTTTAAGTTCGAGATTTCCTACCATCATGGCAAGACGAACCTTGTGGCTGACGCGTTGAGCAGCAAGAAGGCGATAGAGTTTTTGGCTCCGCTGATGGTTGCTGAGTGGGACATGGTTGAGTTTTTGTGAGACTTTGAGCAGAAACTCACTGTGGAGGATCCATTTGAGTTTATCACACATGTTCAGGTGTGACCTCTTATCAATGACAGAGTTATCGCGGCGCAGAGGGATGATGTGCGTCTGACTGAGCTTCGAGAGCAGGCCAATGATGATGCAGACACCGAGTGGCGAGTTGGAGCGGATGGGGGCTTACGTTATCGTGGCCGCCTATGCGTCCTAGATATCCCTGACTTGAGACGAGAGATTCTCGAGGCTGCGCACAGTTCCAGACTTGCGATGCATCCAGGCAGCATAAAGATGTATCGCGACGTGAAGAGGACCTATTGGTGGGATGACATGAAGACCCACATCACAAATTTCATGTCCCGTTGTCTCACTTGCCAGCAGGTGAAGGCAGAGCATCGCTGACCTCCTGGTCTCCTTCAGCTCATGCCTATAGCTGAGTGGAAGTGGTACTTTATTTTTATGAATTTCATTTTGGGACTGCCGAAGACGAGGAAGGGACATGATTCTATTTGGGTGATCGTCGACCGTTTGACGAAGTCGACACATTTCCTTCTGATCAGAGTCACGAACTCTGCAGACGAGTTAGCCAGGCTATATATCAGAGAGATAGTGCGTCTGCATGGAGTTCCCTTAGAGATCGTGTCGGACCAAGACACGCTCTTTACTTCTATTTTCTGGACTCGCATCCAGGAAGCTATGAGTGTGAAGTTGAAGTTTAGTACTGCTTTCCACCCATAGACGGACGGACAGACAGAGCGGGTGAACCAGATTCTAGAGGACATGCTGCAGGCTTGCGTGTTGGATTTCAAAGACATGTGGGATGACTGTCTTGTATATGCGGAGTTCGCGTACAACAACGGTTTCTAGGCGAGTATCGATATGGCACCTTATGAGGCCTTGTATGGGTGTCTTTGCCGAGCACCGCATTGCTGGGCAAAGGTCGGTGAGCGTAGATTGATTGGCCCAGAGATAGTGCAGGCGACTTCGGAGAATATTGACATCATTAGACGCTGACTTCTTATAGCACAGAGTAGATAGAAGAGTTATGCCGATACGAGACGACGCCCGCTAGAGTTTGTGGTTGGGGATCATGTATTTTTGAGAGTTTTCCCTATGAAGGGAGTTCTTCGATTCAGGAAGAAGGGAAAACTAACACTGTGATTCATTGGTCCATTCCAGATTCTTGACCGTGTGGGTGCAGTGGCATATTGTCTGGCTTTGCCCACGCCTCTCCCGAGCGTACACAACGTATTTCATATTTCTATGCTCAAGAAATACGTTCCTGATCCTTCCCATATCATTAGATGGGAGCAGGTGCAGTTAGGTGAGGATGTTACATATATACTGCGACCGGCGCGTATATTAGACAGGAAGGAGTAGGTATTGCGTAGAAAGGTCATCCCCCTTGTGAAGGTATTGTGGACGCATCACACTGAAGAGGAGGCTACATGGGAGACAGAAGCCGAAATCAGAAAGAACTACCCACATCTTCTCGAGGAGTACGAAAAGGTACAAATTTCGAGGACAAAATTTGAATCTCGATGACATCGAGTCTAGTTCGATTTCTTAAATTTTCTAGAAGATTTTCTAAGAAGTTTTCTAGACAAAAACTCTTTAAGTTCTTTGAGTCATCGAATTACCATCAATGTCATCGAATATACATGTTCGATGTCATCGAAGGTATTTTCGATAAATTGAATTTTCAGTCCAAATATATATGTGGTTGCTGGACATATGAGGATCACTTTTTGATATCATCGAACCATGCTTGATGTCATCGACCCAAGCTCGATGACTCGAAGTGACATGTAGAAAACTTAGAAAATTTACCTATTTGCACTAAGTTTTCAAATATTAAATTCCTTTATTATTCTACGATTTTTAAATGGAATTATATACTTGGATGTTTTGGACATGGGATGTGAGGTTTAATTTTACCTTTGACATTCCTGAATCACCCATCCAGTTGAGGCAGCATCTTATATTATCTTCACATGGGGTTTACTTGACTTATTGACTCAACCGTCACGCTAATTGACAAACAAAGGCACTTTTGTGCATATCGTTCAATGTTCAGTCATATAGATAAGGGTTCAAGGGTCTAGATTGATTTTAAATAGATTCAAACCAATGGTTACTTGTTTGAATTCCTTTAAGATCTCAAAAGGAAGAGTATTAAAAATTGACATAATAAGAGATTAAGGAATTAAACAAAAAGATATTAAAAATATTTAATAAATACCGTACAATAGCTTGAATATAACAGAGGCTTTTATTTCTCTTGTAGAAGGATTTAATAGACTTGAATCGTATGTTCGGATTGAGAGAAAGCTTCAATTTATAAGCAAAAAAGTTGTTACTTCGACTTGTCTAAGACAGTCTATGACGAGTTTAAGAACTAGATTCTGTTCCAAAAAATTTTCAAATTTAAGAGGGATAAGATATAATAAATATTCTCCTGGTCGAAGGCCTTGCTCGATTGGTCGAGGGCCCTGTTCGATTGGTCGAGCATGGTCTTCAACTGGTCAAGGGTGCCAGAAATCTGAACTGATTCAGTTGCTGGACTTCGAGTTGAGTAACCCTCGACCGGTCGAAGGCCCACCTTCGACAAGTCGAGCAGCTTCCTCGAATGGTCAAAGGCCAACCTTTGACAAGTTGAGCAGCTTCCTCGACCGGTCGAAGGCATAACAGAAAATCTGTTTTACTTCGATTTGTACTAGGACTAGTTGAAAAATTCTTAGACTAGTCAAGCCACAACTTAGGCTAGTCGAACCTTAGTCAACTATAAGTATAAAAACCCATTTAAAGTAGATTTTGATAGTACCTAAACTTACAGTCTTTCTAGGGTTCATAATACCTGAAATGACTGAGCTTCGAAGTAGATTAGATGCTTGAATTTTATGGAACTTGATCTTTTACTAGATTATTCAATAGAGCTTAAATTTCTAGATGGAGTTTGATCTTCTTCTAGAACTTTAGTAGAACTGGAACTTAACATCTTAATCCACTTGACTTGAAATATCCATCTTGATCCATTTGAATTGAACACCACTTAATAAGTTGTTTTTTCTAAATGAAATTTGACAAATAAGATGTGCTTTACACATTATAACACTTACAGAAAGAGAAAGAGAAAGAAAATGAAAGAAAGGAAGAAGAAACAGAAAGAGAGAAAGAAAGGAAACTAAAAAGGTAGAGATGCAGTCGGCCTCACAAGTCCCCTAGATTACATCTCGAGTTGAGTTCAGGTCTAACCTGTAAGCCCCGTATCCTAGACCGTACCGTTCCATAGACTTTCGATGTCTTCTTGATCGAAATCCGGCAACCTTCGACCCTTAATCGGTATTTGCACACGACCCTGATTCACACGCCGTCAACCCGAGTCGACTCAACCCAAGACCTTTACCATAGCGACCGCACCATCGCCGCGGTTCCGATGCCGCAACTCGCGCGTCGAGACGATACCCTGGTCAGGAGATGTGGGCCAGTGTTCGGTGAGAGAAAAATGCCACGCGTTGCAAAACTCAAGAGAATCTTTACGACTTGTCACATTAATCCATCAATCCATTAATTCATCAATCTCAACATGTCAAGTACACATCACCTTTCACCCTTTCCCAAACAAGCCCTAAAAGTCAAAAAGTTCTTACACAAGCCATACCTTTCTTACACTAAAAGCCACAAAAGTCAAAAAAGTATCTTACACACCCATCACCACCACATCCATCATTCCATCACCCATCACTCTCTCTCTCCCTTTACAACACTCTCTCTCCTTCATTTTTCAAAGCACTCTCCCAAGCAAGAGAAGCCTCATACGTCCAAACCCCTCCCTCTTTTCCAAGCTCCAAGTGTGGCCCACGTTTTTATCCCAAGATCTCCCATCTCAACCATCCAAACCTCATCTCCTCCATTGGAATCGAAGCTAAGGAGCTAAGGAACCCAAGGGAGCAAGAAGATCGAACGGTGGGTGCTTTGTTAGAGTAGTTTTCATATTTTTGAGATGGACCAAGTGAGGCCAACCGATCAATGGTTTGGATCTCACTTGGGACCCTAAGATGTGGCCGATGGCCCACCTTGATCATCATGATCACTCCATGATGGGGCCATTCTCCATGGACCTCATCATGATGTTTATTTTCTTGTATACCTAGGGTCATCTAGACCATCCATTTTAGTGGAGAAGGGATCTCCACCGTTGGATTTTGATTTAATGGGCCCATGTGTAATGGGACCCACTTGATGTATGATTGGTTGCAAGGGAGGGCCTATAATGTCGAGGTCCCTCCACCACGCGTGTCCCACTCTTTATGTCTCTCTCCCTCTCTACTTCATTTCTTTTATGTAATCATAATATGGTGTGTGGCCCACTTGAATGGACCCCACCATGAGGCATGTATTCTATCCAAACCATCTACAAGTGGGGCCCACTTAGTGTGTGTTGTATCCACACCATCCTCCATGAGGTGGCCCACCTAAGTAAGGCCCACCTCTAATGTATTTGCTACGTGCAAACGTCCAGCGTCCAGGGACGCTGGACGTGGTTTGGAAAACTATAATATAAGCTTGGTTCAAGCTTTTAGGTGGACCACCCATGTAGGCCCCACCTTAATGTATGTTGTTAATCCAAGCCGTCCATTCTCTTCCACGACTAATTTTAAGCGTTGAGCCGAAAAATGAAGCTAATCCATTCATTGGGCGGGCCATACCTTTCAAAATAGTGATTCTCATCATTTAAATTTATTTTAATCTTGCTACATGCCGAAATGTATCCAATATTGGACTCATTGGGCTTGTCTTGAACCGTAGAATGTAATGGACGGGTTGGATTTACTTGATGAGGGCCCCACCTGTGAAAAACCATAGGAAGTGAGCTTTTTTCAAATAAAAATAAAAATACATGCCTAAGGGGCAGTGCCTGCTGCCCCTCACAAGAGTAGCAGCACGCTGCAGTGTGTATGGGTGGATGGGCCAGGGGCCGCGACCCTACATGTGGGCCTCACCATGATGTATATCTTATATCCACACCATTCACGAGGTGGGCCACTCCCAGCAGTGGGCCCCCTCCAAAGATCAGCTACATCCAAAGCTCAGGTGGCCCACAACACAGGAAATAGTGGTGATTGAGTGGCCGCCCTTGAAATTCATTTTGGGCCCACAAAAGTTTTGGATCAAGATGAAATTTATGTTTTCCTTTCACTTAGGTCCGTGTGACCTTGTCAACGGGTTGGATGGCGGGAAAACATTATGGTGGGCCACACACGTGGGACCCACTGTAATGCATGTGTTTGCCACACCGTCCATGGCTATGGATGGTGGAACTCACCAAGATATATGTGTCTTACTCGCACTGTCATCCTGGATGGTGGAGCCTCTGATGCATGTGTTTTATCCCATGACAGTGGGGGCCACCATGATGCATGTGTTGCATCCTGTCCGTCCACCCATTTTGAAAGCTCATAACATGAGCTAAAGAATGAGTCAGATCCTTAGCTCATGCGGACCCCACCGTGATGCATGTGTTGCATCCAAACCGTCTGTCCATTTTAAAAGCTCATAGCATGAGCTAAAGAATGAGTCAGATCCTTAGCTCATGCGGACCCCACCATTTTTTCCACTTCATTTGTAAATGTGTAATTTATGAAAAGGTTGAATGGGAAACATATTTCATGTTGGGCCTTAGGAATTTAATGGTGGAAATCATTACCAACACTTATGTTTGGGAGTAGGCCATTTGATATATATATATATAAGGCCCATGGGATTAGGCCCATTTTGATATATTCTAAGGTTCATTGTGATGTATTTGGAGCTCGTGGGTTAAAGCTCATTGTGATGAATTAGGGCTCATGGGTTGAGGCCCATTGTGATGTATAAAGGCCCATTATTGAGGTCCACCTGGTATGTATATGATGCTCATCTTGATTTATTTGGGGTCGTTGTTGAGGCCCACCTTGATATGAATGTAAGGCTCATGTGATTAGGCCCGTTTTGATATATTCTAAGGCCCAACAGGTTATGG
Organism: Magnolia kwangsiensis; assembly: GCA_037074715.1. Classification (NCBI taxonomy): domain Eukaryota; kingdom Viridiplantae; phylum Streptophyta; class Magnoliopsida; order Magnoliales; family Magnoliaceae; genus Magnolia; species Magnolia kwangsiensis. The sequence goes on from CM073576.1 coordinate 122,494,829, forward strand.
CTCATTGCAATGCACATAAGACCCATTGGTGCGGCCCATTGATGTGGCCCACTTGATGAATATAAGGCCCATATGATATGGCCCATTTGATGTATTTAAGGCCCAATGGGATGTACCTAAGGTCCATTGCAATGTGTGATCCCAATATGGTTTATGTAATGATGTTTACGACGAGCTATGCCTTGGGAGCAATGTTGGTTTGACATCCAGATTGCAAGTATAATGTTGGTTAAATGTCCGCATTATGACTCTCCCTAGGGCCCATTGATAGGTCTGTACTTGTTGTGAGTAGGCCGTCTAAGCCATCTGCGTTGTAAAGATAGTGCATTACTTTATAAAATATTTAGTATAGTTCCATGATTCCTGATTATACACATCATATGTGTGCTTGATATGAAAAGTGACTGATCATAACATATGCCTTCGAGCAGATTATTTATGGGCTCCCAGTTAGGCGGTGTTGCCCTACATGAGTACACGATACGCGCAAGATTACTGCATGATTGGATAGTGTGATTCATGCATTTCGCATTGTGTGACATGGTTACTCTACGTCCTAGCGACATTAGGGTCGTAACCTCCACAGACGTATTGTGGTTGGTAGGATTAGATACTAGAAATCTTGTTCTACGTGGGGTGCTATAGATATCTCTGGGTGAAAGTCCCTAAACCCTTATGGTACTAAGAGGTTGCTCTAACGTCTAGACTAATTGGGTACAGGAGTGCCGAGTGCCGATTACCAGGCGGTCTCACTTTTCACTGTATCGTGGTCAGTTGGAAGGGGGTGCGACCTTACCTGCCCGAGAGTAGGGGGCAAAGCTAGGCTGAGTTTGACCAGCTCGAGGAATGGGTCCGCTATCGACGAGTCGAGCCCGATATTGGTAGACAGATAGTGAGGTTTCTTCCACTCACCTTATTGCGCACGTGGGGTGGCGATCTAGTTTAGAGTGTACTAGACCACGGTGATATCCCAGAGTTAAGCTGTATTGATATATGGACTTAGATGAAGATTGTGTGCTTGAGTTTCATTTCGTATCGCATGACCTTGGTATGGCCGACATCATTCATGCTTTGTACCGCATGGCCTTGGTATGGCTAATGGTATTCTTAGCTTTCATCAACATGTTTTAGATTACTCTGATACTGCATAACTGCATTACCACTTGTGCACATACTTTCACCACCTTCTAAGCTTTCTATAAGCTTATGCATGACCGTTGCATGCAGATGACGTTGGATCGCAGCAACGCTGAGACTTGAGCACATGACAGATTATTTTGGAGCTTTTGGTCTATCATCATTGTATTTCCCTTTATGCTCATTGTACTTGTAAAGTTTTTTATCATAGTGAAAATGTAATAGAGTTTTTGGTTGTTGTATGTGGGTTATGCCTTCGGTTATGCTTATTACGAATCAAACTGTCATTGAAAATCCTCCTTGTAGCATCCCAGGATTGGAACCTGGCGAATGGGCATTGGGAGCCGAAAATGCGGTTCTACGGAGGCTGTCGGTGCCAGATTCGGCGATCGGGAATTTTGTGAGCCCGGTTTCTGAGTTTAGGGCATCACATAACCCAATTTCCTCCTTTTATTTTTAGATTCTCCCATCCCTTCACTTCAATAAAGGTGGGATATAATTCCTTTCACAACAAAGAAGAAGAATGTAATCCACACCTTTCTAGACCATTAAACTTAAGTGAGATATAATGATGTCATAAAATAGGCACTAACCCTATCATTCAATTCGTATAAGTTAGGACAAGAGAGTGGGTTCTGATCCTCGAATTACTCAAGGCCTTTAACCTTACTATCAGACATCAAATAATCTAAGGTGAGGGTTTTATTCCTTTAAGCTTACGGTAATTTAAGTTAATATTCTTTATCTTACCTATTATATACTATGTTTTCATGTTGCTATAAGTGCAAGTGATGTGTTAAGATGTATCACAACTCGTGATTCAAGTATTTTATCATGGATGTAATGCGCTCTAGGTAGAGACCCTCTTGGTCAGCACGTAATTCCATGAGTTTTTAGGTAGTGGTGCACAAATCAATGTAAGTAATTCGCAATGTTTGTTACATCACTTCCGGGATTAGATTTTGCAAATAGTTACTCCATGAATAAATCATGTCACATAATTCATCCAACTCATGTGTTGTGCCACCTCGAGGTGTTCATGTAAATCCACGGTAGCGTCAGACACGCCGATGAATCTTTGTAGTGTGAGAATATGGGGCGATCTGGGTTTTATATGAATTGTATTTCACATTATAATGATCACTATGTATGATGAGCCACAAACACTATGCTAGGCATACATCTCATATAGGTTGTTTACGCATGATGATATCCCTTGTAGCAGTGGAGTACGAGGTGTATCAGAACCTTTACATTATTTTTATTAATCTCTTGAATCATTGTTAATCTTAAAGGATAACCATCACTATGAGTAGGGCGTTGACCCTCTCCAACCGTACTGATGATGCAGGTGATGAACATATTAAAGACTTAAAAGACCATCTCCCTATGGAAGATTATACTGAAAGAAGAAGAAGATAGTTTTATGAGATAGTTTTATACTTCCGCTCTAAACTCGATAAATGGAACAAGCTCTCATTGAGAGGGTATTTGATTATTTACTAAATTCTTTTACTCTGATGAAATAATCAATACAATCAATTTTATTCTCATGAATGTTACCTTCATGAATGTATCTGGGTGTGATCTAAATGAAAAAAGGTATAATTTTTAAAGGTATCCAATTTATACATTATTAACACCCAGTTTTCTCGGGCACGAGTACAAACTTTGGCCGTGAAATTTTGGGATGTTACAAAACCGATCAACTATGACCCCAAGCACTGAAATAAGCAGATGCATCCATATATGACCAAATTATGAGAAGATCGCTTGCTTACTCAGCAACTTGCACAAATTTATAATGATCATATGATAATCAGATGGCGGGGTTCTTCCTTCAAAGATGGGTTACTTTATGCTTTCCCTAAGAAAGGACTTTTCAAAATACCAATGCAATTAAATAAAAAGAAAAAATCACAATTAGTCATTGGGAGCGACTACAAGAATGTGTTTCTTGAAAGAATTGTGTGATATTGGATAGAAAACAAATCCAATGTATGAGTATAGATTTGGACTACAACTAAAACTTATAGCTAATAATTACTGCTACTAGATTATAGCTACTCCCAAGATAAGTTGAGGTAAAACATAAATTGATAGGTTTGTTTTCATCTTATATTGATGGAATTTTTCTTTTGTTGCTTGTTCTTTCAGATACTTCTTACATATTGCAATGGTTATGGTAGTTGAAAAGTCTTTTCCTAAATCATTTTTTAGGTTACGTTTCTTCTTTTTAATTATTCTTCTTCTCTTGACCAAGATCTACTTTAGTCATTAATCATTTATCGACTACACATTGGGCATAATGCTTTTGTCAGTCATCTGATGACATGTAGTATTAATTCTTTTACATATCTTTCTATTTAATATGGCAAATGAACCATTACCACATAGTCTTTCATATTCTTATCTTTTATCATATGTTCCTCTTATTCATTATACTTTTAAACACCTCTTAGTGGCTAGTTTCACTTCTAGACGACTCTTGGCTGCTTGATCTACTTTTGGACACCCCTCGGCCACTTGATTTACTTTTAAATACTTCTCAGCCAGGTCTTTTGAATGACTATGAGCCACCTAATTTGCTTTTAAATATCTCTCAATTGCTCCCTATCTTATCATCTTGATAGTTGTGATTTTGTAAAAAGTTCTCTAAATACCTTTAAAGATATTTTTTATACTATATTTTTACGTTGCTATAACATGTATCCATTCCAATTCAGTTTTTTAAGAATAGTAAAATATAGGTCACAATACTATCAGATAGCCTATATTCAACGGACCTAATAAGTGGCCTGCATTTGGCACTAGATTTAGCACATAAGTCTATGCCGGTGTGTACCCATGGAGAATTCGTCACCTACAACATCTCCACTACAACTTGTGTGGCACCATCCCTTTCCTACCAACATGGCAACTGTTTAAGAAATCAGTACCATATGAAAAAAATAGGGTCAAAGAAAATGACCATTCTTGAAAATTAGGTTGATCTGCTTTCTTGGTGGGCCAATCATATATGTTGAGTCAAATCATTGGTTGTATGTTGGGTCCAAGGCACGGTCCATCTAATGAGTTGACTGTCCTATTCTGTTGTCAAGTGATCTTCATTGCGTGGTATCCACCTTTAAAGGTACTGATGTCCTACAAAAGGAAAGCAAATTACTTGGCGCCTGGTGATAGGTGTCAGGATTTGATTAGGCCGCTATTATGATGCTTGTGAAAAATTCACTCTTTGCTTTTATTTTATTACTGAAGTTTAAAAATATTGCAAATCTAGAACGCAAGTGAGTTGTGTGATAGAAAATACTAAATATTGAATGTCCATGGTTAAAAAATTCACAGAGTCATAGACATTTTGGACTTGCCTAATATGCTTGTGTTTTCGTTCATCCTAGTAGGAATGATCTTACATCAGGGTGGAGCTGAGGTTAAGGAGGTTTCAATGGTAGAAATTTTCTAGACGAGGACTATGGAGGAGTTCGTGCACTTAGAAGCTATGTATGGCCCTCAATGAGATTTGTGAGAAATCCACCCCATCCATCTAGTTTTCTAGAACGTGTTAGGACATGAGAGGCAGATCTAAAAGACAAGTAGACCTGTTTAATAGGGAGAAAAGTGGGTAAAGAAATTTCTACCATTAAAATCTCCCTAAGGCGCATCCAAACTATTCAGTGGGTCATTCCTATAGTGGTAAATTGAAAACAAAAAGCCTGATCCAAAACTTCTATGACCCCACTAATGTTTCAATGATGGAAATTCAATCCTCATTGTTTCCTTTCATGCAGCTCACTTAAGTTTTGGATCATCCTCATTTTTGGGCTCTTGTCTTAACACGATGTGAAAAAATGGATGAACAAGATGAATTTCTCAAAAACATTACTGTGGGCCTTGTTTAGCTTTTACGTGTAGGAACTTTATGGAAAAGGTTTCATAGGTAATTTGCATCCACATTCCCCTACCTACTCTCTCTTTTCACGGGCCTCACCTAGCTTTTGATGGTAGGAACAATCCATGTCCCTTTCAAAATGTAAGCAGATTGTGTAGTAACTCACTACACTAAGAGTATTAGGTAAACTACGTGGGGCACACTATGATTTATGTCCTTTTTCCACTTCGTCCATCCATTTTACCAGATAAGTTCAAAGCATGATGTTGACAATCCCAAGTGTAGGGCTGCACTGTAGTAATAATCTCGGTGAGACTGAGGTCAAATCCATAAGCACTTACGTTGTATGTATTCTGAATTAACTAGAATTAGAACTAAAATATAAAATATGGAAATTTAGAGAGAAATAGTTGTGAATGAAATCTATCAATGTAATGAAAACTAGAGCACCAAGGATTCACTTATACTTATTAAGATGAAACTTTACTTCATTCAACCAAAGCACAACTAAAATCAAAGTCCTATTCTATCCAGTCGGATGATAGAGTAATTAAAACATAATGTGGTGTTGAACTTTATTGGATTAGTTCACACATGAAGCACCAATCCCATGATTATAGGAAATTCATGCATAAACTATGCCCATAGACGATGGTGGATCATGAATTTTATAGATCAAACGATTACAAAATAGGTAAGAGCTTCTCAAGCATCTACTGTAATTTCAGTCACAATAAATCATAAAAAACTAAAATATTCCTTCATTCAAGCCAATAATCAATAGAAGTTCAACATAAACTTGAATTAAAGTAAAATAATCATCAATATAAACTACAAGCTTCACCTCTTATCTTTAGCTAAGAGATTAGTCAACGAAAGATATGATTAAGTTAAAACTCATAAAGAAAAACATGAAAAACTAATTAAGGAAGAAGAAGGAACTCCTTGAAAGATGCTACACCCATGGCTCTACTCGTCTAGTGCTAATTCGTTCTTAAAATCTCTTGGAAACCTCAATATATAGGATTTGTCAGGATGACTCTAAAAACTGCCTCAAATTTATGCACTCTACGCAACCTTCGATGTCATTGAAGGTGTGAAACCCAATTGAATTTGAACTGGGCACCCTTTTACAATGCATAGCTATCGATGTCATCGACAGACTTTCGATGTCATCGAATAGGCTTCGATGTCATTGGACAACTCCTTAATGTCATCAGAAATGGTCCAGAACTATCCAACGAGTTGAGCTTAAAAATCTTGAAATTCTCGATGTCATTGAAATGGCTTCGATGACATTGAGCCTTATCTTTTATGAAATCGAAGGGTCTTCAATGTAATCAAAATTTTCCCCTAATAGTCCATCAACCAAACTTGATTTCCTCTGATTTTTCGATGTGATTGAGTGTAACACCCCGAAAATCGAGGGTCGGGTAGAAACCCAACTCTCGAGTTCCAAAATGTTATTCATGCAACATAGATAATGTTAAATGCATGTTGTCTGTAAAAAGGCATTAAACAAAATTGGGATTAAGCCAAAACAGCATATCATACTCCAGAGACAGTTAAATTAGCCAGCGGAAGATTGTGATAAATACATAAAATACATAAGTAATTGTAAGTCTCCAGAGTGTGAACATGTTACTAGGTTAATTAAATACATGTATACTCCAAAAATGGAAAGAAAAGAATATACATGAGTACTCCAAAAATATAAAATGACAAGTGTCAAGGAATCTACTCAACCTCCCTGTAATCCCGTTAATTAGAACACGCATAAAGGAGGGATCCTTCTCATCATCATGAAGTCCGGCTCTGCCTCGCAGTCCGCGCCATCATCTGTAATTACAAAAGTGTTTGGTGGGTGTCTGGAACACCGTCCCGTAACGTGGGAGTGAGTAATTAACTCAGTGGAATCATAGAGCAAAGATTAGCATGTTATCAAATCAATCACGCGTTAATAGTAAAGCAAACAATCAAACATTCCTAGATACTGTTATTAATGTAAGCATGAGATGACATGATAGATGCCCTCATCGACATTCTCCCTCATACGGCACCATCTTACGCCTGCGGCATGCTTTCTTCCTACAGTGCTCCACATCTTCCAGGCACATGTAATGTGATGTGGATATGATTACCAAGTTGTTATTATTCCTTTTCATACAGAAGTGTTGAAAACTAAGATACTTTGCTTATATCAATCCCAACACAGATCCTGTCTAGGGTCTTCATTCCTAGTAATCTCATACGATGTTATATTTGTAGGTCGCTGCAAGGGCTGCTAGGGCTGTTGCTCGCACTCGTTGCACCTCTCCCCCATCACCTTATCAATACAGGCCTAATTATCCTTAAGACTGCATCAGGACTCGTCACCCCCATGCGGTGTCAGGATAAACTCAAGGTCACTATAAAGGGCTCATCACCTGATCAGTGTATGCCGACAACAAGAATATAGTGTCTCATACCACCATAATCTGCTCAGAGTAGGGTGCTCACTGGTCACTACGGGGAGGTTTGTGGCCCCAGCGTAGGCCGACAGCTTGACCACGGTGTCCCATACCACCATGCCCGACTCATGAGTCTTTATGGATCAAGGTACCATGGTTGACAGGGTTTTCAATGGTAAGTTCAGTACCCTAGGTTCAAGCAGTTATGACTCATACATGGTGAACATACAATGGCCAGTCGGGTTACTTGACGGGCTCGACTAGTACGATCGCATTTCAAGCTGAGCGACATGAAGTGCATAAAACACTTCGCATGGCCTAACCACTGCCGCCAACCAAAAACATGACTCGCGTTCATCGACGCGTCCTTCGTGGCAAATAGAAGCCAACCACGAATTTGATCCGTTACCGACTGCTTGGACTAAGTCATAGCCCCAAGCATTTGTAATCCATATCAGTAATCAAATGAGAGCAAAAGAAATGAAATACAACCATACAAGCATGGTATAGCATACAAAGTAAGCAAATCAACCAACACATGTATTCTATACATATAAGGAAATCAATTCATATAGCCAACATGGTGGTATCATATACGTCAGCATATTGATTGAGAATTCAATCTCAAAACTAATTCACAACACCATTTACTCCATACATACTAATACAAACATTTATACAAACACTTAGTCTACACACTTTAGCCTACATAGCGTATGTTGACTCAAAATGCGCATAAGGGCGAATCTCTTCGCCAAACAGATCATGCACGCATTTCTAATATCATAATATGACAAATAAACATGACAATCATTTTTACAAAATACGAACGTATACATTATCTTCTATAAATGCCTAAAATACCCTAAATCTCATATTTACCGTACGTTTATGAAATGAAAAATGGACAGCATGTTGTACATGTCAAACGGCGCTGCCGTCGATAATCTACTATTAAACGACATTGAAAGCTTTGAAATCAGTCAATCAAAGCGTCTAAGATCCGTACCTTTTGTCGTAGAAGCGTAACGTTTCGAATAGAATGTGTACGCTTTGTCAACGGCACAAATGCGACCTATAGCACAAGATACATCAGCTACTTCGCTACATGTATCGAAGGAATCTCTAAAACAGGTTGAGGTTAGGGTTTTCTTACCTAGAACGAAGCTAAAAACACTGGAATGGCGGTGCAGAAGCGGCGGCTATGGAAAATGGAGCTGCAGGGAAGACTCCCAGGAGAGAGCTCCAAATGTCCCTCCCTTTCTCTCTCTTTTCTCTCTTCTCTCCCCAAATTCGTATGGAATGAAAGAGCAAGGGTTTAAGCCCTTTTTATAAGGCCAAACATGACTAAAATACACTTGGGGCCAAGGTATACTTATTTTGTAACCAAAGAGGGCTTGTTCTGATCCAACGGAGCATTTCTAGAGGTCCTGTGACTGAATGCGGTCGGACTTAAGCTCGCTGACATTGGATCTAGGTCAGGAAGAGTTTTAGTCCGATCGGATTTCCAGATCGCCCATGGCGGACCAGTTTCAGTTCAACGGTTATGGGAAGTCGATCAGGGATTCCAAGTATATTGACCTGAGTGGGAAATATTCCCTGATCCGAGGGTGTATTTGGATCAAATTTTGAAGTCAGAATGCTTAGAAAGAGCGCGCAAGTGGACGTGCCAGATTTCATAAATTATATTTATTTCTCACTCTCTTCACTCCGAACCCAGTAAAATAGCGCCAGGACATCAGTTGGACTTGATTTTCGAGATGAACGTCAAGTCCAACTACGCGGTCAGGATTGTCTAAGTTCAGGGTAATCAGACTTCCGATGTGCGGTCTAGAGCCGATACAAAGTTTCCAAGGTGCTCCAGAGAGAAATCGGGAATAGAGTTTGATCCCAAGCTTTACGGTATTGTAGCGTCACCTATCCTATATGTTTTGGCTCTAGAGGATCGTATTGAAACTGATTGGTGTGAATTTCACAGGTCGTCTAGTGCAGCGCTAGGTGATTCTCTTTAGATTTCTAAAGGAAGTAGCCTATAATGATCTCTGTTTGAGATGAAATTCGAAGGGTACATTGAGGGTATTTGGAAATGAAAGAAGGAAAGTTTGGAGGGGTGGTTTTTACTAAAACTCGGACGTTTGGAGCATAAGGAGAGCTTGGAGGGTCACTTTGTGAAGGAAGTACTTGATTGAGGTGTTTTTAACGAACGACCCGCATACCAGGGGGCTACCCTAGCCCCCAAACACCTCCAGCCCAAAGCCCGGACCCAACCGAGGAATTTGACCGGCGATGCATCGCGGAATCGGCGATGCCATCGCCGACCAAAATCATATCTGGCGACGTCCGCCCTATGGGGCTGGTTCCCCCTATCCTCAGGGTCCCAAAAAAGTATGGTTCCCACCTTGGTTCATTGTACATTGGCCTGGATAGGCCCACGACTCTGTTCGAGGTGTTTCAGGGCCAATTTACAACTCGGAATGATTTTATGCATCATATAACATATGATTTTGGGGTAGGAGACGCTAATCTATCCAACTAACCTATCTATTTTATTAGATTATAAAAGGTTAAGGATAAAAATTCATTTTACCCAGTTACTTACTATTCACAGTAAGTTTTAGCTTTGGTATTGTTTTTCATCATGAAGACCTTAGGATTAGTGGTCTTTACTATTTATACTTGAGAATTTATGGCTAAGATGGAAGTACTTAGAGAAATTAGAAGAATGAGGTGGTGTAGGGTGAGATTTTGAAGGAAATAGGAAAAATTTGATTTTTAGACCTTGGGATTGATCATTGAGAGTGAAATGGTTGACCCATTGCCTAAAGACGTCTAATTATAGGTTGGAAAAAATCCGGGGTGCTGCATTGAGCCTCCTTCGATGGTATCAAACACTAACTTTCGATGGCATCGAAATTGTTTGATGTCATCGATAGTTAATTTTAGCAACTGCTAAATTCTCCACTTTGCAAACTCAATTTTTTTCCATCTTCACTTAGTTTCCTTGGATCTCAAACTTTGAAATCTTTAATCTTAGTCACCAAATATTCAATCCTTGTTTTGGCAATTCGTGAGCATCAAATCCATGCTTTTAGCATTCTCTTCACCTCAAGCTCTCAAAATCACCTCGCAAGACAAACACGCATAAATACATTGATTAAGTGCTATTATGTTCATAAAAATAAAGTATAAAGAAGTGGAAATATGCAATATTTTGCACTTAATATATGATCCCAAAATTAAAGCACATCCAATGCTCAAGTAGACCACATCACAGGAAATAATGTGAATTGAACGTTGAAAGCTTCTTGAAGCACAAGTTTTGGATCAATATGATATATTTTTTTTTCTTTCATCCATATCTATATGATTTGAAAGTACCCTTGTTTTTCAATATGCATGTAAGTTGAGTTAGGAGTCAAGTGAGCCCCATATGAAGATTACAAGACCAAAGACTCATTAAGTTAAAGAGGTTCCAGTGCACTACATAGGTATATTAAGCCCCACTTTCATAACTAAACCCTATCAAGTAAATGTCCCACTTGAAATGGTCAAAAATTTCCCAAAATCATGTTTGTAAAACCCTTGGCAAGCTTAGATTTAAGTTTAGTTTAAATTTTGTGTAGAATGGATCAATTGGCAAAAATTCATGTTCCATCGATTACAATCGAAGTGCAATCGATGACATCGAAACAATGGCCTAATAGGCTAGCAACTAAACTGTGAAAATCCTGGATATATTTGATGGAATCGAAAGAAGTTCGATGACATCGAAACTTCATCGAACCCACTTCGATGACCTAAATATGTGACCATTTATCTCCAACAAGTTTTGAAAACTCTAAGTGTATTTGATGCAATCGAACATCTTTTGATGGCATTGAAGTAAGTTATCGATGGCATCGAACATGGTTTGATGGCATCGAAATTTGGACCATTTTGTCCAGTAAGCTTTCAAGGAAGATCCGATAATTCTCGCATTGAAGACCTTTTGATGGCATCAAAAGTATGATTGATGACATCAAAATATGGATAAAATTGTCCAAATAGTTTTTACAGGAAAATCAAGTTATTTACAATGGCATCGAACTGCAATTGATGACATCAAAAGGATATTCGATGGCATTAAAAAAGTACTCAAACAGTCGAGTAACCAAAGTGTATATTTCAAGGAGAATCTCAATGACATCAAGCCATCTTTGACATCAAACATAATTTGTCCATCACCTATTTGAAAATCTTGGTGTAGGAAGTCGATGAAATCAAAGGAAACTTCAATGGCATTGAAGAACCTTCGATGGCATCGACAATGATAGATTTCTGCCCGTTCTTTTACCAGTGGGATTTGACTTTATATATCATTTGGGTTGCTTTTTGGCTTTTTGAGCGAGTATTAAAGAGAGCTTTGAGATAATGATTTATATGTTAATACCATTTCTGTCAACCCCTCTTTCTCATAGGAGTTCCTCATTCAATCCATGGCTTAAAGGCATTTATTGGTATATTTATAGCCTGGATTGAACTATGAATTTTTGCCTTCATTGATCATCTACCAACACTTTTTAATGAAAAATCATTATGTTGGAATCCTTGAATGCTTAGCTTTTAGGAATCTTCTATAGATTTTAAAGACCCATCATTAACTAGAGTCAATTGAACCAAACTCTAACCCAACAACCTCGGTACCCTTGATTGGAGCATCTACAAGTGGTTGTGGTTTATGAGAGTTGAAGAAACTTCATCAATAGAAAGATCTTCATCAACGTGTGCTAAAACGGGACTCACTCACTTACAGGTATTAGAGTTCATTGTGAAAGTGCCATGGTTTGTTAATTAGAGTGAGGGTTGAGTTGGTAAGTCAAGTGATCCCTATATGAAGATTATACAAGCTATTGCCTCAACCAGATGTGTGTTTTGAGATCATTAAAGGTAAATTAAGCCTCACATCCCATGTCCCAAAACACCCAGTAAATTAATCCTTAAAAATCTTAGAACAACAGAGGTATTAAAAAGTTTGAAAACTTATTTTTAAATGGAAAAATCTTCTAAGTTTTCTGCCTCAATCGATGACATCGAGCTTAGGTCGATGAAATCGAACACTCATGTTTGATGACATGGAACATGCTTCGATGACATCAAAATGAGACCATTTATGTCCAACAACCTCATAAGTATTTGGACAGAATATTTGATGAATCGAACATACCTTCAATGACATCGAATACACGTTGTCGATGACATCGAGGGTGATTCAATGATATTCGAAGAACTTAGAGCTTCAGCAAAACTTCTTGGACAATATTCTGACATTACTTGAGGAATTGAACGAGCTTCAATGTCATCGAGATTCAAACTCCAATGACAGCGAATTAGGTTCAATGACATCGAATATGGACAAGTATGTGTCCAACAAGCTTCAAAGGAAAATCAACTGAAATATTTGAGGAATTGAGATAAACTCGATACCATCAAAATTCAAACTTTGATACATCAAAGAACTCTGGATGAAATCGAAAATGGACAAGTCTATGTCTAAAAAGCTTGAAAGGAAAATCAAACTGAAATATTCAAGAAATTGAGCTATCCTCGATTACATCAAAAATTCAAACTTCGATGACATCGTAATTGGACAAAGAAGGGTCTATAGAGCCTTCAAGGAATATCTTCTGAAAAGATCGATGAATCAAGCTGGCATTCAATGATATCTGTCATGTCCCAAACTCAGAAACCGGGCTCACAAAATTCTTGATCACCAAATCCGACGCTGACAGCCTCCTTATTACCCCATTCTTGGCTCCTTGTGCCCATATGTCAAATTCCAATCATGGGATTCTACAAGGAGGATTTTCAGTATGATTTTTTTAAAGAAACATAACCACAAGTGTATCCAAATCATAAGAACAATATCAACACCACATATTCACTAATATAAGCATTCGAGTACAATATCAGAAGGGAAATACATAAATAACAAAAGCTCAAAAGTGATCTGCCACAAGCTTCTACCTCAATATTGCTGCGACCTAACGTCACCTGCACGCAACGGTCATGTATAAGCTTATAGAAAGCTTAGAGGGTGGTGTAAGTGTGTGCGCAAGATAAGTGCCAAGCATACAAATATCAGAGTAAGCAAAAATACTGACAAGTCTATAAGTCATTCAATATCAGAGTATGAAATGCAGATCGGCTATGCAATGCAAGGTCAGAATGAGCCAAATATCAGATACCGAGGATGAAATATAATATGGAATTTTGATGAGTCATGAATACCATCAGCCTCATCTAGGCCATATAAATGTAGAAACATAGCAACCCAAATGTCATATGCCACGGATGTAATGCAATATGCAGATACTGACGAGTTCATAATATTATAAACCTTATTCAGGCTATGCAATACTAAAGCATAGTAAACCAAATGCTATGTGTTGAGGATACAATGTAATATGCGTGTAAATTGAATGACCAAGTTGGAGTGTAGAGTCGGGATGATAGTATGTAGTATCGTAAGCTATGAGTTTCATCACAAAATACTTCTATCTAAACCAGTCCCATACTTAAATTTGGATAACTAGACTCAATGTGGTAAACTCTTAATCTCAGGTTGGTTGCACGCCCAATCGAAATCCTGACCATTACGAAGATAAACATAATAATTTGGTTGCGCACCACCATCCCGAGGGAATAGTGAATGAATAAATGAATAAGTGCTGAGTACGTAACTCCTATTCAGCAAGTCTACATATCAGTACCGTACATCTCTGGGATCATCACCGGGGTCTAGTACACTCCACACTGGTCGTTGCCTTCCTAACCGTGTAACTAAATGAGTGAAAGAGACCTCACTACCCACCTATCAATATTGGTCTGACTCATCAGTAGCGGACTCACTCATGAGCTAGTCAAACTCATCCTAGCTTACAGTCCCCTCACTCGGGAGGATAAGGCCATACCCCCTTCCAACAGACCACGACACAGTGGGAGACGCGGCCTAATGATATACAACCCTCATACACTCATGTATATCCACTTGGTCTATACGTTGGAGCATCCTCAGGTACCATGAGGGTTTAAGAAATTTCACTAAGGGACATCTATCACACCCCATGTAAAAAAAAGGATTTTTGGTGTCCCATCTGTCCATCCATGATATGTTAGTGAAGGCCACAACCCTGATGTCACTAGGGCATACAGTGGTCATCTCACAAAATGTGAGATGCATGAGTCATACCATCCGGTCATGCATCAAACCTATGTATACCATGTGCTCATGTGGGGTAACTCCGTTTCACAAGGAGTCCTATGATAAACCAACCCAATGACATAAGCTATGATCGATCACTCCTCATAACAAGCATACATATGATGTGTATGGGCATGTATCATGAGGTAATAAAGTACATGGGGATGATTATAAGGCATACAACAATAATCCACAATCGACCATCTCCAGCAGGTCACACATGAAAAGTATAAAGTAAGCAACATACTCCCTTTATAACTATAGGAGTCCATGCTGTAAGACCCATATCCTAGTCTGTACTGTTCCGTCGACTCCTGCGATCCTTCCCAACGAATTTTGGTGACTTATGACTTATAATCGATGTTTACGAACGACCCTAAGTCGTATCCATAGATCTGAGTCAGCTTAATCTGAGACTTATACCATTGCGACCCCATCGTTACAGCGGTTCCAACGCCGCGACTCACTCATCGACTCGATACCTAGGTTAAAAGATGTGTGAACATGTTTATTTTAAAGAAACACTACACATTAACAATCCCAAAAGAATCTCTACAACATGTCCAATCAATCAATCACTCAAATCAATCAATCAATCACCTCATGTCAAGTACAAGGGCAACCCATGCTTTCTTTTTCCATAAGTCAAGCAAACCCCAAAAGTCAATAAGTTTCTCACCTCACATCCATCACCTCTCCCTCACAACCACCTCTCTCTCTCTCTCTCTCTCTCTCTCTCTCTCTCTCTCTCTCTTTCTCATTCACATATTCTAAGTAAGAAGAGAGGGTGGACGTCCATGCATTCTAAGGAGAGAAAGTGGTTTTGTGTGGCCCACTTTCCATCCCAAGAACTTTCATCCTAACCATTCATTTCTTATCTTCCACCATTAAAGTGACACGCAAGGAGCTCAGCTTTTCATCGGACCAAGAAGATCGAACGATGGGTTCTTCTATAGGCGAAGATTTCATTTTTTGGATGAAGGGCCAAGTGAGTCCTACCGATTGATGGTATAGATCTCACTTTGGATCCTAGGTGTGGCCGATGGCCCACCTTGATTCCCATGATCATTCCATGATGGGGCCATTCTCCATGGACCCCATCATGATGTTGAATGGAGGGCCCATAGTGTCATGGTCTCTCCATCTCTCTCTCTCTCTCTCTCTCTCTCTCTCTCTCTCTCTCTCTCTCTCTCTCTCTCCCTTTTCTCTTGATTTTGGCCCATGACGTATGTATTTTATCCATGTTGTCCATCTTTGTGGGACCCACTTAATGGACGTGTAGGATCTACACTGTCCAGGCCACATGGGCCCTACTTTAATGATGATGGGAAAAACATAAATATCATATTGATCAAGTGGGTCATGTCCATGTGGGACCCACCTTGATGAAAACTCACACTGTCCAATGTCCCTAGACGCTGGACGTGGGTCGAGTGAAGTGTGAAATGACTATGAGTTGTACTCACAGTAACCTAAATAAAAAATAAAATAAAATAAGTTTAGATTATGCTTTTTGGGTGGGCCACTTATATAGGCCCCACCTTGATGCATTGATCCAATCCACATCATCTATCCCTTTCCCTGGCTCATTTTAGGTGTTGAGCCAAAAAATGAAACCAATCTGATTATCTAGTGGGCCATAGTATAAAAAACTATAGTTTTTACCATTGAAAACCACCCAATATTTCTATACCCCAAAACACCTCGAATATTGGGCTTGTTGGGCTTGTTTTGAGCCATAGGAGCTAATGGACGGGGTGGATCCACCTGATGTAGGCCCCACCTACGAAAACCCACCAAAAAACATATTTTTTTTTAAAAAAACAAAGCATGTAGCAGCACCTGCTGTTACAACGTCAGCAGCGTAGGATGCTGCTGCCGTGAACATGAAGGGGCTGGGACCGTGGGTCCCAGTCATGTCCCCCACCATGATGTGGACCCCACATTAACACCATGCATTTGGTTGGCCCCTTATGGCAATGAGCCATCCCCAAAAATCAACCGTATAAAATACTCAGGTGGCCCACGTCACAGGAAACAGAGGACTGAACGTCTTCCATTAGAACCCTTTTTGGGTTTTCACATAAGTTTTGGTACATTATGAAATTTATTTTTACTTTGTATCCAGGTCCGTGTGACCTTACTAATAGATTGGATGGTAAATAAACGTTATGGTGGGCTCCACGTGGGACCCACCCAGTAGTAGCATGGCTACTGCCATGACGTCACCAGGCTCTATGGGACCCCATTACATGTGTTCTATATAGTCGTCCGTCTAGTACGTGGTCGACCCCACACGTGTGGGATGGGGCCACCTTGCACACCTATGTAGTTTCATCCAGGTTGTCCGTCCATCTATGGACATTGGTCGGGCCTAGATGTCTTTTATCTATTACATCATAATATAATATAATATAATATATATTATAATTTATATTATTATATTATATCGTGATATGGATTAGCTGTCTGCCACATGTACCAACTATATAACTATTGTGGTAACACAGTTATGCTGTGTGGAGCCCACCTTTATGTATTTATATCCACACTGTCCATAATGTTTGGATGGTGTTGGACAACATTTGGACGGTGCCCATTTACATGGATAATGTTTGGATGGTGCTAACTTACCTAGATAATGTTTGGACAGTGCCGATCATCATTAGTGTTGCCCATGTGATGTGGCCCACTTGTCATAATTATGGCCCGTTGTTGAGGCCCACCTTAATGTGTATGAGGCTGATTGTTAAGGCCTAGCTTGATATATTTACATAAGGCCTATGTTATGATGTCCATTGTGATGTATTTGGGGCCCATGGGTTGAGGCCCATTGTGATGTATTTGGGGCCCATGGATTGAGGCCCATTATGTTATATTAAGGACCCTGGGTTAAGGCCCATTGTGATGTATTAAGGCCCATGGGTTGAGGCCTAATGGGATGTTTCTAAGGCCCATCGCAATGTGTAATTCCACCATGATTATGTAATTACATTTATGGCAGGCCATGCCCTAGGACAATGTTGGTTTGACGTCCATATTGTAAGAATAATATTCATTAAATGTCTGCATTATAACTCTCCCTAGAGCCCATTGATAGGCCCATACTTATTGTGTGTAGGCCATCAAGGCCCATCTTCATTATAAGGATAGTTCATCACCATATAAAATGCTTAGTATAACTCCATGATTCATGCCCATATGTATCATATGTATGCCTGATATAAGGAATGTTTGATCATAACATACGTCATAGGGCAGACTATTTATGGGACTACTTATGAGATGGAGTGCCCACTTTATCGCGCCATAAGCGCACGAATGCTGCATGACTGGATAGTGTGACTCATGCATTTAGCATATATGTGACTTGATCATTATGCGCCCTAGCGACATCAGGGCTGTGGCCTCCACAGGCACATCATGGATGGCTAAATCAGACACCAAAAATACTTCGTTCTAGCACTATGGGTACTTAGGATGTCCTTGGGTGAAAATTCTAGAATCTCTAAGGGAAGAAAGTGCCCCAACGTTTAGACTGAGTGAAACATGAGCGCCCAAGTGCTGAATACCAGTAGACCGCATCTCCCACTGTGTCGTTGTTGGTTGGGAGAGGGTGTGGCCTTATTCGCCCAAGTGAGGGGGCTATAAGCTAGACTAAGTATGACCAACTCGTAAATGGGTCCACTATCGATGAGCCAGTAGGTATTAGTAGACTGCTAGCTAGGCGGATAGTGAGGTCTCTTCCACTTGCTGGGTTATACAGCTAGGGAGGACGCAGTTGGTGTGGAGTGTAATAGACCCCAGTGATTTCCTCAGAGAGCAACCATACTGATATGTGGACTTATTGAGCAGGAATTGCATATCCATTCATTCATTCATTCACTATCCACTCAGTCTGATGGTGTGTAACTATTTATTATGTGTACCTTCGCATGGCTAGGATTTCAGTTGGGCATGCGACTAACCTGAGATCAGGAGTTTACCACATTGAAATTAGACTATCTAAATTTAGGTAATGGACTGTTTTGGATAGAAGTCCCTTGTGGTGGACCCCATAGCCTGCGATACTACGTACTATCATCTCGACTTCACATTCCAGCATGGTCATTTCATTCGCACTGCATATTACATTGCATTTACAATACTTAGCATTTTAGGCTATTATGTTTTTACACTTATATGGCCTAGATGCCTGGCTCATTAGGATTTACATATTGCATTGCATCCTCAGCATTTATTATTATCTTATTATGTTTTGCATCACATAGCCTTGGTACAACTGATTGCGCTCATGGACTTACCAGTTTATTTTCACTTATTCCGATGATGTATGATTTATGGGCTTTATGATATACTTGGCACTTATCTTGTGAACACACATTCACCACCCTCTATGCTTTTGTAAGCTTATGTACGATAGATGCATGCAAGTGGTGTTAGGTTGTAGCAGCGTTGAGCTTGGAGCGTGCAACTATCCTCTGGAGCTTTTATTTTGATATATGTATTTCCCTTTCAGCATTGTATTGAAATGATGATATTAGTGGATATGTGATGATGATGTTACCTTTATGATTTGGGTATACTTGTGGTTATGCTTCTTATGAGATAAATGTATGTTGGAAAATCCTCCTTATAGGATCCTAGGATTGGAACCTGGCATATGTACACTGGGGGCCGAGAATGGGGGGTTTGGCGATCGAGATTCCTGTGAATTTGATTTTCAGGTTTGGGGTGTGACAGAAGTTGGTATTAGAACATAACATGGTAATACCTGAAGATAACATCACATATCAGCTGATAGCTACCCTTTCACTCTATGATTGTTGAGAACTTAAAATGGTTAGAACCCTGAGTTTGAATAACTTAGAGATTTTTTGATATAGCTCCCTACCGTTGAGATTATGAGGATGCATAATATTTCAGTTTTGATCATTTCTGATCAGGATCCGAGGTCCAATTGGATCATCGTAGTGTTGATGAGGCGTTTTGGGAGCAGGAGGCTAAGATTCACAGGCGTTGTCCCCAACTCTTAAATGTTTGATTATGTTGGCATGTTGTGTTCAGATAAGATTTTCCTCCCTTGGTTGAGCTCTGTATTGGTTGTGTCGTGTTTTAAATTTTAAGGATGAAATTTTTATTAGGTGGGAAGAGCTGTAAGACCGGAATCTTAGTCCATACTATTTCGTCGTCTCCTGCGATCCTTCCCGACGAATTCGAGCGACTTGTGACCATAATTGATGTTTGTGAATGACCCTAAGTTGTATCCCGTAGATCTGAGTCAGCTTAATCCGAGACTTGTACCATTACGACCGCACCATCGCCACAGTTCCAACGCCGTGACTCGCGCACCAACCCGATAACCAAGTTAAAAGATGTGTGCCCACGTTTATTTTGAAGAAACGACGCGCGTTTATAATCCCAAGAGAATGTCTACAACATGTCCCATTAATCAATCACTCAAATCAATCAATCAATTACCTCATGTCAAGTACAAGAGCAACCCATGCTTTCTTTCTCCAAAAGTCAAGCAAACCTCAAAAGTCAACAAGTCTCTCACCTTACATCCATCACTCACCTCACATCCATCACCTCTCCCTTACAACCACCTCCCTCTCTCCTCTCTCTCATTCACATATTCCAAGTAAGAGGAGAGGGTGGACATCCATGCATTCTAAGGAGAGAAAGTGGTTTTGTGTGGCCCACTTTTCAACCCAAGAACTTTCATCCTAGTCATTCATTTCTCATCTTTCACCATTAAAGTGACATACAAGGAGCTCAGCTTTCCATCGGACCAAGTAGATCGAACGGTGGGTGCTTCTATAGGACTAGATTTCTTTTTTTATGAAGCGTTAAGTGGGTCCTACCGATTGATGGCATGGATCTCACTTTGGATCCTAGGTGTGGCCGATGACCCACCTTGATTCCCATGATCATTCCATGACGAGGCCATTCTCCATGGACCCCATCATGATGTTTATTTTTCCTTGCATGGATAACGTCATCCAGACCTTGCATTTCGGTGGAGAAAGGATCTCCACCGTTGATTTTAATCAGTAGACCCATATGTAATGGGACCCCCTTGATGTATGTTGTAATGATTGGAAGGGAGGGCCCATAGTGTAGGGGTCCCTCCATCACTCGATCTCTCACTTTTTCTCGCCCTTTTCTCTTATTTTGCCCCATGATGTATGTATTTTATCCATGTTGTCCATCTTTGTGGGACCCACTTAATGGACGAGTAGGATCTACACTGTCCAGGCCACATGGGCCTTACTTTAATGATGATGGGAAAAACATAAATATCATATTGATCAAGCGGGCCACGTCCATGTGGGACCCCCCTTGATGAACACTCGCACTGTCTAGTGTCCCTGGACGCTGGACGTGGGTCGAGTGAAGTGTGAAATGACCATGGGCTATACTCATAGTAACCTAAATAAAAAAATAAAATAAGTTTAGTTTATGCTTTTTGGGTGGGCCACTTATATAGGCCCCACCTTGATGCATTGATCCAATGCACGCCATCTATCCCTTTTCCTAGCTCATTTTAGGCGTTGAGCTGAAAAATGAAACCAATTTAATTATCTGGTGGGCCATAGTATAGAAAACTGTAGTTTTTACTATTGAAAACCACCTAATATTTCTATACCCCAAAACATCTCGAATATTAGGCTTGTTGGGCTTATCTTGAGCCATAGGAGCCAGTGGGTGGGGTGGATCCACCTGATGCAGGCCCCACCTACAAAAAACCACCGAAAAACATATTTTAAAAAAAACAAAGCACGAAGCAGCACCTGCTGCTGCAGCCTCAACATCGCAGGACGCTGCGCCGTAGATGTGAAGGGGCTGGGACCGTGGGTCCCAACCGTGGCCCCCACCATGATGTGGACCCCACATCAACACCGTACATGTGGTTAGCCCCTTAGGGCAGTGGGCCACCCCCAAAAATCAGTCGTATACAATACTCAGGTGGCCCACATCATAGGAAATAGTGGGACTCAACGTCTGCCATTGGAACCCTTTTTGGGTTTTTACAGAAGTTTTGGTACATTATGAAATTTATTTTTACTCTGCATCCAGGTCCGTGTGACCTTACCAACAAATTGGACAGTAAATAAACGTTAAGGTGGGCCCCATGTGGGACCCACATCATGGTTGTGTTTATCCATAACGTCCATCCACCCAACAGCAGCATGGCTACTGCCATGATGTCACCAGGCTTTGTGAGACCCCATTACATGTGTTCTACACAACCATCTGTCCAGTACGTGGCCGACCCCACACATGTGGGATGGGGCCACCTTGCACACCTGCGTAGTTTCATCTAGGCCATTCGTTCATCTCTGGACGTTGGTTGGGTCTGGATGCCTTTTATCTATTACATCATAATATAATATAATTTATATTATTATATTATATCGTGATATGGATTGGCTGTCTGCCACACGCACCAGCTATATAATTGTTGTGGTAACGCAGTTATGCTGTGTGGAGCCCACTTTTATGTATTTATATCCACACCGTCCATAATGTTTGGATGGTGTTGGACAACATTTGGACGGTGCCCATTTACATGGATAATGTTTGGACGGTGCTAACTTACTTGGATAATGTTTGGACAGTGTCGATCATCATTAATGCGGCCCTTGTGATGTGGCCCACTTATCATAATTATGGCCCGTTCTTGAGGCCCACCTTATCGTGTATGAGGCTCGTTGTTGAGGCCCACCTTGATATATTTATATAAGGCCCATGTTATGAGGCCCATTGTGATGTATTCAAAGGCCCATGGGTTAAGGCCCATTGTGATGTATTTGGGACCCATGGGTTGAGGCCCATTATGATATTAAGGCCCTTGGGTTAAGGCCCATTGTGATGTATTAAGGCCCATGGTTGAGGCCCAATGGGATGTTTCTAAGGCCCATCGTAATATGTAATTCTACCATGGTTATGTAATGACATTTATGGCGGGCCATGCCCTGGGAGCAATGCTGGTTTGACGTGCACATTATAAAAATAATGTTGGTTAACTGTCCACATTATAACTCTCCCTAGGGCCCATTGATTGGCCCATATTTGTTGTGTGTAGGTCATCAAGGCCCATCTTCGTTGTAAGGATAGTTCATCACCATATAAAATGCTTAATATAACTCCATGATTCATGCCCATACGTATCATATGTATGCCTGATATAAGGAATATTTGATCATAGCATACGCCATAGGGCAGACTATTTACAGGACTCCTTATGAGACGGAGTGCCCATATTATCGCGTCGTATGCGCAGGATTGCTACCTGACTGGATAGTGTGACTCATGCATCTCGCATATACGTGACTTGATCATTGTACGCCCTAGCGACATTAAGGCCGTGGCCTCCACAGGCACATTGTGGATGGCTAAATTGGACACCGAAAATACTTGGTTCTATCATTATGGGTACTTAAGATGTCTTTGGGTGAAAATCCTAGAATCTCTAAGGGCAGGAGGTGCCCCAACATCTAGATCAAGTGGAACATGATCGCTCGAGTATCGAATACCAGTAGACCGTGTCTCCCACTGTGTCATGGTCAGTTGGGAGGGGGTGTGGCCTTATCCGGCCAAGTGAGGGGCTATAAGCTAGGCTAAGTATGACCAGCTCATAAATGAGTTCGCTATCGATGAGGAAAGTAGGTATTGACAGACTACTGGCTAGGTGGATAGTGGGGTCTCTTCCACTGGCTGAGTTGTGTAACTAGGGAGGAGGCAATCGATGTGGAGTATAATAGACCCCAGTGATTTCCCCAGAGTGCAAGCATACTGATATGTGGACTTATTGAGTTGTAATTGCATATCCATTCATTCATTCACTATTCACTCGGGCTAGTGGTGTGTAACTATTTGTTACGTGTACCTTCGCATGGCCAGGATTTCGGTTAGGCATGCGACTAACCTAAGATCAGGAGTTTATCACATTGAGTCAGACTCTCCAAATTTAGGTATAGGACTGGTTTAGATAGAAGTCCCTTGTGATAGACCCCGTAGCCTGCGATACTACGTACTATCATCCCGACTTCACATTCTAATATAGTCATTTCATTCACATTGCATATTACATTGCATTCGCAGTACTTAGCATTTTGGGTTACTATGTTTTTGCTCTTATTTGGCCTAGATGAGGTTGATGGTATTCGTGACTTATCAGGATTTGTATATTGCATTGCATCCTCAGCATCTGTTATTGTCTTATTATATTTTTCATCGCATAGCCTTGGTACGGCTGATATCACTCATGGACTTACCAGTATATTTTCACTTATTCCAATGATGTATAATTTATGGACTTTATGGTATACTTGACACTTATCTTATACACACACTTTCACCACCCTCTAAGCTTTTGTAAACTTATGCATGATAGATGCGTGCAGGTGGTGTTAGGTTGCAGCAGTGTTGAGCTCGAAGCGTACAGCTGTCCTCTAGAGCTTTGATTTCGTTATATGTAATTGCCTTTCATCATTATATTTAAATGATTATATTAGTGGATATGTGATGATGATGTTGCCTTTATGATTTGGGTATACTTGTAGTTATGCTTCTTATGAGACAAATGTACATTAGAAGATCCTCCTTGTAGAATCCTAGGATCGGAACCTAGCATATGCACACTAAGGGCTGAGAATGGGGTACTACGGAGGTTGTCGGCACCGGGTTTGGCGATCGAGATTCCTGTGAATCTGATTTTCGGGTTTGGGGTGTGACATATGTACCATGTCTAACAGTAGCCTTCCCAGGGCTCTGTATAATCCAAGACGGGGACAATGGGCCTAGCCCATATGTCGAGATAGGTTCTATACACCTTATACCACATATTCTTCCATCTATAGCAAGGAGGTGATGATGATGTGCTAATGTCAAGGATGGGCCTTACACTTGTCTCAAAAGGTAAATGGATAGTGTGGATGATACATACATAACATGTGGTCCTAATAATTGATTATGTGGTAGGATACATCTCATGGAGAGTTTCAAGCGGGTATACAATAAGTGGGCTTCCTCACTCTCTTTAACATGACAACTAGGCTTTCCTATAAGTGCCCGTTACGTATACAAGGCAGCCCTTGGTAAAATCCACGCATCTAGGACTACGTAACCCTACAAACAGTCCTGCTCATCATCTAAGTGGGCATCAAGTTTAGGTTACTAAGATTGGATAAACACATGTATTTAGGTGTAACACCCTGAAAATCGGGGGTCGTGTATAAACTCAACTCCCGAGTTCCAGACCGTCACTTATGCAACAAAAATGGTTATGATTCAATGTTGTCTGATTTAAAGCATTCACATGAGTAAAAGTATACCAAAACTGCAATTCATACTTCAGATCCAGTGATAAAAGCAAGCGGAAGACTAAACAAGATATATATCACTGTATGGAAAAACAAAGTAATCTCAACTGTCTCCAAAGTATGACTACATCTCTGAGTCTCATATACATGTACATAACAAAAGAATAATGTTCAAAAAAGAAAAGTCCCACTGATGTCCCCTCGATCCAGGTCACCTACGGGAAGCCGTCATGATACTGCATATACGAGAACTCATCCTGGTCCTCGTCATCATCTAGCTCCACCTCCTGGATCTCATCGTCACCTGCAACTACAACAGGGTCTGGTGGGTGTTGCAAACACCATCCCGTAACGTGGGAATGAGTGATCAACTCAGTGGAATCATAGAGCAAAGATTAGCATGTTCACAATTCAATCACGCGATAATAGTAACGCAGTAAATCAGACAAGTCCTAAAACTGTTGTTAATGCAAGATGATATGACGTGATGTATGCCCTCACCGACGATCACCCTCATACGGCAACATCTTACGACCGCGGCATGCCACACTCCCTAGAGTGCTCCACATCTTCCAGGCACATGCAATGCTATGGTGATATGATTACCAAGTTATTATTAGTCCATTCAAACAGCAGGATTGGGAAACTAAGGTACCTCCCTTGTATCAATCCCAACACGGATCCTGTCTAGGGTCGTCACTCCTAGTAATCTCATACGATGTACATTTCGTAGGTCACTGCAAGGGCTGCCAGGGCTGTTGCTCGCACTCGTTGCACCGCTCCCCCATCACCTTATCAATACAGGCCTACTGTACTCTACTGCACGGAAGGGTCGTCGCCTCCTGTGAACTCAGAATACGCTCGCGGTCACTACAAAGGGCTCGTCGCCTGATCAGTGTAGGCCGACAGCTAGAATATAGTGTCCCATACCACCATAATCTGCTCACGAGTCAAGGTGCTCACTGGTCACTACGGGGAGGTTTGTGGCCCCAGCGTAGGCCGACAGCTCGACCACGGTGTCCCATACCACCATGCCCGGCTCATGAGTCTTCGTGGATCAAGGTACCACGGTTAATAGGGTTTACAATGGTAAGTTCAGTACCCTAGGTTCAAGCAGTTATGTTACATACAAGGTGAACAAACATCGGCCAGTCGGGTTACTTGACGGGCTCGACTAGCGCGATCGCATATCGAATTGAACGACATGAAGTGCATAAAACACTTCGCGTGGCCAAACCACTGCCGCCAACTCTCAACACGAATCACATTCATCTACGCGTCGTTCGTGGCTATGACCAGTCAGCCACGAAATCGCTCGGTTACCGACTGCCTGGACTGAGTCAAGTCCCACACATCTATGGAATTACTATACAAGGTATTAGAATTGAAATACATCATGTGAGCATGTTAACACATGTTATAACTTTCAACTTAAGCAAATCTTCAAGGCATACTTCCCATGCATATTCAACTTAAGCAAATCCTCAAGCACATACATTCCATGCATATAATGAAATCATGCATTTTGTCAACATGTAGAAAATCATTTAGGTCGGCATAATAATTGAAAAATCAATCACAAAGTATCAAATAACATCATTTAGTTCAATACATACTAATACAAGCATTTATACAAACACATGCACTACACACTTAGGTCTACATATAGCATGTCGACCCAAAGTGTGCACTAGGCGAATCTCTTCGCCAAACTAATTATGCACGCATTCCTAACTTCCTAATGCGACAACAAACCATGTCAATCACATCAGCAAAGTATGAATGCAAACAGTACTTCCTACAAATGACTAAAATGCCCTAAATCTCATATTCTTCGTTAGCTTACGAAAGGGGAAACGGAGAGCATTTTGTACATGTCAAACGGCGATGCCGTCAAGAATCTACTATTAAACGACATTGAAAGCATTGGGAACCGTCAATCCAAGCGTCTAAAATCCTCACCTAGTGTCTTGTAGACTCGGGAATTGAAGCGGAGTGTATATGCTTCGTCTACGGCGAGTAAGGAGCCTAATACATAAGATCCATAAGCTACATCGCCATGGAAACAAGAAAAACTCAAATCACCAACTATTTAGGGTTTTTACTTACCTAGGATTGCGGTGGAATCGCCGGGAAAGCGGTAGAGGAGTGTCGCTTAAGCACGTGCAACACGTAGCACAAGTGGCGGGAAGAACTCTCCCACTCTCTCACAATCTCTCACTCTTTTTCTCTCTCCCAAGCTAGGGCTTCTCTCAAATTCGGATGGGAGAGAGGAGTGAGGGTTTCAACCCCTTTTATAGCCTAAAACATTCCCAAAATAGGCTTGGGAACAATGTTTACTTGGTGCCTAACCAAATCGGGGCCGTTTCGGTCCAAAAGGGCATTTCTGGAGGTCCCCAGGCCAAATGCGGTCGGACTTAAGCTCATGCATACTGGATCTAGCACACATCCAGTTTTCAGACCGGTTGGGTTCCCAGATCGCACGTGGCGGCCCAGTTTCAGTTTAACGGTCACCGCACCAAGATCAGGCCTATAAGTCTCGTGATATATAATAGATATTTTTCCTGATCCAAGGGTGTGATTTGGCTGTATTCTGACGGTCAGAATGCTTAATACTGATGCGTCAAATTTGTGTGCCAGATTTGAATTTGAAATTTCAACTATGTCCCTATTCACACTCTCTTCGGTCCGGGCTCAATGAAATAGCCTGTGATAATCGGTTTGACTTGATTTTTGGAATGAGTGTCAAGCCCAGCTAGACGGTCCTAACGGTCTAAGATAGGAGGTATCGGACTTTCAACGTGCGGTCTAGATCCAATACAAAGATTCAAAGTGGTCCAGAGAACAAACCGGCTTAGAGTTTGATCCGAGGCTTTAGAGCATTATAGCACCCTTAGTTCCACTCGCTTCGGGCCTTGTAGAACGTATTTAAAGTGATCAGGGACCATTTCCCAGCTATTCTAACGTTGCACTAGCTAACCTAGTCAAATTTTCCAAAGGAATGAATTCTACGCAAATTCGGGTCGAGTTGGTACTCGAGCCCAAGGATGGATTTTTCACGGGCGTTACAATCTACCCCCCTTAACAAATAATTTCGTCCTCGAAATTTTGTACCTTTTCGTACTCCTCGAGAAGCTGTGGGTAGTTCTTTCTGATCTCGGCTTCTGTCTCCCAAGTAGCCTCCTCCTCAGTATGATGCGTCCATAGTACCTTCACAAGGGGAATCACCTTGCTACGCAGTACCTGCTCCTTCCGGTCTAAGATGCGTGTCGGTCGCAGGATATAAGTAACATCCTCTCCTAACTGCACCTGCTCCCATCTGATGATATGAGAAGGATCAGCAACGTACTTCTTCAGCATAGAAACATGAAATACGTTGTGGACGCTCGCGAGGGGCGTGGGTAAAGCCAATCGGTAAGCCACTGCTCCCACACGATCGAGGATCTGAAATGGACCAATGTATCGCGGTGTCAGCTTCCCCTTCTTTCCGAACCGAAGGACTCCCTTCATAGGGGAAACTCGCAAAAACACATGATCCCCGACTGTGAACTCTAGTGGTCTCCGTCTCGTATCGGCGTAGCTCTTCTGTCTGCTCTGCGCTGTAAGAAGCCGACGTCGAATAATATCGATCTTCTCTGACGTCGCCTGCACCAACTCTGGGCCAATCAAGCTGCGCTCACCGACCTCTAACCAGCAATGCGGTGCGCGACAAGGTCGCCCATACAGCGCCTCATAAGGTGCCATGCCGATACTCGCCTGGAAGCTATTGTTGTACGCAAACTCCGCATATGCAAGACAGTCATCCCAACTGTCCTTGAAGTCCAATGCGCAAGCTCGCAACATGTCCTCCAGGATCTGGTTCACTCGCTCTGTCTGTCCGTCCGTCTGTGGGTGGAAGGCAGTACTGAACTTCAACTTCACACCCATGGCCTCCTGAATGCGAGTCCAGAAAATAGAAGTGAACCGCGTGTCTCTGTCCGACACGATCTCCAACGGAACTCCATGCAGACGCACGATCTCTCTAATATACAATCTAGCCAGCTCGTCTGCAGAGTTCGTAACTCTGATCGGTAGGAAGTGCGCCGACTTCGTCAATCGGTCGACGATCACCCAAATGGAATCATGCCCCTTCCTCGTCTTCGGCAACCCAGAAATGAAGTCCATGGAAATGAAATCCCACTTCCACTCTGCAATCGGCATAGGCTGCAAAAGTCCAGGTGGTCGGCGATGCTCTGCCTTCACCTGTTGACAAGTGAGACAACGAGACACGAACTCAGCAATGTGGGTCTTCATACCTTCCCACCAGTACGTCCTCTTCACGTCACGATACATCTTCGTGCTGCCAGGATGCATCGCGAGTCTAGTAGAATGCGCAGCCTCGAGAATCTCTCGTCTCAAGTCAGGGACATCAGGAACGCATAGGCGGCCACGGTAACGTAAACCCCCATCCATGCCAACTCGCCAGTCGGCGTCATCATCATCACTGGCCTGCTCTCGAAGCTCAGTAAGATGCGCGTCGTCCCTCTGCGCCTCGATGACACGGTCATCGATCGGGGATCGCACCTGAACATGTGCGATGAACTCAAATGGCTCCTCTACGGTGAGTTTCTGCTCAAAGTCTCGCAAAAACTCAACCATATCCCACTCGGCAACCATCAGCGGAGCCGCAAACTCTATCGCCTTCTTGCGGCTCAACGCATCAGCCACAAGGTTCGCCTTCCCAGGATGGTAAGAGACTTCAAACTTGAAGTCCTTCAGCGTCTCCATCCATCGCCGCTGCCTCATATTCAAGTCCCGCTGTGTGAATATGTACTTGAGGCTCTTGTGGTCGCAAAAGAGCTCGAACTCCTCTCCATAGAGGTAATGTCTCCAGAGTCTCAGTGCGAATATCACGGCTGCCAACTCCAGGTCGTGTGTAGGGTAATTCTCCTCGTGCTTCCTTAATTGTCTCGAGGCATACGAAATTACCCTGTCCCTCTGCATAAGGACACAACCCAAACCAACGCTAGACGCGTCAGTGTATATAGTGTATTTAACCCCTTGCTCTGGCAATACTAGCACAGGGGCGGACGTAAGTCTGTCCTTCAGCTCCTGAAAAGCTGACTCCGCCTTATCATTCCAGGCGAACTTCACGTCCTTCCGTGTCAACTGAGATAAGGGTCTCGCGATCTTCGAGAAATCCTGAATGAAGCGCCGATAGTAGCCAGCGAGACCCAAGAAACTCCTCACCTCAGTGACAGAACCAGGCTGCTCCCAGTCCTGCACCGCAGCTACCTTAGACAGGTCAACTGCCATGCCATCCTTGGACACCACGTGTCCCAGAAACTTCACCTCCTGCTTCCAGAAGTCGCACTTCTTATACTGTGCGAACAACTGGTGCTGTCTGAGCGTATCAAGGACCAAACGCAAGTGCTCCTCATGCTCATCTCGACTCCTAGAGTATACCAAAATGTCGTCGATGAAGACAACGACGAATCGATAGAGGAAAGGCCGCAATACTCGGTTCATCAGATCCATGAACACGGCCGGTGCGTTCGTGAGACCGAACGACATCACGAGGAACTCGTAGTGACCAAAACTGGTCCTGAACGCTGTCTTCTGCACGTCCTCATCTCTGACGCGCAGCTGATGATATCCTGACTGAAGGTCAATCTTCGAGAAGTACTGCGCTCCTCTCAACTGATCAAACAAGTCATCGATCCTGGGCAAAGGGTACTTGTTCTTCACTGTGAGTTGGTTCAGCCTGCGATAATCAATACACAATCGTAGCGAACCATCCTTCTTCTTCACGAACAAGACCGGTGCTCCCCAAGGAGATACGCTAGGCCGTATAAGGCCAAGCTCTAGTAGACCGTCAATCTGCGTCCTCAACTCCTCCATCTCACATGGTGCCATGCGATACGTCGGCAGTGAGACGGGTGTAGAACCAGGAATCAGATCGATAGTGAAATCGATCTCACGTCTGGGCGGCAAACCAGGGATCTTCCTGAACAGATCCCCGAACTCAGAAACAACTGGCGTCTGCTCAAGTACCTGGGCACCAGCGTCGCGCAACAGGGTGGCGTAGCTAAGAATGCGGAAAGGAAGATTTACCCGCACTGAAAATGTGAAAGGCGTGCCCTCAGGCTCGTACACCGTCACCACACGAGCCTCGCAGTCAATCTCGGCTCTCGCTGCAGTCAACCAGTCCATGCCAAGAATGACGTCGAGATATACGAGCGAGGGATCGACGACTAAATCAAGAGTCATCGTCCTGCCTCCCAGATCAAGTAAACAACCCTCACACATCTGGGTGACATCCGAATAATCTCCATGAGCTGCAAGGACTCGCACGCTATCCATAGTAATAGTCTGCAACCCAAGACGTCTGACTACGGCACGCGATATCAAAGAAATCGTGGAACCAGTGTCCACCATGACA
Organism: Magnolia kwangsiensis; assembly: GCA_037074715.1. Taxonomy (NCBI): domain Eukaryota; kingdom Viridiplantae; phylum Streptophyta; class Magnoliopsida; order Magnoliales; family Magnoliaceae; genus Magnolia; species Magnolia kwangsiensis. The sequence continues at coordinate 122,526,297 of CM073576.1, forward strand.
AGAACGGGAGTACCTCCGATATGGCCCGTGACCTCGAAGGCTGAATGCTGGAAAGTCGGCGTCGTAGCTGCCTCAGCGGTCAGTGCATGAACTCGAGCCTGCTGTGGCCGGTTCGGCCGCTGTGTCAAGGGCCGTGGGGGCTGTCGAATCTGCGATACTGTGGGTCTGAAAGAGGACTGCGCAGGAGCTGACCGTATAGGCGGTGCTGATATCGCCTGCGGACGTACACGATCAATCTTCTGCGGCGGCGAGAACCCACTGTCCCGCATCCTCGTAAAGCAACTCGGCGCTAGGTGGCCCGTCCTCCCACAGTATGTGCATGATAGATCAGGGCGCCGAAACGGTCCTACTGGCGCCGTGGTCCTGGTAGGAGGATCAATGCGAGGCCTCTTGCCCGCGAAGGGCCTATCTGGCAACTCCGGTCGCGGCCTAGAAGTAGTCGGGCCTCGTGATCGCGCAAGTCGATCCACGTCCTGCTCTGCCCGCATGGACATGTGAACCAACTCCGCATAGGAGGAGAAACTGATACAGCACATCTTCTACCGAATATCCGGTCGCAAGCCCTCCAAAAAGCGCCGTATGCGAATCTGCTCATCAGCTAAAATCGTCGGGACGTACCTGCCCAACTCTGTGAACCGATGCTCATACTCGGTGACCGTCATCGCTGCCTGCCTGAGACGGAGAAACTCATTCTCCCTCTCGTGTCTGTAGGTCTGAGGATAATACTTCTCATGGAAGCGAAACTCGAATGCTGCCCATGTCCATACGAAGTCTGCGGTAACAGTCCGCAATACACTATCCCACCACATACTGGCCTCTCTCTCAAACTGGAAGGTAGCCAGCTCTACCTGCTCTGCCTCAGTACAGTGCAACATGCGCAGAATCTTCGACACTCGGTCGAGCCAAAACTCAGCCTCCTCGGGTCTGTGAGAACCCGTGAAAGTAGGAGGCCGCAAGCGCTGAAATCGCTCGAGAAGGCCTCGTGTGTCGGCAGGATTCCCCGCAGGGAAAGCAGGCTGCGCAGGAAGTGCTATGCCCTCATCCTGGGCGTAAGCATAGGCATCCTCAGCTGGATGCGCAGGTGGTGCAGGCGGAGTAGATGCAGTCGCACCCCCACCCTGGGCTAACGTCCCGACTATGGTAGTCAATAACTGCTGCTGCTGTAGCATCATAGCCATCATCTGCTCGAATCTATCAGGTGGCGGAGCAGGCTGTGGCAGATGAGGTGCGGAAGTAGATGCGCGCTGTGGCTCTCTAACTGATGGTGTAAATGGCGGTGGTCCATCTGTAGGACCAGTAGCAGGCTGAGACGATCGAACAGTCTCAGGAATCGGGCCCACAGCAGGGTCCGGACGAGTGCCAGACTGAGAAGGAGCCTGATCCATCTGCTCTAACAATGAAAGCCGAACCGCGCTCCTCGTAGTCTTAGGTGGCATTCCCTATATTCAAAATAGGGCGCAACCTTGTCAGTCTCAATTGCACAAATACACCACAATCATTCACTAAAGAGTCAAAGGCATTCCATGCATTTCAATTAATCAAAATTGTCACAATACAAGGGATATATCCTTACAAGCATCATGACCAGAATGACATGGAAATTAAGACAGTTAAGCAACAGCGACAAAAGCAAAGCACTAGCCCTAATAGGCTTTACACACATGAAACAGAAAATAGCTAACTACTCATAACAACATCAAAGATCGCGTTGCTAGTCGGAGTCTGGCGACGGAGGAGGAGCACCCTTATCCTGTAAGCAACACAGGATTGCCTTCAAGGTGCGAGTCACCTTGCCAAATTTCTTCTTCGTAACGGCCTTGGCATCAGCGACCTCTGCTCGAAGTTCTTGGACTTCCCTTCGCAAAGCGGTCTGACTCTCCTCCATCCGAGCAATGCGATCGTCAATAGTAGTCTGCGCAGAAGGAGGAGGACTCTCATCAGTATCCTGAGCCTCCTCTTCTGCTTCTTCCTGAGTCTCTTCCTGAACTTCTGCACTAGGTTCTCCTTCGCTTTGATCTTCCTCTTCGTCAAAGTCGTCCCCACTATCCCTTTCAAGTTGATTTTCACGATATTGCGACCCAATCTTCATCTTAACCATCGTCGACTCATCGATGGTGTGAATCGATACCGGCAATTCGGGTCCAAGTCTATAGGCAAACTCAAGCGCAATCTTGCAAATGAGTCGGCCAAAGGGAAGGGATTCGGATGTTCTTCTCGACCTGGCTATGAGAACTATCTGCCGTAAGATGAAAGTGGCCATACATACGTTCTCTCCCTGAGCCACCAGAAATAAGAAATCGACCATAAGACGTGTACATTCAATGCGGTTCGTCGACCTGGGATAGACATTGAACGTGCAGATATGGTGCAGCAGGCGCAAATCCTCAGACATGTACGTCGCCTTGAGGCTATTATTAGGCTGCCATGGAACCAACTTACCGCACAGAAACCTGGTGCGGCGATCTCGTTCACGTCTAGTCCTCAAATTCTTCTCACTTGGATGTACATCACCTAGAGGCACGTTGAGAAGTCGCGCAACCAACTGGACGTCGATCGTAGCCATCCGATCTCTACCAAAAGGGATTTTGAACTGCAAGGGCTCCAAGGTAGGACTCTGGATGCTAGCATAGAAGGCACGAACAGTGCTCACATTAGCACGAGCGCGAGCTTCAAAGATCGGTCCCCAGTGCGCAGCTTCAATGCGTTCGAACAACAGATATTCGCCGAACAATCGCCCATCTACGTCCGCCTCAAATAACACTCTACGATCAGTGTATTCACCATGAGGCATCTCTGATAGGATGGTTCGTCCAAGGTGTGCATGGGGATCCAAATCCCGCTTCGTACGGCACTCCAGGACTGCAGCTGGACCTGCGGCGGCGCTTGAACTTGCGGCACCACCCCGCGGTCTTCTTAATCGAGCAGGGCGGCTCGGCCCAGCCTCGTCTGTTGCAGTTTTCCTCTTACCCATCAAAGACAGGATGGATGAGAGTGACAAAAGACCCAAAATAGCTTCCACGAAAGCCATGGAAAACGCCGAAAATGCGGAGAAATGGCTGCCCAATCTGACAAAAGGAAATCTAGGCGTCGTAGAGGGATGCTTCAAGCTTCCCAAGGCTGTAGTTTCAGGGAAAAATAAGAACAAAAAGGTGGAATGGAGCTGCCCACGATTTCAGCACTATTTGGGGGATTTTGGAGCTCCAAATGGGAAAATCTTCAAGGAAAGAGGCTGCCAACACCCAATAATCGATGGGTGGTGGTCGGTTTTGGCCAAGGAAGGGATTAGGATGGGTTTGGGTCACCGGGATTTGGAATGGAGCGCTGAAAATCAAATCTAGGGCATGCAAGGGGGCTGTTTGTGAAGGAGAGGGGTGTTTTAGGGGTTTTCGTGGGATGGGAGGTACATAGGGGTGTTGTGGGATGTATTTAAGTGGGTGCGCCCAAAGGGCAGCACCGTCCGAGGTGGCCGGCCGGCGATGCATCGCCCGGCCGGCGATGGCATCGCCGGCCAACCTCCAGGTTGGCCAGCGGGACCCCATGGGTTTGGTCCCCCATGGTCCCAGGGTCCCAAAAAGTCTAGTCCCACCCCTTAGTTCATAGTATTTTGGTCCCTATGAGCCCAAACATGTTTTTGGGGCTTTCCGGGTCCACATCGCAGTCTCGAATACCAAACTATATGATGCAGCATATGGATTTGGGGTAGAAGGATCCAGTACATCTTTCTAGCTCCTTAGTTGCTAAAGAAAGTGAAGTTAGAATGGCTTTATGGCCATTTTTTATGAAATTTTACTATTCACTGTAAAATTTGGTGAATGTACTAATTTGTGTTATTTTCACATTAGGTTTGATGCCTAACATGAAATGGATACAAAAGAACTGAAGGTTGAAGTGTTTAGAGAAGGAATTTTAAGAATTTTTGGCAAAACGGGGTTTTTTAGCCCTGGCGATTGATTACTGGAGTCGTGGTCATTCCACGGCCCAAAGATTCACTTTTGCGGTTTAAAACCGCTCATAGGACGTCTCCACCCGACTTCCTACAGCTTAGAAGTGATTCGGGTCGCTTTACGCGACCCGAGATGCGTTACAGACTCGATCTTGCGATCGATCCTTATAAACTTCGCCTATCGGCGAATCTGTGATCCTAGAAGTGTTTCTAGACCCTTCTCGCACCCACCTAAGTCAAATGAAGCGACAGCGTACGTCGCAAGACCATAACCCAGGCCCAGTATACTCTCATTCATGCTCTGATACCAACTTGTAACACCCTGAAAATCGGGGGTCGTGTATAAACTCAACTCCCGAGTTCCAGACCGTCACTTATGCAACAAAAATGGTTATGATTCAATGTTGTCTGATTTAAAGCATTCACATGAGTAAAAGTATACCAAAACTGCAATTCATACTTTAGATCCAGTGATAAAAGCAAGCGGAAGACTAAACAAGATATATATCACTGTATGGAAAAACAAAGTAATCTCAACTGTCTCCAAAGTATGACTACATCTCTGAGTCTCATATACATGTACATAACAAAAGAATAATGTTCAAAAAAGAAAAGTCCCACTGATGTCCCCTCGATCCAGGTCACCTACGGGAAGCCGTCATGATACTGCATATACGAGAACTCATCCTGGTCCTCGTCATCATCTAGCTCCACCTCCTGGATCTCATCGTCACCTGCAACTACAACAGGGTCTGGTGGGTGTTGCAAACACCATCCCGTAACGTGGGAATGAGTGATCAACTCAGTGGAATCATAGAGCAAAGATTAGCATGTTCACAATTCAATCACGCGATAATAGTAACGCAGTAAATCAGACAAGTCCTAAAACTGTTGTTAATGCAAGATGATATGACGTGATGTATGCCCTCACCGACGATCACCCTCATACGGCAACATCTTACGACCGCGGCATGCCACACTCCCTAGAGTGCTCCACATCTTCCAGGCACATGCAATGCTATGGTGATATGATTACCAAGTTATTATTAGTCCATTCAAACAGCAGGATTGGGAAACTAAGGTACCTCCCTTGTATCAATCCCAACACGGATCCTGTCTAGGGTCGTCACTCCTAGTAATCTCATACGATGTACATTTCGTAGGTCACTGCAAGGGCTGCCAGGGCTGTTGCTCGCACTCGTTGCACCGCTCCCCCATCACCTTATCAATACAGGCCTACTGTACTCTACTGCACGGAAGGGTCGTCGCCTCCTGTGAACTCAGAATACGCTCGCGGTCACTACAAAGGGCTCGTCGCCTGATCAGTGTAGGCCGACAGCTAGAATATAGTGTCCCATACCACCATAATCTGCTCACGAGTCAAGGTGCTCACTGGTCACTACGGGGAGGTTTGTGGCCCCAGCGTAGGCCGACAGCTCGACCACGGTGTCCCATACCACCATGCCCGGCTCATGAGTCTTCGTGGATCAAGGTACCACGGTTAATAGGGTTTACAATGGTAAGTTCAGTACCCTAGGTTCAAGCAGTTATGTTACATACAAGGTGAACAAACATCGGCCAGTCGGGTTACTTGACGGGCTCGACTAGCGCGATCGCATATCGAATTGAACGACATGAAGTGCATAAAACACTTCGCGTGGCCAAACCACTGCCGCCAACTCTCAACACGAATCACATTCATCTACGCGTCGTTCGTGGCTATGACCAGTCAGCCACGAAATCGCTCGGTTACCGACTGCCTGGACTGAGTCAAGTCCCACACATCTATGGAATTACTATACAAGGTATTAGAATTGAAATACATCATGTGAGCATGTTAACACATGTTATAACTTTCAACTTAAGCAAATCTTCAAGGCATACTTCCCATGCATATTCAACTTAAGCAAATCCTCAAGCACATACATTCCATGCATATAATGAAATCATGCATTTTGTCAACATGTAGAAAATCATTTAGGTCGGCATAATAATTGAAAAATCAATCACAAAGTATCAAATAACATCATTTAGTTCAATACATACTAATACAAGCATTTATACAAACACATGCACTACACACTTAGGTCTACATATAGCATGTCGACCCAAAGTGTGCACTAGGCGAATCTCTTCGCCAAACTAATTATGCACGCATTCCTAACTTCCTAATGCGACAACAAACCATGTCAATCACATCAGCAAAGTATGAATGCAAACAGTACTTCCTACAAATGACTAAAATGCCCTAAATCTCATATTCTTCGTTAGCTTACGAAAGGGGAAACGGAGAGCATTTTGTACATGTCAAACGGCGATGCCGTCAAGAATCTACTATTAAACGACATTGAAAGCATTGGGAACCGTCAATCCAAGCGTCTAAAATCCTCACCTAGTGTCTTGTAGACTCGGGAATTGAAGCGGAGTGTATATGCTTCGTCTACGGCGAGTAAGGAGCCTAATACATAAGATCCATAAGCTACATCGCCATGGAAACAAGAAAAACTCAAATCACCAACTATTTAGGGTTTTTACTTACCTAGGATTGCGGTGGAATCGCCGGGAAAGCGGTAGAGGAGTGTCGCTTAAGCACGTGCAACACGTAGCACAAGTGGCGGGAAGAACTCTCCCACTCTCTCACAATCTCTCACTCTTTTTCTCTCTCCCAAGCTAGGGCTTCTCTCAAATTCGGATGGGAGAGAGGAGTGAGGGTTTCAACCCCTTTTATAGCCTAAAACATTCCCAAAATAGGCTTGGGAACAATGTTTACTTGGTGCCTAACCAAATCGGGGCCGTTTCGGTCCAAAAGGGCATTTCTGGAGGTCCCCAGGCCAAATGCGGTCGGACTTAAGCTCATGCATACTGGATCTAGCACACATCCAGTTTTCAGACCGGTTGGGTTCCCAGATCGCACGTGGCGGCCCAGTTTCAGTTTAACGGTCACCGCACCAAGATCAGGCTTATAAGTCTCGTGATATATAATAGATATTTTTCCTGATCCAAGGGTGTGATTTGGCTGTATTCTGACGGTCAGAATGCTTAATACTGATGCGTCAAATTTGTGTGCCAGATTTGAATTTGAAATTCCAACTATGTCCCTATTCACACTCTCTTCGGTCCGGGCTCAATGAAATAGCCTGTGATAATCGGTTTGACTTGATTTTTGGAATGAGTGTCAAGCCCAGCTAGACGGTCCTAACGGTCTAAGATAGGAGGTATCGGACTTTCAACGTGCGGTCTAGATCCAATACAAAGATTCAAAGTGGTCCAGAGAACAAACCGGCTTAGAGTTTGATCCGAGGCTTTAGAGCATTATAGCACCCTTAGTTCCACTCGCTTCGGGCCTTGTAGAACGTATTTAAAGTGATCAGGGACCATTTCCCAGCTATTCTAACGTTGCACTAGCTAACCTAGTCAAATTTTCCAAAGGAATGAATTCTACGCAAATTCGGGTCGAGTTGGTACTCGAGCCCAAGGATGGATTTTTCACGGGCGTTACATTAGGTGGGCCACATTCCCTATGGAAGGCCTGGTACAAACACAAGATGGGATACAAGGCTTGGGTGGTCCTACAGGGTATGGTGGAAAGCATCATTATTAAATGGGGGCTCAATGGATTGGGATAGCCTAATCAAGGGAAAGATGGGTATTACTAGCATCAATGGGGGCCTATCGGTTTGAGGTAAGCCCAATAAGGGGAGATGAGAATGGGCCTAACAATGGGCCTTAGGGAGATTACAATGTGGACATTTAACCATCATTGTTCCTAAGGTAATGGGCTTAACAGTAGGCCCTAGGGAAGATTTCAATGGTGGACATTTAACCACTATTGTCTCATAGTGTGTGATCTGCTTGAGATTTGAATCTAACTCTCTATGGGGCCCGTGACCCTTATACAAGTCAGAGAAATGGATGGACATCGTGTATGTAATACATACATCATGATAGGCCTCACAAGGCAGCCCCATGGTGGGCATATTGGCCATAAATCAGGGTGGGCATCTCAAGGCAATGAAGCCCATGGTCTTAGAGAAATGGATGAACAGTATGAATATAACACATACATCATGGTGAAATCACTCATCACAATTGGGCCTCATATAAGGGCCTCTTATACATCACATCGGACCTCACACAAGGGCCACATATACATCACTTGGGCCTCATACAAGGGCCACCTATACATCACTTGGGCCTCATACAAGGGCCACCTATACATCACTTGGGCCTCATACATGAGCCGTATATAAATCACAATGGGCCTCATTACATGGGCCGCATATACATCACAATGAGCCTCATTACATGGGCTGCATATACATCACATTGGGCCTCAAACACGGGCTGCATATTTATCACAATGGACCTCATATATGGGCCACATGTACGTCATAATGGGCCTCATACATGGGCCGCAAATACATCACAATGGGCCACATCCATGGTCCTTAAGTACATCATAATGTGCCTCATACTTGGGCCTCAAATACATCACAATGGGCCTCATCATAAGGGCCTTAAATACATCACAATGGACCTCATACTGGGCCTTAAATACATCACAATAGGCCTCATCATAAGGGCCTCAAATACATCACAATGGGCCACATCATATGGGCCTCAAATACATCATGATGGAATGCATCATATGGGCCTCAAATATATCACATTGGGCTCCATCATATGGGCCTCACATATATCATATTGGGCCTAATGGGGCAGCCCATGATTTAGTAAAATGGATGAGAAACATACATAACATATACATCCAGGTGGACCTTACAAGTCAGCCCTTATAATCTAGAAAAATAGATGGACAATGTTCTTACAATACACACATCAAGGTGGGTTTCAACAGATCTAGACGATGTAGATAAAATGCATCATAACGGGGTCCACATCTATTGGGTAACATGGTTAAAATACATCACAGTGGGCCTACTGCCACTGGACTGCATGGATGAAACACATCGGGTGTGCCCCACTGTCACTGGACGACGCAGATAGAATACATATGTTATGGTGGGGTTTACGTCCAGAAAATGGACGGATGGCGCGGTTGAAGCACATACAGCATGGTGGGCCCAAGTCCAGGAAATGGATGAACGGTGTAGATATAATAAATACATCATTGTGGTCCCCACCATCCAAATACATATATCACGGTGGGTATAACACATACTTGTGATAAGACCCACAAAACTTTTTGATGTCATGACAGCAATAAGATAGCTGCTGTAAGATGGATGGACGGTTTGGGTATAACACATACCATATGATCAGACACACAGAACATTGCTAAGGTCAATTCAGCAGCTATAAGGCTGGTGGTCTCCCACCGTGTATATGGAAGGTGGGATAAGATACATATATCACGATGGGTCCCACATGGATGTGGGCTGCATGTGCCATCCAGGTGGGCCCCACGTATAATGCACGAGCGACATGGATATAAAACATATACATTAAGGTGGATTTCACCGTCTAACGGATGGGACCACCGTGATTTATGAGTTTTATCTGCCTCATTTACTAGGCCCAGCCTAGATCGATGACATCACTCCGTCTCTTCAATGATTAATATTCATTAGAGTGGATTTCAACAAAACCTTGACCCAACCCCATCGCCTTACATTGGAGCATCATCAGTGTGAGATGAAGAATCTCCATAATCAAGGGAGAACATCTTCATCAATGTGCTGAATGGCGTTCATCTACTTACCTATAAGTCGATTAGAGTCCGAAGACCCTGTTGATCATTCCTTGTGTAGGATTGGGTCACAAGTGTATCTGAAACCTTTTAAGCCCTCATTTGAGGCCTCCATAGGGAGAGTACGTTTGGGTGCTTAGTGTAGGACCCTTGCTCTTGTGTAAGGCATAAAATTAAGTGCTTAATGTAAGACCTTTGCTCTTATGTAGGGCATAAACTTAGGTCCCTGTGTAGGTCCTTGGCCTGTGTGGCCTAAACCAAGTTTCTTGCTTTGATCCTTGGCCTATGTGGCCTATGAAATAGTGGTGAAGACCCCTTAGATGAAGTAAGAATATGCCAATATGTCCTAGAGGGGGTTGAATAGGATTTTTTAAAGTTTTTACAATTTATTTAAAAATCCTATTACACTAATCCTATCAATTATGCATTTATCAAGATTACACAAAAATAACTCTACTGGCTTCCAAGCCTGGTAGAGGATCCAATCACAAACTATTCAAGAGATAACAGTGTATAACCTAGTTTATGATGGACATGACTATGTATGTGTGTAAGGTGTGATCTCAGATATATAGATATGAAATAATTGAAATAAATCACACACATAAAAGAATAGAAAATGCAAACACAATCATTTTTATAGTGGTTCAACTACTTGTCTACTCCATTCCTGGTAACCGCACTCAACCCTTGAGTGTACCGGATTTCACTAAGGAGGTTTCACAGTGGTTCACCTCTAACGTAAGGTTTTAAATCAGGTTCACCTTCAACCTTTACAACCTACACTGAGGCTGACTGTTTATGCTCTCACGAGCAAGGATCAACACAACGTACCCACTTTTAGGCACATTGGCCAAGGATCTTCCATAAGACCCTAACGGAGGTTTCTACACGGTTCACCTCAAGGTTTTGACTAGTTCACCTTCAACCAGATATTTATGCTCTCTACAGAGCAAGGGTCCACACAAGTCACCCACCACGTACACTCCCGCTAGAGGCCTCCTTGAGGACTTTAAAGGGTGAGAAACACCTTAGACCCAATCCTACAAAAGAATGATCAAAGGGTCCTCATGACTCTAGATACTTACAAATAAGTTGATGTGTCCCATTAAGCACATTGACGAAGATCTCCTCCTTGTTGATGAAGAGTCTTCTGCTCCCTTGATCCGCAACACAAATGATGTACCAATATAAAGCGACGGGTTGGGTCAATGTTATGATGGAATCCAACTCTCTAAATATTTTTCTATCAGGAAGATAGAGCGATTCCAATCATCTATGCATTCAAGGCATCCCAGCTTAATGATTTTCCATTAAGGTAGAAGCTGGAGGATCCTTGAATGTGAAAGTTCATTCCCCAATCCACTTTATTGAATATCAATGATGAGGGTGGATTGGAGGATGAACTCCCATGAGAGAAAGGGCTTTGGATATATGATCTAAGGTTAAACACATAAAAGCACTCTCTTCTTTCTCTACCGGCAACTAAAGATAATTTCTCTTTATATAGACAAAAGTTTCCAATAGATATAAAATGGTCACATTTATGACAGAGTTTGATATCATCGAGTAAGTTCGATATCATCGAGCGTATACTCTCGATCGTATCGATGGTCCGCTTGATGACACAAACTCAATATCATATGCTTTTAGAAACCTTCTGCTAGCTGGTTGAGGGAATTGATACTCTTGTTGATGCCATCGAATTTCGAACTCCGATATTATCGATGCAAGTTTCGATTCCTTGACATTTGAAAATGAGAGAGACTTGCTTTGAAATTTTTCAGGTCATTAGATATGATCGGGGGATACTCGATATCATCAAAATTTGAATGTCAATGATATCGGAAGTTGTGTTGATGCATCGATAAATTTAAAGATTTTATTAGTGAGCTTGCTGGGCAGTTTTGTCCATTCTTGATGCAATCAATCCGGCCCCGATATCATAGATATTAGAATATCGATTCTATTGAGTGACCCCCAATCAGAGTTGAAAACTACCTGAAAAATATCGATATTAGAATATCGATATCATTGAGAGCCAACCGATATCATCGAGATTTGAACTCCGATGGTATCGATGAAGGCTTTGATATATCGAAGCATATATGATATTCTTAAGAAAAATCTGGGGCATCGGATTTGTTTGTCGATATTATCGAGCCACCTTTGATGGGCTTGAGATTCAAATATCGATGATATCGGTACGTGTGTCGATACATCGATAATTCTTTCCAGATATGTATGTGGTTGATAGACACATTAAGTCTTCATTCAATTTTATCGATTGACTTTTAAGGACATTGACAGCACAGGTTGATCATATCGAGATGTGTATCGATACAATCGACAGAGCAAGAAAACTTAGAGATTTTTAGATTTTTTTAAAGAAGTTTTCTCACTTAAAAACCCTATGTGTATCTTGTTTTAAGGGTTTTATTCACCTAGTGTTTTGAAACATGGGATATGAGGCTTAGATTTACCTATGACGAGCTTCCACACATCCGGTTTGAGGCAGATGCATGAATTAATCTTCCTGTGAGGCTCTACATCTGATTGACTCAACACATATGCTAATTGACAAATCAGGGCACTTACAAGGAAACTTTTAATCTCCCCCTTTGTCAATTACTTGAAAAAATATCCAAAACACCTTAGGACAGTATCTAGACAGACACATCCTAAATTGTGTATACATGCATTTTATACAATTTTACAATTTCTAAAGAACTCATGTACACAACCTAATATTTGCTCCCCCTTAATATAAAACTCCCCCATTCTTAGTGCAGCTGCTCCCCTTAACACCTGCAACACCATTTAAGCAGATATACAATTTTTCATTCGGGGTGTTTGAACTGTTCTCTCCCTTTTTGTCAGTCATTGACAAAGATATAGAAGCGGATATTGACTGGAGTGGTGAAGACACGTGGGAGAACCATCAGATATAGATTTATACAGAGAAAATTAGTGTAGAGCATACATCATTTTCAGAAGATATAGAAGCATGATAAATAAAGCATTGATATGACCAGATAAGGTAATCATGAAAAACATAAGCATTCTATATCAGACAGGTGATAAACCAGGAGAGCACATATGATAGTATGGCAGGAAAAGTGAGAATTATTTTCAGCCATGTTTAACAAAACATCCAAACAATCATACTGCCTCAGACAATAGTAGCTTAATAGATAGCCCAACAAAATCATCAAACCCATCTATGGGCACCAAAAAAAACATTCGAAAGACTATGGAAAATCACAGTATGCCAAATCAACGAAGTGTGCGAATGTTTCAAAAAGTGATTACACTATCTACACATTATTTTTTAATGCTGCCACCTCCTATCGCATACTAGATCCACCCTTCGTTTGTAATTTCAAAATTTGTTGCACAAAGGGTGTCAGAGCTTCTAGCTTGTCCTCTATCCCTAATAATCGTCATTCATAGTTATGGAGCCGCTTGTCAATTCCAGCGAGGCTATTCAGCAGGTGACTCTTAAGTACATGATGCCAATGATTTGTGACTGACGCAGGACTACAGAGAGGTGTCTGATTAGATCCCCATGGTGTTTCTTCATTTGGCTGTTGGCTGCTCATACCAACAGGTGGAGGACTCTTTGCATGAGAAGAAACAGAGACATATACTTGTTGAACTGCATCATGGTCGAACTACAATTCGGGATATACTTTGTCTGATGTGGCCGGCAGTCCTATGTAGTATGCCAGTTTGCAGATGAGGGATGAAAATGGAAGGATTTCAAGATGGTCCCCTCTAACTACCTTAATAAGTTGTTCTAGGATAAGAGTTGGCAAACACATAGGAACCTCTTGATCGACATCATACAAGACATTAAGTGCAAAGGGACTCAAGCCGATGTCATTGACGTCACATGGGTATACATTCGTACTAAAGATACTGTGGAGGATTCTGAATAAGGTTCCTAGATGTTTTTCAGGAAGTATATTGTGATTGTATCTACGAATTGTTGCACTTTGGCACAATGCTGGAGTGATCTCCCCCCACCTGTTTAATTGATTGAAACTTCTTATAGTGACTGGAATCTGAGTCACGCCAATGTCCAGAAGAAGACCAAGAACCATTTGGGTAATCATTTTGGAGTGTTGCATAAATTCTAGACAAATACATGGTGGATAATCCCGAACTACATGACAACAATTGAAAAACTGTTAAATCATGTCAAACTGGTAAGGACCACCCAATTTAAGTACATTCTGTCATCCAATAGTCTCTAATATGAGATCTACCCCATAGGGCTTAATAGCATTGTTAAGAAAAATATGATCAACGATCGTAACTTGTTCCTAATCGGATTGGTTTTGAGGTGATCTAACATTTTTCTCTTTCTTAGCTTTTGAGACCAAGGGGTTGTTACCTTTCTCTTTAACCATCTTCCTTGCTATTTTTAATGTTTCAGAGCCAGCAGGGTAATGATGAAATCAGAGGGAAGAAAGCTGAGTGAATCTCTTCCTTGTAGTCGGTTGGCTCTTATAATAGGTTTGCCAGTGTCATCGATACGGTGCCGATGATATCAAAAAACCACTCATAAATGCATTGAAGACCGTATTGATGATTGTTGGGAAGAACCAATAGTAAGAACCAATAGTAACTTAAGAATTCGAACGGACATGATCTTACTTTTTCGTGAGTTGTCGATCACATCGATAGTGCATATCGATATTATCAAATTTTGAATATCGATGATATCGATAGGTTCTAGGTTTCATCGAGCATGTCATCGATATCATTCTTGATCATATGGCTTTTCACATTCAAAAGAGTCGTCAATTATATCGATCTTTGATCGATTAATTGAGAATGACATATTGATCAAGGTTGGATGATTTTACATTTTTAGAATTTAGACGACCTTACAAGTATACTATTAGAATTTCTATGAATCAAGTTTACTTAACAAAACTTTGTACAGTCACTGTACACAACAAAAGTATAAACATGTGAATGTTTATATACAAAAGATAGAGGTCAGGAACCTCAGATATATCATTTGAATCTGAGGAAAAAAAATTACATCATTCGAGCAAGTATCCCGATCTAGATGCATGACCTAGACTTGTTTTTCTATGCTCAGTACTTCTAGGCATCAGTCCCTTCTTTGCCTCTAATAATGTAGCAGTGGTTGATTTAGGATTTCGCATTCTTGTTTGTTGAATTTGACCACATGCCCATTATCACAGATTTGAGATATGCTTAAGAGATTATGTGTCAAACCTTGTATGCAAAAAGCATTCTCATTTTTAAGAAGATAAATCCCTTATATGATTCCCTATGCAATTACTTTAGCAGTGGTTCCATCTCTGTTGGTGACTATCCCATTGTATAGTTTCTGATAGTTTGACAGAAGGGACTTGTCACCTGTGACATGTCTTGAGCAACCACTATCTACGTACCACTTAGTTTCATTGCCTGTTAAAGGATTTGAGTGAGCAGGATGACAATTTTTCTTTTCTTTAATTACCAACCTTGTGACAGGATTCTTACTTTTAGTTTTATTTGATTTAACTCTTTGATTAGTTTCTGTGTTGCTACTGGATGCATCAGATTTTTCAAATATTTGTATTCCATACCTAGCTCTAACTTTCTCATATCTTAAGTTATTTTTATCATTTCTAGATTTTCCCATACCTAAAAGTTTTTCTAACTTCTCACCACTTTGGGAAAACTTACAGTTTAGCTTGGTAATTTTTCTGGACTCTTCTAATTTAAACAGGAGTGTATGATTTTCATTTTGAAGGAGCATATTTTTATCTTTTAACTGCTCAACCTGTTTATTTAGTTTTTCGAATTCAGATTTAAGGAAGGAGTTAATTCTCTTAAGTCTATCATTATCTGAGTGATGTTGCTGCAAGTCATTGATTAGATGTGTATTAATTTCTAGAGTTTTATCCAAATCTTTTTGCAGCAATTCCTTTTTATTCTCAGATATTCCGAGTCTTTTAATAACCTTGATGCTATGGATATATAGTTGATTGTAAGCATCTTGCAGCTTGTTTTGTTGTTGTTCTTCTTCTTCCTTTTCTGTGTCCTCATTATTAGACAGAAATGATTCGATGGCTTGTTGTTCTTCTTTGTTTTTAGATTCCATGGGAAAGATAGGAGTGGTGAAGGCCATAAGGATTTTTAATGATTTCTGATCTCCATCACTCTCTGAGTCACTATTTTCTGAGTTTGACTCCTTTGTATCATCCCAAGTGGCGGCCATTGCATTTCCCTTAGTTTTTTTATTTGGGCATTTCGATGACAGGTGTCCATACTCATAACAGGCATAGCCTTGTGGCTCTTTGGTTCTTTTATCAAATTTTCCTGTAGAGGGTTTGTTGTTCACCTTTCTTCCTCTGGAGGGATGACCGCGATTCTTTAGAAAGAATCTTCTGAATCTTTGTGCCAGCAAAGACACTTCCTCATCCTCATCTTCCTTTTCACTTCCACTGTCCTCATGTATTGTTTTCTTGGAGGTTTTTAGGATAGTATTTTTAGATTTTTGGAATCGTTTGAAGTGTAGTTCGAAGGTTTGTAGGGAACCTACCAGTTCTTCTACTTTCATCTCATCAATATTCCTACACTCCTCAATTGTTGTTACTTTAAGATTAAATCGTTCCGGTAGGGATCTTAGAGTTTTCCTACAAATTTTTAATACCAGAACTTTCTCTCCCAATCCACCCATGGAGTCGCAAATGATATTCAACTTGGTGAAAAACTCCATAAATGTCTCATGCTCTTCCATTCTGAGACTTTCGAACTGTGAAGTCAAGAGTTGGAGTTTGGATCTCTTCATAGTGCTTGAGCCTTCATGGGTTGTTTCCAACAAATCCCATGTTTCCTTGGATGTCCCACACATACGTATTTGATTAAATATATCCTAAGATACGACATAGTAGATGGCGTTCATAACTTTTTCTTCAGTAGTTTATTTTTCTTTATCAAACGTCATCCACTTTTCTTTGGGTTTGGGTTTTGTGATGGTTGTGCCACTCTTAAGTGCAATTTGTTCAGATGGTGGCACATATCCATTTGCAACAATTTCCCAGACCTCATGATCTGAAGATCTCAGAAAGTAATGCATCCTAGCCTTCCAGTATGCATAATTTAAACCATCAAATACTGGAGGCCTAGTAATTGATGAACTGTAACGTCTCGAAAAAATCCGTACAGAGACCCAGTACCACCTCAGGCAGAAATCACTTAGGATTAATTCCTTTAGAAATAAAGCGTAAGTTAACTAGCGCTATGCTAGTTTAGCTGTGAAATTAGCACTAATCGCTTTAAATACGTTCTGCAAGACCCAAAACTTGTGGAATTGTTAACGTTATAACGTCCTGAAACCTTGGATCAAACTCTAAACCCGTTTACTCTTAGGAACCCTTTGAAACTTTGTATTAGATCTAGACCACGCGTCGAAAGTCCGATATCTACAATCTTAGGCCATTATGACCGCTTAGTTGGACTTGACAATCGCTTCAAAAATCAAGCCCAACTGATGTTCTGAGGCTATTTCATTGAGCCTGGAGCAAGGAGTGTGAGAAAGAGTGAAATTCTTTAAAAATTAAATGTGATTTAAATACATCTGGCATGTTTTGCTTGCGGGTTAAGTATAAGCATTCAGACCGTTGAAATCTAACCTAAATACACCCTCGGATCAGGGAACATTTCTCACTCAGGTCAGTGTACTTGGAATCCTCGATCGAATCTCAGTGACCGCTGAACTGAAACTGGTCCACCACGTGCGATCTGGGAAAACTATCGGATTGAAAATTTAATGTGATTAGGATCCAATATTCATGAGCTTAAGTCCGACCGCATTTGGTCAGGGGACCTCCAAAAATGCTCTTTTGGATCGGAAAAGACCCGATTTGGCATAACCCAAGTATACTTTGGTTTAAAGTCTAAATAGGTGAGTTTCTAACCTATTTAAAGACCTTAAACCCTCTCATAACCCTCCCATACGAATTTGCTAAAACCCTAGAAAAAAGAAGAGAGAAAAGAGAGAGATTCGGTGAGAGTTGTGAGGGAAACTTCCTACCACTCGATCCGGCTTCTACACGTACTTAATCACCGTGTTCTAATCACTCTTCCGGTGATTCCAACTTCATTCTAAGTAAGAAAAACTTAACCTTAACCTATTTTAGGGATTCCATCGATACAAGTAGCGAAGTAGCTGATCTATCTTGTGATATAGGTCATCATACAGACGTTGACGAAGCGTAGAGTTTCTACTCGATTCGTTACGCTTCTACGGCGAAAGGTGAGGATTCTAGATGCTTAGGTTAACTGTTTTCAAAGCTTTCAATGTCGTTTAATAGTATATTATCTACAAGAACACCGTTTGACATGTAGAACATGCTGTCTATTTTCAATTTCCACTGCATACGGAGAATATGAGATTTAGGGTATTTTAAGCATTTGTATGAAATACTGTATACGTCTGTATTTTGCTGAGATGATTGCCATGTGTATTTGTCGTGTTATGATATTAGTTAGGCGTGTATGATCTGTTTAGTGAAGAGATTCGCCCTAATGCACACTTTGGGTCGACATACGCTATGTAGATAAATGTGTGTAGACTAAGTGTTTGTATAAATGTTTGTATTAATATGTATTAAGTAAATGTTGTTGTAGATTAGTTTTGACATTGAATTCTCAATTAATATGATGATGTACATGATTTCCTCCATGTTGTTATTGAATTGATTTCCTCATATATATGGAATACATGTGTTTGGTTAATTTTCTTACGTTGTATGTTATAACATGTTGTTAACACGCTTGGATTGTTTGTATTTCATTTCTGTTACTCTCATATGATCACTGATGTAGATTACAAGTGCTTAGGACTATGCTCTAGTCCAGGCAGTCGGTAATAGATTCGAATTCGTGGTTGGCTTCTATTTGCCATGAAGGATGCGTCGATGAACGCGAGTCGTGCTTTGGGTTGGCAGCATTGGTTAAGCCACACGAGGTGTTTTATGCACTTCATGTCGTTCAGTTTGAGGTGCGCTCGTACTAGTCGAGCTTTTCAAGCAACCCGACTGACCGTTGTATGTTCACCTTGTATTGGTCATAACTGCTTGAACCTAGCCTACTGAACTTACCAATGTAGTGACCTTTGTAGTGACCTCGAGCGTATTCTGAGTCTACGTGAGGTGACGTCCCTTCCGTAGCAACAAGAGTACAACTAGGCCTGTATTGATAAGGTGATGGGGGAGTGGTGCAACGAGTGTGAGCAACAGCCGTGGCAGCCCTTGTAGAGACCTAGAAATATAATATCGTATGAGATTACTAGGAGTGACGACCCTAGATAGGATCTATGTTGGGATTGATATAAGGAAGGTACCTTAGTTTCCAAATACTGCTGTTTGAAAGGACTAATAACAACTCGGTAATCATATCCACATCGCACTGCATGTGCCTGGAAGATGTGGATCACTGAGGGAAGAAAGCATGCCGCGGACGTAAGATGGTGTTGCATGAGGGAGTATGTCGGTGAGGGCATCCATCATATCATTTCATACTTGCATTAACAACAATATCTAGGAATGTCTGATTGTTTTCTTTACTATTATCGCGTGATTGATTTGATAACATGCTAATCTTTGCTCTATGATTCCACTGAGTTGATCACTCACTCCCACGTTACGGGACGGTGTTTGCAACACTTACCAGACTTTGTCTTAGATGCAGGTTGTGAGGCGATTCAGGAGCTGGAGCCGAACTAAGCTCGTTCGATGAACAAGACAATGAAGAACTCTTGGAGATTGGCCTCGATCTCCTGGATGAACATAAGCTTGATTCTGGACTTTCGTCTGTCAACAACAAGTGTCGTGATTCTAGAATGCCTGGGTTAAAGTAAGAAGATTCTGAGTTGGGGACTTGGTCCTTCAAAAGACATTCTTAAACACTAAAAAAGTCAGCGCAAGCACGTTGGGGTCCAATTGGGAAGGACCTTACGTAATTAGAAATACCATCCGACCTCACACATATAGACTGGAAGACTTAACCGGCCTCACCCCTAGAATGTTGAGCATTTCAAGATCTATTATCCCTAAATCAGTCAACAAACGAAGCATCGCTCGAGTTCTATTATTAAACATGCAAGAAATTCATAATCATGTAAATTAGACAATTGCATACAAGGAAAAAGTGTATTCATTGATCAGAAGAAGATTTACATCGGGAGCGTATCATCATGTACATCAATATTACATTAATAGAGAAGGAAAGGCACAAAATGCATAAGTGTTGAGGGTCGGCGGCGCCTAGGGTTACAGATGCTCTCGAGCTCGGTGCTCGACATGCTTGAAGTTAAAAAAGATAGCAGAAAGGAATTTTTCTCTGCAAATCCAACTTCATGGCTCAGCCACTTCATCAAGAGCTAACACAGGAGTGGCCTCGGAAGTTGCCTCGGGATTAACCATGACCGTTGATGGACCAGCCACAACCGACTCAGCCTCAAGATTAGCATCCCCCTCAGCACATGGATCACCGGATCCTGACCCACTCTCGTCGAAGCCAAAGAGGTCGAGCTAAGGAAATCTCTCCCTCATAAACTTCATGCATTTAGTGTAACCGTCTTAGTAGAGATGATCCCGATCCTCCATAAAATATTGGGACAAGAGAAAGGCTTCCACAGCCTCCGCCCGTCCCTCCTCTCACGCCTAATATTGTGTAATGACTAGAGAGAACTTGGTCTCTGTTCTAAGACGATTCACCACCTCACAGAATCAGACGTACTTATCATGGCACTTATCGTATGCCACCCTAGCCTCTTCCAATTGGGAGGCCAGGCGAGTATTCTCCGTTGCTACCTCATCAAGGGACGTCATTGCAGATGTCAGATCGGCTATCACAGTGGCAAGTCAAGCCTTGGTGGTCGCCATCCGAGCCTCTGCATCATTTGCACGCTTATTGGCATTAGACAGCTTGGCACGGGCCCTCAACACACATAACGCGAACTGTAAAAAAGAAAAGAGAAATTTCTATCTAGTAGAAAAGTTGACCGAAGAATAGAAGATCTTGTTCTTACCTCGAGGAGCATCCTCGTCATTTTGGCAAGCGTCCACTCCATGGAGGACATAAAGAGGCCGGTGAAATCCTCCTCAGTCCTTTGGCAACTCGCCTAGTGGAGGATCCCTTCGACACTCTAAAGGAAGTGCATCCTTTCTCCTTCGGCCGCCTCTCTATTAGGGGGCTCATCCCCTTCCCCTTCCTCTCTCCTCTCAAGGACCTGTTCTGCAATAAGTCGTGGCTCGAAAACCTCCCGAGACTTCGGTGGAACTACCTTTGCCAACTCCGTACCCTCGTCCGTGACTTCTATGACAGTTGGAGGAAGAGGAGTAATCTTCCCTTGGCTCTTGGAGACTTCCTTCTTCCTCTTTGAAGGCCGAGTGTCGACCCGGGGTTTGCCATGAGGAGGAGCCCTCACCTTAGAAGGGGGACGAAGAACCGGCCGAGCCTTAGACATTTCTACGTCAGAAGCAAGATTCAACAAGTGTCAGCAAAAAAAAGGGGAGAAATTATACTAAGTACTAATGCTCAGCTATGGGTCATACCTGTTAGGGCAAAGTCTAAGCTCGACTCAAAAAGTCACTATGGTTGGAGAAGTCTTTTACAAGACCTCGTCTCCAGGTCCAGCACTCTCAAATCCTTTATTCGAGCCTTTGAGCTAGATCTAACTCCTGGACGATGTGCAGGAGAACTGAAGGAACACAAACGGTCAGAGGACACATTAAAAAGGTTCAATTAACTAAGAAGGAAAAATAATAAATGCCAAGTCACTTGGCTCAGAGAAAGCCCGGGGAACAAAATTTACGAATGGATCCAACCTGGTCATCTCCCAGCGATCACAAGCCCAGAACCACTAATCCCTCCAATGTTTGTTGGAGGAAGGAGGGTCAGTTATCAAAGCTCCTCCTTTCTTTCATCAGGAATAAAAGTAATACTAGCCAGGCTGTTGAGGATTTGGCCGCACTTGGTATAGATGGAGGAACTTGTTTATGGTCGGTGTTGGTTGATCCATCTTGGCCCATAGGACTACACAACTGAACAAGTCCCTCCACCCATTCGTAACTATTTGCCCCAGAAGTTGCACTGTAGTGCGACCTAAAAGATCACCACCGCCCCTGAGGGGGTCGGCAGGTAGTTCATTCGACCAAGGAAGGCTAAGGCCGATGGAGTCAGGGATATGATATCCGAATCGGATCTGAAGTAAGTCATCCTTAGTCAAAACTAAGGGTACTGGCCCCCTTGATCCTTCCTCAGCCATGGTTTCATAGGCCTCCTCGACTTCGTCATCCTCATCCACAGCACGAGGGTTGGGCCTTCCTTAAGTAGTTTTTATAATGGCCCCCCGCCTAAGAGATGAGTTAGATGCCCAAAAAGATGCCACCGGCGTCTGTGCCAGGGACTCCATTACCCTTAGCAAATGCCAGAATGCAGCATCAGCACCGGCTACCATCTCCACTAGTAACATGGGTGGTTCTGAAGCAACCCAAAAGCTGCTCGTTCCACCCTCGTCATTGTACACTCCCTCTTAAGGGCTTACAGAGCCTTACATTGTTCAAAGTTAAATGAAAGGGAGG
Organism: Magnolia kwangsiensis; assembly: GCA_037074715.1. Taxonomy (NCBI): domain Eukaryota; kingdom Viridiplantae; phylum Streptophyta; class Magnoliopsida; order Magnoliales; family Magnoliaceae; genus Magnolia; species Magnolia kwangsiensis. The sequence continues at coordinate 122,548,570 of CM073576.1, forward strand.
GAGAAAAATGCTTGACGGAGTTTACAACGATGGCCAGAAAATGCAAAGAGGGCAGAGAAAGCCAAAGGCAGAGAGCAAAAAAAAGATGCGCAAAAAATGAGAATGGTTTGGAGGCTAGGGCATTTTCTTTTATAGTTGTGCCATGTAGCGCATGCATTGAATGAGGAGATGACTCGATGCCTCTTCGGACTCCCCAGTCTGACACGTGGCATCACGCCACATGCTGTATGGATCCACCATCAAACGCCTTACCACACGCCCAATGCTCATTCACCCCGCTGCTAAGACGACGGCTTCTCACTCGTGTGGCCTCGAAAAGTAAACCGACGCGTGTTCAAGATGAGGAAGTTTGCTTTGGTATTTGAGTGAGAATCGTCATACCAGCAATAAACGCTCCATTATAAGCTCGGACCATGCATAATATGACCTAACACCGATCTACTCCTCAGCCTCTGCAAGTAGGCACAAGGAGTAGGGGGGCTCACTGTTGGGGGGAAAATGTGACAAGTAAATAAGACAGCTTATGGAATGGACCAACTCTACTGACACAGATTCACCAAGCTGTCGAGCATGACTGAGGTCCACATGTCTAGCACCATAAGGCGAGACCTCTAAGGAGGCCGGTACACCTTTAAGGACACTCAAAGGGTCCTTCGGAGGCCGCTTTATACCGACAAAGTTCATAGGTAGGCTATTAATCAAGCATAGGCTGACTGGACCCTGGCCTAACCTTAGTTTGGCCTATCATCTAGGTCGATCATCCATCTGAACATGCTGATACTCCAAGATCGGTTGACGATTGGTCGGGCTCCGTCAGTCATTCCCATCTAGATGCTTAGAGCCGAGCCAGTTGGCATGATATAGAGATCATCTTCTGGGATCCTTGGAAGATAAATTCTGATTCTGAAAATCTAAGAGATCGAAGATCTCGAGATTATCTTGGATAATGATCAATCCCCTCCAAGGAAAGGTCTCGGAACCACGAGATCACATCTCCTCTATAAATAGAGGACCTATCTACAGTGAAAGGTACGAACGTATATTCATTCTTCACCCCTAAATCTTTACTATTAGACCTAGATTCTAAGCCTAACTTAGGCATCGGAGGGTCCCCTGAACTAGCAAGGGTCTCCTTTGTCCTCTTCCTGTGTAGGTACTAGGTATTTAACTGCTGAAAGGGAGGTGAGTTGAAAGCTGCATCAACAATAGTCAGAAAATTAAAAGTTCAAATCCTTACTACCATATTTGAGAAAATTTGTATGGAAGAAAATGAAACTTTCATGGACTTCTATACGAAACTAAATGACATAGTAAATTCCATGTGAGCTCTAGGAGATAGCTAGAATCCCAAAGAGCAATGTTTGTGCAAAAATACTATGATCACTTCCTGACAGATTCAACTCTAAGGTTACTGTAATTTAAGAATTAAGATATATTGATCTTATGAAAGTTGATGAGTTAGTTGGCTCTCTTAAAACATATGAGTTGAATTTTAAGGCACCTAAAGCTAAGTCTATTGCTCTTAAATCTTCTAAATATGTTTCAAAAGAAAATAATTCTAATTCTGATTTTGAAGAAAATGAAGATGATATGGCAATGTTAGCTAAGAAATTTTACATAATTTCAAAAATAAGAAAAGAATAGATTTTTCAAAACCATCTGATAAAGAAAAATCTAATTCTTGAAAATCTAAAAAAAAGGACAGTCAATGTTTCAACTGTTATGAATATGGGAACTTCATAAATAAATGTCCTAAAAAGGATAAGTAAAAAAGAAAGGGCATGATAGCTACTTAGGATGAATCATCTGACTCTGAAAGTTCTTTCGAGCCTAATGAATCAGCACAAGAAAATACAAATGCAAATGATGTGAAAGCCCTTATGACTATAGCCACAGTCACTTCCTCAGATAGTTGTAATATATCTGACTATAAAAATCTCAGGCGTGATCCTGAAAATGAAAATGAAAATGAAGACGATCTTTAAGATGCCTACAATGCCCTATACAGAGAAAGTTGTAAAATTACTGTCAAGTTGAAATTTTAAAAGGAAAAATATGCTAAACTAAAAGAAGAACTTAAAATAGTAGATTTAAAAAAATCACATTTTTCTGATTGTTTTGGAAAAAAAAGAAAATTAGATTTAAGTTTTAAATCTTCTGAATTGCAAAAACTCAAAATAGAAAATGAGAAACAAAAACTTGAAGTTTCTTCCCTTTTGAGTTATAAAGACACTTGAAAATATGCCTATGGTGACCGAAAGATTGAAAAAATGTTAACCTCATCTAAAAAATGTAGTGACAAGTCTGGTCTGAGTTATATTAAGGGTAATTCTTTGAAATCCAAGGATTTTTCTCCTATTTTATAAGAGAAGAATCCTTAAACTCTAAAGGTAAGACTTTAAGACATTTCAATCATAATGATTTAAAAAACTCAAAACCATTTCAAGTTCCTAAAATTAATACTAATACCTTTAGCTATAAACATCAAAGAAATAATAAATCACCCTTAGCTGAAAAATTTATGGACTTTCTTAAAGAGCTTTTGAAATCCAACTCAGATGAAAATGGAGTTCATAGAAGAAGGAGAAATTCTAACTCTCAAATGCAGTGAAAATCAAGAGATATTCCTAAACCTAGAACTGTAATGAAATGGGTTCCAAAGGTTACGTATCTTGTTGTCCACACAGCTTTGAAAGCCATTAGCCACTCAAGATGGTACCTGAATAGTGGAAGTTCAAGACATATGATAGGTGACAAGGTGATATTCACAAATATCAAAGAAGTAAATGGCAGCTCCGTTACTTTGGGAGATGGAAGCAACTGCGAAATACTAGACCAATGTATTTTACAACTTCCTAACTTAAATCTCTTTAAAAATGTACTTTATGTTAAAGGATTAAAACATAACCTCTGTCATACCCCAAACTTGAAAACCGGGCTCACAAAATTCCCTATCGCCGAATCCGTAATACCCCATCCTTGGCTCCCGACACCCATATACTAGGTTCCAACCATGGGATCCTACAAGGAGGATTTTTAACATGAATTTGATTCGTAATAAGTATAACCATAAGCATAACCCACGAATAATAACCAAGACTTCATCACAAAATCTACTATGATAAAAAAAACTTTAAGGTACAATGCACATGAAGGGAAATACAATGATAATAATAATAGAAACTCCTGAAGCTCGACTACACTCTCCTGCTGCATCATAGCGTCACCTGCATGCATCAATCGTGCATAAGCTTATAAAAATCTTAGGGGGTAGTGAGAGTGTGTGTCCAATATAAGTGTGTTTAGAATGCAATATTAGAGTAATGTAGAATCATGCTGATAAGTCCATGAATACTAACAACCATACTAAGGCTATGCGATGTAAGGCATGAATGTTATCAGCCATACCAAGGTCATGCGATACAAGGTATGAATGTTATCCGCCATATCGAGGCCATGATGTCAGTCATACCAAGGTCATGTGATGCACGATGCAACTCAAGCATACCAATCCTCATCCGAACCCATATATCAATGCAACCTATCACTAGAGTATCATATATTAGTACAGTTTTTAATATGGATAATAACCGAGATTTAATACACTCCAAATGACACTTTCCCTTTCCCAGGCCTGCAGTCCAAGTGAGAGTAAGAAACCTCACTATTCTCCTAGTAATAGCCTGTCAATACCTATCCGGCATGTCGATAATGGATCCATTTACGAGCTGGTCATACTCAACATAGCAATGCCCCTACCCTCGGGCAGGTAAGGCCACACCCCTTTCAACTGACCATGACATAGTGAGAGACATGGCCTCCTAGTATTCGGCCCTCATGCGCTCATGTATCCACTCGATCTCAACATTAGAGCATCTTCTGGTACCGTTAAGTTTAGGAATTTTCACCTAAGGACATTTATGGCACCCCGATACTAACAATAGTATTTAAAATGTCTAATCCTACCATCCACGATGTGCCTATGGAGGCTATAACCCTAATATTATTAGGGCATAGAGTAATCATAACACACAATGAAAAATGCATGAGTCATACAATACAGTCTGCATCAATCCTGTACATACCATTCGCTTATGTGAGACAATCTCTGCCTATCAAGGAATCCCATAACAACCTGCCCAATGGCATATGTAATGGTCAACCACATCTCATATCAAGCATTCAAATGATGTGTATGGGCATGTATGATGATGATATGCTAATCATATTCATAATTAATGCCAATAACCAGAATCGATAATCGGCATCGACAATCGGCTTCAATAATCAGCCTACATGCAAGGTAGGGTCCACAGATGAACAACCAATCTAAACCATAATATGAAGATCGACCCTCGGTCGTGGATATACCATGTAACATCAATGGGGCCCAACAATATGGGTTAACCCACTAAGGGAATGATGAGAATGGGCCTATCAAGGCCTAAAGGAAGGTCATAATGTGGGCATTTAACCATCATTGCCCATCAATGTAGACATTTAACCAACGTTTCTCCCAAGGAGTGGCCCACATAGAGCCACACGTAAAGTGGGCCCATGGCCTCACACAAGGGCCTAATATACATCGCCATGTACCTCACTCATAGACCAAATACACATTATGATGGGCCTCTGTAAGTGCTATAGTGAATAGTCCCTTGTGATTGTCAAATTTATACTTCTTTGAAGCTTGTGTATGTGATGAACAAAAGATCTTTTCAAGACACAAGATTGGCTTCAAGTAGACAAGTACAACTATTCAAGTTGAAGAACTCGAAGGTGAAGATTTCAAAAAATCTCAAGTTCTCGAAAACTATTCAAGTTGAAGATCTCAGAAGCTTTTAAAGTTTAAGTTCTCAAAAGTTTTTACTGAAGATCTCAAGTTCAAGAACTCAATCTTCATGATACTCAAGGTCACTGGTATTTAAGTCTCAATGTCCTGACTTCTCTTTTGAGATATAACTGAACTTAGGTGGACCTTTAGAGTAAGTCACTTTGGATACATAATCCATATATTATTTATAAGTAATTTTAGTCTATTCTAAGACTAGTCCTGGACCTTGTTCGACTAGTCCTAGCACTGGTTCGACCAGTCCAAGAAATTCCTCGACCAGACCTAAGTTGTTGAGGATTTTTAGAATTTTTTGGTTATTCTTTGACCAGTCCTGGAGACTATTTGACCAGTCCTGTGAACAGTGTCGACTGGTGCTTCGACCGATCGTGGAGCTTCGACTCAAAGTATAGCTTTAAAATTTAGGCATCTTTGACCAGTTGTATGGGACCTACGACCAGTCAAAGGGGACCTTCCACCAATCGTAGGGTATCCACGACTGCTCGACCAACAGAAAATCTTATCCCACCTGATTTATTTGAAATTTTGTTGGTTCTTCGACCAGTTGTAGAGGTCTCAAGACCAGTCGAAGACGTGTTTTTCTCAACTATAAATAGAGCATGAATCTCAAATTAATGATAAGGAATTCAAGCTAATTATTCAGGCATTCTAAGAGATTGATCTGTGCTCCATTTTAAGCTAAGTGTACGTATTTAATATTCTCTTTCTTTAGCTTTATTTAATTGATTTTGTTTCTGGTATTCCAATCCAATATGAAAAGAGGAATTGTTATTTCCCTTTCTTTGGAATCAAAATCAATTAAGGCTAGCCCTATTTTAGTTTAATTTTAAAATCAATTAGAACTAGGACCTTGTAATTGAGTACTGGGCATTGAACTTGGACATTCATTCATCTACTCTGACTTGGTTCTTCCGGGCTGCTACATAGAAGGAGAAAATCTGGTATTTTACTTTTAAGTATAAATTCCTTTCTGTTTTGGTTTCTTTCGGGATTTGTCAGAAAAATCTCATTATTTTGGTTATCTGAGGAGAGCTAGGAAAACTCAAAAGTGGGGTTTTTTAACTGTGTAAGCCCACAGATAAAGACACAGTTGTAAAGGTTTTTAGTGAACCTGTGAAAACCTATTTTGTTAGTGAATGCTAATATCCCTTGTGTGAGGATATTAGGAGTGAAGTAGCATTCTGTGTGGCTGTTATATAACAGTTGGTGAACACACAGGCGAACCACGATAATCCCTTGTGTTGTGGTTAAATGATCTATATTTCATATTTATCTTTATTCATTTGTGGGATGTACATGTGGTTGTGAATGTTGTAATCTTTTATTTCAAGCATTGTGGGGAATGTTGTAATAGTTAGAATTTATTTCTTGTTATTCATTTTATTAGCTTGAAATTATTTTGTTCTAGTAAGGTTACCCTGTCATTCTTATGGTGCATGGTTGTCCTTAAAATAATACATATTTGTGATTACAATTTATACTTCAGTGCAATTTGTATTTATTTTTCTATTCCTCTTCGGTTTGAGACTTGATACAAAGACCTTTCTAGAAATCAAGTTGTCCTACCATAAACTCTGGTTTTTGGTGTAAGGTTGTCCTTAGAACAACATTTGTATAAACCTCTCAAGATCTGAATTTTGAGGTTACTTTATACTCTTGCATTGTGGTTTATTTAGTTGGCTATCATATTTCTTTAATTTCTGCTGTTATAAATTTTTATTTGGCATAGTCCTATTCACCCCCCCCCCTCTAGGACATATAGCTAGGCCTTTTCAAGTGGTATTAGAGCCTAATAGCTCATTTTTTCTTATTTCTTGGATTTAATTCCTAAGGTAACGATTTAAGCTATTTAAGATGTCAAATTTTGATAGCCTATCAATCACTAGGCCTCACCCTTTGATGGCTCCAATTATGCCTACTGGAAAGCCAGGATGAGGATCTTCCTCAAATCAATGGATGAGAGTGTGTGGCAAGCCACGATGACTGAATGGAAACCTCCTACCACTGAAGTGACTGGAGTCAATGGTTCAAAATTAATGAGAGTAACTCCTTATTTCTCTTGGACCACCCTTCAGAAAAATGAGAGTAGTGCCATTGTAAAAGCACTAAATGCAATCACTTGCACACTATCACCGGATGAGTTCAAAAGAATCACATCTTGTGATACTGCAAAGCAAGCCTGAAATATATTAGAAATGACACACGAGGGTACTACAATTGTCAAAAAATCTAAAGTCCAACTCCTCACAACTAAATTTGAAGAAATTCATATGAAGGAAAATGAAAGATTTATGGACTTTTATACAAGAGTAAATGACATTGTAAACTCTATGTGGGGTCTTGGCGATATAATCCCAGAAAGTAAAGTGTGTGCAAAGATACTGCGCTCTCTTCCTGAACAGTTCAACTCCAAAGTAACTGCGATCCAGGAACTTCGTGATACGGATAATATGAGGATAGAAGAACTTGTTGGTTCTTTACAAACCTATGAGTTAAACTTTAAAGCTCCTAAAGGTAAATCTATTGCTCTAAAATCTTCTAAATGTAATTCTAAAAAAAATTCTAATTCTAAAGATGATATAGCTCTTTTAGCAAAAAAGTTTTATAAAATATTCAAAAATAAGAAAAGAATAGATTTTCAAAAATCAAATGAGAAGAAAAGATCTAAACCTAAATCTAAAACATGGAAGTCTTTGAAATATAGTCAATGTTACAACTACCAAGAATATGGGCATTTAGCAAACAAATGTTCTAAAAAGGAAAAACCTAAGAAGAAGGGTATGTTGGCTACATGGGATGAATCATCTGATTCTGAAGCTTCTTCCAAATCAGAAGATTCTGAAACCGAGTCGGTTAATGAAACGAAAGCCCTTATGACTCTAGCCAAGTTCACTTTTTCAGATTATGATGATTCAACTAGTGAGGAAAATCTGAACAGCGATTGTGAAAATGAAGATGATCTGCAAGATGCTTACAATGCTCTATACAAAGAAAGTTGTAAAATTGTTGTCAAACTTAAACTTCAAAAAGAAAAGTTTTTTAAACTCAAAGAATGTTTTGAGTCACTTGTTTTAGAAAAATCCCAAATTTTAGATTGTTTTGAAAAATCAAAATGTGATTAGGAATTTAAAACATCCCAGATTGAAAATCTGAAATCTGAAAATGAGAAACTTAAAAATGAAGTATCTTCTCTTCTGAGTTTAAAGGACATATGGAGATATGCCCAGGGAGATCCAAAGTTAGAGAAACTTTTATTCGGATCAAGAAAATGTGGCGACAGATCTGGGTTGGGCTATGATAAGAACATACCTCCTAAATAGAAGAATACTCCTCCTAAGTTTGTGAAAGGAGAATCCTCAAACTCAAAAGGAAAAATTACTTGTCAAGATTTTTCCAAAAATTCAAAATCTTTTCAAAAACCTAAAAGTAGCCATGTCAACTTTAATCAGAAACGAAATCCATTAGCTGAAAAGATAGTTGATTTACTCAAGGAGCTCTTAAAATCTAACTCTATAGGGCATTCTTACAACAATAGATATAAGAAAACCAACAATTCTCCTAAACCTAAAATAATACTGAAATGGGTTCCTAAGGCTGCCTTCTTGGTTGCCACATCACTTTCAAAGCTTCAAGCCATTCAAAGTGGTACATAGATAGTGGATGCTCCAGGCACATGACAGGCAACAAAGCTCTATTCACCGATCTAAAAGATAGGACTGATGGTTCAGTCACATTTGGTGATGGCAGTAACTACAAGATTATGGGCTAAGGTACGGTTTAACTCTATAACCTTCCATTATTTAAGAATGTCTTATATGTTGAAGGTCTAAAACATAACTTACTTAGCATATCTCAATTATGCGATAATAACCATAGTGTACGGTTTTCTAATCAAAGCTGTGAGATTCTAAACAATCTGTAATATTAACTTGAAGCAGAACGTCTGAAAACTGTTATATTGTTAGCGAATCCATCTCATCTAATCAAACATGTTACATGGTCCATACAGATGAGACTGATTTGCGGTACAAACGTCTTAGACATGTACATTATCAAAATTTATATAGTTTGAGCAAAGGGGAACTTATAAGAGGTCTACCCAAGCTTCAAAATTTAGATAAAATATGTAGTGAATGCAAGATAGGCAAACAAACAAGAACCTCACATAAAAAGGTGAATTCAAATACCACATCAAGACCACTCGAACTCCTCCATATGGATTTGATAGGACCTACTAGAATGGAGAGTCGAGGTGGCAAAAGGTATATCTTGGTAATAGTGGATGACTTTACCTGATATACATGGGTAGTCTTCTTAAGGGATAAATCAGAAACCATTGAAGAAGTAAGAAAAGTTCTCAAAAGGATTCAAACGGAAAAAGGTTCTCAAATCAATAAGATTCGCAGTGATCATGGATCTGAATTTGAGAATAAAAGTTTTGAGAAATTCTACAGCAACTAAGAAATATTACATGAATTCTCAGTGCCCAAAACTCCACAATAAAATGGTATGGTGGAAAGGAAGAATAGAGTGCTTCAAGAAATGGCTAATGTCATGTTAAATAACATGAAGCTCTCTAAGAATCTTTGGGCTGAAGCGGTCAATATAGCTTGCTATATTATTAACCATGTCTACACTAGCAAAGATAATAATAAAACGGCTTACAAAATGTGGTTCTATAAAAATCCTACTATCAAATACTTCTGAGTTTTTGGCAGAAAATGCTATATTTTACGAGATCGTGAAAATTTGGAAAAGTTTGATACAAAGAGTGATGAATGAATTTTCCTAGGATATTCCTTAAACAGTCAAGCTTATAGGGTTCTGAACAAAAGAACCGGTGTGATTCAAGAATCTATCAATGTTGTCATTGATGATCACTTAAACACACCTGTCTCAAGTTCGGATAATGATGAAGTTCTAGTATTTGATAAATTTGATACTTCATCTAATCAGAATGATTCTGAGACAAGGACTATTAAAGATCATCCAATCACAAAAATTCTTGGAAACCCTCTCACTGGTGTTTGCACCCGTAGAAAACTTGAGGATATATGTAATTATGTGTGTTTTACATCCCAAATAGAACTATTTAACGTAAAAGAAGCTCTTGCTGATGAAAACTGGATTGTTGTGATGTAAGAAGAACTTAACCAATTCGTAAGAAATGATGTTTGGTATCTCGTACCAAGACCTAAGGATAAACACATCATTGAAACTAAATGGATCTTCAAAAATAAGTTTGATGAGCTTGGAAATATAATTAGAAACAAGGCCAGACTAGTAGTACAAGATTACACTCAAATTGAAGGTATAGATTTTGATGAAACCTTTGCACCAGTAGCACGTCTTGAATCAATCAGATTGTTTATATCCATTGCGTGCTTTAAAAGGATTAAGATTTATCAAATTGATGTGAAAAGTGCATTTCTAAATGGCGATTTGCTTGAGAAAGTTTATGTAGAACAACCAATGGGTTTTGAAGATCTCAAAAATACTAATCATGTGTATAGGCTTAAAAAGGCACTTTATGGATTAAAGCAAGCGCCTAGGGCGTGGTATGAGAAACTAACAAAATTTCTGTTAAGCCATAATTTTCAAATGGGGTCTGTTGACAAAACTCTGTTTGTTAAAAAAGATAATGATCATATTTTGATGGTACAGATTTATGTTGATGATATCATTTATGGATCTACTTGTACTGACATGACTACTGAGTTTGCAGATTTGATGAAATCACAATTTGAAATGAGCATGGTTAGGGAATTGAATTATTTCCTACGGTTGCAAGTAAAGCAACAACCTAATGGAATATTCATTTCTCAATCTAAATATGCCTTGAATTTAATTAAAAGATTTGGATTTGAGAATGGTAAAAACTTTGATACTCCTATGAGTACTACCCTGAAACTTTCAAAAGACTCTGAAGGTAAAAATGTTGATTCGAAACTTTATTGGAGTATGATTGGTAGTCTATTATATTTAACTGCTAGTAGACTTGATATCGCACTAAGTGTTGGTATTTACGCTAGATATCAGTCTAATCCTAAGGAATCGCACTTGATTGCTGTCAAGCGGATCATGCAATATGTCACAAGCACTATGAATCTCAGTCTTTGGTATCCTCATGAGACTAGCGTTCAATTATCTGGGTACTCAGATGCTCACTGGGCTGGTAATCTTGATGATAGAAAGTCAACCAGTGGTGGTTGCTTTTATATAAGAAACTGTTTAGTTTCTTGATTTAGCAAGAAACAAAGTTCTATATCACTTTCAACTGCTGAAGCTAAATACATCGCAGCTGGTAATGCGTGTACGCAGCTTGTTTGGATGAAGCGAATGTTAAGTGACTATGTAATTAAACAGGGTTTTATGGTGTTATATTGTGATAATTCCAGTGCCATTAATATTTTAAAAAATCCTATTCAGCATTCTCGTACTAAGAACATTGACATTAGATTTCATTATATCCGTGAATTAGTAGAAAAAAAGGTTATTTCTCTGGAATATATACCTACCGAGAATCAACGTGCTGATATTTTCACGAAACCGCTCGACAAAAGTCGGTTTAATCAAATGAAATTTGATCTTGGTATGTGCATTATAAGATGATATTTTATGCATTTTTGTATCATATTGTATATGTTTGATAAGTTAGATTTTAATTTTTGTGCTAAATATTTTTAAAAAACTTGAAAGTATTTTTTTTGGCTGGTACTCGTGAATCCCTTATAATTTGGGGATATCCTTCATCTTCCTCATTTTTATTTCTTCCTCCAACCGGCCGAACCTCGACTAGTCGAAGCCAACTCCCAAAATCTTCATTGTAAGTGCTCCATTTGTATTTTTCTTCTAGATTTAAGTCTCAAATACTTCTCTTTTACTCTTGAAGCTATTTATTTCAAGTTTCTTTGTGATTTGGGGTTGTTGTTCTAAAAATTCTGATCTTAGAAAAACTCATTTTCTTTCGTGTGTAACTCCTTTTATTTTTGAACTCCTTGTTGTAAATGGCTTCTAGAGGAAGGAAATCAACTTCCCGTGGTCCTTCTTCCTCTAGATCGGCTTCTCTCACTAAGCGTCATCTTAGGGCTCCCGAGGATGATCCATCCTTTGTTCGGGACATCCGATTGCGTAATGTTATTTTTGAACATCTTATTGATGTTAGTCATAATGCTGCTTTTGATATCTTTCCCATGCTGCAAGCTGTAAGTTATGATAACTTAATGCATTGGGGTGGGCCTGCATACCGGTCCATTGCCTAATCCATGTTTTCATGTATATGTGATTTTTCACTTGAAAATTTGACATTTAAAATTACCACAAGAGAAGGTCTATTTGATGTTAATCGTCACTTAATTTTTGCTCTTATGAAAATTTCAGTTAATGATGAGGGAGTTCCCATTCATACACAATCTGAAAAAGCCTCACAGTCTGAAAAATAAATGCTAACAAAGGACTTATGCAATATGGATGCTCCATGGACACCTAAAGGGAATGTGCTCCCCTTAAGGTATCTGTTACCTAAATACAGAGTGTTACACAGGATTTTTGTGTCTAATCTGTATCCTCGGTCAAGCAATAAAACTGAGTTAACTGCTTTTATGGTTCGTGTTCTTCATAATATAGCCCGAGGTGCTCATCTCTGCCTACCATCCTTGATTTGTCATTTTATCATTCAGTTTCAACTCCATCATGGTCATAGTGATATTCCCTTTGGATATTTGATGGCCATATTAGCTTCTCATATATTAGTCGATATGCCAGTTGGAGAGGCCCCTATTCATCACTTGATATTTAATAATTCTAATCTTAACAAGATGAAGCTGAAATTTCTTCTTGGCCAAGTTGATGGTGGTGGTGCAGCTAAAGCTGAACATGAGTAAAATGCAGGTGATCCTGATGATGATATTAATATGGATGATATCTTTGAAGAACTTGATTCTGACTCCGTGAATGATCCAGATTATCCGCCTTCTGCTTTCGATGCATGCTTGGTTGCATTGGAAACTAAGGTTAAATCTTTAAATGCTAGGATGGAAAACATGTCTGTTGCCAATGATTTACAATTCAAGTATATGTGCAAATATCTTAGGCGCTTAAACAAGGGCATGCACAAACTTGATCCTTCCATTCCTGCTCCTTCATCTGGGTCAAATTAGCTTATTTTCTATTTTCTAGTCTGTAATAACTTTCTTTATATCATGTTCACTTGACTAGATTTGCTACTGTCACTAACACTGTGTGTGGCACAGCTTATCTATTATATGTGTTGCTTATGCTATGGTTTTAATTCTTATTTAGTTACCTCCTTGCTTATTCCTCCTTTCCTATCTACTTTGTTCTTCCTTTGTCATATTGTGACAAAAAGGGGGAGTATATATTATTAATAACTTTTGCTAAAGTTGGATTTTTTTTTTTGCTAAAGTAGGATTGGTGAAATATGTTACTCAGGGGGAGTATGTACAGTGATGGACTGTATGAGCATAAGTATATGTGTATGGACTGCTTGTTGGTTGAATATTGAGTTGCAGGTTCATGAATGTGTGTCAGTTTAACAACTGGTGCATGATTCTTTAAACAAATAATTTGTGATATGTCCTATCTTGGAAGTGTGTTCTTTCACCAATTTGACAAAGGGGGAGATTGTAAGTGCTATAGTGAATAGTCCCTTGTGATTGTCAAATTTGTGGTGACAAAGATACTTCTTTGAAGCTTGTGTATGTGATGAACAAAAGATCTTTTCAAGACACAAGATTGGCTTCGAGTAGACAAGCACAGCTATTCAAGTTGAAGAACTCGAAGGTGAAGATTTCAGAAAATCTTAAGTTCTCAAAAACTATTCAAGTTGAAGATCTCAAAGCTTTTAAAGTTCAAGTTCTCAGAAGTTTTTACTGAAGATCTCAAGTTCAAGAACTCAATCTTCATGATACTCAAGGTCACTGGTATTCATGTCTCAATGTCCAGACTTCTCTTTTAAGATATAACTGACCTTAGGTGGACCTTTAGAGTAGGTCACTTTGGATACATAATCCATATATTATTTATAAGTAATTTTGGTCTATTCTAAGACTAGTCATGGACCTTGTTCAACTAGTCCTATCACTAGTTCGACCAGTTCAAGAAATTCCTCGACCAGTCTTAAGTTGTTAAGGATTTTCAGGATTTTCTGGTTATTCTTCGACCAGTCCTGGAGACTGTTCGACCAGTCCTGTGAACAGTGTCGACTGGTGCTTCGACCAGTAGTGGAGCTTCGACTCAAAGTACAGCGTTAAAATTTAGGCATCTTCGACCAGTCGTATGGGACCTACGACCAGTCGAAGGGACCTTCGACTAGTCGTAGGGTACCCACGACCGCTCAACCAACAGAAAATCTTATCCCGCCTGATTTATTTGAAATTTTGTTGGTTCTTCGACCAGTCGTAGAGGTCTCAAGACCAGTCGAATACGTGTTTTGTTCAGCTATAAATAGAGCATGAATCTCAAATTAATGATAAGAAATTCAAGCTAATTATTCAGGCATTCTGAGAGATTGATCTGTGCTCCATTTTAAGCTAAGTGTGCGTATTTAATATTCTCTTTCTTTAGCATTATTTAATTGATTTTGTTTCTAGTATTCCAATCTAATCTGAAAAGAGGAATTTCTATTTCCCTTTCTTTGGAATCAAAATCAATTAAGGCTAGCCCTATTTTGGTTTAATTTTAAAATAAATTAGAACTAGAACCTTGTAATTGAGTACTGGACATTGAACTTGGACATTCATTCATCTGCTCTGACTTGGTTCTTCCGGGCTATTATATCGAAGGAGAAAATCAGGTATTTTACTTTTAAGTATAAATTCCTTTCTGTTTTGGTTTCTTTGGGGATTTGCCAGAAAAATCTCATTATTTTGGTTATCTAAGGAGAGCCAGAAAAACTCATAAGTAGAGTTTTTTAATTGTGTAAGCTCACAGACAAATACACAATTGTAAATGTTTTTGGTGAACCTGTGAAAACCTATTTTGTTAGTGAACACTAATATCCCCTGTGTGAGGATATTAGGAGTGAAGTAGCATTCTGTGTGGCTGTTGTAAGATCCGTATCCTAGACCGTACCATTTCGTAGACTTTCACGATCTTACCGGTCGAATTTCGGCAACCTTCGACCCTTAACCAATATTTACATGCGACCTTGATTCATATGCCGTCAACCTGTATCGACTCAACCCAAGACCATTACCATAATGATCGTGCCATCGCTGCGGTTCCGATGCCATGACTTGCGCGCCGAAGCGATACCCTGGGCAGGAGATGTGGGCCAACGTTCAGTGCGAGGAAAATGCCTTGCGTTGCGAAACCTAAGAGAATCTCTATGAGGTGTCACATCAATCCCATCAATCAAACAATCTCATCACATCACATGTCAAGTACATGTCAAGTACACATCACCTTTCACCCATACCCAAGCAACCATAAAAGTCCAAAAGTTTCGTACAAAGCTCATGCTTTTCTTACACAAAAGGGCACCAAAGTCAACAAAGCCTTACACACCCATCTCTCTCCCATCCATCACTCCATCACCCCATCACCTCACACCTCCTTACAACTCTCTCTCATTTTCAAACCCATTCCAAGCAACAAAGAAAAATCCATACGTATGAACTCTCCAAGCCTCTCCCTCTCTTTCAAAACTTCAAGTGTGGCCCACCTCTCCATCCCAAGATCTCCCATCCTAGCCATCCATTTCTCATCTCCTCCATTGAAATCAAAGCTAAGGAGATAAGGAACCCATAGGAGCAAGAAGATCGAACGGTGAGTGCTTGATGATTATAGTTTTCATGTTTTTAAGATGGGCCAAGTGAGGCCAACCGATCAATGGTTTGGATCTCATTTGGGACCCTACGTTGTGGCCGATGGCTCACTTTGATCATCATGATCATCTATGGTGGGCCCATTCTCCATAGACCCCATCATGATGTTTATTTAATTGCATTAGGAAGGTCATCTAGACCGTCCATATTCGTGGGGAAAGGATCCCCACCGTTGATTTTTGATTTAGGTGGTCCCATGTGTAAAGGGACCCATTTGATTGTATGATTTCTTCAAGAGAGGGCTCATAGTGGCGGAGCCCTCTATCAAAAGCGTGTCCCACCCTCTATCTCTCTCTCTCTACTTCATTTTCTTTTTTTTTTAGAGATCATGTTGTGTTTGTGTGGCCCACTTGGATGGACCCCACCTTGAAGTATTTATTTTGTCCAAACTATCCTCAAGTGGGGCCCACCTTTATGTGATGTACACAGACCATCCTCCATGAGGTGGCCCACCATAAGCAGGGCCCACCTCCAATGTAGTCATGTGAAATGTCCAGCGTCCAGGGATGCTAGACGTGGGCTGGATAAAACACAAATACTAGCTTGATTCCAAGCCTTTGGGGTGGTCCACTTGCTTAGGCCCCACCTTGATGTATGTATCCAATCCAAGCCGTCCATCCTCTTACCAACCTCATTTTAGTCGTTGAGTAGAAGGATGAAGCCGATTTGAGCATCTGGTGGGCCATAATATTGAAGACTGTGGTGGTTACCATTGAAACATAGCCTGAAGTTCCTATCCACCCAAAAATTTTAAACTTTAGACTCATTCTGTTTGTTTCGAGCTATTGAATCCCATGGTCGGAATGGATCTTCCGAATGTGGGTCCCACCTGTGAAAAACCACAGGATCTTGGATTTTTAAAAAATAAAATAAAATAACATATAGCAGGGGCAGCGCCTGCTGCCCCTGACACAACAGCAGCAGTTGCTGCGTTTGGGCGGGCGGACGCCAGGGGCCCACGGCCCTGCATGTGGGCCCCATCGTGATGTTTAATTATCATCCAACCTGTTCATGAGGTGGGCCACCCTCAGTAATGGGTCCCCTCTGAATTTCAGCCCCATTCATAACTTGGGTGGCCCACACTACAGGAAATAGTGGAATTGAACCTCTACCATTGAAACCCATTTTTGGGCCCACATAAGTTTTGAATCAATCTGAAATTTTTTTTTTCCCTTCATCCAGGTCTGAGTGACCTTATGAACGGATTGGATGACGAGTAAACATTACAGTGGGCCCCACATGGGAACCCACAGCGATGCATGTGCTTTACCTCCACCGTCTAGGCGGACGGTGGAGCCCACCCTGATGCATGCGTTTTAACGCCATCCAGCAGCAGCTGGATGGCTAGTGGATCCCAGCCCCACCATGATGTGTATGGCCCCACTGTGATGTGTGTTGGCCCACGTTATAGGTGGCAGTGTTGAATAAACACCCACCGTTAAAAAAAATAAAATAATAATAATAATAATAATAATATAAACATTATAGTGGGCCCCTTGCCAGCCAGTTTGAATGGCAATTAAACATTATAGTGGGCCCCTTGCCAGCCAGTTTGAATGGCAATTAAACATTTCAGTGGGCCCCTTGCCAGTTTGAATGGTAATTAAACATTTCAATCGGCCTCTAGGCCCATGGGATTGGACCCATTTGATGTGTTCCAAGGCCCATGGGATTAGGCCCATTTAATGTAATTTAAGGCCCATGGGATTGGACCCATTTGATGTGTTCCAAGGCCCATGGGATTAGGCCCATTTGATGTAATCTAAGGCCCATGGGAGTGGACCCATTTGATGTATTCCAAGGTCCATGGGATTGGACCCATTTGATGTGTTCCAAGGCCCATGGGATTAGGCCCATTTGATGTAATCTAAGGCCCATGGGAGTGGACCCATTTGATGTATTCCAAGGTCCATGGGATTGGACCCATTTGATTTATATAAGGCCTAGGGGTTTAGGCCCATTTGATTTATATAAGGCCTACAGGATTAGGCCCATTTGATATGTATAAGGCTCATGAGATTAGGCCTATTTGATGCAATCTAAGGCCCGCAGGTTATGACCCATTGCAATGCACATAAGGCCCATTAGTGCAGCCCATTTATGTGGCCCATTTGATGAATAAAAGGCCCATATGATATGGCCCATTTGATATATATGTAAGGCCCAATGGGATGAACCTAAGGTCCATTGCAATGTGTAATCCCAATACGGATTATGTAACGATGTTTATAACGATCGTGCTTTGGGAGCAATGTTGGTTTGACATCCACATTGCGAGTGTAATGTTGGTTGGATGTCCACATTACGACTCTCCTTAGGGCCCATTGTTAGGCCCGTACTTATTGTATATAGGCCATCCAGGCCCATCTGTAGTGTAAGGATAGTTCATCTCATTATAACATGTTTAGTATAGTTCCATGACTCATGATCATACGCATCATATGTGTGCTTTATATGATAAGTGACTGATCATAGCATATGCCTTCGGGCAGATTGTTTATGGGACCCCGATAAGGCAGTGTTGCCCTACATGAGCGCACGATACGCGTAGGATTTGCTGCATGATTGGATAGTGTGATTCATGCATTTCGCATTGTGTGACATGGTTGTTGTACGCCTTAGTGACATCGGAGCCGTAGCCTCCACAGACAGATCGTGGTTGGCAGGATTGGATATCAAAAATCTCGTTCTACATGGGGTGCTATAGATATCCTTGGGTGAAAGTCCCTAAACCCTAATGGTACCAAGAGGTTACTCCAACGTCTAGACCGAGTGGGTAGGTAAGCGTTGAGTGCCGATTACCAGATGGTTGTACTCTCCACTATGTTGTGGTCGGTTAGAAGGGGGTGCGGCCTTACCCACCCGAGAGTAGGGGGCAAAGCTAAGCTGAGTTTGACCAGCTCGAGCAATGGGTCCGCTATCGAAGAGTCGAGCCCGATATTGGCAGATGGATAGTGAGGTCTCTTCCACTTACCTTATTGTGCGCGATGAGGCGGCAACTGGTTTAGAGAGTACTAGACCCCGGTGATATTCCAGATTTGAGCTGTATTGATATGTGGACTTGGATGAGGATTGTATGCTTGACTTGCATCTTGCATCACATAGCCTTGGTACAGCTCATGATATTTATGGATCCATCTGCATATTTCGCATTACTCTGATATTGCATGATCATTACTATATTGCGCACACACTTTCACCACCCTCTAAGCTTTCTATAAGCTTATGCATGACCGTTGCGTGAAGGTGACGTTGGGGCGCAGTAACGCTGAGGCAGGAGCACTTTGCAGATCATTTTGGAGTTTTTATTCTTCATCATTGTATTTCCCTTTGTGCTCATTGTACTTGTAAAGTTTTTGATCATAGTGGAAATGTAATGGAGTTTTTGGTTGTTGTTTGTGGGTTATGCCTTTGGTTATGCTTATTACGAATTAAACTGACGTTGAAAATCCTCCTCGTAGCTTCCCAGGATCAGAACCTGGCGAATGGGAGCAGAGATCCGAGAATGGGGTTCTACGGAGGCTGTCGGCACCAGATTCGGCGATCGAGAATTTTGTGAGCCCGATTTTCGAGTTTAGGGCGTGACAGCTGTTGTATAACAGTTGGTGAACACACAGGCGAACCACGATAATCCCTTGTGTTGTGGTTGAATGGTCTATATTTCATATTTATCTTTATTCATCTGTGGGATGTACATGTGGTTATGAATGTTGTAATCTTTTATTTCAAGCATTGTGGGGAATGTTGTAATAGTTAGAATTTATTTTTTGTTATTCATTTTTCAGCTTGATATTATTTTGTTCTAGTAAGGTTGCCTTGCCATTCTTATGATGCATGGTTGTCCTTATAACAATACATATTTGGGATTACAATTTATACTTCGATGCAATTTGTATTTATTTTTCTATTCCTCTTCAGTTTGAGACTTGATACAAAGAATTTTCTAGAAATCAGGTTGTCTTACCATAAACTCTGGTTTTTGGTGTAAGGTTGTCCTTAGAACAACATTTGTATCAACCTCTCAAGATCTGAATTTTGAGGTTGCTTTATACTCTTGCATTGTGGTTTATTTAGTTGGCTATCATATTTCTTTATTTTCCGTTGTTATAAATTTTTATTTGGCATAGTCCTATTCACCCCTCCCCCCCTCTAGGACATATAGCTAGGCCTTTTCAGCCTCACTCATGGGCTACATATGCATCACATTGGGCCTCATCATATGGACCTCATATACATCAAATGGGCTGTAATACATGGGCCCCAAATACATCACAATGAGCCTCTCATACGAGTCCAATATGCATCACATCAAGGTGGGCCACTAATATGTCAGGGTGGGCCTTGAGGATGGGCCACAAATACTTTAGGGTGGGCCTCATGGATGGGCCACAAATACATCAAGGTGGGCCCTATGGATGGGTCACAAATACATCAAGGTAGGCCTCATGGATGGGCCACAAATACATCAAGGTGGGCCTCATGGATGGGCCATAAATACATCAAGGTGGGCCACATCACATGGGTCACACATTTTAGAAAATTACCCAAAAATAAATCACATTGGAAGATCATCCGGACCATACCACAAATAACAGTGGAGCTAATGATTTCCATCCTTCAAATTTTCAAGGCCCACCAAACTTTTATTTTCCATCTAATCTGTTCATATGGTCACAAGGACCTGAATCAAGAGGAAAAACAAATATCATATTGATCCAGAACTTTTGTGATCCCTGAGGATTTCAATGGTAGGCATTCAATTCTCCACTATTTTCTGCAGTGTGGTCCACCTAATAGATCTACTTCATTTTTTAGGTCTTAGGCCTTAAGATTAGCTCATCATTTGGATGGATGGTTTGGATCTAACATATACATCAAGGTGGCCTCACACCACCCGTCCAGATGGATGGTGTGGATATACAACACATACACCAAGGTGGGTGTCACACAACACCGTCCAAAGGGATGGTGCAGAATATATACAGCAAGGTGGGTCCCATGTGGGGCCTACCATGTATACATATGCTATATATAATATAATATAATAATATTATTATTATATATATCTTTCTTTTTTCTTTTTAACTGTATATCCAGCAATCACCATCCAGTGGACTGGACGGTGTGGACTGCCACACGTGCAACAGGCCCCACAGTCTAAGATTCCACGGACGGTGTGGATAGCACATCACGGTGGGCCTCACATCTTAAGGAAGATGGTTTAGATAAAACACATGCTCATGTGGTTTCCATGTGTGAGGCCTACGCTGCTGGTCAGCATCGATAAAAGACACATCACCGTGGGTCCCACATGTGGGGGCCCATAGTTACTCGATAGCAGAGATAAAACACTTACATCATGGTGGATCCCACTGTCCTTGCTAAATGATGTGGATACCACATGTGTGGGGGAGGGTAGGCCCCACCGTCCTAGCCCCTGGACAGTGAACAACATGCATGAAACACATACATCTGGTGGGGTCCACGTCTGCGTGGCCCATCATTCTTAGTGCAGACTAATATTTGTGTTTTCTCTCCATCCGGGCTGGTCCAAACGAACAGCAGGTAGGATGCAAACATGGCAGCGAGGTCGGCCCCACTTGGATAGCGATGAGGTCCACCAAATGTATGGCGTGGATAAGATACATCATACGTGGGCATAAAGAGAGAAAGAGAGAGAGGGAGACATGTGAAGAGGAGGTACCTCGCCACTATGGCCCCTCCTTATAGTCAATACACTGCGTACATCAAGTGGGTTCCACCATAAGTGGGCCCACAAATAGAAATCAACAGAGGGATCTCATGATCACCCACTAATTGGCCTTCTTGGTCCCTTAGCTTCCTTAGCTCATATGCTCAACCTTTGATGGTGGACGATATGAGAGGTTTTTTTAGGGTAGGGAAGTGGGCCACACCTAGCTTTCTCTCCTTAGAATTTTTCTCTCATGGAGGCTTGGGATTTAGTGGAGATTTGGATGGGATGGAGTAATGTATGGGAGAGAGGGATGGTGTTGTAAGAAAGAGATGGGTGGAGAGAGAGAGAGATGACTATGGGAATAGGAGAGAGATGGGTAGGGTATGGGTGTTGTAAGGGGAGTGATAGGAAGTGTACTTGACTAAAGGTGATTGATTGATGTGATGGGTTATAGATATTCTCTTAGACTTCACAATGCATTGTGTTTTTCTCGAAATAAATGCGGGTCCACAACTCCTAACCTGGGTATCGCATCGGCACGCTCGATAGGGTATAAGTTTCGAGTGAGCCGACTTAGGTCTTCGAGATGCAACTTTGGGTCATGTGCAAACATTATCTATGCATCGCGGGTCACCGAAATTCAACTGGGAGGACCGTGGAGGCCTACAGAACAGTACGGTCTAGGGTATGAGTCTTACAACCTCTTAAGCATAGCTCAGATCTATGATAATAAACACAGTGTAAAATTTTTAGATCATGGATGTTAAGCAGATTATGCGATATGTCGCAAGTTTAATTAATTTGGGTCTCTGGTATCCATATGATACTAGTGTTCAGTTGGTAGGGTACACTGATGCTGATTGGGCTAATAATATCGATGACTGGAAATCAACCAGTGGTGGTTATTTTTATATTAGAAATTGCTTGGTTTCTTAGTTTAACAAGAAACAAAGTTCTATATTACTCTCTACAGCTGAGGTTGAATACATCGCCGCAAGAAATACATGTACTCAGCTTGTTTGGATGAAACATATGTTAAGGGATTATGGAATTGCACAGGAATCAATAGTTTTATATTACGATAAGTCCAGTGCAATAAATATTTCAAAAAATCCAATCCAGCATTCACGTACCAAGCACATTGACATTAGGTATCATTATATTCGTGAATTAGTGGTAGAAAAAATAATATCTTTAGAATACATTTCGACAGAGACTCAACTTGATGACATTTTCACTAAACCGTTCGACAAAAGTAGGTTTAATAAATTAAAATTTGATCTTGGTATGTGCAATTTAAATTGATTATTCATGCATATGTGTATCATAGTGTAAATATTTTTGAGAATTTATGTGTTTAAATTTCAATTTTTATGAAAAATATTCATTTTTAGTCGGTACTCGACCAGTCGTGAGTGTACTCGATCGGTCCTGGTACGACCAGTTGAGGACAGCCCAAGACCAGTCTTGGAGCGCATTGGGTCCTTTAACATTTAGGGAAAATCTCATCTTTCTCATTTCTAACTCCCTCTTCAACGATTCGATGCCCGACCAGTCAAATCCACTGACCTGAACTTCAAGGTTAGAGCATTTTTTTCAGTCAATCTAGTAGATTCATGTTCTATTCTCTTCTTTATTATCATTGGAGTACTTGATTTCAAGCTTTGTTGAGATTTTAGAGTTTTTCTTCTCCATTTGCTAATCTGGAAAAACCCATCTCTACTTCCTTTGTGATTTCTTGTTCCTTTGTGTTTCTTTGTGGAAATGGATGCTAGAGGAAAAAAGAAAATAGCCCATGGTCCATCATCCTCTAGATCAGCTTCAATAACTCAGCACCATCTTTGTTCACCTAAAAATGATCCCTCATATGTATGGGATTTACGTTTGCACAAGGTTATTGTTGAAAGAGCTGTTGATCTTAACCACATTGCTCCATTTAGTATCTTTCCACTCCTCCAAGCTGTAGGATGGGATAACATCGTACATTGGGGTGATCCTGCATACCAATCTATTGCACAGTCCGTGTTCACATGCATCTCTGACTTTTCTATTGAAAATTAAACATTCAAAATATATGCTAGAGAAGGCCCTTATGATGTAGACCGTCATCTAATATCTGACCTTATGTAAATACCAGTTAATGATGAGGGCATCCCCATTCATATTCTAACTAAAAAACCCTTTGAATCTGAAAAATGAATGCTCACCAAAGCATTATGTAACATAAATGTAAATACCTGTTAATGATGAGGGCATCCCCATTCATATTCTAACTAAAAAACCCTTTGAATCTGAAAAATGAATGCTCACCAAAGCATTATGTAACATAAATGTGCAATGGACTCATAAAGGGAATGCGCTCCCCTCAAAGTACTTGTTACCCAAATACAGAGTCCTCAACAAAATCTTTACTTCAAATTTGTACCATGTTCTGGTAATAAAACAGAGTTGACTTCATTTATGGTTCGTGTTTTGCATTTTGTCATCTTTGGTACTAAATTTTTTCTTCCATCTTTAATATGTCATTCCATCATTTAGTTTCATCTCCATCCAGGTCATAGTGATGTACTGTTTACCTATCTTATGACTATTTTATCTTCTCATATGTTGGTCATTATTCCTGTTGGAGAGGCTCCTATCCATAATCTTATTTTTAACAACTCAAATATAAACAAAATGAAGTTGGAATTGGCTCCTGGCCAAGTGGATGGTGGTGACGGAACTGGAGTTGGGAAAGAAGAAGAAGCTAATGATCTTCCTCCTAATGACATAAATCTGGATGATATTTTTGATGAAATTAAGTCTGATTCTGCTAATGATCCTGATTATGAACCATCTGAGTTTGATACGTGTCTGTGTGCACTTGAGTTGAAGGTAGAAAATATAAATGTTGCCCATGATTTACAGTTTAAGTATATGCAGAAGTATCTTACGTGCTTAAACAAGGGCATGCATCATTTTGATCCTACCATACCTGCTCCTTCTTTAGGTTCAAATTGAATGATTAACTCTTTGGTCTGTAATAACCTTAAGTTTACTTTTGTTGGGTTGTATACTTTATTTGGTTAGCTAACTGTGGTTAGCTGACTTTGGTTGAACTAAGTTCATGCTATGTGGACTTTATGTACTTATATCTTGACTCCTTGATTATTCCTGTCTATCATCCTTTTCCATTTTTCTTCTTCCTTTATCATATTGTGACAAAAAGGAGGAGAATTTATATGGTTGATATGGATTTGTGGATTGATTATGAGTAGTAGAATCTCTTTGGGGATATATGTGTGCTACTCAGGAGGAGTAAGTAAGGAGGTGTTTTGCTTCATCTTTATGTGTATTAACAACTAGTGCATGATTCTTTAACCAGGCTGTAACTGTTTTTTTCTTTTATAACCTGTGCATAATTCTTTGTATTCATATTGGTTATATTATTGTTGAGTGTTTTGTCACAAATTTGACAAAGGGGGAGAATGTAAGTGCTATGGTTTTATGTTTCTTTGGTTGTCAAATTGTGTGGTGCCAAAACCTCAATCTATGTCTTGTATATCTCATGGTTATAAATGTTCAAGACATTTTTTCAATGCTCTAATTACTTTACTTCAAGTCAAGAATGAAGAATGCAAGTACAAACTACTTCAAATACAAGTGCAACACTGCTTCAAGAAATGTAAGTACAAGCTACAACAGTAGAAGTGATCTTGTTCAAGACTCAAAGCCAATGTATAACATAAGATGAATGGTTATTCAAGCTTTAAAAGATCTCTTGTTTCAATGCTACATTATGTTCAAAGTTCTCAAGCTTCACAATGATCAAAGGTCATCTATCAATTGAAGATATGAAGTCTCAAAGTTCATATCTCACTTTCAAGGTAAGATTGACCTTAGATTGTCCTTAGGATAGGTCATTTTGGATATATATGTCAATTGAATCATTTTACATGGATTTGGACTATTCTAAGACTATTCCTGAATCTTGTTCGACTAGTCCTAGCATTATATCTACCAGTCCAAGAGATTTCAAGACTAGTCCTAAATTTGTTACAATTTTTCAAACTTTTTTGTTCGTCCACGACCAGTCTTAAAATATTTTTGACCGGTCATGTGAACAGTATCGACTCGTCCTACGACCATTCCTAAAATCTGTTCGACCGGTCGTATGAATAGTGTCGACTCGTCCTATGACCAGTCCTGGTTCTTCGACTCAAAGTTCAGCAACCAAATTCTGGGTACTACGACCAGTCGTGGGAATGCTACAACTATTTATAGAGGGCCTACGACCAGTCGTGGAACAGTTTTATCCCTTCATACTAAAAAATTCAAAAATCCGTTCTCTTACGACCAGTCATAGTGTCCTTAAGACTAGTCGAAGGTGTGATTTCTGCAACTACAAATAGAGCATGAATTTCAGGGTTTGATAGAAGAAAATTCAAGAAATATCAAGGGATCACTCTGAGATAAGTTTGTGTTCATTTTAAGCTACTTTGTGCATAATTTATATTCACTTTTGTTAGCTTTATATATTTGATTTTGTTTCTACATTCCAATCTTAATTGAAAAGAAGAATTGTGATATTCCTTCTTCTTGGAATCAAAATCAAATATATCTAGCCCAACTAGTTCAATTTAAAATCAATTAGAACCTAGAACCATTATAAAGTGAGTATTGGACTTTGAACTTCTACATTCCATCATCTACTCCGATTGGTTCTTCCGAGCTGCAACAAAAGGAGAAATTCAGGTATTTTACATTTATTGTAAATTTCTTTCATTTTCATTTTATTTAAGGTTAAGCCAGAAAAATCTCAATTTGTTGTTTATCTGAGGAGAGCCAAAAAACTCAGAAGTGAGGGTTTTTGGATTGTGTAAGCCCTTTTCTAAAAGACACAATTATGAAGGTTTTGGGTGAACTTGTGAAAACCTATTTTGATAGTGAACGCTAATATCCCTTGTGTGAGGATATTAGGAGTGGAGTAGAAATCTATGTGGCTATTTTTTAACAATTGGTGTACACACAGGCGAACCACTATAATTTTTTATGTTTTATGGATGTGTGATTTATATTTCTTATCTTTCATCATTCAGAATTGTGTGATGTATATGTGGATGTGAATGTTGTAATATTTACATTTCAAGCTCAGTGAGGAATGTTGTAATAATTTAGATTTTAATTCTTGTAATTTATTTCAGTTTCTTGCTATTTATTTATTCTTCTTCAATTTGAGTTTTTGATATAAAGACCTTTCTAGAAATAAGGTTATCCTACCATAAACTCTGATTTTTGGTGTAAGGTTGTCTTTAGAACAACATTTGTATCAACCTCTCAAGACTTGAATTGTGAGGTTGTTTTTTAATTCAGCGTTGTGAATTGATTTCTTTATTTGGCTATCTCTCTTTCTTTAATTCTGCTATTATTGTTATTTTAATTTCGCATAGTCCTATTCACCACCTCGCCCCCCCCCCCCCCCCCCGTTAGGACATATAGCTTGGCCATTTCAATTACCTCATCTAAGGCGTCATGTAATTCCATGCAAGTCCATAAAGACTCAATATGTTTAGTAGGATCGAATTTCCCATTGTATGATGCAATTTGAGGCAAGTGAAACCCATTTGCGAACCGAGCACGCATTATATCCACCACGAATGGTGATTCTTTCACCTCCAACTCGGACGCATTGGTCATTCAATTTTGCTTCATGTCTGTAATTTCCTTTTTTAGAGCTTGGAACACGACCTTCCAGGGTGCTTTTCTATTCGCTGTTCCCTCGGCCAGAGATTGGTTGCATCTCCTCCAGTCTATCTCGTGTTGATGGTCGGAAGCGAGCAGTGGGGCTGTTTCTGAGATGTGAGTTGGAATGGGCTTAGGAGGCCCTTGATGTTGGCTCAGCTGGGGATCGACCCGGGCAGATAGTTGAGGATTGGCGAACTGTCGGACGTCGCCCCACCACTACTCCCCCAGATTGGGTTGCTGCATTTATAGAGGTTGCATCCATTTCAACATCTGCTTCATGTAGTTCATGTCGGTCCTCATATCCCCAACCTCTCTTTCCAGTGAATCACGTTGCCTACTCCCTCCAGTGTCCCTCTGTCCATATCTGAATGGGTCAGAGGAGGCTCGACGAGCCGAAGAGCCTTGAAAGCTCTCTTATCGTTCTGGTCAATCCACGGTTTGTGGTCCGTATTCTGCCGGCGGCAAGATCACAATTGGAACTTCCTCTGAAGGGGTTTGGGCTTTCTTCTTTCCTCTTGCCATGGCAAGTTATAAGTTTTGATAAAGCGGAACACGACTCGTAATGTCGGTTCCCACAGATGGTGCCAAATTGTTGATGCATCTTTCGGCTCACCCCCCTTTCAGCACTTGAATACCTGGTACTTGCACAAGAAGAGGACAAAGGAGACCCTGGCTAGTTCAGGGGACCCTCCAATGCCAAAGTCAAGATTGGAATCTGGGTATAATAGTAAAGGTTTAGGGGTGAAGAATGAATATATGTTCATACCTTTCATTGTAGATAGGTCCTCTATTTATAGAGGATATGTGATCCCATGGTTTTAGGACCTTTCATTGGAGGGGATTGATCATTATCCAAGACGATCCTGAGATCTTCGATCTCCTAAATTTCCATAATCGAAGTTATCTTCCAAGGATCTCGAAAGAGGATCTTACTATTATGCCAACTCCCTAGCTCAGCTCTAAGTGTCCAGATGGGAATGACTGAAGGAACTCTGCCGATCGTCGACCAATCTCGGAGTATCGGCATGTTCGGATGGACGGCCAACCTAGATGATAGGCCGGACTAAGGTCAGGCCAGGGTCTAGTCGGCCTGTGCTTGATTAATAGCCGACCCATGATTGTATAAGTATGAAGCGACCTCCGAAGGACCCTTTGAGTGTCCTGAAAGGTGTACTGGCCTCCTTAGAGGTCTCGCCTGGTGGCTTTGGACATATGGACCTCGGCCATGCTCGACACTTGGTGAATCCGTGTCAGTAGAGTTTGTCCATTCCATAAGCCGACTTATTTACTTGTCACATTTTTTCCCCAACAACTATAGTAGTTCCTTCATGTGTCATTTCGAGAATATCCCATGCTTGCTTAGCTATATCGCATAAAATAATTCTTTTAAATTCATTCAGCTATAGAGCGCAAGCTATGGCATTTAAGACTTTAGCATTAGCACTGCTTTCACTTTTTTGACCTACAGTCCATAAATAGAATGCAGTTTCTCTCATAAATTTGGATCCATCCTCGATTACTACTTCAGTCAAAGGAGGTTTTCATTTAGTCACAGTGGCTTGACACACACTTATATCTAAGGATTTTAGAAAAATCCTCATTTTGGCTTTCTAGTATGAATAATTAGAGTCATCAAAAGGAGGTGGCTTAATAATAGATAAACTATCAAAATTTAAGATAATAAAGCTCTAGATCTAAACTCAAGGAAGTTAATCCAAAAAATGGAGCAACCTGCTTTGATAACACTTGAAAAGGAGAGCTTAAGAAGTTCTAGAGGGGGGGCTGTGAATAGTAATATGCCAAATAATCGAAAAAAGTGCTGAATAATAAATAAATTAGAGGTCTTAATTGCCTTAGTATTGAAATGTTGATTCCAACTGATTCGTAGGACAACCTTATTTCACGAATGTGATTAGAATCAATACCCCAAACTAAGAAAGAGTAAATAAAATAAATATTACAATCATTCACCACTTGTACTAAAAAGAAATTACAACTATTCACCATAAACACTAAGAATTATAGTGGTTTAGTGTGTCAATAACTGTTCTCAAACAGCCACACCTACTTCAAACCCAAAATTACTCTTCACGTAATCTTGGCTTTCACTATGAATAAAGTTTTCTCAGGGTCACCTTAAAACCTAATACAGTTGTGATTTTATCGGGCTATCACAAATAAAAACCCTCATTGAGATTTTTTAGCTATCTCAGAAAAACCAAATATTTAAAGTAAACAAATATATACTTATCTTTACCGTAGAAGAAGTTGTAGCCGAAGAACTTCTTTTCTTAAATGTTCAATATTCAGTACGATAAAAAAGGCTCGAGTTCTATTAATTTTTAATTAAGATTAAACCAATGGCTACTTGTATTAATTCCTTTAAATCTCAACAAGAAGAGTAATATCCAATCTTTTTAGAATCAGAATGATAAAGTCCGAGATTAAGGAATTAAAAAAAAGTAATAAAAAGTAATTTATAAATACTATTCAATAGCTTCAATATAAATGGAGCTTCTCTCTCACTTGCAGAAGGATTTGTATAGTCTTGAATGAATTTTCAGATTGAGAGAGAACCTTAATTTATAGGCAAAGAAGTTGGTTCTTCGACTAGCCCAAGCACCAGATTTAGTTCTAATGGATTTTCAGATTTGAGCAGGATAAGATATAACAAATCTTCAACTATTTAATGGCCTTGTTCGACTAGTCGAGGGTGGGCTTCAACTAGCTGAAGATGTCAAAATTCGAACTAATTTGATTGCAGGACTTCAAGCCGAGAAACCTAGGGTTGATCGACTATTGCCCTTTGACTAGCCGAAAATGAAATAGATTTTTTATTTTACTTCGGTTTGTTCTAAGACTGGCCAAGTAAAACTTACGTTAATCAAGCCAAACCTTAAGCTGGTCGAAACTTAATCAAATACAAGCCTAAAAACCCAACTTTAAATAGTTTTTAAAAGAACTTAAACCTAAGGTCTTTCTAGGGTTTATAATACCTGGAATACTGAAATTCTTTGTCTTAAAGTAGATTAAAGACTTAAACTTCTTTATGGAGCTTGATCTTCTACTAGAACATCATTTGATCTTGACTTCATGTTGTCTTTCTAGCTTGATCTTCTATTAGAATTTGAGCTTCATCTTCTACTATAACTTGGGCTTGGCTTGAACCTTGATCTTTAATCATACTTGAAGATCACTTGTTAATATGTTTTGAGTAAATGAAATTTGACAAACAAAGTGTGCTTTAAACATTATAACACTTACAAAAAGCATTAAGCACGTCGAAAAAACTTGATATATGAGCTTCTGCTCTTAAGTGATTGATAGAGAACTTATTTTACTGATTACTCATTTGATTTGGCTCTAGGTTTTCAAATGTTCACTCTCGCATCTTTGAATTATACTCATTCATACTTGTTTGCAGAAAAGATTTTTTTTTCTAAAAAAGGTTTGAATCTTGTGAATTGAGGATTACTTTACGCATGTTTTACTCGAGAGTATCAAAATGTTGGTTAGGGAGTGTGTTAAGTGTCAAATATTATATATTCTCCCTTATTGATATCATGGTTTTATGAACATGATAATGCTTAATGGTTTATTTTATACATGTTTGTGTTGCGAGGTGAATCTAAGAGCTTTGATTAAAAAGAATGCTAAAAGCATGAATTTGATGCTTAAGAATCACCAAGGCAGAGGATGGATCTTAGGAGACCAAGAATGAAGAATTTAAATACTAAAGATCTACGAAAACCAAGTACAAAGGATGAAGAAAAGATTTGAAAGACTTTAGAATTTGCAGCAGAAAATAAACAAGTTCAGTTTGACCAAAATCGCACAAAATAGTCCAGCGACCAAAGTTGAAATTCAGAAAATAATTCGGTTCGATCGATAGACAATTTGGTCCGACCAAAGGGAGGATTCAATGCGACCAAAAGTGCACAAAAATCTTAAGCGCTGAAAGTTGTTAATTCGATTCGATCGAAGATTAATTCAGTCTGACCAACACTTTAAGTTCGGTCCAACCAAAATCGAGCAACTGCTGAAACAAAATCCCATCTTATTTTGGATTCAACTTCGGTCCGACCGAAGCGTAACGCGAGGCTTACATAGAGTGTGTAAATTTAAGTCAATTTGTAGAAATTCCAAGGCGATGCATAAGATGGCGATTCGCAACTATAAATAGGAGTCCCTAGGATGTCCCTAGGTATCTTATAGGGTTCAAGAAGTGTAGTTAAAGGGTGGAGAGCCATTGCCAAGCATTTTTGTTCTTCTTCCTTAGTTTGTTTTCATGTTTTGTTTAAGAGAATTTGGTTTAATCATGTCTATGGTTGACTAAACCTCTTAGTTAAGGCTAATATGTGAAGCTTATAGTGTGATTAGGATGTCTATTTTTCTTTGATTCTTGTTATATTGAACTTCATTCATTTCTAGTTTGATTTGATGTAACGCCCAAAAAATCGGGGGTCGAATAGAAGCTTAACTCTCGAGTTCTAACACATCACTTATGCAACATAGATAATGATATTTAAATGTTTTCCATATTAGTGCATTAAACATGAGTGAGATTATACTAAAACACCATATCATACTCCAGAGATAATTAAGTTAAGAAAGCGAAAGACTGAGATTGGAATATGATGTATAGAAGTGTTTCTCAATTCTCAGAGTATGAGTATATTGTCAGGCTGAACATATACATGTGTTGATCCAAAATTTATAAAATATAAAAATGTAAATGTCCAACTAATCCTTATAGTCCCTGTAATCCTATCGATCAATACATGGTCTACATAGACCCACCTAATAACTGAAGATAAGAGAACTCCTCCTCATCTATGAAATTTGGCTCCGTCGCATAAGCCTCGCCAGAACCTACATCTAAATCAGAGTCTGGTTGGTGTCTTAAAACACCTCCCAGGTGGGAATGAGTAACTAATTCAGTGGAGTTATAAAGCAAAGGTTAGCATGTTATCAATTTAGTCAAACAGTAATGATAAAGCATTACAATAATCATGTCCTAAGTACTCTTATTGTAAAGTCCTAGAAAAATCTATACAAAGACCCGAGTACCACCTTAGGTAGAAATCACTCAGGACCAAATCCTTTAGGAATTAAACAAAAATTTACTAAGTGTTAAACTAAATCATCTACGAAATTAGCTTGAATTACTTTCAATATGAACTGCAAGACCTAAAACTAGTAGAATCCCTAACACTACATTACCTAGAAACCTAGGATCAATCTCTAAACCCAGTTACTCTTGAGAGCACATTGAAACTCCGTATCGAACCTGGACCACGCGTTGAAAGTCTGATTACCATGAAACTATACGGTTATGACTGCCTTACTAGGCTTGATAACCATATCAGAAATCAAATCCTAATAGTATTCAGAAATGCACAACTTGAGCTTGGAGCGAAGTGTGTGAGAAATGCAAATATCTTTAGGAAATGAACTTAAACTTAAGTGATTTGAGTCGTTCACTTGCAGGCCAATTTTAAGGTTTCGACCCAATTATACCCTTGGATTAGAGAAAATTTTGAACACATGTTAGTGTACTTGTGACCCCGATCGAGTACCGGTGACCGTTAAACTGAAACAGGTCCTCCGTGGTCGATCCACTGATCCGATTGGACCAAAAACTTAACCTGACCTAGATCCAATGTCAGAAAAAATTTTCCAAACCGTATAAAGAAAATGGGCCTCCAGATTAACTCCGTTAGATCGAAACAACTGCTCTTTGGCTATAACCAAAGCATACCATGGCCTTGGGGCCATTGAGGTCAGTTCTGAGCCTATATAAGGGCCTTAAACCACCACTCTCTAATTCCATACGATTTTTTCTAACCATAGGAGAGAGAAGAGAGAAAAGAGGAGAGAAGAGTGAGGAGAAGAGAGAGAGATAGGGAGATCGTTGTTGAGATTCATTCCCATAACTCCTTGCGCCGTTTCACCTCCCCACCATCGTTACATCATCTGTTCTAACTTCATTTTGGGTAAGGAATCTTAACTCTAATCTTGTTTTAGAAGTTTAGATAGGGTAATCAGTGTAACAGCTAACCTATTTAGATGATTTAGGTATTGTTATTCCGTATTCGGGTGCATAAATTTGAACTGAGTTCGAAACAAGAAAATCGACAAAAGGTGCGGACTATAAATGTTTAGATTATGATTTTCAAGGCTTTTAATGTTAGCTAAAGATTTATGGATGACTTGATTGCTGTCATATGATCTTAGTTACAACATTTTCGATATATCATATAAGTGTAATTTACGTTGTATACAAAAATGCATTCCATGTGTTTGTTGAAATGTTTGAATGAATATGTGTAACATCCTAAAAATTGGGGGTCGAACATAAACTCCACTCCCGAGTTCTAGAACATCACTTATGCAACATTTTCAATGATGGATGAATGTCAGCTGTATTAGTGCATAAAACATGAAGTGGATTAAGCCAAAACAGCATATCATACTCTAGGGATGACTAAATTAAGCAAGTGGAAGACTGTGATAAATATTTAAAGTACATAAGTGGTTTTAAATCCCCAGAATATGAATATATAATAGGGCGGAATAGATACATGTCTAGTGTCAAATTATACTAATTACCAGGAGATAAAGTGTTCAACTAAATCATATAGCCCTGCGACTCCATCGAATTAGGACAAGGTCGAAGAAGACTCGCCTGAATACTGCATATAGGAGAATGCCTTCTCATCATCCTCGAAATCTAGCTCCGCCTCGCAGGCTGTGCCATCATCTGAAACTACAAAAGGGTCTGTTTGGTGTGTACAACACCATCCCATAACGTGGGAGTGAGTAGCTAACTTAATGGAACAATAAAGCATAGGTTAACATGTTATCAATTCAGTCAAGTAGTAAAGATAAAGCAGTATAATCAAACACTCCTAAATACTGTAATTAATGCAAGGATGAGATGCAATAATGATGCATGCCCTCGCCAACATACTGCCTCATGCAACACAATCTTACGTTCGAGGCATGCTTTCGTCCCTCAGTGCTCCACATCTTCCAGGCACATGTAGTACGATATGGACATGATTATCGAGTTGTTATTAGTCCTTTTCATACAACAGTATTGAGAAACTAAGGTACCTCCCTTATATCATTCCCAAACAAAGATCCATTCTAGGGTCGTCAATCCTAGATAATCTCATACGATGATGTAGTTCTAAGTCGCTGTAAAGGGCTGCAGGGCTGTTACACGCACTCATTGCACCGCTTCCCCATCACCTTATCAATACAGGCCTGATTTATACTCTGTTTACTACGGGAAGGCTCATCGCTTCACCGCAGATTCAGAGTATGCTTGAGGTCGCTACAAAGGGCTGTCAGGGCTGTTACATACACTTGTTGCACCACTCCCCCATCACCTTATCAGTGTAGGCCGACAGCTCGAATACAGTGTCTCATACCACCATATTCGGCTCACGAGTCTGGATTACTCACTGGTCACTACGGGGAGGCTCCTAGCCCCAGCATAAGCCGACAGCTCGACCATGGTGTCCCATACCACCATGCCCGGCTCATCAGTCTTAGCAGATCAAGGTACCAAGGTTAACGGGGTTATACTGGTAAGTTTGGTACCTTAGGTTCAAGCAATGACGTCCAAACATGGTGAACATACATTGGACAGATCGGGTTACTTGACGATTCGGCTAGCTCGAGCGCACGACAAGTTGAACGACATGAAGTGCATAAGCCCTTCGCGTAGCCTAACCACTGTCGCCAACCGAAGTACAACTCTGGTTCGTCAAACACGTCTTACGTGGCGAATGAATCTCAACCACTAATTCAATCCCATTACCGACTACCTGGACTAAATCATAGTCCCAACTTTATTTTATATCACCAAGAATTATATGAGATAGTTAAAGCAGGATTAAACAAGTAATTCAATTCTTACAATCAAGAAGCATGTTATGAAGTACAATACAAACAAGATTTCGCACACATTCACTTCATGAAATAAACTGACATTACAATGTAACTTACATGTAGAAAATCATACACATAATTGAGATAACCGAGATTCGTATCTCAATCCTCCTACAAAGTATTCTAGGTGATCACTAGCACATTCAGACATTTGCATAAACACAAAGACTACATACATCACTTTCATGATGTATGAGGATTGCACATGTGCCAGGCCAATTCCTTTCACTAGGGAGTTACCCCACATACCACGTGCATATACCCACAACAGATAACCATGGTGTGCATGAATCCGAGCTCCATGTTCATTCAAACATTTCTACAAACACTTGGGCTACACACTTAGTCACATATAACGTATTTTTGTCGTGACGTGATTTTAGGCAAGTCCTTTCTCTAAGAAGTTATCGCACATGTATTAGGCATATATTCACGATAAATAAATATGTTAAGTGCAAATCCAAATTCCAAACATATTCAAACATTCCAACATATGCATAGAATACACTATATTCTACGCAGTTCATGTAAACTCGTATAACGAAACAGACAATGCATTTTGCATGTGTAATCACACCCTTGTCAGTTATAAATCATTAACCGACATTGAAAGCCTTGAAAACCATAACCTATACGTCTAAAGTCTGCACCTTATGCCGTAGAAGCGTAAAGAAGTCGATGGAATCTCTAAGTCTTTGTCAACGTTGATATGACGACCTATAACACGAGGTAAGTTAGCTATTTCACTACTTGTAACTATCAAAATCCTAAAACAAATTAGGGTTAGGTTTCCTTACCTAGAAACGAAGTCAGAATCGTCGGAATAATGATTAGATCATGATGGTTAAGCACGTATAGCAGTAAGATAGAGTATCAGGGAGATCTTCCCACTTCTCCTACACTTTTTCTCTCTTTACTCTCTCCTCTCTCCTAGGGTTTTCTCAAATTCGTATGGGAGGAATGAGAGAGGGTTTAAGGTCCTTATATAGGCCCAGAACTCAGTGAAATTGACCCCAGGCTATGGTATACTTAGATTATGTCCAAAGGGAGGTTGTTCCGATCCAACGGAGCACTTCTGGAGCTCCCTTTGCTGAATGCAGTCGGACTTAAGCTCAAAAATATTGGATCTTGATCAAGTTAAGTTTTCAGTCCGATCGGGTCTCCAGATCGACCGTGGCAGACCAGTTTCAATTCAACAGTCATCAAAACTCGATCAGGGCCACAAGTACTTTGACATGTATGGGCCACCTTTCCTGATCTGAGGGTGAATTTGGGTTGAAATCTAACGGTCAGAATGCTTAGAAACATCGCACAAGCGACACATTCCAGATTACTTAAAATTATATTTAATTTCTTAAAAATCTTCATTTTCTTACTCTCTTCACTCTGGACTCAAGGAAATGGTCTCAGGACATCATTTGGCCTTGATTTTCGAGGTGATAGTCAAGTCCAACTAGGTGATCATAACTGTCTAAGTTCATCACTATCAGACTTTTGATGTGCGATCCAGGTCCGATACGGAGTTTCTGAATGCTCTCGAGAGCAACTGGGTTTAGAGATTGATCCTAGGTTTTAGGGTAACATAGCGTTAACAATTCTATAGGTTTTAGGTCTTACAGATCGTATTTAAAGTGGTTGGTGCTAATTTCACAGGTAATATAGTGTAGTGCTAGTTGATTCACGTTAAATTTCTAAAGAATTTATTCCTAAATGATTTCTTTGGCTTTGAAATTGGGTTATGAGAAGTTACCAAGGTGTTATGATCAACCCATTTCCTAATGATGTCTAACTCCAAGTTGGTAAAAATCTGGGATGTTACAATATGAAATCATGATTTGTGCTTGCCATGACTATTTACTTGTAATACATGATTGTTGTATGTATGAAAATCCCCTTGTGAAAGGATTCGCCATAATATGTGTCATAACTAATTTAGTCTATGTATAAAGTAATGTGTAGTCTAAGTATTTGTTAAAATGTTTGAATGAGATTTTATCGATGGATTGTACTTATTAAGTGTATTAAGATAGGATCCTTAACTTCCTTAGTTATATGAATGGTTTCCTTCACATAATGTAAATTACCACTGTGAATTATGGATGAAGTACATATGTGTAGTAAAACGTTCTCTGTATATGAAAAAAAATAGTTGAATGAGGTATTGTTTGATGAATTGTATTTAATAAGAGTATTGAGATGAGATTCTCAATTACCTCATCTATATGTATAGTTTCCTTCTTGTAATCTTCATTTTGATTGTATAATTTATGGATGAAATGTATATGTATAATAACATGTTCAATATGTTGATAAAATGCTCAAATGAGTGTTGTACTTAGATTGTTTGTTAAATGCATATATAATTATCACATGTCTCCACATGCTGCATTTGAGTATGATTGGGACTACTATGTAGTCCAGGTAATCGGTAACAATTCCTGTTTGACTAACCGAATTAGTCTCACCACAGTTGATGCTTTTAGTGAATCTGATTCATACGATGATTGTCGACTGTGGTACCATGTCGATTAATTCAGCGTATACTTATACCAGTTGAACCTATCTAATAAACTGATTGGCCTATTATGTGTTTATCATGTATGGACGCTACTGCTTGAATTTAAGGTACCACTTACCAATGTAAAAGCCCATTTCAACCCAGGTACCACGATCCACTAAGACTCATGAGCAGAACATGGTGGTATGAGACACCATGGTTGAGCTGTTGGCCTACACTGGGGTGACGAACCTCCCCATAGTGACCAGTGAGCAAACCAAACTCGTGAGCCGAATACTGTGGTAAGGGAGACTGTATTCGAGCTGTCGGCCTACACTAGCGTAGCTCGGCTATGGTCCTCAGTCGGCTTGGTGACGATCCTTCAAAAATAGACTGCCAGTTGGTAGGGAGTTGGTAGAGTGACCATGAGTACAAAATAGTCCTACGATCAACTGACGAGCCTCTCATAGTGACCTCGAGTATGAATTAAGCCTACGCTGAGGTGACAAGCCTCACTAGCAACCTAAAGTATAACTCTCAAACTTGCATATCGTATGTGATTAACTAGAATTGACGACCTTAGATGGATCATTGTTTGGATAAGTGATGAAAAGGAAGGTACCTTAGCTTTCCAAATATGTTGTTTGAATAAACTTAATTAAGAATTGGGCTAACATGATCATACATGTCTTCTATGTGCTTTGGCGAGGAAGTGCACATGTCCAGAGTGGTGCATGCTAAGATCATGAGATGATGTTGCTGAGGGAGTGTAGGCGAGGGCATACATCATTATCGCATACTATTCTTGTATTAATAAGAGTACTTAGGATATAACTGTTGTACTATTTTATCATTACTGCTTGACTAAATTAATAACATGCTAATCTTTACCTTATACCTCCACTGAGTTGATCACTCACTCCCACTCTGGGACAACGTTTTAAAACACCAACCAGACTGTTGTAGTTTCAAGTGATGTCAAGGCTTACAAGGCAGAGCCTAACTTCTATGACGATGAGGAGGAGTTCCCTTACATGCAACTCTCTGGCGGGTCTATGTAGACCTAGGGTTGCGCATCAGGGCTACAAGGATAAGGATAGATGATGTTACACTTTATCATTTTTGTATATTTTAGAATTACACATGTAACTATTTGACCTCATGATATGTTCATACTCTAGGGACTTACAAGCACTTATATACTTTATATATCTATCACAGTCTTTCCCTTGCGTAATCTAACATTCTCTGGAGTATGATATGTTGATTTATCTTAATCTCGTTCATGCTTAATGCACTAATATGGACAACATTCAATCATCATTATTTATGTTGCATAAGTGATGTGTTGGAACTCAGGAGCCGAGCTTCTGCTCGACCCCTGATTTTCAAGGCATTACAAGTTGGTATCAGAGCATGATTTGGATTAAACTGGACCTGGGTTATGGTCATACGATGCACACTAACGTATTTTAACTTAGGAGGGTGCGATGAAACGTAGAAACAGTCATGGGATGCCCAATTTCGCCAATCAGAGGAAGTGATCAAAATTGACCATTGGAATCGGGCCCATAGGTCTCTGTGATCATGTGAGATAGCCTCAAATCCTTTCCTAGACCATCAATCAACAAGTTTAGACAAGGATTTGGTGCATTTCATACTCAAAGAACTCGAAAGGTGTGAATATACGCATGATGGGACCCAAAAACATCTGAAACGGACTCGAGGGCCCAAACGAAGTAAATTGGGGAGATCTGAGGTGGGTACCACGCACATCCGGTGTCTCGGGGGGGGGGGGGGGGGGGAGATAGCATCGCCAGTATTGGGAGCCATCGCCCCACTATCCAACGACCAGCGATGCCATCGCTGG
Source organism: Magnolia kwangsiensis (assembly GCA_037074715.1). Taxonomy (NCBI): domain Eukaryota; kingdom Viridiplantae; phylum Streptophyta; class Magnoliopsida; order Magnoliales; family Magnoliaceae; genus Magnolia; species Magnolia kwangsiensis. The sequence continues at coordinate 122,588,017 of CM073576.1, forward strand.
TTCGGGGATGCATCCCCGATTCTGGACAGTGGACCTGCCGGGCCACATCGGGCCGGTAGGGCCGATGAGTGTAAACAGATGCGAGGCCCACGAAATCATGTGGGACCCCTTCTATTACCCCTATTTGCTTCTTTCTTTTCATTTCTACCCTTTCAAGCTTTCCAAATCTCTCTAAACCTCACATTTCTCTCTAAAATCTCCCTCCATTCTACTATCTTCTTCATTCTCTTCACTACATACTCTCTTTTCCTCATCCTCCACAAAACCCTATCTTCTACTATTTCTATTTTCCCTACTTCTTACTCATTTGGGCACAAAGTCCATAGCTTTGTGTCTCATCTTTTAAAAGCCTCCAAATCCACCTTCATTATAAGGCTATTTGGTTTCCATGGCTCTTTTTGAAGATTGTGGCTGCCATTTTCTCTCTCTCCACAATTCTTTCCCTTATGGGAAAGAAGAGAGCCCTTACAGATGAAGCTAGGCCTAACCGCCCAACCCGTCCATGGAAGAGATCGGGCGCGGAGCCAAGTACGAGTGCCACACAAGAGCTGAGGATGAAGCAGGAGCTTGATCCCTAGGTTCCCATTAAGAAAGCTCTACAGCCTGGCATTGCACATGATAGATTTCTGGGCTGTAAGGTTCTCTTCAAAGCACATGTGGATGGGAAGCTGTTTGGGCTTTATCTACTGATGGACCGCCTGTCGGACGCCGGATGGGGGCCCGTATTCGAAGGCAAGTCACATGTGACTGTGGACACTGTCTGAGCCTTCTACGCCCATATACATGACCCATCGTTACAGCCTATACAGTTCAAGATTCCTGTGGCAAGGCAGGAAGTAGTAGTCGATGTCGGTTTGATAGCTCAGATCATGGGGATACACCGTGGTGAGGTGCGCGTGAAAAGGATCACTGCACGCGATTTCTTTACAGCCAATTGGTCCACTAGAACTGCGACAATGCCTCCCAGTGACCAAGATGACTTCTGATTTCTGCCTACACCATATATTCACACACAATGTGTATCCTAGGTGGAGCAATCACACCGAGTGCACGCGCTTGATGGTAGACTTCTTGTACCGTGTTGGGCGGGGAGACAACTTGTGCCTGCCTACCTTCGTCCTACAGGAGATAGTCCTAACCGCCCGTTCTACTAGGACAGCTACTTCACTTCCCTTTAGTTGACTCATATACAAGCTTTCTTGTGAGTTCAGCTACAGACTTAGCCCAGATGAGTTGGTGCCGATTCACTTTATAAATGACACCACACTCGCCAACATGAACATTGGGCCGTGACCGCAACATGCTGCTAAGGATGAGGAAGGCAGTAAAGAAGATGAGGGGAGTGAGGAAGAGGAAAGTGATGGAAAAGAGGAAGAAAATGAGATAGAGGAAGAGGGAGAGCAGGAAGAGGAGGAAGAAGAGGCGCAAAACACTGATGAGGGATCTTCTCCTACTATACGTGCAAGCCATCCTGATCGGGTTACTTTTGAAGCCCGCTTAGCTCAGATCCAGGAGGGTCAGGTTGCCCTGCGACAGGAGGTCAGAGAGACCCAGGCTGAGGTAAGGAAATAACTTGAAGAGAACAAGGCCTTCACGAACTGAAAATTTAGCAAGATATCTCACACCTTGAAGGCTATGTTGTGTTATCTACAGGACATGGGTGCCCCTCCACCACTAGATTCGAATGGCTAGACATACATGTAGTCATTTTTTTGTTTACTTTGCTACTTGTTTTCATGTATCTATGTACAACCTTGATAGGCTTAGTAATGTGGTAGAGTGGTTGGCATGCTTTAGTGTTTAAGGGCTTTGTTAGAATAACTCTCATGCATCTTCCGTCATGATTCATGTAAAACAACATCCCATGTATTATGACAATTTTGGTAAAATAAATGCATGCAACTCCTTTTACTATGAAATGTGTAGAATGCTTGCCAAAGTGAGTATTACTATGCTAAATCTCACATGGGTTGCACCCTATGTTGTATATAGGAAATGCCACCTAAGGCCATGCGGAGTATGACACGTCTCACACTCGGCGACTCGATTGATGGGGCACCTCTACTAAGCGATAGCCATATGAAATCTAGTTTAGGCCCGGATTACGAGACTATACCGGATTCACAGCCGGCCATTGGCCCCACTAATGGGCCTACACCATTTGCACCACCATTTTCAAAGCAGAACCGTGCGTCTACCTCAACGTCACACGTGCCTTAGTCGGCTCCTCCTCTTGATAGGTTGGAGCAGATGATGATCTTGATGCAACAACAACAGTTTTTAGCCACCATTGCGGGGGCCATTGCTTAGAACGTACACACGGTCCAGCTTGCACCACCGGTGCAGCCTGTTGGTAATATGAGTGTCAGCGGATTATCAAGAAATTCCAGTACTTCCGACCTCCTACTTTTGCGGATACTCATAGACCTGAGGAAGCCGAGTATTAGCTTGATCGCATCTCTAAGATGCTGAAGTCGCTACACTGCACTGAGGCAGAGCAGGTGGAGTTGGTCACCTACATGTTTGAGAAGGAGGCCAACCTCTGGTGGGGCAGCATCATACGAACAGTTCCAATAGGACACATGTGGACCTGGGATGTATTTAAGACACACGCTTCCATAGAAAGTACTTCCCCCTTACATACCGTAATGAAAAGGAGGCTGAGTATCTTTGCCTCCAACAGGGAGGGATGACCGTGTCAAAATACAAGAACAGATTTACGGAGCTTGCCAGATACACTCCTTTGATCCTAGCAAATGAACTGATGAAAATACGATGTTTTTCAGATGGGGTACAGCCTAACATTCGCATTAGGACGTGTTACGCTGGCATTCCCAATTATCTTGAGCTAATCAACATGTCTCTACAAGGAGAACAAGATGAAGATAGGGATTCTCGGACATGTATACCAATGGGCCTGAGGCCTCGTCCCGAATTACAGCACCGGCTAGTCCTAGGTAAGAGGCCACATATAGACTCGCCTCCCAGGCCCATGGCTCCGTCGACCCGTTAGAGATGAATGGGTCGTTGGTGTACATACTACAACAAAGAGGGACACACTAACCCCTTATATTTTACCAAGATGAAAGATAATGGTATCACGCCACCTCAGAAGATCGATCATTAGCCACCATGTGATATAACGACTCCGCCTCTACGATCTTCACCACCAACGCAACCACCTTACCGACCACCTGTACCCAGAAATAAGTCACCTCAACAACCTATGGTAGCGCAACCAAATCATCCTCGACAAGCCCGTGTGTATGCACTTACAGCAGAAGCACCTGAATCAGCAATTGCAACGCCTATGGCCTTTGAGGTCACTGACCACAGTCAAGGTACACCTGTATTCCTATGGGTAGACACTAGGTCCACTATTTTGATAGTGTCATGCTCTATGGTCAAGCATTTGGGGTTGAACACTACCCCTATGGGTGTGTTGAGTGTCTTTACCGCGACAAGGACTTTCTCCGACACTACCAAACTTTTTAAGGATTGCCCAATAAAGTTAGGAAATAGAACGGTGCGCATTGACCTGATAGTCTACCTGCTCATAGGAGAGATGGGAGCTTGGTGGTCTAATAGCCCACTGGCCCAGGATCGAAGGAAATTGATCCAGGTTATACTTAAAGTTAGGTCATTAAACAAGAGCTGGATCTTCCTTAGAAGGTCAATAATGAAGTCGTCGAAGGAAAGCAATTAGGATCTAAGTATTAAACTAATTCATATGAAAGAATGAGCCTAACAATGGTTTACTATAAATTTATAAAAATAATATGGTAACTAGAGATGGCAAATATGTTATAAATAATAGAAGAATCGAAATAGAAAATTTCTATAACTACAAGTTGCCAATAGACTGGTCATATCTTTTCATATTAAAGTTTAGTATGTGGTGTCTATTTAGGAATTATTTATAATCATACTAGGAATTATCCTGTGATTAAATTTGATTATACGTAAAGATATATATATTTTTAGTTATTTTTGTACAATTAAATTAAGACCCTCGGATAGGATTGAGTTTCATAGTTTAATACTCCGTAAGCTCATGTTAGAGGCGGAATACAGTAAAATGTTATAAGTTTCTTATTCCCTTGTAAATTTAAGGTTCATACCACGTCAAGGAGATATCCCTCTTCTTTCCTTTCCCTTGGCCTTATGTTGTTAACATTCTAAACTTCTAAAATATTTTAAAACTCTTGACTCTTCCTTTCCTCCTAAAGTTAATGAAACCGAGGTGCAATCTTCCCATAACCCCCTAGCCATATGATCGAAATGGTGACATACAAATATTATTTTAGGAGATTGAAAACTCTTCTAGTATAGTCTTTTGACTATGAGTACCATGGAAGAACTTATTATCCACCATGTTAAACATAGGTTAAATAAGAACTCTCGTTAAACAAGACCCAAAGGACAACCTTATAAGCATGAGACTTGAACCTCCTAATGAATTATAATACTTCTTAAATACTTAGGATGATCAGATTTCTGAATTTCAAAACCATATCCCTACGAGGCATTCACGGCTTAACTCAATTCTCAATCCTGGGTGATTACTAAAGGACTCACTGCTTTGACTGAGCAGATGACCAGGATCCATCAGGATTAGGAAGGGATACAACGAGTTGTCTACACTAGTCAAGCGAGCAATCGACATATCAAATTTGAGCCCACCATAACTGTCTTTCCGTATTAGCCCAATCATAAAAACTAGATTATACCACCCTTAAGTAAACTTTATCATCAAACACTTAGCACGATTATAATAATTTGAACATTTATTTTCAAATCTCAAAAGTAGAAATCTTTAAGGGGGGTAGACCAACATGAGCTAGGCTGATGTAGTTATTATATACCCTAATACATATAAAAACTCAAAACCAACAAAAATAAGCAAATGAAATAATAAAACCTTTACTTATTACCCTTAGGCAATTTTGGGGATGAAATTTTTCTTTAAGGGGGATAGATTGTAATGTCCAGGAAAAATCCGTACAAAGACCCGAGTACCACCTCAAGCGGAAATCACTTAGGACCAAGTCCTTTAGGAATTAGATGAAAATTTACTAAGTGTTAAACTAAATAATCTGCAGAATTAGCTTGAATTACTTTCAATATGAATTGCAAGACCTAAAACTAGTAGAATCCTTAACGCTACATTACCTAGAAACCTAGGATTAATCTCTAAACCTAGTTGCTCTTGGGAGAACATTGAAACTCCGTATCAGAACTGGACCGCGCGTCGAAAGTCCCATTACCGTGAAACTATACGGTTATGACGGCCTTACTGGGCTTGACAACCATCTTAAAAATCAAGTCTTAATAGTATCTAGAAATGCACAACTTGAGACCGTAGTGAAGTGTGTGAGAAACACGAATATCTTTACGAAATGAACTTAAACTTAAGTGATTTGAGCCGTTAGCTTGTAGGCTAATTTTAAGGTTTTAAACCATCTGGTTCTGACCTAATTACACCCTCGGATCAGGGAAAATTTCCAATACATGTTAGTATACTTGTGACCCTGATCAAGTACCGGTGACCGTTGAACTGAAATAAGTCCTCTGCGGTTGATCCACTAATCCGATCGGATCGAAAACTTAACCTAACCTAGATCCAATGTCAGAGATCTTTCCCCAGACTGCATACAGAAAATGGGCCTCCAGATCGGCTCCGTTGGATCAAAACAGCTGCTCTTTGGCTATAACCTAAGTATACCATGGTCCTGAGGCCATTAAGGTCAGTTCTGGGCCTATATAAGGGCCTTAGGTATAACCTAAGTATACCATTGTAATAGCTAACCTATTTTTATGATTTAGGTATTCTTGTTTTGTATTCGGGTGCGTAGGATTCGAAGCAAGTTCGAAACGAGAAAACTGACAAAAGGTGAGGACTATAAACATTTAGGTTATGATTTTCAAGGCTTTCATTGTCAGCTAATGATTTATGTCTAACTTGATTGCTACCATATGATCTTAGTGACGATGTTTTCAATATATCATATATGTGTAAAATAGGTTGTATACAAAAATACATTCCATGTGTTTGTTGAAATGTTTGAATGAATATGAAATCATGATTTGTGCTTGCCATGACTATTAAGCTAGAATACATGATTGTTATATGTATGACAATCCCCTTGTGAAAGGATTCACCATAATATATGTCGTAACTAATTTAGTCTATGTATAAAGTAATGCGTCGTCTAAATGTTTGTTAAAATGTCTGAATGAGATTTTGTCGATGGATTGTACTTATTAAGTGTATTAAGACAGTATCATTAACTTAGTCATATGAATGGTTTCTTTCACATAATATAAATTACCATTATGTGAATTATGGATGAAGTACATATATATAGTAACATGTTCTATGTGTATGAAAAAATGCCTGAAAGAGGTATTTTCTAATGAATTGTATTTAATAAGAGTATTAAGATGAGATTCTCAATTACCTCATCTATATGTATAGTTTCCTTCCTGTAATCTTCATTTTGATTGTGCAATTTATGGATGAAATGCATATGCGTAATAACATGTTTAATATGTTGATAAAATGCTCAAATGAGTGTTATACTTAGATTGTTTGTTAAATGCCTATATGATTATCACATGTCTCCACATGCTGTATTTGAGTATGATTGAGACTACCACATAGTTTAGGCAGTCGGTAACAATTCTTATTTGAGTGGCCGAATTAGTCTCGCCACAGTTGATGTGTTCAGTGAATCCGAGTCGTATAGTACCATGTCAATTAATTCAGTGTACGCTCGTACCAATCGAACCTGTCTAATAAACCGATTGGCATATTGTGTGTTTACCATGTATGGACGCTACTGCTTGAATCTAAGGTACCACTTACCATTGTAAAAGCCCGTTTCAACCAAGGTACTACAATCCGTTAAGACTCATGTGCCGGGCATAATGGTATGGGACACTATGGTTAAGCTGGCAGCCTACGCTGGGGTGTCGAACCTCCTCGTAGTGACCAATGAGAAAACTAAACTCGTGAGCCGAATATGGTGGTATATGACATTGTATCTGAGCTGTCGACCTACACTAGTGCAACCTAGTTGTGGTCCCCAGTCGGGTTAGTGACGAGCCTTCAAAAATAAACTACCAGTTGGTAGGGCATTGGTGGAGTAACCTCGAGTATAAAATAGGCCTGCGATCAGGTCACGAGTCTCTCGCAGTAACCTTGAGTATAAATTAAGCCTATGCTGAGGTGACGAACCTCCCATAGCAACCTAGAGTATAACTCTCGAACTTGTCTATTGTATGTGATTAACTAGGACTGACGACCCTAGATAGATCATTGTTTGGTTAAGTGATAAAAAGGAAGATACCTTAGCTTCTCGAATATGCTGTTTGAATAAACCTAATTAAGAATTGGGCTAACACAATCATAATGCATTGCATGTGCTTTGGCGAGGAAGTACACGTGTCCGAAGTGGTGCATGTAGTGATCGTGAGATAATGTCACTGAGGGAGTGTAGGTGAGCGCATACATCATTATTGTATACCATTCCTGCATTAACAAAAGTACTTGGGATATGAATGTTGTACTACTGTATCATTACTGCTTGACTGAATTGATAACATGTTAAACCTTATAGCTCCACTGAGTTAATCACTCACTCCCACTCTGAGACTGTGTTTTAAAACACCATCCAGACTATGTTGTAGTTTCAGGTGATGTTAAGGCTTACGAGGCGAAGCCTGACTTCTACGATGAAGAGGAGTTCTCCTACAAGCAACTCTCTAGCAAGTCTATGTACACAGAGTTGTGCATTGGGCTATAGGTATATGGATAAATGATGTTACACTTTATCATTTTTGTATATTTTGAAATTATGTATGTAACTATTTGACCTGGTGACATGTTCATACTCTGGGGACTTATAACCACTTATATGCTTTATATATCTATCACAGTCTTCCGCTTGCATAATCTAATTGTCTTTAGAGTATGGTATGTTGATTTAGCTTAATCTCGTTTAAGATTAATGCACTAATATGGACAACATTCAATCATCATTATCTATGTTGCATAAGTGATGCGTTGGAACTCGGGAGATGAGCTTCTGCTCGACCCCCGATTTTCAGGGTGTTACACTTATTAATGCAGGAATTATATGCGTAATGATGCATGCCCTCTCTTGCACTCCCTCAGCGACTACATCTTACGATCGCGCATGCAACTCTCACTATGTACTTCCTCGCCAAATCACATGCAGCGCAGTGTATGGTTATGTTAACCAAATAATTTATTAGGCTTATTCATACAGTAGATTCGGAAAGCTAAGGTGAAATAGCGGTGAAGACCGCTTGAGTTGAAGCAGGAATATGCCAATATGTCCTAGAGGGGGGTGAATAGAACTTTTTAAAGATTTATGAGTTACATTAAAAATTCTATCACTCTAATCCTAATAGGTATGCAATTTTCAGGATTACTCAAATGTAACTCTACTTGCTTTCAAGCCTAGTAGAGGATCCAATCACAAAACTATTCAATTTAATAAACATGAGGTAGTTATAGTCTATGCTGGATGTGACTGTGCGTGTGAAGTGTGAGCAGATATGAATGCAATTAACATAATCACACAAATGTTCAAGCACAAGAATCAATCACAGACACAGTCATTTTTATAGTGGTTCGACTACTTGTCTACTCCACTCCCGGCTGCCACACTTAACCCTTGAGTGTACCAAATTTCACTAAGGAGGTTTCTCATGGTTCACCTCAAACTTAAGGTTTTAAATCAGGTTCACCTTCAACCTTTACAACCTACACAGAGGCTGACTGTTTATGCTCTTACGAGTAAGGGTCAACACATAGCACCCGATTTAGGCATACTGCCCAAGGATCTTACCATAAGACCCTAACAGAGGTTTTACACGGTTCACCTCATAACCTAGAGTTTTACTGGTTCACTCCTAACCAGATGTTTATGCCCACACAGAGCAAGGGTCCACACAACGTACCCGCACGTACACTCCCGCCGGAGGCCTCCTTTGAGGACTTCAAAGGGTGAACAACACCTACGACCCAATCCTAGAAAGGAATGATCACAAGTGTCCTCTGGACTCTAAGTACTTACAGATAAGTCGATGAGTCCCTTTTACTGTAGTGATGAAGATCTCTTTCTTGTTGATGAAGAGTCTTCAGCTCCCTTGATCCGCAATACAAATGATGTACCAATACTAGGCTTCAGGTCGAGTCAAGGTTATGATGGAATTCCACTCTCTAAAGATTTTTCTATTAGGAAGATAGAGTGGTTCCAATCATCTATGCATTCCAGGCATCCCAGCTTAATGATTTTCCATTAAGGTAGTAGCTAGAGGATCCTTGAATGTGGAAGTTCATTCCCCAATCCACTCTATTGAATATCAATGATGAAGGTGGATTGGAGGATGAACTCCCTGAGAGAAACGGCTTAAAATAAATGATATGAAGTTTAAAACACTCAGAAGCACTCTCTTCTTTCTCTACCAGCAATAAAGATAAGCCTCTCTTTAAATAGACATAAGGTTCCAATGGATATAAAACGGTCATATTTATAACAAATTTCGATATGATCGAGCAAGAGTCAATATGATCGAGCATATACTCTCGATTGTATCGATGATCCACTCGATGGCACAAACTTCATGTTATTCACTTTTGAAACCTTTTTTCGCTGGTCGATGGGATCGATACACACATCGATGTTATCGGATTTTGAATTTCGATTTCATCGATAGATGGATCGATCTATCGACAGGTGAAAACAAGAGAGACAAGCCTTGAAGAATTTCAGGTTCTGAAGATATGATCGGGGAACAGCCGATGTCATCGGAATTTGAATGTCAATGATATCGAGACCTTGTCGATAGGATCGATAAATCATAAAGATTTACCTATAAGCACGCTGGTCAGTTTGTGCTAGACTCGATCCAATCGACCAGGACTCGATGATATCGACATTAGAATATCGATTTCCTCGAATGGCCCCCGATCAACGTTTAAAATACCCTGAAATTTATGTTGGAGGAAACATGCGCCCACTATCGATATGATCGAATGACTTTCGATATGATCGATATTTGAGTTCAGATTGAATCGGACAGTCATCGATATATCGAAGCTTATAGTTTTTTTCTTTAGAAAAATAGGGGCGTCGAAAAACTGTCTGTCGATATTATCGATCCACTTTCAATAGGATCGATATTTGAATATCGATGATATCGATTGAGATTTCGATATATTGATAAATCGTCCAGATGAATGTTTGATTGTTGCACGCTTTTTGTCCTCACTCGATTGTATCGATTGAGATGCCGAGGACATCGACAGAGCAGGTCGATCATATCGAAAGGTGAATCGATATAATCGACAAGGTAAGAAAAACTTGAATATTTTCCTGTTTGGTAAAAAGTTTTCTTACACTAAAACCCTAAGGTGTTCTACTAAGTTTTAATGGTTTTAATCACCTGATGTTTTGGGACATGGGATGTGAGGCTATGATTTACCTATGGCGAGCTTCCACACATCCAGTTGAGGCAGATACTTGAGTTGATCTTCTTGTTAGGCATTGTTATCCGACTGACTCAACTTACACCATAATTGACAAACCAGGGCACTAGTAGATGCACTTTCAATCTCCCCCTTTGTCAATTACGTGACAAAATACCCAAAACACCCTAGGAAAATATCTAGATAGATACATCCTAAATTGTGTGTACATGCATTAACATAATTTTACAAATTCTAATCACCCATGTACACACCTAGTAATTTCCCCCCCTAACTGTAAAACTCCCCCTTGCTTGTTGCGGCTGCTCCCCCTATCACCTGCAACACCATTCTAGCAGATATACAATTCCATCTGGGATATTTTTGACTTTTCTCCCGCTTTTTGTCAGTTATTGACAAAGATATAACAAGTGATATTGACTGAAGTTGAAGTGCAGATGAGGGAACAAGTAGAGATAGATTTATATAAATGAAAACAGTGTAAAGCATACATCATGAGCAGACAATATGGAATTAATAAAGCACTTAAGGCATAAGATAAACATGCAGTCCATAACCCCGAAACTTCATTAAACTAGGGAGGCATAAATTTAAATGGAAGGAAGATAAGAACTAGATTCAGCCATATGAAAAATAAACTGCCCAAGATTGGTAGAAATATTCATATTTCAGAGAAGTATACTGCCCCAGATAGTAGCAGTTTAACCAAAAAAAAAAAAAAGTCCATTTGAGGGCACCCAAATATCACAATCAGTATTTTGGCCCAAAAGTGAGCATATTCAACCAAAAAAAAGAAACTATGCATGGTGAGAAGGCTGTCATACACACTACCAAAAGCGTAGAACATCCAAAAAGATACTGATGTTCATCCACAAGATAAGAGTAAGGTGTGTATGAAAGCATGCATGAACCTGGCCTCACGGAGCAGAATGAGATGGCATCGTGTCGTCTCGTCGGCACGTCATCAGATCCACCAATTGTTGTACCATGATCTGAACTCCTTGAACCATCCTTTCCATGACAGTAAGTCGTTCTTTAACTAAGTGGATGTCCTTCTGAATAACCCCAATCCTGTCCAATTTGAGCCTTTGCCATACCCAGCGATTGACATAGACGGAGCGATATCAGGTCCAGGAGGTGCATCGTCAGTCATTGCATCCCCTTCCATGGGATCATCACCTTCTCCTCCTACCCCTTCTGCATGAATGTCTTCCTTGGTTTCCTCCTTGTACTCATGAAATATCAAATCCATTTTCTGAATATTCTTTTTATTAAAAACTTTGAGCGGGAATACCGGATCAGTTGTAGATGGAAAGTCAATGCTTTAACAGATTCTGCTAATAATCTAGGGATATGGAAGATGCAAATCTCTAGATGTATGTATGACATTGACAAACTGATTGACAATCAGAGTTGGAAGCAAATATTTGTCCCGGTTGCAACGGAGTAGACTATCTTAACCATGAGACTTGTGAGATCTGATCAATTTGTACTTCTTGGGTACAAATTAGTAGTAAAGATCCCATGCATGACTCGAAACCGAGGCTCCATATACCAAGCTTTTAAGGCATTCCCTTGATGTCATGGAATATCTCTGTTGTGACATAGGTATTTAGTTATCTTTGATCGGACATCTGGAAGATCAAGATCCCAATTTAGAAGGCCTTCTGGAGCCAACTATATAGATTGAGGATGTGAGCTACAGTGGCGGGAGTGATAAATGCATCATCACCATCCAGGGATACCATGAATTAAGGAGGGTCAACCACCGAAGAATGACATGTAGCAAGGAAGTTGCGTGTCCTTTCTTGTTGGCATGGTCCACCGAAATCTAGGATGGGCAACCAACCAATTGCAGCAAACAGGGGTTCTAGTTTGTAGGGTGCTAAATTGTCCTTGTCAATTTTTCTCTCATGGATCAGCTTTCTTCCGGTGTATTTTTCAGGACGTTCGATAGCCGGAGGAGGTGGCACTGGTTGAGACGGTGTAGGAACTTTAGTTTGGGACCCACTGTGTCGCGATCTTTACTGTGTGGGGATTCCACGGTCCGGGATCCTTGCTCTTTCCCTTAAGGTAAGGACTTTTTTTCGGGTAGCTCTCGAAGACTCCCCCGAACAGGATGCTACGTTTTTATGTTTTCCCATGTGGAAGAATAGGCTGTTTGAAGTATTTTGGGAAAAATGACAAAAACGCCCGACAAACCAAGAAAAGAAAATTCTGTCGATGTTAGAAGAATATTACCTGATTTGTGGAAGGATTTTCGACTTAGCTTCTGGTGATTGGTGAAGATGATCGAACAGGGAAGACAACCGAGAAGACTTTTGAAGAAACTCCTTTTTTATATTTTTTCTCGACCTACTGACTTTTATCGGCGCCATCTGTCGATCATATCGACAAATGTATCGATGGTATCGAGACGTTGTCAATCGATTCTATTGAGTCTGCCCACGATGTCATCCATGGTCATACAGCTTTTCATATTCTGAAGAGCCGTCGATTGTATTGACCCTCAGTCGATGAAATCGAAAAGGGCCGACACTCGTATCGAAAGTAGATACTATTTAGAATTTTCACAATTTCGACACACTATTGGGTATTTGTTGGCTTGATTAGTATATGTCACAAAAATTTGTACCATTTCTGTACAATTATAAATATGATAATGTTTATATGCAAAAGTTCAAGGTCTCCAACCTCAGATGTAATATTGAAGGCTCAACAAAATTGCATCATTTCAGCAAATATCCAGATCTAGATACATAATCTGGATTTGTTCCTTTTTCTGCTTGATATATCAGGGTATATGAGATTTAATCATCAGACAATTCAATTTTTCTTTAACTACCCATTGTGAGACAGATTTCTTCATTTTGTTCTTTTCTTTAGGTGATGAAGGATGAGTGTTTCTCATAGATGGACTTTTAACATTCTGAGTTTCTCTAATTGGTTCGAATTTTCCAATGTGATTTTGATCAGAGTTATATAGAGTCCGTCTAGGTGCTAAACATTCAAATTTATAATGATCAACATCACCACATAAATGATAAACTGGAGAAATTCCCATATTGCTACTTGAAGCCGTAAGTTTTGTTTGAACTTTATTTCCAATTTTCTTTTTACTTTTCTCATATCCTAGTCCACTCTTGTCTCTTTCTAGTCTTCCCATCCCTAACAATTTTTCAAATTTCTCACCACTCTGAGAAAATTTGTAGTTTATCTCGGCAAATTTCCTGGATCTTTCTAAGTCAATACAAAGTGAGTGGTTCTCATTTTTGAGTTGTGCATTGTCATCTCTTAGTAATTCAGCCTGGTTCATAAAATTTGATAGTTCTTCTTTTAGGGATAGGTTTTCTCTTTCTAATTTATCATTGTCTGTGTGATATTATTGCAAATCATTGGCTAAATGTATGTTTATTTCCAAGGTTCTGTCCAAGTCTTTCTGCAACAATTTCTTTTTATTTTCAGACATGCCGAGTTTTTTAAGGATATGGATGCTATGAATGTATAGTTGATTATAAGCATCTTGCAATTTATCCTTTTCAATTTCTTCCTTTTCTTCTTCAGACTCAAATTCCTCATTGTTAGATGGAAATGATTCAGTGGCTTGTTGTTCTTTCTCAAGTTCAGTTAGAATGATTGAAGTAGTGAAGACCATGAGTATTTCAAGGATTTTTTATCTCTATCACTTTCTGAGTCACTATTTTCTGAGTTTGACTCTTCTGTATCATCTCATGTGGCAGTCATTGCCTTGCCCTTGGTTTTTCTGTTTGGGCATTCGGTAGATAGTGTCCATACTCATGACAGGCATAACATTGTGGTTCTTTGGTCTGCTTTCCAATTTTTTCTGCAGGAGGTTTGTAGTTCACCATTCTTCCTCAGGAAGGACGGCCGCGATTCTTCTGAAAGAATCTTTTGAATTTTTGTGCAAGAAAAGACACTTCCTCATCTTCATCTTCTTTTTCACTCTCACTGTCCTCGTGTTTTGTTTTCTTTGACACTCTTAGGACAGTGTTTTTTAAATTTTTGGGGTTGTGTGAAGTGTAGTTCAAAATTTTGTAGGGAACCTACTAGTTCTTCTACTTTCATCTCATCAATATTCCTACACTCCTCAATTATTGTTACCTTGGGATTGAACCGTTCCAGTAAGGACCTTAGTATTTTTCTACATATTTTTGGTACCATAACCTTTTCTCTTAATCCACCCATGGAGTTACAAATGATATTTAATTTGGTGAAAAACTCCATAAATGTCTCATACTCTTCCATCCTGAGATTTTCGAACTGTGAAGTCAGAAGTTATAGTTTAGATCTCTTCACAGTGCTTGTGCCTTCATGGGTTGTTTTCAATAAGTCCCATGCTTCTTTAGATGTCCCACACATACTTATCTGATTGAAAATATCTTGGGACACGGCACAATAGATGGCATTCATTGCTTTTGCTTCAGCAGTTCGCTGTTCTTTATCAAACGCCGTCCATTTTTCATTAGGTTTGGGTTTAGTGATTGTGGTTTCATTTTCAAGTACAATTTATTCAGATGGTACCACATATCCCATTTCAACTATATCCCAAATATCATGATCCAAGGATCTCAGGAAGTAATGCATTCTAGCCTTCCAATAAGCATAATTTGAACCATCAAATACTGGAGGTCAAGTGACTGATGAGCCCTCTCCTTTGGCCATATTCCTTCAGTCAAGATCACTCTTTAGGCGGTGAAGCCCTTAAAGAGAGACCCACTCTGATACCAATTGAAATAGCGATGAAGACCGCTTGAGTTGAAGCAAGAATATGCCAATATGTCCTAGAGGGGGGTGAATAGGACTTTTTAAAGATTTATGAGTTATATTAAAAATCCTATCACTCTAATCCTAACAGGTATACAATTTTCAGGATTACTCAAATGTAACTCTACTTGCTTCCAAGCCCAGTAGAGGATCCAATCACAAAACTATTCAATTTAATAAGCATGAGGCAGTTATAGTTTATAATGAATGTGACTGTGTGTGTGAAGTGTGAGCAGATATGAATGCAATTAACATAATCACACAAATGTTCAAGCATAAGAATCAATCACGGACAGTCATTTTTATAGTGGTTCGACTACTTTTCTACTCCACTCCCGGCTACCACGCTCAACTCTTGAGTGTACTGAATTTTACTAAGGAGGTTTCCCATGGTTCACCTCAAACTTAAGGTTTTAAATCAGGTTCACCTTCAACCTTTACAACCTACACAAAGGCTGACTGTTTATGCTCTTACGAGCAAGGGTTAACACATAGCACCCGGTTTAGGCACACTGCCCAAGGATCTTACCCTAAGCCCCTAACAGAGGTTTTACACGGTTCACCTTATAACCTAGAGTTTTACTGGTTCACTCCTAACCAGATGTTTATGCCCGCACAGAGCAAGGGTCCACACAACGCACCCGCAAGTACACTCCCGCCGGAGGCCTCCTTTGAGGACTTCAAAGGGTGAGCAATACCTACGACCCAATCCTAGAAAGGAATGATCACAAGTGTCCTCTAGACTCTTAAGTATTTACAAATAATTCGATGAGTCCCTTTTAGCGTAGTGATGAAGATCTCCTTATTGTTGATAAAGAGTCTTCAGCTCCCTTGATCTGCAACACAAAAGATGTACCAATACTAGGCTTCAGGTCAGGTCAAGGTTATGATGGAATTCCACTCTCTAAAGATTTTCCTATTAGGAAGATAGAGTGGTTCCAATCATTTATGTATTCAAGGCATCTCAGCTTAATGATTTGCCATTAAGGTAGTAGCTGGAGGATCCTTGAATGTAAAAGTTCATTTCCAAATCCACTCTATTGAATATCAATGATGAAGGTGGATTGAAGGATGAACTCCCTGAGAGAAAGGACTTAAGATAAATGATATGAAGTTTAAAACACTTAGAAGCACTCTCTTCTTTCTCTACCAACATTAAAGACAAGCTTCTCTTTAAATAGACAAAAGGTTCCAACGGATATAAAACGGCCATATTTATGACAAAGTTTGATATCATCGAGCAAGAGTCGATATGATCGAGCATATACTCTCGATTGTATCGATGATCAGCTCGATGGCACAAACTTCATGTCATTCACTTTTGAAACATTTTGCTGGCTGGTCGATGGAATCGATACACACATCGATGTTATCAGCTTTCAAACTCCGATTCCATCGATAGATGGATCGATCTATCGACAGGTGAAAATAAGAGAGATAAGCCTTGAAGAATTTCAGATTTTGAAGATATGATCGGGGAACAGCCGATGTCATCAGAATTTGAATGTCGATGATATCGAGACCTTGTCAATAGAATCGATAAATCATATAGATTACCTATAAGCACGCTGGACAGTTTGTGCCAGACTCGATCTAATCAACCAGGACTCGATGATATCGACATAAGAATGTCGATTTCCTCGAATGGCCCCCGATCAACGTTTAAAACACCCTGAAATTTATTCTGGAGGAAACATGCGCCCACTATCGATATGATCGAATGACTTTCGATATGATCGATATTTGAGTTTAGATTGAATCGGACAGTCATCGATATATCGAAGATTATAGTAGTTTTCTTTAGAAAAATAGGGGCGTCGAAAAACTGTTTGTCCATATTATCGATCCACTTTCGATGGGATCGATATTTGAATATCGATGATATGGATTGAGATTTCGATATATTGATAAATCGTCCAGATGAATGTTTGATTGCTGGATGTTTTTTATCCTCACTCGATTGTATCGATTGAGATGCCGAGGACATTGACAGAGCAGGTCGATCATATCGAAAGGTGAATCGATATAATCGATAGGGTAAGAAAAACTTGAATATTTTCCTGTTTGGTAAAAAGTTTTCTTACACTAAAACCCTAAGGTGTTCTACTTAATTTTAAGGGTTTTAATCACCTGGTGTTTTGGGACATGGGATGTGAGGTTATGATTTACCTATGGCGAGCTTCCACACATCTAGTTGAGGCAGACACTTGAGTTGATATTCCTGTTAGGCGCTGTTGTCCGACTGACTCAACTTACACCGTAATTGACAAACCAGGGCACTAGTAGGTGCACTTTCATAAGGTACCTCCCTTTATATCATTTACCTAAACAAATGATTCATCTAGGGTCATCAATCTTAGTTAATCACATATAATAGGCATGTTATGGGGTCATCACTCCCAGTTAAAAGTAATGGATAGGCAAGTTCATGAGTTTATACTCGAGGTTACTCCACCAATGCCCTACAAACTGGAGTGTTATTTTCAAAGGGGGTCCGGATCAGATGGTTCACCCCAACCCACGCTGGGACTGCAGCCAGGCTGCGCCGATGTAGGCCTACAACTCGAATGCAATGTCCCATACCACCGTATTCAGCTCATGAATTTTAGGTTGCTCACTGGTCACTACGAGGAGGTTCGTTACCCCAACGTGGGCTGACAACTCGACCACGGTGTCCCATACCACCATGCCCGACTCATGAGTCTTGGTGGATCGAGGTATCATGGTTAAAACGAGTTTTACACTAGTAAACGGTACCTTAGATTCAAAAAGTAACATCATACATGGTAAACACACAATAAGCTAATCGAGTTATTTGACAAGTTTGATTGGTACGAGCATACACTGAATTAGTCGACACGAAGCTCATAAGCACTCCATGTGGCCTAACCACTATCGACAAACACCATACGGCTCAGATTCGTCGAACATATCCAATGTGGTGAAACTAGTTCGACCACTCAAATGAGAACCATTACCATTTGCTTGGACTACATTATAGTCCCAATCATACTCAAATGAAGCATGTAGATACATGTGACAATCATATAAGCATTTAACAAACATTCCCAACACGAATCTCATTCGAGCATTTCATCAAACACATTGCACATATTACCATATATTACATTTCATCCATAAATTGCATAATTGGAATTTATGTTACATGAAGGAAACTATACATATAGATAGGGTAATTGAGAATCATATCTCAATACCTTTAATAATTATAATTCACCATTAATTTCTCATTCAGACATTTTTTCAAACATTAGACTACACCTTACTACATACATAGACTAAATTAGTTACAACATATATTATGGTAAATCCTTTCATAAGGAGATTTTCATACACACAACAAACATGAATTATAGGTTAATAGTCAGAGCAAACACAAATCATGATTTCAAGTTCATTCAAACATTTCAACAAACACATAAAATGCATATTTGTCCAACATAGTTCATACATGTGTAGTATACGGAAAACATTGTAACAAAGATCATATGGTAACAATCAAGTTAGACATAAATCAATCACTGACATTGAAAGCCCTGAAAACCATAACCTAAACATTTATAGTCTGCACCTTTCGTCGGATTGCTCATTTCAAACTCAATTCGAATCCTATGCTTCCATCTATAGAACAATGGCTACCTAAATCATGAAATAGGTTAGCTATTATGTCGATTACTCCATTTGGATTCCTAAATCAAGATTAGGGTTAGGATTTCTTACCCAAATAAAAATTGGAATGGCTCGTGTAGCGATGGTGGGGTGGTGATTCAGCGTGTAGATTCGAAAGGATCCCAGTAACAATCTCCCCATCTCACTCTCTTCTCCTCACCCTTTTCTCTCATTTTCTCTCCTCTCTCCTAGGGTTTGGAGAAATTCATATGGAAGAGAGAGAGAGAGAGAGAGAGAGAGAGAGAGAGAGGTGGGTTTAAGGGCCTTATATGGGCTCAAAAGTGGTGTGAATGGCCACAGGACCATGGTATACTTAAGTTATAGCCAAAAGGCATTTGTTTCAGGCCAACGGAGCTCATCTTGAGGTCCATTGCTCCTATATGATCTAGAGAAAGTTTCCTAACAATGAATCTACGCCAGGTTAAGATTTTGATCCGATCGGATTAGTGGATCGATCGTAGAGGACCTGTTTCAATTCAACGATCATTGTCACTCGATCAGGGCCTCAAGTATACCAATGGGTGCAGAAAAATTTTCCTGATCCAAGGGTATAGTTGGGTCAAAATCTAATGGTCTAAAACCTTAAATTTGGTCTGCAAGCAAACGGCTCAATTCACTTAAGTTTGAATTTATTTTCTGAAGATATTCACATTTCTCACACACTTCGCTCCAGGCTCAAGTTGTGCATTTTTGGATACTATTTGGACTTGATTCTCGCAATGGTTTTTAAGCCCAATAGCATGGTCATAACCTTATTGTTTCGCATTAATCGAACTTTCGACGCGCAGTTCAGGTCCATTACAAAGTTTCATTATGCTCCCGAGAGCAACTGGGTTTTGAGATTGCTCACAGGTTTTTAAGTAATTTTGAATTAGTTATTTTAATGGTTTTGGGTCTTGTATTTTGTATAGAAAGTGGTTCAAGCCAAATCCATCGATTGTTTAGTTTAGTACTTAACTAAATTCCGCCCTAATTACGACATATAAGGTCCTAAGATAGTTCTATGCCCCTTTTTGGCAATTTTAGTTAGTATATTATTTTAATTATTTTTTTACTAGTTCATCATCAAGTCTACTTTATTTTTGCTAAATTTCAATAGATTTCATATTGTAGAAAAATTTTAAAAATTCTAGAAGTAGCAGTTTTTTGGACTAATAATTTTTGAACAGTTGTCACATCAACCTCGATTCAATTATATTAAAATTTTGATTATATTTTTCACTTATTTTTATATGAAACTAGACTTATCAAGCTTCAATCTGGTTTTGAATTACCTAAATTGGAGTTATAATGAGGGAGATATAACCTTTTTAAGTCAGTCAAAAACTGCAGTGAGGATGCACCAAATTTTTGGTGCATAGGCGATGCCTCATGGTCGGTGCAATGGCATCGCGGTCCGCTAGACCCGACGGCGAGGCTTCTTGGTAGGCGCGATGGCATCGCGCTCGCCTAGTGGTGGTTCTGCTATTCATTTTCTTGAAACGAGCATATCTTCCATTCCAGAATGAGTTATGCGACATGTCATATATGATTTTGGGGTAGGAGAAGCTAATCTATCCAAATAACCTATTTATTTTATGAGATTATATAAGGTTAATGTTCAAAACCTTTTTTTATATATAATCTTACTATTTATAATAATTTTTAGTTTAAGTATTATTCTTCATCATTTAAACTTTAAGATTAGTGTTTAATATAAAAGTACTTAGAAAAATTTGAAGAACAAGGTGGTGAAAGGTGAGATTTTAAAGGGAATGGGTTGAAATGATATTTGAGACTTTGGGATTGAGTTTTTGAGAAGTCAATAAGGTGTTATGATCAACCCATTACCTAAGGACATCTAACTCCAAGTTGGAAAAAATCTAGAATGCTACATTTGAAGAAATATTTTCAGTTTTCTATGGTTTATTGTAACTCAAACTATAATAGACACTGTGATAGCTTTGAATATCTTCTTTTTCTATTTGAAGATGTGGGATTGGTAAATATTGTTGTTTACCATTGTCTCTTGGGCATGGTAGGGTGATGGAATCCCTTCCAATCATCACAATTCTCCTCCATTGAGGACTGGTTCAATGAAAAATTCAGACATTTAATCATCTTTTCTTCCAACTAGATAAGATGGGACTTTGATTCTAGTTGTGTTTCTTGAATCAAGTGAGGTTACATCTTGATAGCTACAAGTGGATCCTTAGTACCCTAGTTCCCACCTTTAATTGATAGTTTAAAACATTATTTATAATTACTTTCTTTATTCTAGATTTCTAATTTATGTTTTCTTCTAGTTCTAATTCTATTTATTTTCAGAAACGTACAAGATTAGACCCTATGGATTCAACCTCGGTCTCACCGAGTTATTACTAAGAGTGATTAATCACATACAAGATGACTTGAATCCTTTTTTATGATAGTTTAAAAGTGTTGGGAATTATTGGAATACACTAGAGCTTTTAACGTACTAAAAAACCATCATCTTTAAAAAGATCTGGAGTTGGTATTTTATAGAAAATGCACTCCAGCAGATCTATAATGGCTAATTTTTTGCCACTACAGATTGATTGATACGAGCCTTCGATCGATCAAACGTCCATAGATTTAATTGGATAACTCACTGGACATTTTTTAGAGTTATCAATCAATCGAACTGGGCATAAGGATCGATTGACCAAAATGGTTTCTAAACAAAGACTTGCTTAGCAAATTTGGTTGACGTCAATCGATCGGTCAATGCTATCAATCGATCGATCAGACCATCGATCGAGCTTCGCTCAACAACATCTATGAGCTTACCGATTTGGGCTATATGTTTTACATTAGTTCTGAACCACTTTTAACTTATCTTATCATTTCCAACTTGGACTCATAAAGCTATAGAATGATCAATCAAATGTTTACCTATTAAGGCATGATCATTTAGATGCTAAGGTTAAGGTCACCGAGTCACCTCAATTTACATGTTCTTTACTTCATTGGTGCTTCATGTCCTCTTATGTTTTTAGTCTTTAGCTTTTAA
The DNA here is from genome assembly GCA_037074715.1 of Magnolia kwangsiensis. NCBI lineage: Eukaryota > Viridiplantae > Streptophyta > Magnoliopsida > Magnoliales > Magnoliaceae > Magnolia > Magnolia kwangsiensis. Next base: position 122,610,027 of record CM073576.1, read on the forward strand.
AGGCTCAACCGACTCACTAATGTCACGCCTCAAACTCAGAAATTGGATTCACAGAAATTCCGATCGCTGAATCCGGTGCCGACAGCCTCCGTAGTGCCCCATTCTCGGCTCCCAGCACTCACATGCTAGGTTCCGATCTTAGGATCCTACAAGGAGGATTTTCAGTATGAATTTTTCTTTTGTAATGGAGCATAACCACAAGCATAACCAAGTCATAAAACAACATCACCACATATTCTCTATATCAAAAACTTTAAGTACAATGTGGAAAGGGAAATATAAGGTGATTAAAAAGCTCCAAAAGGGCCTGATACGTGCTCCTGCCTCAGCGCTGCTGCTGTCCAACGCTACCTGTACGCAACTATCGTACATAAGCTTACAAAAGCTTAGAGTGTGGTGTACGTGTGTTCGCAAGGCAAACATCGAGTGTACAATATCAGGATAATGCGGATAAGTCCATGAATAAAACCAACCATACCAATGCTATGTGATGCAAGGCATGAACGCTATCGGCCGTACCAAGGCCATGCGATGTGAGACATGAATGTTATCGGCCACACCGATGAAAATACGAGGCTTAGATAGTCGAATGTCATATGCGAAATGCAATCCAAGCAAGTCGGTACTCATCAAGTACACATATTAGTACAGTTCCTCTCTAGATATAACCGGGGTCTAATACACTTGGCAGTGACTGTCACCTCCCTAGATGCACAGTCAAGCAAGCGGAATAGACCTCACTATCCGCCTGACCAGTAGTCTGCCAATACCTATCCGGCTCATCGATAGCGGACTCATTTGTGAGCTGGTCAAACTTAGCCTAGCTTATAGCCCCCTCACTTAGGCGGATAAGACCACACCCCCTTCAACCGACCACGACATAGTGAGAGACGCGGCCTACTGGTATTCGGTACTCGGGCGCTCATGTATCCACTCGGTCTAGACGTTGGAGCAACTCCTGGTACCAAAAAGGTTCTAGGACTTTCACCCAAGGACATCCTAAGTGCCCACAGTGTTAGAACCAAGTATTTCCAGTATCCGATACGGCCATCCATGATGTACCTGTGGAGCCACAGCCCTGATGTTACCAGGGCTTGCAGTGATCAAGTCACACATATGCGAGATGCATGAGTCACACTGTACAGTCATGCAGTAATCCTACGCGTACAGTGTGATAATGTGGGGCACTCCATCTTATAAGGAGTCCTGTAAATGACTCAGCCCAACGGCTTATGCTATGATCATACAATCTTCATATCAAGCATGCATATGATGCATATGGACATGAATCATAGAGTTATACTAAGCATGTTATAAAGTGATGAACTATCAACAAGTATAAGCCTATCAATGGGCCCTAGGGAGAGTCGTAATGCGGACAATTAACCAACATTATACTTATAATGTGGATGTCAAACCAGTATTGCTCCCAAGGCTCGGCCCGCCATAAATATCATTACACAACCCATGGAGAAATTGCACATTGCAATGGACTTTAAGGACAACCTGTTGGGCCTCGACCCATGGTCCTTAAATACATCAAATGGGCCACATCATATGGGCCTTTGGTAAATCAAGCGGGCCGCATTAAAGGGGCCTTATGTACATTACAATGGGTCATATCCCATGAACCTTATATATTAAAGTGTGCCCCAACCATGGGCCACAAATACATCAAATGGGCATCATATCATGGGCCTTACATTCACATCAAAGTGGGCCTCAACACGGCCTCACACACATCAAGGTGAGCCTCAACAATGGGCCTCATGCATATACCAAGGTGGTCCTCAATAACGGGCCACAAATACGTCGAGATGAGCCTTAACCCATAGGCCCTATACACATCATAGTGGGTCTCAACCCACGGGCCTTAATACATCACAATGGGCCTCAACCCATGGGCACTAAATATATTACAATGGGCTTTGACCCATGGGCCCTAATACATCACAATGGGCCTCAACCCATGAGCCCTAAATACATTACAATGGGCCTTAACTCATGGGCCTTTGAATAAATCAAAATGGGTCTAATTTCATGGGCCTTACATTCATATCAAATGGGTTATACCAATATAAGTGGTGATAATGACTTCCACCATTAAAATCCTCAAGGCCCACCCTCACGTTTATTTATTTATTTATTTATTATTATTATATTTTTTTTCCATCCAACAGTTGATAAGGTCACATAGACCTAATAAGAATAAATAAATAAATTTTATGTTTTGTTCAAAACCTTTGGGCTCGAGGAGTTTCAATGGTAGACATTCAACCCACCACTGTTATCAGTGGCCCATCGGATGAATAGATCTACCTCATTTTTTTGCCTCAAGCCATAAGACAAGCTTGCTAAATGGTGGGCGGTTTAGGTGCAACACATGCATCATGGTGGGCCCCACCATCCAGGTATGGACGGCGTGTATAAAACACATAAATCATGGTGGTCTCCACCGTCCCACGCTGTGGACGGTGGAGTGAAACAAATACATCACTGTGGGTTCCACCGTCAGCTGGATGGTGGTAATACAACACGTACATCACTTTGGGCTCCACGTGGGGCCCACCATAACATTTATTTTCCATCTAAGCCACTGGTATGGCTGCACGGACCTGGATGAAGGGTAAAACCAAATTTCATATTAATCTAAAACTTTCGTGACCCAAAAAAAGGGTTTCAATGGTAGCTGTTCAACACCACTCTTTCCTATAATGTGGGCCACCTGAGTTACACAAATGGCTAATTTTTGGGGTGTGGCCCACTTCAGAAAGTGGGCCACCCAATGAACGATGTGGATACTAAGCATACATCATGGAGGGGACCACATATGGGGCCCACGGTCCCTGGCCGACAGTCCCAGTGCAGCAGGCGCTGCCTGCGGCCCTCTGGCAGCAGCAGCGTTCTGCTGCATGCTTCTTTTTTTTTTTTTTTTTGAAAAATCAATTTTTTTGTGGTTTTTGTCATATATGGGCCACATTCAAAAAATCTAACCCAGCCATTACATTCCATGGCTCAATACAAATCAAACAAGTCTAATATACAGTATTTTTTTGATTGAAGGTGGGACCTAGTTAATTTTTAATGGTAAAAAAATCAATATCTTCTATGTTATGGCCCACTAGAAAAATTGAATTGAGTTCATTTTCTGGCTCAACATATAAAATAATCTGGAAAATAGGATGAACGACATGGATTACATTCATGCATCGAGGTGGGGCCTACATGAGCAATCCACCCCAAGACCAAGAAAATCTCTCCTTTTTTTTCTTTTCTTTTTGCAAGGATGCTGGACGACTTGGCCATAGCACATATACATGTAAGGTGGGCCCCACATGGATGTGGACCACCTATATAAATCCGATGTTTGTGTTTTTCCATTATCAAAGGATAGGGCCCACATGGTTGGTCGGCCATGGGGTCCACTTGATGGATGGTTGGGACACCACATACACTCATCATGTGGGCCACAAAATAATCAAATGAAGGAGAGAGAGAGAGAGAGAGAGAGAGAGAGAGAGAGAGAGAGAGAGAGAGACGTGTGATGGAGGGACCCCGACACTATGGGCCCTCCCTTGAAATCAATCATACATTAAATGGGTCCCAATGCATGTGGGCCCATTAAATCAAAATTCAACGGTGGAGATTTCTTCTCCACTAAAATAAATGGTCAAGATGACCCCTATTTAAACTAGGGAAGTAAACATCATGATGGGATCCATGGAGAATGGCCCCATCATGGAATGATATTGATGACCAAGATAGGCCATCGGCCACATCCTAGGGTCCAAAGTAAAATCCAAACCATTGATCGGTAGGCCTCACTTGGCCCATCATAAAAGCATGAAATCTAGACTATGGAAGCACCCATCACTTGATCTTCTTGGTCTGTTGGGATGCCTGTCTCCTTGTGCTTCTCTTTGATGGTGGATGATGAGATTTAGATGGCTAGGATGGAGGTTTTGAGATAGGAAAGTGGGCCACCAAAAATCACATTTTTCTCTCACTTAGGAAAGCCATGGACGTGCACTCTCTTGGTTGCTTGGAATTGTTGAGAAATGAGAGAGAGAGAGAGAGAGAGAGAGAGAGAGAGAGAGAGAGAGAGAGAGAGTTGTAAGAGAGGTGAGTGATGGGTGAGGTGATGGATTGGTTGACTTTTGGGTTTGCTTAACTTGTGGAGAAAGGAAGCATAGGTGCTTTGTACTTGACATGAGAGGTGATTGATGGGATTGATTTGACATGTTGTAGAGATTTTCTTAGGATTTGCAACACGTGGTGTTTTTCCTCGCACTGAATACCGGTGTACATTTCCTCGTCTGGGTATCAAATCGGTGCGCGAGTCGCGGCATTGGAACTGCGGCGACTGTGCGGTCGCAATGATACAAGTCTCAGATTAAGCCGACTCAAATCTATGGGGTACGACTTAGGGTCATGTGCAAACATCGATTACTAGTCGCGGATTACCGAAATTCGACGGAAAGGATCGCGACAGTCGACGGAACAGTACGGACTAGGATACGAGTCTTACAACTGACATATAGACTTATGCGATTTACAAATAGGTGCACAAATCAGTGCACCAAAAAAGATGAGTTCATGGTTGGCCAACGTGTCCCTCAGCATGTTTGAACTTATGGCTGCGAACAAGTAAAAGGACAACCACTCAGGTTATGAGTATCCATGAAAGGTTAGTCAGTATCCTTTATTGGTGTAACAAAGATGAGTCTAGGGGAAAGTTAGTATTGTGGAAGATGAGATACATTATACCATTTGATTGAAACTTGGTATATTTGTTCTCTTGTGAGGTTATTTACTTTATTAGTTGCATGCTTTATTTCATGGTACGAGGACTTTTCACAGAGTTTGAATTTTGGTCATTATTTGGATTGTTGCCAACTTTTCTGAGTGGGAGATGTAACTGCGAGGTGGGTCGTCCAAGTGGGCCCCACCCACTAGGAGATAGTATGTGGCGGTTGCAATAACCGAATACTGATTACTCTGGTAATTTCCAAGATGCATGAGTAGTTTTCTTACGTGGTTTGATAACCATCGTGGCTGCATCTTTTTTTATAGAATGTGCTAAGAATTCATGACCAGATGTAGATTGAGAAAAGTAGAGGTGGGCATCTGGGACCCGATCCGGTGGATCCGACCCAACCCGACCCAACCCAACTCGGTACCATTCCGAATAGAACCGACGGCTTAGATCGGCCTGATCGGGTCTGGCCACCCAAATCCGTTTGTCTTTTGGGTCGGGTGCGGATAGAGGTATATCCGAACCGACCCGACCCGTATACCCGAACCAAATGGAACCGACCTGAACAGAATAGACCCGACCCAGCGGGTGGGTAATATAAATAGTCTTTTTAAACTTTTTACCCTAACCACTCTTTTCTTTCTTACCCTACCTGTGAAGAACGAGTGACCCAGACCCTCTTTTCTTTTTTACCCTACCCGATTTTCCTCCTGTTTTCTTACCCTTCCCGATCGTCTTCCTCTCTAGTCTCCTCTTCTTCTTCAGCGCCCACTGTCCGTCATTGTCCCACCGTCCGTCACAGTGTCATCCCTGTCTGCATCGAATCAGGTAAGTATTGTGATGCCCTGGCTCGATGGTGGTATGAAAGTATTTCTTCTACCTCTCTCTCTTATGCAAAATTCCGTATTTCATTTTTATTAAAAAAATTCCTCCCCATTTTATTTGATGCTGGAATTTGGTTCCGATTTGGACCTTTTCTTCAATGGGGCTCCTTTTTGTGTGGTCCATGGACTATTGAAGTGAATTTGTAGTCAGCTAGTCTCTGGATAGATTATCTGAAACGTTCAAGAGGTAGGCCCCCAGTTGCCATGGAAGATTCTAGCCGTTCGTTCTATACATTCTTCATGGGGAATGATCACATACGTCCTCTGTGGTGCCCACCTATGATGTACGTGTAGAATCCAAACCGTGCATCTGCTGAGAATCCTTATGTTTACCGTACATCACAAGAATCATCCTTATCCACAACTCAGGTGGAGGACACCAAAGGGAGGACTGTACAATCAGACCTAAAACCTATTTATTCATGTAGTGTGGCTTACCTTAGTTTTGAAATGACCTAAGTTTTATTGGGTCCCCTTATTCCAGTGAGAAAAATCTGATGAATGGGTTGGATGGTGTATATATTTGGACCCCACATTCCATCTGAATGATTGTGTCACCCTTCCTTTGGTGACCCACCCGAGTTGCGGATCAAGCTGGATTTTAGGATCTTGGCTGAACATCATAGGCACATACAATATCTGGTTTAGATTTGTAACGACACGAAAAATTTCGTACCAAGACCTGAGTACCACATCGATCAGAAATCACTTAGGATTAATTCTCTTAGAAATCAAGCATAAGTTAATTAGCACTAAGTTAGATTAGTTGTGAAATTAGTGCTGTTCACTTTAAATACGTTCTGCAAGACTTAAAACTTATACAATCAATGACACTATAATACTCTGAAATCTAGGATCCAACTCTAAACCAGTTGTTCCCGGGAATGCTTTGTAACTTCGTATTGGATCTAGACCGCACGTCGAAAGTCTAATATCTATAATCTTAGACCGTTATGACCGCTTAGTTGGACTTGACCATCCTTTCGAAAATCAAACCCAACCGGTGTCCTGACACCATTTTCTTGCGTCCGGAGTAAATAGAGTAGGAAAATGAAGATTTTTAGAAAATTAATTATGTTTTTATGAAATCTGGCACGTGTCACTTGCGCGTTATTTTTAAGCGTTCTGACCGTTGGAATTCGACCAAATTTCACCCTCGGATTAGGAAAGTTGGCCCTTTCATGTCATAGAGCTTGTAGCCCTGATTTAGGTTCGGTGACTGTTGAATTGAAACTGGTTCGCCACGGACAATCTGGATATCCGATCGGACTGAAAACTTAACTTACTAAAGATCCGATGCTAGTGAGCTTAAGTGCACCCGCATTTGATCAGAGGACCTCCAGAAATGTTCCGTTGGATCAGAAAGATCCCGATTTGGTTATAACTTAAGTATACCTTGACTTAAAGTCCGTTTTCGTCATGTTTAGGCTTATAAAAGGGCCTTAAACCCTTAGATTTCTAACCCATACGAATTTCCCAAACCCTAGAGATTTAAGAGAAAGAAAAGAGAGAGAAAGTGTGGGAGAATCAGGTGAAACTCCGTAGGATTTTTCCTAGTGCATCTATACATTCAACCAGCATTTTTGAATCGTTCTTCCGGTGATTCTGATTCCATTTTTGGATAAGTTAAGCTAACCCTAACGTATTTTGAAGCTTAGACTAGCTGTAGTAGAGTTCTAGCTAACCTATTTCTTACCATAGGTAGTGTATCCACTGTTGACGAAGACACGTCGTCTAAATCATCTTAAATACATCTTTTCTGGTTTAAGGTGTGGACTATATACGCTTAGGTTATGGTTTTCAACCCTTTCAATGTTAGATAATGATTTATTCATGTTGTCCTTTCCGTTACATATGCCAAATACGCTATCCTTTTTGTCTTTCGCATACGTATACTTTGTATTGTAAATACCAAATTTCATGTATATGTTAGAATACACGTATGTGTATGGAATTTACTGATTTGCTTGCCATGATTAATTGTCGTCGTGATATACCTAATATGTATGCGGAAACTCCTTGGTGAGAGGACTTTTCCTAATTTGCAACGGTGTCCACATACGTGATGTATGTTGAATAGTGTAAGCTAGGTGTTTGTTTAAATGTCTAAATGAGATAATGGTTAGAAAATATGTTTGCTAAGATGGTTGAGATATGGATTTCAACCATAATGTTTGTGTGAATGATTTCCTCCATGAATCATGTAACTTAGGTTAATCATGCTAAATAAGTGTATGATTTTCTCCATGGCTTATGTGTTTAATTGAATCATGTTACATGTGTGTATGATTTCCTGCATGTACTGCTTACATTTAAGTTATACTTCATGATTGTACAAATGAATGCAGGATATGAATCATATGCTGGTTATTAGCTTTGTATGTGAATGGGGCTGTACTACAGTCCAGGTAATTGGAAACCATTCCATAAATAGTGGTTGCGGTTGATCTCACCACACAAGATAATTTTAGCGAATCTGAGTCGTGCTTGGGCTGTTCGGCAGTGGTTAGGCCACACGGAGTGCTTATGCATTCCATGTCGTTCAACTCAACGTGTGCTTAGCCTAGTTGAGCTTATCAACTAACCCGATTGACTGATGCTTATTCACCATGTTTGGTCGCAACTGTTTGAATCTAAGGCACTGATCTTACCAGTGAAACTCCCGTTAACCATGGTACCAAGATCCCCTAAGACTCATGAGCCGGGCATGGTGGTATGGGACACCGTGGTCGAGCTGTCAGCCTACGTTGGGGCCACAAACCTCGCCGTAGTGACCAGTGAACACCCTACTCTAAACAGATTATGGTGGTATGGGACACTATATTCTTACTGTCGGCCTACACTGATTGGTGACGAGCCCTCTGTAGTGACCTTGAGTTTATCTTGACATCGCATAGGGGTGACAAGTCCTAATGCAGTCTTGAGGATATAATTAGGCCTGTATTGATAAGGTGATGGGAGAGTGGTGTAACGATTGTGCACAACAGTGCTAGCAGCCCTTGCAGTGACCTAGAACCATAATATCGTATGAGATTCCTAGGACTGATGACCCTAGAAAGGATCAATGTTAGGAAATGATACAAGGGAGGTGTCTTAGCTTTCCAATCCTGCTGTATGAAAAGGACTAATAAAAACTTGGTAATCATATTCATAACACCGCATTGCATGTCCTAACGGTGTTGGTGATAGAGCACTTAGGAAGTGAGTCATGTAGCGATCGTTAGATGATGTCACAGAGGGAATTGTGGTGAGGGCATACATCATTCTTCATATCATCCTTGCATTAACAAGAGTACGTAGGACCTGTGTGATTGTACTTCCTTATCATTACTGCTTGATTGGATTGATAACATTTTAACTTTTACTATATAATACCACTGAGTTGATCACTCACTCCCACGTTCTGAGACGGTGTTTAAACACCAACCAGACTCTGACTTAGCTGCAGGAGATTGCGATGCTTGCGAGGCAGAGCTAGACTTCGACAAGGATGAGGAGGCGTTCTCATATATGCAGTTCTCAGGCAGGTTCCTGTGAGCCTCGTCCTGACCAGCGGAAATTATTTTTGGGAAATGTATTGGATCATTTTGAACAGTTCATGTATGTATTTTGAGACACAGATGTATGTATATTGCCCTGGGCAGAGCACGCATCATTTGGGGATTTATTTTGAATTATATATGTATTTAAGTCTTCCGCTTGCATTTTCTCAATGTCCCTAAATTATGTCTGCTTATATGGCTTGATCTATTTCATGTTTTATGCATTAATACAGACAACATACAATCTGCATCAAATATGTTGCATAAGTGATGTTTTGGAACTCGGGAGCTGAGTTGTACTCGACCTCCGAATTTCAGGGCGTTACAAGTTGGTATCAGAGCATGATTTGGATTAATCTGGACCTGGATTAGGGTCACACACCACACGTTGATGCCACTATACCATAGGAGGGTGCGCAAAGAACATAGAAGCTTCATAGGATCCCAGTTTCATCAATTGGCGAAGTTCACTCAAATCGATCATTTTGATCGAGTTCGTGCACACTCCTAATCACACACGGTGACCCCAAATCACTTCTAGACTGTTAATTGACAGGTATAGACCACATTTTATTCCATTCCAGCTGTTAGAAATCGCTAATTTTGAACAGAGATCAGGTTAGTTCTGAAACTACTCGAAATGGTTTGAAACGGATGCAGGGCTCAAATCTAACACATCCAGGGGACCCAGGGTGGGCCCCACATGTTTTTGGACATAGGGGGGTAGAAAGACCTCACCCATTTGGCGAGGCCTCACCAGACTGTCCAGAGGTCGGCGAGGCCTCGCCGGTCGGTGGGCTTTTCGGGCTGGGCTGCCTGGGCCGATGAGATTTAGGGTTAAATGGGACCCTTTGGTCCAGGGTTCGGCCACCCATTCATTCGAAATCTCATACTTCCTTCACAAATTAGCCTCCCGAGCTCTCCTTTTCTTCTAAAGTTGTTTTTTTCTCTCTCCAACCTCCCTTCCAACCGTTCCTTCCTTCATTTTTCGTTATTCCCTTCATCCCTTTACCATCTTCTATCATACCTAGCACCTACTTCATCCATTTTCTGTGATTGGAGCTCTCAAGCTCTCATTTGAAGCTCCAAAACGTGGTAACCCTCAACCTCTTTTGTCTTTGACCTTTCTCTTTTTCTATTCCTTCTTTTCTTGGCCCATTACACCCCTGTATCTGACCCAAACTCCTGGGAACCCATTAGGTCAGCCCTTTCTCACCCCTTTCATCACCTTTCCATGGCCTTTATAGAGGCTATTGTAGCCTTTTTCTCCTTTTTCACCATCCTCTCGTTGATGGGCAAGAAACGTGCCCCTGTGGACAAGGCTGGGCCTAGTCATCCTGCTCGTTCGAGGTGGCCTAGTGGAGCAACTGCAAATCCAAGTGTTTGGAGAGAAATACATACGAAGCGGGATTTGGATCCCCAAGCTCCTTTTGGAAGGACGTTGTTGGCAGAGTTGGCCCATGGCGCGTATACGGATCGTAAGGTTCTTCTTGAAGCACATGTGGATGGGCAGCTCTTTGGCGAGTATTTGTTGTTTGAGCGTATTGAAACTGTCGGGTGGGGTCCGCTATTTGAAGGCAGTCTCGTACTAATGTGTAACACCCTGAAAATCGGGGGTCGTGTAGAAACCCAACTCCCGAGTTCCAGAACATCACTTATGCAACAAATATGATTATAATTAAATGTTGTCTGAGTTAGTGCATTAACATGAGTGAGATTTTACCAAACTGCAATTCATACTCCAGATCCGGTGATAAAACACAAGCGAAAGACTGAAAGATATATATATATCACTGTATATAAAACAAAACAATCTCGAACTGTCTCCAAAGTATGAATATAACTCTGAGTCACAAATACATATAACAAACCAAAATCAAATGTCATGTAATAGTCCAACTAGCAAAATCCCGCTCATCCAGGCCACCTATACGAAGCCGTCAGAAAACTGCATGTACGAGAACTCGTCATGATCCTCGTAGTAGTTCGGCTCCAGCTCCTGAATAACCTCCCTATCTACATCTAAGACAAAGTCTGGTAGGTGTTACAAACACCATCCTGTAATGTGGGAGTGAGTGATCAACTCAGTGGAATCATAGAGCAAAGATTAACATGTTATCAAATCAATCACACGATAATAGTAAAGCAAACAATCAAACATTCCTAGATACTATTATTAATGCAAGGATGAGATGCAGTAATGATGCATGCCCTCACCGACATACTCTCTCATGCGACACCATCTTACGTCCGCTGCATGCTTTCTTCCCTCAGTGCTCCACATCTTCCAGGCACATGCAGTGCGATATGGATATGATTACCGAGTTGTTATTAGTCCTTTTCATACAGCAAGATTGAGAAACTAGGGTACTTCTCTTATATCAATCCCAACACAGATCCTGCCTAGGATCGTCACTCTTAGTAATCTCATACGATAATATATTTCTAGGTCACTGCAAGGGCTGTCAGGGCTATTGCTAGCACTCATTGCACCGCTCCCCCATCACCTTATCAATACAGGCCTAGTTGTACTCTTGTTACTACGGAAGGGTTGTCGCCTCATGTAGACTAAGAATACGCTCGAGGTCACTACAAAGGGCTCGTCACCAATCAGAGTAGGCCAATAGCTCGAATGTAGTGTCCCATACCAGCACAATCGGTTCACGAGTCTGAGGTGCTCACTGGTCACTACGGGGAGGTTTGTGGCCCCATCGTAGGCCGACAGCTCGACCACGATGTCCCATACCACCATGCCCGGCTCATGAGTCTTAATGGATCAAGGTACCATGGTTATCAGGGTTTTCACTGGTAAGTTCAGTATCCTAGGTTCAAACAGTTATGACCAATACAAGGTGAACATACAATGGTCAGTCGGGTTACTTGACAAGCTCAACTAGTACGAGCGCATCTCAAGCTGAATGACATGAAGTGCATAAGCACCTCGTGTGGCCTAACCACTGCCGTCAACCAGAGAACGACTCCAGTTCTTCGACGCGTCCTTCATGGCGAATAGAATCCAACCACATTTTTGAATCTATTATCGACTGCCTGGACTAGAGTATAGCCCCAAACACTTGTAATCTACATCAAGGATCATATGAGAGTGACAGAAATGAAGCACAAATAATTCACGCATGTTAACAACATGTTATAACATACAACATAAGCAAATCAACCAAACATAAGCATTTCATATGTATAAGGAAATCAATTCAATATGACAAACATGGAGGAAATCATGTGCATCATCATATTAGTTGAGAATCCAATCTCAAACTAATCTACAACAATATTTACTCAATACTTACTAATACATACCTTTATACAAACACTTAGTCTACACACATTTGTCTACATAGCATATGTCAACCCAAAGTATGCGTTAGGACGAATCTCTTCGCCAAACGGATCATACACGCCTAACTAGTATAATAACACGACAAATACACATGGCAATCATATCAGCAAAATACGGACATATATAGTATTTCCTACAAATACCTAAAATACCCTAATCTCATGTTCTCCGTAATCGAAATGAAAAACAGACAGCATGTTCTACATGTCAAATAGCATCCTTGTCGATAATCTACTATCAAACGACATTGAAAGCTTTGAAAACAATTAACCTAAGCATCTAAAATCCTCACCTTACGCCGTAGAAGCGTATCGAATCGAATAGGAACTCTACGCTTTGTCAACGTCGATATGACGACCTAAACCACAAGATAAGTCAGCTACTTCGCTACTTGTATCAATGGAATTCCTAAAACAGGTTAAGGTTAGGGTTTTCTTACCAAGAATGAAGTCAGAATCACCGGAAGAGTGATTAAAACACGATGGCTGAGCACGTGTATTAGAAGGATCGAGTGACAGGAAACTTTCCTCACAACTCTCACAGAATCTCTCTTTTCTCTCTTCTCTTTTCTAGGGTTTTTGTAAATTCGTATGGGAGGGTTGTGAGAGGGTTTAAGGTCCTTAAATAAGTTAGAAAGTCACCTATTTAGACTTTAAACTAAGGTATACTTGGGTTAAAGCCAAATCGGGTCTTTTTCGATCCAAAAGAACGTTTCTGGAGGTCCCCTGACTAAATGCGGTTGAATTTAAGCTCATGGATGTTGGATCCTGATCACATTAAGTTTTCAGTTAGATCAGGTTTCCAGATTGCATGTGGAGGACCAGTTTCAGTTCAGCGGTCACTGAGATTCGATCAGGGATTCTAAGTACACTGACCTGAGTGAAAAATGTTCCCTGATCCGAGGGTATATTTGGGTCAGATTCCAACGGTCTGAATGCTTATACTTAACCCGCAAGCAACACGTGCTAGATTTATTTAAATCACATTTAATTTATAAAAAAATTCACTCTTTCTCACACTCCTTGCTCCAGGCTCAATGAAATAGCCTCAGAACATCAGTTGGGCTTGATTTCTTGGGTGGTAGTCAAGTCCAACACGCGGTCATAATGGTCTAAGTTCGTTGCTACCGGACTTACGACGCGCGGTTAGAATCCATCACAAAGTTTCAAAGAGTTCCTGAGAGAAAACGGGTTTAAAGTTTGATCCTAGGTTTCAGGATATTATAGCGTTAACAATTCCATAAGTTTTGGGTCTTGCAGAACGTATTTAAAGCGATCAGTGCTAATTTCACAGCTAATCTAGCATAGCGCTAGTTATCTTATACTTAATTTCTGAAGGAATTAATCCTAAGTGATTTCTGATCGAGGTGGTACTCGGGTCTCTGTACGGATTTTTCCTAGACGTTACAATCTACCCCCCTAAAACAATAAATTTTGTCCTCAAATTTTGTACATTTTCATACTCCTCGAGAAGCTGTGGGTAGTTCTTTCTGATTTCGGTTTCTATCTCCCAAGTAGCTTCTTCTTCAGTGTGATGCGTCCACAATACCTTCACAAGGGGAATGACCTTGCTACGCAATACCTGCTCCTTCCTGTCTAATATACGCGCCGGTCGCAGTATATATGTAACATCTTCACCTAACTGTACCTGCTCCCATCTAATGATATGGGAAGGATCAGGAACGTATTTCTTCAGTATAGAAATATGAAATACGTTGTGTACGCTCGCGAGAAGCGTAGGCAAAGCTAGACGATATGCCACTGCACCCACACAGTTAAGAATCTGGAACGGACCAATAAATCACTGTGTTAGTTTTCCCTTCTTCCTGAACCGAAGAACTCCCTTCATAGGGAAAACTCTCAAAAATACGTGAACTCCAACAGCGAACTCTAGTGGGCGCCGTCTCGTATCGGCATAACTCTTCTGTCTGCTCTGCGCTATAAGAAGTCGACGTCTGATGATGTCAATCTTCTCCGAGGTCGCCTGTACTATCTCTGGGCCAATCAATCTGCGCTCACCGACCTCTGCCCAGTAATCTAGTGCTCGGCAAGTTCGCCCATACAAGGCCTCATAAGGTGCCATACCGATACTGGCCTGAAAACTGTTGTTGTACGTGAACTTTGCATATGGAAGACAATCATCCCAACTATTTTTTAAATCCAACACGCAAGCCCGCAGTATGTCCTCTAAAATCTGGTTCACCCGCTCTGCCTGTCCGTCCGTCTGTGGGTGGAAAGCAGTACTGAACTTCAAATTCACACACATAGCTTCCTGGATGCAAGTCCAGAAAATAGAAGTAAAGCGCGTGTCTCTGTCCGACACGATCTCTAAAGGAACTCCATATAGAAGCACCATCTCCCTGATGTATAGTCTAGCCAACTCGTCTGCAGAGTTCGTAACCTTGATCGGTAGAAAGTGCGCCGACTTCGTCAAACGGTCGATGATCACCCAAACAGAATCATGTCCTTTCCTCATCTTCGGCAGACTTAAAATGAAATCCATAGAAATAAAGTCTCACTTCCACTCAGCTATAGGCATAGGCTGAAGGAGACCAGGAGGTCGGCGATGTTCTGCCTTCACGTGCTGGCAAGTGAGACAACGGGACACGAAATCTGTGATGTGGGTCTTCATGCCATCCCACAAATAGGTCCTCTTCAAGTCACGATACATCTTTGTGCTGCCCGGATGCATTGCAAGTCTAGAACTGTGCGCAGCCTCGAGAATCTCTCATCTTAAGTCAGGGACATCTGGGACGCATAGGCGGCCACGATAACGTAAGCCCCCATCCGTTCCAACTCACCACTCAGCGTCTGCATCGTCACTGGCCTGCTCTTAAAGCTCAGTCAGACGCTCGTCGTCCCTCTGTGCCGCGATGACCCTGTCATCGATAAGAGGTCGCACCCGAACATGTGCGATAAACTCGAATGGCTCCTCCACAGTGAGTTTCTGCTCAAAGTCTCACAAAAACTTAACCATGTCCCACTTAGCTACCATCAGTGGAGCCGCAAACTCTATCACCTTCTTGTGGCTCAACGCGTAAGCCACAAGGTTGTCCTTGCCCGGATGGTAGGAAACTTCGAACTTAAAGTCCTTCAAAGTCTTCATCCATCGTCGCTGCCTCATATTCAGGTCCTGCTACGTGAATATGTACTTGAGGCTCTTATGGTCACAAAAGATCTCGAACTCCTCTCCATAGAGGTAATGTCTCCAGAGCTTCAGTGCAAAAATGACCGCAGCCAACTCAAGGTCGTGTGTTGGGTAATTCTCCTCGTGCTTCCTTAATTGTCTCGAGGCATACGAAATCACCCTGTCCTTCTGCATAAGGACACAACCTAGACCAACGCTAGATGCGTCGGTGTATATCGTGTACTTAACCCCTTGCTCTGGCAATACTAGCACAGGGGCGGACATCAACTTTTCCTTTAGCTCTTGAAAAGCTGCCTCCGCCTTCTCATTCCAGGTGAACTTCAGATCCTTCCGTGTTAACTGAGTTAGGGGTCTTGCTATCTTGGAGAAGTCCCAAATGAATCGTCGATAGTAGCCAGCAAGTCCCAAGAAACTCCTCACCTCGGTAACCGAACCAGGATGCTTCCAGTCCTGCACCGTGACTACCTTAGCAAGGTCCACCGCCATCCCATCCTTGGACACCACATGTCCGAGGAACTTGAACTTGACTTCCTCCTTCCAGAAGTCGCACTTCTTATACTATACGAACAACTGGTGCTGTCTCAGAGTATCCATGACTGATCATAAGTGCTCCTCATGCTCCTCTCGACTCATGGGGTATACTAAAATCTCATCGATAAACACGATGATGAATCGATAGAGGAATAGCTGAAATACCCTATTCATCAGATCCATGAACACGGCTGGTGAGGTCGTAAGACCGAACGACATCACGAAGAACTCGTAGTGGCCAAAGATGGTCTTGAAAGCTGTCTTCTGCATGTCCTCATCCCTGACACGCAACTGGTGATACCCTGACTGCAGATCAATGTTCGAGAAGTACTGCGCTCCTCTCAGTTGATCAAACAGGTCATCAGTCCTGGGCAAAGGGTATCTATTCTTCACCGTGATCTGATTCAGCCTGCGATAATCAATACATAATCGCGGTGAACCATCCTTCTTTGTCACAAACAACACAGGTACTCGCTAAGGGGACACACTCGGTCGTATGAAGCCAACCTCTAACAGATCATCAATCTGTTTCCTCAACTCCTCCATCTTAAACGGAGCCATGCGATATGTCGGCAGTGACATGGGCGTCGAACCAGGTACCAAGTCGATAGAAAAATCGATCTCACGCTGAGGTGGCAACCCAGGAATCTTCCTGAACAGATCCTCATAATCACGGACTACTGGCGTGTTATCAAGTGTTGGGGCATCAACATCCCTCAATAAGGAAGCGTAGCAAAGTACTCAAAAGGGGAGATTTGAAAGTGCACCTACTACGTGCCCTTGTTTGTCAATTACGTTGTAAGTTGAGTCCGTTGGACAACAGCGCCTAACAAGAAGATCAAGTCAAGCGTCTGCCTCAACTGGATGTGTGGAAGCTCACCAAAAGGTAAATCATAGCCTCACATCCCATGTCCCAAAACACCAGGTGATTAAACCCTTAAAAAGAATTAGAACATCTCAGGGTTTTTGTGTAAGAAAGCTTTTTATCAAAAAGGAAAATCAGTAAAGTTCTTCTTACACTGTCGATTATATCGATTACCCCTTCGATATGATCGACCAGCTCTGTCGATGTCCTCGGCATCTCAATCGATACAATCGAGTGAGGACAGAAAGCGTCCAGCAATCAAAACAATCATCTTGACGATTTATCGATATATCGACTTGAGAGTTGATATCATCGATATTCGAATATCGATCATATCTGAAGAGGATCGATATAATCGACAGACTGCCTTCCGGTGCCCCTGTTTTTCTAAAGAAAACTAACATATTCTTCGATATATCGATGTCTGTCCGATACAATCTGAACTCAAATATCGATCATATCGGAAGTTAGTTGATCATATCGATTATGGGCGCATATTCTCACCAGCATGAATTTTAGATTGTTGTTTATGATGATCGGGGTGCCAGTCGATAAATCGATATTCATATATCGATTATATCGAGACCTAGTCGATTGGATCGAGTCAGGACATAAATCGTCCAGCAAGCTTATAGGTAAATCTATACGATTTATCGATCCCATCGACACTATCTCCAATATGATCGATGTACAAATTTCGATGACATCGACTGTCACGCCCCAAACTCGGAGACCGGGCTCACAAAATTCCCGATCGCCGAATCCGACACCGACAGCCTCCGTAGAACCCCATTCTCGGCTATCAATTCCCATTCGCCAGGTTCCGATCCTGGGATGCTACGAGGAGGATTTCAACGTCAGTTTGATTCATAATAAGCATAACCAAAGGTATAACCCACAAACAACAACCAAGAATTCCATTACATTTCTACTATGATAAAAAACTTTACAAGTACAATGAGCATAAAGGAAAATACAATGATGATAAATCAAAATCTCCAAAGTGATTTGCAACACGCTCCTGCCTCAGCGCTGCTGCGCCCCAACATCACCTGCAAGCAACGATCGTGCATAAGCTTATAGAAAGCTTAGAGGGTGGTGAAAGTGTGTGCGCAAGGTAGTAATATGATCATGAAGTATTAGAGTAATGCGGGATATGCAGATGGATCCATAAATATCAAGAGCCGTACCAAGGCTATGCGATGCAAGACATGAATGATATCAGCCATCCCAAGGCCATGCGATGTGAAATGCAACTCAAGCATACAGATCCTCATCTATGTCCACACATCAATACAGCTCAAATTTTGGATATCACCGGGGTCTAGTACACTCTAAACCAGATCGCCGCCTCATCGCTCGCGATAAGGTAAGTGGAAGAGACTCACAATCCGTCTATCAATATCGGGCATGACTCGTCGATAGCAGACCCATTCCTCGAGATGGTCAAACTCAGCCTAGCATTGCCCCCTATACTCGGGCGGGTAAGGCAGCACCCCCTTCCAACCGACCACGACACAGTGAAGAGTGCGACCGTCTGGTAATCGGCACTCAACGCTCATCTACCCACTCGGTCTAGACGTTGGAGCAACCTCTTGGTACCATAAGGGTTTAGGGATTTCACCCAGGGATATATATGGCACCTCATGTAGAATAAGATTTTTGGTATCTAATTCTGCCAACCACGATGCGTCTGTGTTGGCTACGACCCCGATGTCGCTAGGGCGTACAGTAACCATATCACACGATGCGAGATGCATGAATCACACTATCCAATCATGCAGCAAATCCTTGTATGTATCGTGCGCTTATGCAGGACGACACTTCCTAATCGGGGTCCCATAAACAATCTGCCCGAAGGCATATGCTATGATCAGTCACTCTCATATCAAGCATACATATGATGTGTATGATCATGAGTCATGAAGCTATATTAAACATGTTATAATGAGATGAACTATCCTTACAATGCAGATGGGCCTGGGCTGCCTATACACAATAAGTACGGGCTTAATAATGGGCCCTAAGGAGAGTCGTAATGTGGACATCCAACCAGCATTACACTCGAAATGTGGACGTCAAACCAACATTGCTTCCAAGGCACAATCGTCATAAATATCGCATATATTCTGTGTTAGGATCACACATTGCAATGGACCTTAGGTACATCCCATTGGGCCTTAAATACATCAAATGAGCCATGTCATATGGGCCTTTTATTCTTCAATTGAGCCACATAAATGGGCCACACCAATGGGCCTTATGTGTATTGCAATGGGTCATAACCCATTGGGCCTTGAATTGCATCAAATGGGCCTAATCTCATGAGTCGTATATGTACAAATGGGCCACACCAATTGGGCCCCATGTGTACATCAAATTGGTCTAATCCCATGGGCCTTATATAAATTAAATGCGCCTAAACCCATGGACCTTAAATATTAAGTGGGCCTAAGCCCATAGGCTTTACATATCAAGTGGGCCTAAGCCCATAGGCTTTAAATATCAAGTGGATCTAACATCCACAACAAAGTGGGCCCCCAATAGACTATTATCACTACATTAAGATGGGCCTTAAAATAGGCTAAGGTGGGGTCCATTGGGAATATGAATCTGGCTCAACATTTTAAGCTCATGCCCAAAATGAGCTTGTAAAGTGGATAGACGGCTTGGATTTAACACACGCATCATGGTGGGACTCACTGTCATTGGACAGTGCATGTGGAACACATGCACCAGGGCCCACCATCCGCTGAACGGTAAGAATAAAACACATATATCTGGTGGGTTCCACCGTCCACCTGGACGGTGGGAATAAAACCCACACATCACTTGTGGGTCCCATGTGGGGCCCACCATTATGTTTATAGGCCATCCAGGCCGTTCATAAGGTCACACGGACCTATGTGAAGGGAAAACACAAATTTCAACTTGATTTAAAACTCCTGTGGACCCCAGAATGGGTTTCAATGGTAGATGTTCATTCACACTGTTTCGTGTGGTGTGGGCCATCTGAGTTCTAGATCCAGCTGAAACTTGGAGGGGGCCCACCCGAGGAGGGGACCCACCTCATGAACAGGTTGGATGACAAACAAACATCATGGTAGGGCTGCTGGATGCCCGCCCAGACGCTGCACGCAGCAGCGTGCAGCGTGCTGCCGCTGACAGAGAGAGAGGCGGAGGCCCTGTTTAGGTGCATTGAGGTGGGCCCTGTTTAGGAGGGCCACCTCATAGCTACCCACACACATACAAGGTGGGCCCCATCTAAAAATGGAATGGATCCAATACATGCATCGTAGTAGGGTCTATCCAAGTGGGCCACACAACCATAAATAATAAAATAAATAAAATAAAATAAAATAAATGAAATGAGAAGGGAGAGAGAGATGGAAAGTGGGACACGCATGTGATGGAGGGACCCCGATACTATGGGCCCTCCCTTGCAATGAATCATACAATCAAAGGTGATGTGTAAGAGAGGTATGGGCTTTGTAAGAAAAGCTTGACTTATGTAGTTGCTTGGGAATGGGTGAAAGGTGATGTGTACTTGACATGTACTTGACATGTGATGGGTTGATTGATTGATGGATTGATGGGATTGATCTGACACATCGTAGAGATTCCCTTGAGCTTCGCAAGGCGCGGCGTTTCCTCGCACAGAATTTCGGTCTACAACTCTTGACCAGGGTATCGCCTCGGCATGCAAGTCGCAGCATCGGAACCGCAGCGACGGCGCAGTCGCTATGGTAATGGTCTTAGGTAGAGTCGACTCGGGTTGACGGCATATGAATCAGGGTCGCGCGTGAATAACAATTAAGGGTCGAAAGTTGTCAGAATTCGACCAGTAAGACTGCGGAAGTCTACAGAACGGTACGGACTAAGATACGAGTCTTACATCGACTGCTTCCCCGATCATATCTGTAGAACCTGAAATTCTTCAAGGCTTCTCTCTTATTTTTCACCTGTCGATAGATCGAACCATCACTCGATTGAATCAGAGTTCGAAATCCGATTACATCGATATGTGTCTCGATCTCATCGACCAGTTGGCGGAAGGTTTCCAAAAGTAAAATGACAATTGAGTTTTTATCATCAAGAGGTCTGCCGATACAATCGAGAGTATACGCTCGATCATATCGACGACTTCTTAATGATATCGAACTCTGTCATAAATATGACCGTTTATATCCGTTGGAACCTTTTGCCTATAAATAGAGAGAGTTGTCTTCATTGCTGGTAGAGAAAGAAGAGAGTGCTTTAGAGAGTTTTAACCTTCCTATCATTTACCTAAGCCCTTTCTCTTAGGAAGTTCATCCTCCAATCCACCCTCATCATTGATATCTCATAGAGTGGATTGGGGAATGAACTTTCGCATTCAAGGATCCTCCAACTACAATCTTAATCATTAAGCTGGGATGCCTTGAATGCATAGATGATTGGAACCACTCTATCTTTCTAAATTGAAAAATCTTTAGAGAGTGGTATTCCATCATAACCTTGACCCAACCTAAAGCCTAGTATCTATATATCTTTTGGGTACGGATCAAGGGAGCTGAAGACCCTTCAACATCAAGGAGGAGATCTTTAACATTGCGCTGAAAGGGACTCATCAACTTATCTGTAAGTACTAAGAGTCCAGAGGACATTTATAATCATTCCTTTCTAGGATTGGGTTCTAAGTGTTGCTCACCCTTTGAAGCCCTTGAAGGAGGCCTCCGACGGGAGTGTACGTGCGGGGTGCGTTGTGTGGACCCTTGCTCTGTGGAGAGCATAAACATCTGGTTAGGAGTAAACCAGTAAAACTCCAGGGTTAGAGGTGAACCGAGTAGAAATCTCTGAGTGCGTTATGTGGACCCTTGTCCTGTGAGGGCATAAATATCTGGTTAGGAGTACGCCAGCAAAACTCCAGGGTTAGAGGTGAACCGAGTAGAAACCTCCGGGTACGTTGTGTGGACCCTTGTCCTGTGAGGGCATAAACATCGGGTTAGGAGTACACCAGTAAAACTCTAGGGTTTGAGGTGAACCGAGTAGAAACCTCTGTAAAGGTTGTGAAAGGGCCTAGCTATATGCCCTAGAGAGGGGGTTAATAGGGCAATACCAAATAAAACTAATAACAGCGGAATAATAAAAGATTTAAAGCACAATGCTAAATATAAAATAATCATAATAGCCTAAAATAAAGAGATTGATACTTTATCAGTTCTAAGGACAACCTTACACCAAAAGCCAGAGGTTTAAGGTAGGGCAACCTTATTTCTAGAACGTCCTTTGTACCACAAACCAAAGAGGAATAATAAGCAATGAAATCAAAATAACTTGTGGAAAATAAATCCTAAGTTATTACGACATTCATCCACACTTTACTTGAAGTGATTACAACATTCATCCACAAACACAAACCACAAAACCGAATGAATAAAGGAATGAAAGAATAAAGCACATCCACAACACAACGATATATAGTGGTTCGCGTGTGTGTACACCAACTGTTATCCAACAGCCACACAGATTGCTACTCCACTCTTAATATCCTCACACAGGGGATATTAACATGCACTATCAAAATAGCTTTCACAGGTTCACCTAAAACCTTCACAATTGTGTTTTTGATCTCGGGCTTACACAATCCAAAAACCCCACAATCTAAGTTTTCTGGCTCTCCTCAGATAACCAATACAATGAGATTTTTCTGGCGAATCTCAAACAAAAACCAGAGAGTAAATTACAAAACATGTAAAATACCTGAATCACCTTTTGATGAAGCCCGGTAGAACCAATCAGAGTAGAAGTTCGATTCGACATTCAAAGTCCAATACTCACTTTAAGAATGGTTCTAAGTCTAATTAATTTTAGATCAAATAGGCTAGATCTATTTGATTTTGAATCCAAGAAGAAGGAATATCAGAAATTCTCCTTTTCTAATAAGATTGAAATGTAGATCAAAATTAAATAAAAATAAGCTAGAAAAAAGAATATTAAATAAGCACAATGTAGCTTAAAATAAACACAAACTTATCTCAGAGAATAGCCTAAAGAATGCTTGAATAGAATTGATTTGAAGTGTTAAAACTTTGAAGTTCGTGCTCAATTTATAGATTGAAAAATCTCGTCTACGACTGGTCTTAGGATCCTAGGACTGGTCGTAGCTCCAAAGATTCTAAAAAGATTTTCGTGGGATTTGATTTTCAGTTCCAGGACCGGTCGAGGGTGGTCTACGACCGGTCGTGGGCCACCTACGACCGATCATTAGGTGAATCAGTTTCTATGTCATCAAATAATTCATCCATATTAACATCTTGTTGTGGAAGATCACCAGCTTCCTCTTCGTTTCCAGCATCACCACCATCACCACCAACACCACTAACACCAGCTTCATCAAATTGGCTAGGGAGCAGTTCTAATTTCATCTTATTAAGATTGACATTGTTGAAAATGAGATGAAGAATTGGTGCCTCATTAACAGGTTTATCGACAAGCATGTGAGTGGCTAAAACATTCATAAGATAACCGAATGGAATATCACTATGACCCGAATGGAAATGAAATTGTATAATGGAATGAAAAATCAAAGAAGGAAGACAGACCTTGGTTCCAGAAGCAATATAATGCAACACACGAACCATGAAAGAAGTTAACTCGATTTTATTACCGGACCGAGGATATACATTGGAAATGAAGAAACGATGTAGTATTCTATAACTGGGTAACAGATACTTTGCAGGGAGCGCATTCCCTTTGTGAGTCCAATGCACATCAATTTTGCATAAATCTCTGGTTAACATGCATTTTTCGGATTCTGAAGGTTTATCGTATAAAGTATGAATCGGTATTCCTTCATCATTAACAGGTATATCCATAATACCAGATATTAAATGACGGTCTACTTCAAATTTTCCTTCTCTAGTAGCGATTGAAAATGTTAAATTATCAAGGAAAAAATCTGAAATGCATGCAACCATTGATTGAGCAATGGACTGGTATGCAGACCCACCCCAAAGAAAAATATTAGTCCAGCCTATAGATTCAAGAAGGAGAATGACACCATATGCAGCAATGTAATCTAAATCAGAGGTATGCTCAACAATAATGTTATGGGCATGCAAATCCCGTACATCTTGAGTATCATCTTCGGGTGACTGAAGGTGTCATTTAGTTATTGGTCCAATCTGGATGAAGATGGACCATGGGATGTTTTCTTTTTTCCATTAGCATCCATATTAAAAAAGATATACAAAGAACAATCAAGATGCACAAATGAAAGATGGGTTTTCTCTAGATCAGTAAATAGAGAGGAAACCCTTGAAAAACTCAACAAGAGATGAAATCAAGCTATACTATGAACAAATCAAAGCATAGAGATCATGAATCTTCAAGAAAAATGATGAAATAGGACTTACCTTGAAGAAAAATTAGAAATCCTATGACTGGTCGAGCCACGACTCGTCGTAGGTGGGTGTGAAAATGAAGAAGAAGGGATTTTTTCTCAAATTATATGATGTTCACGAGATCCACGACCAGTCGAGTGTGGTTCACGACCGGTCGTAACACGACTGGTCGTGTACATCCACGACCGGTTGAGAATCGACCAAAAATGTATTTTAAATGAAAAAATTTAAAATTTAAACAATTATAATGTGAAATAAATACACTATGATACATGCAAGCAAGAATATTCAATGTAAAATGCACATACGAAGATCAAATTTTAATTTATTAAACTTGCTTTTGTCGAGCGATTTAGTAAATATATCAGCAAGTTGAATTTCGGTTGGTATATATTCCAATGAAATAACTTTTTCTTCAACCAACTCACGAGTGTAATGATACCTAATGTCAATATGCTTAGTATGTGAATGCTGGATTGGGTTTTTGGAAATGTTTATAGCACTGGAATTATCACAATGTAAAATCATTGAATCTTGATTAATTTCATAATCTCTAAGCATGCGTTCCTTCCAAACTAGTTAAGTACATGCATATCCAGCTGCAATATATTCAGCCTCGCCAGTAGAGAGTGATATTGAGCTTTGCTTCTTGCTGAAATAAGAAACTAAACAATTTTCAATGTAAAAATAACCACCACTGGTTGATTTTCTATCATCAATATTTTCGGCCCAATCAGCATCTGAATACCCGGCTAATTGAACATTAGTATCAAAAGGATACCAAAGTCTCAAATTTATAGAACTTGCGACATATCTAATAATCCGTTTAACAGCAGTAAGATGTGATTCCTTAGGATTAGACTGATATCTCACAAAAATACCAACACTGAATGCGATATCAGGTCTACTAGCAGTAAGATATAACAAACTACCAATCATACTGCGATATAGTTTAGGATCTATATCTTTACCTGTAGAGTCTTTTGAGAGTCTTAATGTTGTACTCATAGGAGTATCAAAGTTCTTACCATTCTCAAATCCAAACCTTTTAACCAAGTTTGAAGCATGTTTGGTCTGGGAAATGAAAATTCCATCAGATTGTTGTTTTACTTACAACCCTAGGAAATAGTTAAGTTTGCCAACCATGCTCATTTCGAACCTTGATTTCATTAACTCTGCAAACTCAGTAGACATGTTAGAACAAGTAGATCCATAAATAATATCATCAACATATATTTGAACCATCAAAATATCATTGTTATTTTTTTTAACAAAAAGCGTCTTATCGACACTACCTACTTGAAAGCTATGACTAAGTAAGAATATAGTCAATTTTTCATACCATGGTCTGGGTGCTTGTTTTAGACCATAGAGATCCTTTTTAAGATGAAATACATGGTCAGATAACTTAGGGTCTTCAAACCCTGAAGGTTGTTCAACATACACTTCTTCATGTAAATCGTCATTCAAGAAAGCACTCTTTACATCCATCTAATAGATTTTAAATTTTCTAAAACATGCAATGGAAATAAAAAGTCTGATTGATTCAAGGCGAGCGACTGGAGCAAAGGTTTCATCGTAATCGATGCCTTCAATCTGAGTGTACCCTTGTACAACTAGTCTAGCCTTGTTTCATATAATATTTTCGAGTTCATCAGACTTATTTTTAAAGATCCACTTTGTTCCAATAATATTTTTATCTTTAGGTCTAGGAACAAGATACCAGACATCATTACGAACAAATTGATTGAGTTCATCCTGCATAGAAACTATCCAATTTTCGTCAGAAAGTGCTTCTTTTACGTTGACTGGTTCTATTTGGGATGTAAAACAAACATAATTACATATGTTCTCAAGTTATTTGTGAGTACGAACTCCAGTGAGAAGATTTTCAAGTATTTGATTGGATGGATAATCTTTAACAGTCCTTGGTTCAGATTCTTTTTGACTTGATGAGATATCTAGATTGTCAATAATAAGAGCTTCATCATCATCTAAACTTGGGGCTGGTGTATTCAAATGATCATCAATGACTACATTGATGGACTCTTGAATCACACCAGTTCTCTTATTTAGAACCCTATAAGCTTGACTGTTCAAAGAATAACCAAGAAAAATTCCTTCGTCACTCTTCGTATCAAACTTATCCAAATTTTCACGATCCCGTAAAATATAACACTTGCTGCAAAAAACCCGAAAGTATTTGACAGTAGGTTTCTTTTCAAACCATAATTCATAAGCAGTCTTATTATTAGATTTACTGGTATAAACCCGATTAATAATATAGCATGCGGTATTAACTGCTTCAGCCCAAAGATTTTTAGAGAGCTTCATACTATTCAACATAACATTAATCATTTCCTGAAGCACTCTATTTTTCCTTTCAACTATACCATTTTGTTGTGGTGTTTTGGGTGCAGAGAATTCATGTGATATTCCCTGATCGCTATAGAATTTCTCAAAACTACTGTTTTCGAATTCAGATCCATGATCACTACGGATCTTACTAACATGAGAACCTTTCTCATTTTGGATTCGTTTGATGACCTTTTTCACTTCATCTAGGGTTTCAGTTTTATCTTTTAAGAACGATACCCAGGTGAATCTTGTATAGTCATCTACGATAACCAAGATGTATTTTTTGCCTCCTCGACTCTCCGATCTGGTAGGTCCAATAAGATCCATGTGGAGAAGCTCGAGTGGTCTAGATGTAGTATTAGAGTTCACTTTCTTGTGAGAACTCCTAATCTGTTTGCCCAACTGGCATTCACCACATATTTTATCTACTTTTTGTAATTTGGGTAGACCTCTAATTAGTTCTCTTTTGCTCAATCTAAATAAGTTCCGATAGTGTATATGTCCAAGGCGTTTATGTTATAATTCAATAGATGAGCTAGATGAGCTAGCATCACTAACGATGTAGCAGTTTTCAGAAGTTCTGCGACCAATTAATATAACAGAACCCCTTTTATTAACTATCTCACAACCTTGATTAGAAAACTTTACACTATGGTTGTTATCACATATCTGAGAAATGCTTAATAGGTTGTGTTTTAAACTCTCAACATATAAGACATTCTTAAATAAGGGAAGGTTATAAAGTTGAACCGTACCTTATCCAATAATCTTGCAATTGCTTCCATCACCAAATGTGACTAACCCGTCAGTCATATCTTTAAGATCGGTGAATAAAGCTTTGTCACCTGTCATATGCCTAGAGCAACCACTATCTAGGTACCACTTTGAATGGCTTGTTGCTTTGAAAGCAGTGTAGGCAACCAAGCTGGCAACTTTAGGAACCCATTTCATAACTGTTTTGGGTTTAGGAGTATAGATGGTCTTTTTGTGTCTATTGTTATAGGAACGACCTATAGAGTTCGACTTTAATAGCTCTTTGAGAAGATCAATAATTTTTTCAGCTAATTGATTTTGGTTTTGAAAATTAAAGTTGACATGGCTACCTTTAGGTTTTTGGAAAGACCTAGAATTTTTGAAAAAACCTTGATAGGTATTCTTTTCTTTTGAGGTCGAAGACTTTCCTTTAACAAATCTAGGAGCAATGTTCTTTTGTTTAAGAGATGTATTTTTATCATAGCCCAACCCAGATTTTTCCAGGTACCACATTTTCTTGATTCGGACAATAATTTTTCCAATTTTGGATCACCTTGGGCATATCTCCATGTGTCTTTCAAACTCAAAAGAGAAGCTACCTCATTTTTGAGTTTCTCTTTTTTGGATTTCAAATCTTCAATTTGAGAGGTTTTGAAATCTAAATCATTTTTGGTTTTTTCAAAAGAATTAGAAATATGAGATTTTTCTAAGATAAGAGACTCATAATCTTCCTTAAGCTTAAAATTTTTTTTTTTTTGTAATTTAAGCTTGACAGCAATTTTACAACTCTCTTTATAAAGGGCATTATAAGTATCTTAAAGATCATCTTCATTATCGCAATCACTATTCATATTTTCTTCACTAGAAGTATCATCATGATCTGAATAGGTGATCTTGGCTAGAGTCATAAGGGCTTTAACACCATCGCCCGATTCGGTTTCAGAATCTTCTGATTTAGAAGAAGATTCAGAATCAGATGATTCATCCCAAGTAGCCATCATGCTTTTCCTTTTTGATTTGTCCTTTTTAGGACATTTGTTAGATAAGTGCCCATACTCTTGACAGTTATAACATTGACTATCTTTCAAGGATTTACGAGTTCTAGGTTTAGATCGTCTCTTATCATTTGATTTTTAAAAAATAACCTTTTTCTTATTTTTGAAAATTTTGTAAAACCTTTTTGTTAAAAGTGTCATATCATCTTCGGTATTTTCTGAATCCGAAGTACTCTCTTGTGAAACATTTTTAGATGATTTGAGAGCAATTGATTTTCCTTTAGGAGCCTTAAAGGATAACTCATAGGTTTGAAGTGAACCGACTAATTCCTCAACCCTCATGGTATCCGTATCACGAAGTTCCTGAATCGCGGTCACTTTAGAATTGAACCGTTCAGGAAGTGAACGTAGTATTTTTGCGCACACTTTACTTTCAGGGATTCTATCACCAAGACCCCACATAGAGTTCACAATGTCATTCAATCTAGTGTAAAAGTCCATAAACATCTCATTCTCCTCCATATGAATTTCTTCAAATTTAGTTGTGAGGAGTTGGACTTTAGATTTCTTGACAATAGATGTACCCTCGTGTGTCATTTCTAATATATCTCATGCTTGTTTTGCATTTTCATAAGACATGATTCTTTTGAATTCATCTGGTGATAATGCACAAGTAATTGCATTTAGTGCTTTTGCATTTGCAATACTTTCACTTTTCTGAAGTGTGGTCCAAAGCGAATAAGCCGTTACTTTCATAGATTTTGAACCATCGCCATTAGTTACTTCAGTGATAGGAGGGTTCCATTCATTCACTGTGGCCAGCCACACACTTTCATCCAAGGATTTGAGGAAGATCCTCATCCTGGCTTTCCAATAGGTATAGTTTGTGCCATTAAAGGGTGGTGGCCTAGTGACTGATAGGCTATCAAAATTTGACATCTTAATATAGCTTAGATCGTTAGCTCAGGAAATAAATCCAATAAATAAACAATAAGCACGAGCTATTAGTCTCTGATACCACTTGAAAGGGCCTAGCTATATGCCCTAGAGGGGGGGTGAATAGGGCAATGCCAAATAAAACTAATAACAACGGAATAATAAAAGATTTAAAGCACAATGCTGAATAAAACAATCACAATAGCCTAAAATAAAGAGATTGATACTTTATCAGTTCTAAGGACAACCTTACACCAAAAACCAGAGGTTTAAGGTAGGGCAACCTTATTTCTAGAACGTCCTTTGTACAACAAACCAAAGAGGAATAATAAGCAATGAAATCAAAATAACTTGCGGAAAATAAATCCTAAGTTATTACGACATTCATCCACACTTTACTTGAAGTGATTACAACATTCATCCACAAACACAAACCACAAAATTGAATGAATAAAGGAATGAAAGAATAAAGCACATCCACAACACAACGATATATAGTGGTTCGCTTGTGTGTACACCAACTGTTATCCAACAGCCACACAGATTGCTACTCCACTCTTAATATCCTCACACAGGGGATATTAACATGCACTATCAAAATAGCTTTCACAGGTTCACCTAAAACCTTCACAATTGTGTCTTTGATCTCGGGCTTACACAATCCAAAAACCCCACAATCTAAGTTTTCTGGCTCTCCTCAGATAACCAATACAATGAGATTTTTCTGGCCAATCTCAAACAAAAACCAGAGAAAGTAAATTACAAAACATGTAAAATACCTGAATCACCTTTTGATGAAGCCCGGTAGAACCAATCGGAGTAGAAGTTCGATTCGATGTTCAAAGTCCAATACTCACTTTAAGAATGGTTCTAAGTCTAATTGATTTTAGATCAAACGGGCTAGATCTATTTGATTTTGAATCCAAGAAGAAGGAATATCAGAAATTCCCCTTTTCTAATAAAATTGGAATGTAGATCAAAATTAAATAAAAATAAGCTAGAAAAAAGAATATTAAATAAGCACAATGTAGCTTAAAATAAACACAAACTTATCTCAAAGAATAGCCTAAAGAATGCTTGAATAAAATTGATTTGAAGTGCTAAAACTCTGAAGTTTGTGCTCAATTTATAGACTGAAAAATCCCGTCTACGACTGGTCTTAAGATCTTAGGACTGGTCGTAGCTCCAAAGATTTTCGAAAGATTTTCGCGAGATTTGATTTTCAGTTCCACGACCGGTCCTGGGTAGTCTACGACCAGTCGTGGGCCACCTATGACTGGTCGTGAGACACCTACGACCGATCGTAGGATCCCAAAAATGGTTGCTGGAGTTTGAGTCGTAGGACTACGACCGGTCGAAGGATGAGTCGTAGAACTTCCATGACTGGTCATAGGATGTCTAAGACTGGTCGTAGGACAGCTAGAAAGATCCAAAAATCTTCAACTACCTAGGACTGGTCTTAAAAAACCTAAGACTGGTCGTAGCAAAGATAGGACTGGTCTTGAAGTCCCTAGGACTGGTCTTAGAACACTCCAAACAAGTATATAAAAATATATGAGTTATGTATCCGGAATTACCTACAATAAAGCCCATCCTAAGGTCAATCTAAGGTCAAACAAACCTTAAAAGTGAGATGGACTTGAAAGTCTTAACACTCAGATGACCCTTAAGAGAAGCTTGTGAATATTCAACACTTGTAGTAGGCCTTCATAAGCTTGATCTTGACTTGACAAAGTCTTCTATAAAACTTGAACTTGATCAAACCTTGAACATGCAACCTTGAAAACTTCTATTCTTGATTTCTTCATCCAAGATTTGAAAACTTTCTTCTTTTAAGATCTTGTCTTGAAATGCGATGTCTTGATATGTCTTGATTGCAATGAATAGACTTCAAACATAAAACACAAGATATACAAGACATAGATATAGGTTTTGGCACCACAAAATTTGACAAGTAAAGGGATATGAAATCATAGCACTTACAGGTTGAAGGTGAACCTGATTTAAAACCTTAGGTTTGAGGTGAACCATGGAAAACCTCCTTAGTGAAATCCGGTCACTCAAGGGTTGAGTGTGGAAGCCGGGAGTGGAGTAGACAAGTCGTCGAACCACTATAAAATGACTGTGTTTGAGATTGATATTGTCTTACATTTATGTGATTGCCTTACAAGTCCTTATATATAATCACATCTTATGCACACACAGTCATATCCATCACAATCTCATCTATAAACTGTTTGTCTTTTAAATAGTTTGTGATTGGATCCTCTACCAGGCTTGGAAGCCAGTAGAGTTAATTTTGAGTAATCCTAATCTGTACTCTATAATAGGATTAGTGTGATAAGGATTTTTAATAATTCATAAAAACTTTAAAAAGTCCTATTCACCTCCCCTCTAAGATATATTAACATATCTCTACTTCAACTTAAGCGGTATTCACCGCTTTTTCAATTGGTATCAGAGCGAGTCTCTCTTTAAGGGCTTCGCCACCTAGAGAGTGATCTTAACTGAAGTAGAAATATGGCCAAAGGAGAGGGCTCATCTGTCACTAGACCTCCAGTATTTGATGGATCAAACTATGCGTACTAGAAGGCTAGAATGCACTACTTCCTGAGATCTTTGGATCATGAAGTTTGGGATGCAGTTGAAAAAGGATACGTGGTACCATCCGAACAAATTGTACTTGAAGATGAAACCACAATCACTAAACCTGCAGGGTTGTGATGTAGTAATAACTTGGTAAGACCGAGGTCGAATCCCAAGGGACTGAAACTTGTACGTTATCTAAAATTAAATAGAACTAGAACTAGGCTAAGATGAATTCTAAATCAATTAGCAATGGTGGAATACTTGTAGAATAATTAATCTAAATCTTAGGAAAAAAATCAGAGATAGGAACTAGGGATTCAGAGGATCCACTTGTAGAGATCAGGGAGAATTTATTCTTGCATCAAAAATTATGAAAATTACTGAACTGCCGTTGATCTAGTTTTCAAAGAGATGAAAGAAAGATAAATTAGAATGGATTCCATCACCAAACCATGTCCCAAGACTATGGCAAACAACAGAATCAAACTAATTACCACCCAATCACATGTATGTAAGTTAGGAAGGGTACCGTCATCCGACCATGTCCAGGAGACTATGGTGAACAACAGGGCTTCCTGACATCATAAACATTAAAGAGAACGGAAATATTCAAAGCTATTGCAGACCCATTGTAATTTCAGTCATAATAGACCATTAAAAACCTAAAACATTCCCATAATAATTAACTAAAATCAACGTCAATTCATGAATTAAAATTAAAATAAAATCAAATCTCCCATCTCACTACAAGCTTCACCTCTTAGCCCTAGCTAGGAGGATTTAGCCTGCCATGGATGGGCTCAATCCAAATAAATAAAGAGAAAAAGAAAAGGAAAAGAAAAGGGAAAGAAAAAAACAAGCTCCTCTCTCTCTCCTCTGCCCACGTTGAAACCCAAGCTCGAACCCTCTGTTCTTCCTCCCAAGACCTGAATTAATGCTCCCCACATCCAAAAACCTCCTTTTATAGCTGCTGGAAGGCTGGAGTCAGTGACAGAGTTGTACCAGGACACGGAGTGCAATTTCCACAGCCAAGTTCGGTACCATGAAACACGCCACTTTTCTTGCTCAAATTCCAAAGAAACACCGTCCCTTAGTACTTTCTTGGGTCCTCTACATGATAGACGGTTCAGATCTGCCATATGATCAAAGATGGTGGGCCAAAACTGTCCGAAAAAGTCAGTTTTAGCGGATGTGCGAAACCTTTCGCACCATTTCGCTGTTGTGGTCGGTGGGCCCCACAGAAGCATTTTCTGAAAAATCCACCCCATCCATTGGATTCAGAATGAAATTTCAGTCAAGAATGGGTGGTTTTGAACGTCCATTGACCTATCCCAGAGAAGAAATAACTAAAAGATCAGATTTGAACGCTACCGGGCAGCCCTTTTGTGGCCCCTGTATCGCTCACGTGTGTACGCATGGGTACAAAAAGTCAGCATGTTTTTGTAGTATTCGAGCCCCTCTATACGGTGAATGGGTCAGATTTTCCATATGGTCAATGGGTAGGGCCCACAAACGTCCGCAAAAATGGCCAGCGACGTGCGTTACGTGGTGAATTTTTTTTTTTTTTTTTTAAGAAGAAAGTCGGTCAGCGTCTTGCTGACCGACTTAACTCGTTTGGTGCACAACGAGTGCACATGTGCACTGTACACACTCATTTCATATGGGGTCCATTGCACTGTTTTGGAGAAATCTGCACCGTCCATCTGTTTTGACTCCTCATTTAAGGCGTCAATAATAATTTTGAGACAGTTCCAGATATCAGGTGGGCCCAGAATCAACGGTTTATGGGCTGATCTGTCAGTTGGGGCACTTTCCGAGATCTTCAATGGCTGAAATTTTATATGTATGGTTAATTTATGGTCCTCAGGTGACGTATGAAGTTTCGAGCCGAACGGATGGTGGGAACCTCGTGATCTTGCATTCTGGACGTCCTTCAGGCCACTTGAGCTTCAATTTCTAACTTTTCTTAGATTTCTGACCGTGTATATTTGTCAATCTTGGTCCCCTGGAGTGTGTCCCTTGACTTTGGCGTCATCAGATCGTTAAATCTCAACTTTTAACGTCCTTTTTCCATCCATGCTCATAAAATCACCTTGCAACACAAGAATGAGAAAACGAGCCATTAGACAGCATTATATTCGTAAATCCAGACAATATCTGGGGTCTAATATGCAATATTTGACCCTCAACACAACCCCCAACCAGCATTTTGCTAGTCCCGAGCAAAGTATGCGAAAAATAAGTTGAGAATTATAGGAGAACTTTCTATGAAATCGAGTGAGATTTTGAACAAAATACGATAAATTTAATATTCATAAATGTTAGAAATTGTATTCTCCTGAGCTCAAGCGCACCGTAGACTTCATAATCAAGTGTAAAGCATTAATCCATCAATTAGAAAAATTTTAAACATTGAGATCCATGGATGTATAGTGTAATCTCAGCTAATCACATTAAGATTGAATTTGTTATTTCAGGATCTCATTGGTAACCAGCAAGAGAATTCATGATAACCAAACTTAATCCAAAACTTGCCTCATAGATTAGCCTATTAACTTGTGATTTTTCTATTCAAAGTAATGCCAAGGAAGGGGAATCAAATCCTCACCTATAGGGAGCAAACCTATGGTGAAGATCGTACACCTGACTCTTTTTAGATATCATTCATGGGGAATTAACTCCACACCTATAGGGAGAAAACCTATGGTGAAGATTAATTATCCAACCTTTCCAATTTTTATACCATGATGGCAAGATATTTCAGGCTGGTTCCTTTCGTGCTTAGTGATTACCAAATTAACCCTTCAATATCAGACTGAAGTCTTAACGTGAAAGCGAGATGTGACATATGAAATCCTGATGCGATCAATGTTTAAAACTTCTAATCATGGCTTAGCAACTCGATCGTAACTGCAGAATGCCACCGATACGAAATCCAAGAGTCATAAATTATCAACATCATATATCTCACAATTCTAAATCAAGGATATTCGTCAAAATCACTTCAAATTCATAAAAATTTTCAGAAAAATTCAAAAATTAAAATTTTCACAATTGTTGCTCAAGACCAAGAAAATACTGATTAGGTTACCTAATCCCTCACCCCCAACCTAAAGTCTATATTGTCCTCAATATAAAAGATATGAGCATGGAACAACAAAAGTAAAGTGATGGGAAGATAGTACCTGAATAACGAATCAAGAGAGTTTTCAATAGATCACGGCATGGAAGCTTGTCAGCATGAGAGAGAAAGCAGAACAAAAATAACGAAAATAAAATCCTACCTATACCACTTTCGCAGGTGCTCTCGATTGCATTTAGCGTATGCAACAAGCCTTTAAACCCCTAGGTTACCCCTAGTGGACGAGTTGTAGTCTCGTGAGGGTTTGCAGTAATGTTACCCACAAACATCGAATCGATCATACCTCAAGGTTCCCCTTCCGGCCAATATCTTGATAAGTTTCTCAGTAAGTTCCTCAACAGGATCATCCAAAAGCCCTTTTTACAATAGGCTTGGACTCCCTGGAGCATGATTTTCCAGAGAGACTTATGTACCTCATAAAAAATCTTCCATTGAATTGCTTGAGGTATCCATAATTTATACGATTCACCTACGACAGAAGAAGTTTCAACGTTAGTATTGCATGGTGAATCAAAGACTACAAGTAAATAAAGTTTAGAAAACTTCTTAAAAAGTAATGTAGTCTCAACATATTCCAAAGTTCCAAACTTCGGTTCTAGATTCAGCTCCTCTTCCTCTACTAGTATACGTTTAAGATCAGGGGAAGAGAGGGTTTCAGAATAAGGGTTCGTTCGGTTAGTGATGACTACCGAGATGTTGTCTCGCAAGGTATCCACTTTATCTTTTAACATGGGATCGTTTGAAACCGCAAAGTGTGTCAAGAAATCCCACGAGTTGGGAAATTCAGATGAGTGTGACTCATTTTTGTAGCTTGTGATGATCTGTGTAAAGAATCCATCATCCTTGAAAGCGGATGGAGGTACGCTCTCTTGCTCTCGTCCTGCACAGATAAATTGAGGGTCAGTAGACGAAGTATTGATGGCCGAACTCTGTTCATTGATATTACTCAGAAGAGGCATTGAATCATCAAAACTTGACAGTTCAGATGGTTTCCTCAATTGGGTGGTTTCAAATTCTAGAGTTGTATCAGGTGGCTCGTTCGTCTCCTAAATCATATCATCATTCGATTCAGAGAAGTGGTCCAAACATGTTTCACAAGAGTTGGAAGGGTCAGTTGTAAAGGGCTCATCCTCCACCTTTGAATCAGACATGTCAAGTGAGGGGAGTGGCTCATTATGACCGACCACTTCATGTACGTCTTGATCATTGATCTGGACCAAACATGAGAGGGATTCCAGGGAGACTGTGGCTGCACATTCAGGATCGTAATCATGTTCTAGTCCAGTGCAGTGCACATTTGGGATGAGATTACTTTCCTCACATTCTACACTTAGCATGGGTTGAGGTTCAAATAAACTAACCTCCTCATCATTGAAATCATGTGTATCATGTAAGGAAGGTGTGTCATCATCAATGTAATTAAAAGACACCCATGTATCTTCACCATTCTTTCGAACAGTCATCGAGATTGACTCATCGGGAAATTGAATCACATGCTCATTAACGGAATCCAACTCCTCATTCCAAATTCCAGATTCTTTTAAAAGTGAGTGCGGATCACTTTCTTCGCATTGTATTTCTGGATTAGGTCATGGCTGGGATGACCGAGCCTCCTCTATCCTATCAAGGCGCGCATCGAGTCCTTTCATTGTTTCCATTACTTTTCTCATTTCCACAAGACAGGCCGAAAGATTCCGCTGATATGAATCCTCTTGGATCGTTTCTGGATGGATCTCAAAGGTAGGGGATCCAAGAGAATAATCATTATAACATGTAGTTGGTTCATTTTCCCAATTTTGATGTTTCCACTGGTTATAGTCATACTGATCATAAGTGGGAGAATCTGCTGGTTGGTAATACTTATTATCACTCATGATAGAATCACGCATTGTTTTATCGAATGGGTGATAATAATTCTCGCAACCATAGTTATGATAACCCCAACACTCACGTACTGTTTTGTTAATCCGTGGGGTGTAATTGTTCTCCTGCATATAATCACGTAAGGACTTCTTAACCGGTGGATTTTTATATTCTGATCGGTTCTCGATGATAGTTCAGAAAAGTTTTGAGATATAGGTTGATTTATATCATCATCATCCCAAAATAAGTTATTCTTCTCAGCATACTAACGTTGCCACTCGTGCATATACATGATGAAACCCTTAACACGAATTTAATCCTATGAAAAATAGAAGAGAAGGTCCTACAGCAAAGTGAAAAGTAAGAGGGGAAGAAGTTAGAAAGAAGTTACCCGATTAGAGATTCCTATGTTAAAACCACTTTAGACGATTTATCAAGGACCCTACAAAAGAGTAAAGTTAGTTCTAAGAAAGAAAAATCTAAAATTGGAAATCCTAATCTTAAACTAATCCTAAACTAGTTAATCTCAGAAAAACGTAGCCGTCAGTCCCCGGAAACGGCGCCAAAAACTTGTTCACTCCCCAAGTGCAGGGTTGTGATGTAGTAATAACTCGGTAAGACCGAGGTCGAATCCCAAGGGACTGAAACTTGTACGTTATCTAAAATTAAATAGAACTAGAACTAGGCTAAGATGAATTCTAAATCAATTAGCAATGGTGGAATACTTGTAGAATAATTAATCTAAATCTTAGGAAAAAAATCAGAGATAGGAACTAGGGATTCAGAGGATCCACTTGTAGAGATCAGGGAGAATTTATGCTTGCATCAAAAATTATGAAAATTACTGAACTGCCGTTGATCTAGTTTTCAAAGAGATGAAAGAAAGATAAATTAGAATGGATTCCATCACCAAACCATGTCCCAAGACTATGGCAAACAACAGAATCAAACTAATTACCACCCAATCACATGTATGTAAGTTAGGAAGGGTACCGTCATCCGACCATGCCCAGGAGACTATGGTGAACAACAGGGCTTCCTGACATCAAAAACATTAAAGAGAACGGAAATATTCAAAGCCATTGCAGACCCATTGTAATTTCAGTCACAATAGACCATTAAAAACCTAAAACATTCCCATAATAATTAACTAAAATCAACGTCAATTCATGAATTAAAATTAAAATAAAATCAAATCTCCCATCTCACTACAAGCTTCACCTCTTAGCTCTGGCTAGGAGGATTTAGCCTGCCATGGATGGGCTCAATCCAAATAAATAAAGAGAAAAAGAAAAGGAAAAGAAAAGGGAAAGAAAAAAACAAGATCCTCTCTCTCTCCTCTGCCCACGTTGAAACCCAAGCTCGAACCCTCTGTTCTTCCTCCCAAGACCTGAATTAATGCTCCCCACGTCCAAAAACCTCCTTTTATAGCTGCTGGAAGGCTGGAGTCAGTGACAGAGTTGTACCAGGACACGGAGTGCAATTTTCACAGCCAAGTTCGGTACCATGAAACACGCCACTTTTCTCGCTCAAATTCCAAAGAAACACCGTCCCTTAGTACTTTCTTGGGTTCTTGGTTCCTCTACATAATAGACGGTTCAGATCTGCCATATGATCAAAGATGGTAGGCCAAAACTGTCTGGAAAAATCAGTTTTCGCGGATGTGCGAAACCTTTCTCACCATTTCGCTGTTGTGGTCGGTGGGCCCCACAGAAGCATTTTCTGGAAAATCCACCCCATCCATTGGATTCAGAATGAAATTTCAGTCAAGAATGGGTGGTTTTGAACGTCCATTGACCTGTCCCAGAGAAGAAATAACTAAAAGATCAGATTTGAACGCTACCGGGTAGCCCTTTTATGGCCCCTGTATCGCTCACGTGTGTACGCATGGGTACAAAAAGTCAGCATGTTTTTGTAGTATTCGAGCCCCTCTATACGGTGAACGGGTCAGATTTTTCATATGGTCAATGGGTAGGGCCCACAAACGTCCGCAAAAACGGCCAGCGATGTGCGTTACACGGTGAAATTTTTTTTTTTTTTTTAAGAAGAAAGTCGGTCAGCGTCTTGCTGACCGACTTAACTCGTTTGGTGCACAACGAGTGCACATGTGCACTGTACACACTCATCTCATATGGGGTCCATTGCACTGTTTTGGAGAAATCTGCACCGTCCATCTGTTTTGACTCTTCATTTAAGGCGTCAATAATAATTTTGAGACAGTTCCAGATATCAGGTGGGCCCAGAATCAACGGTTTATGGGCTGATTTGTCAGTTGGGGCACTTCCCGAGATCTTCAATGGCTGAAATTTTATATGTACGGTTAATTTTTGGTCCTCAGGTGACGTATGAAGTTTCGAGCCGAACGGATGGTGGGAACCTCGTGATCTTGCATTCTGGACGTCCTTCAGGCCACTTGAGCTTCAATTTCTAACTTTTCTCGAATTTCTGACCGTGTATATTTGTCAATCTTGGTCCCCTGGAGTGTGTCCCTTGACTTTGGCATCATCAGATCGTTAAATCTCAACTTTTAACGTCCTTTTTCCATCCATGCTCATAAAATCACCTTGCAACACAAGAATGAGAAAACGAGCCATTAGACAGCATTATATTCGTAAATCCAGACAATATCTGGGGTCTAATATGCAATATTTGACCCTCAACAAAACCCAAACCTAATGAGAAATGGATGGCGTTTGACAAAGAACAGCGAAATGCTGAAGCAAAAGCAATGAACGCCATCTACTGCACCATGTCCCAAGATATTTTCAATTAAATAAGTATGTGTGGGACATCTAAGGAAGCATATGATTTACTGGAAACAACCCATGAAAGCACAAGCACTGTGAAGAGATCTAAACTACAACTCTTAACTTCACAGTTTGAAAATCTCAGGATGGAAGAGCATGAGACATTTATGGAGTTTTACACCAAATTAAACATTATTTGTAACTCCATGGGTGGATTGGGAGAGAAGGTTCCGGCACCTAAAATATATAGAAAAATCTTAAGATCTTTACCGGAACGCTTCAATCCCAAGGTAACAACAATTGAGGAGTGTAGGAATATTGATGAAATGAAAGTAGAAGAACTAGTAGGTTCCCTACAAACCTTTGAACTACACTTCACATAACCCTAAAAATCCAAAAACACTGTACAAAAAACCTCCAAGAAACCAAAACATGAGGACAGTGAGAGTGAAAAGGAAGATGAAGATGAGCAAGTGGCTCTGCTGGCACAAAGATTCAGAAGATTCTTTCAAAGGAATCGCGGCCGCCCCTCTAAAGGTAGAAAGGTGGATGACAAACTTTTAGCAGGAAAATTTGGGAAAAGAAACAGAGAACCACAGTGTTATGCCTGTCATGAGTATGGACACCTATCTACCGAATGCCCAAACAGAAAAACGAAGGGCAAGGCAATGGCTGCCACATGGGATGATACGGAGGAGTCAAATTCAGAAAACAGTCACTCAGGAAGTGATAGAGATCAGAAACCTTTGAAAATTCTTATGGTCTCCACCACTCTAATTATTTCCATAAAATCTGAAAGAAAAGAGGAACAACAAGCCACTGAATCATTTTCATCTGACAATGAGGAAATTGAGGAAGAAGAAGATAAAGAGCTAAATGAATTGCAGGATGCTTATAATCAACTATACATTCATAGCATCCACATCCTTAAGAAAATTGGCATGATTGAAAACAAAAAGAAAGTGTTGCAGAAAGACTTGGACAGAACCTTAGAAATAAACATACATTTATCCAATGATTTGTAACAATATCTCACAGATAATGATCAAATAGAAAAAGAAAACTTATTCCTAAAAGGAGAATTATCAAAACTTATGAACAAAGCTGAACTGCTAAATGATGATAATGCAAAACTCAAAAATGAGAACCACTCACTTTGTATTAACTTAGAAATTTTCAGAAATTTTGTCGAGATAAACTATAAGTTTTCTCAGAGTGGTGAAAAACTTGAAAGAATGTTAGGGATAGGAAGGCCTGGAAAAGATAAGAGTGGCCTAGGGTATGAGAAAATCAAAATGAAAACTGAAAAATCTGTTGCTTTAGGTAGCAATACAAGAACTTCTCCAGTTTGTCATTTGTGTGGTGATATGGGACATTACAAGTTTGAATGCTTGAAGATAACTTCTTATAACCCTGGTCAAATTCACACTGATAAACTTAATCTGACCAGAGTAATGCAAAATACCCATTCATCACCCAAAATGGAAGACAGAACGGAAAAATCACTAGATTAAGTTGGTGAGATAACAAAAGTCACCACAGCAAAAACTTCTGTCTCAAGATGGAGAGTAAAAGAAAAACTGAACTCTATACCCTGAATTATTGAGAGTATAAGAACACGTTCAGATTTTGTATCGAAATCTGGATAATTGGTGAAATGATGCAATTTTTACTAAATTTTCAAAGTTACATCTGAGGTTGGAGACCTCTAATTTTTGTATATAAACATTATCATGTTTATATTTGTACAGTACAGGTGTAATTTTTTTTAACATATATTGATTAAGTCAAGAAATATACAATAGCGTGTCAGAATTAGAAAAATTCTGAAAAGCACATACTTTCAATGCAAGTGATTGTCTTCTTCGATTTTATCGACGGATGATTGATACAATCGACGACTGTTCAGAATGTGAAAAGTCGTGTGTCCATGGATAACATCGAGGATAGCCTCGATAGAATCGACCGACAACCTCTCGATACAATCGATATGTCGGCCGATATGATCGACAAATGGCGCCCGATAAAAGCGAGTAGAATTGAAAAAGTTTTTTTTTTCAAAGGGCGATTCGACTGTCTTCTCTGTCCGATCCTCTCGACCAATCATCCTAAGCCAGGTAGGACCAGCCAAATCTCAACACAAACCAGGTAATATTCTTCCATCATCAGAATCTTTTTCTCTTGGTTTGTCAGGATTTCTTTTTGTCGTTTTTTCAATATTTCAAATAGCCTTTTCTTTCACATGGGAAAAGATAAAAACGTGGCATCCGGTCCGGGGGAATCTTCAAGAGGAACTCGATAAAAGGTCGTTGCTTCAAGGGAGAGATCAAGGATCCCGGACAGAGGGACCCCCACACGGCAAAGATCACGGTGGGTCCCAAACTGAAATCCCTGAACCATCTCAACCAGTACCTCCTCCTCCTACTGCCAATCGGAAGTTGATCTTTGAGAGAAAAGTAGACAGGGAGTGTTTAACATCTTACAACTTAGAACCTCTATTTGCTGCAATTGGTTGGCTGCCCATCCTGAATTTTAGTGGACCAAGCGAACTGGAAAGAACACGTAACTTCTTTGCTGCATGTCATTCCCCGGTGGCTGATCCTCCTTCCTTCTTGGTTTCCATGGATGGTGATGATGTATTCATCACTCCTACCACCTTAGCACAGATTCTCAATCTACAAATGGTTCCAGGAGGCCTTCCAAACTGGGATCTTGACTTTTCAGATGTTCGCTCCAAAATCACCAAATACCTATGTCATAACCGAGATATCCCATGGCATCAAGGGAATGCCCTGAAAGCTAGGTATATGGAGCCCCGGTTTAGAGTCATACATGAGATCTTCACCACTAATCTGTACCCAAGAAGCACGAACTGATTCGATCTAACAAGTCTTATGGTGATGATAGTCTACTCTGTTACAATCGGGACGAATATCTGCCTTCCAACCTTGATTGTAAATCAGTTTGTCAATGCGATACACACGTCCATAGATTTACCGTAGATTACGACACGGGACCCCCACACGTCCATAGATCACGACACGGTCATATCCCTGGATTGTTAGTAGAATCTGTCAGAGCATTGGCTTTCCTTCTACAATTGATCCGATTTTCCCCCTCAAAGTTTTCAACAAGAAAAATATTCGGAAAATGGATATGATATTTCATGAATACAAGGAGGAAACTGATGAAGAAATTCATGCTAAAGCGGAAGGAGGAGAAGGTGGTGATCCCATGGAAGGAGATGCAATGGCTGACAATGCACCTCTTGGACCAGATGTTGCTCCGTCCACATCAACTGCTGAGTATGGTAAAAGGCTTAAACTGGACAGGATTAGAGTCATTCAGAAGGACATGCACTCAGTAAAGGTGCAGCTCACTATTCTGGAAAGAATGGTTCAAGGAGTTCAGAGTACGGTCCAACAATTGGTGGACCTACTGACGTGCCGACGGGACGACATGATGTCATCTCATTCTGCTCCCTGATGCTGGATTCATACATGATATCATGCACACCTTACTCTTAAATTTCTGTGTGAACATCAGTATCTTTTTGAATGTTCTACGCTTCCAGTGGTGTGTATGACAGTTTCTGCTTTTTAACTGTTTTCTTTTTGGATGAATGTGCCCACGGTTGGGCTAAAAATACTGGTTTATTTTTTTTTGTTGGTTTAATTTGCTTCCGTCTGGGGCAGCATTGAATATTTCTGCCAATCTTGGGCAGCTTATATATGGATTAATCTAGTTCTTTTACTTCTGCCATTTACATTTCTCCCTGGTTTATTACAATCTTAAGGTTATTGTCTGCATGCTTATCTATTAACTGCTTCATGGATTTATGTTCTGGTCTTCATTGATGTATGCTTTACACTGCTCTCATTTATATACATCTATCTACTTATGGTTCTCCCATATGCTTCAATCTTCAGTCAATATCACGTCTTATACATTTGCCAATGACTAACAAAAAGGGGGAGAACAATTCA
Organism: Magnolia kwangsiensis; assembly: GCA_037074715.1. Taxonomy (NCBI): domain Eukaryota; kingdom Viridiplantae; phylum Streptophyta; class Magnoliopsida; order Magnoliales; family Magnoliaceae; genus Magnolia; species Magnolia kwangsiensis. Next base: position 122,653,864 of record CM073576.1, read on the forward strand.
AACACTCCGAGCGAAAATTGTATATCTGTGTTGCAGGTGTTAGGGGGAGCAGCCGCAATAAGAAAGGGAGAGTTTTTGAATTAAAGGGGAGAAGTTTATTGGGTGTGTACATGGGAGTTTAGAATTTGTAAAATTGTGTTAATACATGTACACACAATTTAGGATGTATCTGCTTAGATATGTTCCTAGGGTGTTTTGGGTATTTTGTCACGTAATTGACAAAGGGGGAGATTGAAAGTGCACCTACTACGTGCCCTTGTTTATCAATTACGTTGTAAGTTGAGTCCATCGGACAACAGCGCCTAACAAGAAGATCAAGTCAAGCGTCTGCCTCAACTGGATGTGTGGAAGCTCACCAAAAGGTAAATCATAGCCTCAACTGGATGGTCTTAGGTAGAGTCGACTCGAGTTGACGGCGTATGAATCAGGGTCGCGCGTGAATATCGATTAAGGGTCGAAGGTTGCCGGAATTCGACCAGTAAGACGGAAGTCTACAGAATGGTACGGACTAAGATACGGGTCTTACATCGACTGCTTCCCCGATCATATCTATAGAACCTGAAATTCTTTAAGTCTTCTCTCTTATTTTTCACGTGTCGATAGATCGAACCATCACTCGATTGAATCAGAGTTCGAAATCCGATTACATCGATATGTGTCTCGATCTCATCGACCAGTTAGCGGAAGGTTTTCAAAAGTAAAATGACAATTGAGTTTTCATCATCAAGAGGTCTGTCGATACAATCGAGAGTATACGCTCGATTATATCGACGACTTCTTAATGATATCAAACTCTGTCATAAATATGACCGTTTATATCCGTTGGAACCTTTTGCCTATAAATAGAGAGAGTTGTCTTCATTGCTGGTAGAGAAAGAAGAGAGTGCTTTAGAGAGTTTTAACCTTCTTATCATTTACCTAAGCCCTTTCTCTTAGGAAGTTCATCCTCCAATCCACCCTCATCATTGATATCTCATAGAGTGGATTGGGGAATGAACTTCCTCATTCAAGGATCCTCCAGCTACAATCTTAATCATTAAGCTGGGATGCCTTGAATGCATAGGTGATTGGAACCACTCTATCTTTCTAAATTGAAAAATCTTTAGAGAGTGGTATTCCATCATAACCTTGACCCAACCTAAAGCCTAGTATCGATATATCTTTTGGGTACGGATCAAGGGAGCTGAAGACCCTTCAACATCAAGGAGGAGATCTTCAACATTGCGCTGAAAGGGACTCATCAACTTATCTGTAAGTACTGAGAGTCCAGAGGACATTTATAGTCATTTCTTTCTAGGATTTGGTTCTAAGCGTTGCTCACCCTTTGAAGCCCTTGAAGGAGACCTCCGACGGGAGTGTACGTGCGGGGTGCATTGTATGGACCCTTGCTCTGTGGAGAGCATAAACATCTGGTTAGGAGTACGCCAGCAAAACTCCAGGGTTAGAGGTGAACCGAGTAGAAACCTCCAGGTGCGTTGTGTAGACCATTGTCCTATGAGGGTATAAACATCTGGTTAGGAGTACACCAATAAAACTCTAGGGTTTGAGGTGAACCAAGTAGAAACCTCTGTAAAGGTTGAAGGTGAACCTGATTTAAAACCTTAGGTTTGAGGTGAACCATGGGAAACCTTCTTAGTGAAATTTGATCACTCAAGGGTTGAGTGTGGAAGCCGGGAGTGGAGTAGACAAGTCGTCGAACCACTATAAAATGACTGTGTTTGAGATTGATATTATCTTACATTTATGTGATTTCCTTACAAGTCCTTATATATGATCACATCTTATGCACACACAGTCATATCCATCACAATCTCATCTATAAACTGTTTGTCTTTTAAATAGTTTGTGATTGGATCCTCTACCAGGCTTGGAAGCCAGTAGAGTTAATTTTGAGTAATCTTAATCTGTACTTTGTAACAGGATTGGTGTGATAAGGATTTTTAATAATTCATAAAAACTTGAAAAAGTCCTATTCACCCCCCTTTTAGGATATATTAACATATCTCTACTTCAACTTAAGTGGTCTTTACCGCTTTTTCAAGATTAACCTGCACTAGAAATGTAAAGGACGTGCCCTCCGGCTCGTAGACTGTCACTATACGGGTCTCGCAGTCAATCTCGGCCATCCCTGCAGTCAGTCAATCCATACCAAGAATGACGTCTAAATAATAGATAGAGGGGTCGACGACAAGGTCAATGGCCATCGTCCTGCTCCCTAGATCTAGTAAACAACCCTCACACATCATAGTAGCATCAGAAAAGGTCCCGTGTGCTGTAAGAACTCGCACCCCATCCATCCAAGTAGTCGGTAGCCTAAGGCGCTAGACTACTGAATGTGATATCAATGAAATTGTGGATCCTATATCCACCATCACGAATAGAGTACCTCCAATGTGGGATGTGACCTCAAAGGCCAAGGGCAGGGCAGTCTATCCTGGATGTCTTTGCTGTCAATGCATGTACTCAAGCCTGCTGTGGACGGTTTAGCCGCGGTACCATGGGCCGTTGAGGCGGCCGGAACTGAGGTATGGGAGGTCTGAAAGAAGGATGCACAGGAACTGACCGTAACGGTGGAGTGGATAATGCCTGTGGGCGAGGACGATCGATCTTCTACGGTGGGGAAAACCCGCTATCTCTCATCCGAGCAAAACAGCTCTCTGCAGTGTGACCCGCTCTCCCGCAGTAAGTACAGGTTACATATGGGTGCCTCATCGGAAGTACTGGCACTGTGGTCCTACGAGGAGAGTCAATGCGAGGCCTCTTGCCAAGGAATGGCCTGCCCTGAGCATCTGGTCGTGGCCTAGCAACCATAGTGTCACACCCTGAAATTCGAGGGTCGTGTATAAACCCAACTCCCGAGTTCCAGACCATCACTTATGCAACAAATATGATTATGATTCAATGTTGACTGAGTTAGTGCATTCACATGAGTAAGATTATAACAAAACTGTAATTCATACTTCAGATCCAGTGATAAAACACAAGCGGAAGACTGAAGAATATATATATCACTGTATGAAAATAAAATAATCTCAAACTGTCTCCAAAGTATGAATACATCTCTGAGTCTCATATACATGTCATAAACAAAAAGAAAATGTCATAAAATAGTCCAACTAGTCAGTCCCGCCGATGCAGGCCACCTACGCAAAGCCATCTGCGAACTGCATATACGAGAAATCATCTTAATCCTCGTAGTAATCCGGCTCTGCGTCCTAAATCGCCTCATCACCTGTAACGTCCTGGAAAAATCCGTACTTGGACTTGAGTACCAACTCGACCAGAAATCGCGTAGGATTAATTCCTTTGGAAAATAAGTGTAAGTTAGCTAGCGCAACGCTAGAGTAGCTGGAAAATAGTCCTTGATCACTTTAAATACGTTCTACAAGACCCAAAGCGAGTAGAACCAATGACGCTATAATACTCTAAAACCTCGGATCAAACTCTAAACCGATTTGTTCTCAGGACCTCTTTGAAACTTTTTATTGGATCTAGACCGCACGTTGAAAGTCTGATACCTACAATCTTAGACCGTTATAACCGCCTAGCTGGACTTGACAATCATTTCGAAAATCAGGTCCAACCGACATTCAGAGGCTATTTCATTGAGCCTGGAGTGAAGAGAGTGAGAATAGGGCTAGATTTGGAATTTGAAATTCAAATCTGGCACACGACTTGGCGCGTTATTATTAAGTATTCTAACCATCAGAATTCAGCCAAATTACACCCTTGGATCAGGACAAATTTCTATTTCATATCATGAGACTTGTAGACCTGATCTACGGGCGATGACCGCTGAACTGAAACTGGACCGCCACGTGCGATCTATGAACACTACTGGACTGAAAATGGGATGTGAGCGACATCCGATGTGCATGAACTTAAGTCCGATCGCGTTCGGCCAAAGGATCACCAGAAATATCTTTTTGGACCGAAACAGCCCCGATTTGGTCAGGTATCAAGTAAACATTGTTCCCAAGCCTGTTTTGGACATATTTTAGGTTATAAAAGGGGCTTAAACCCTCACTTCTCTCACCCATCCAAATTTTCTAGGAACCCTAGCTGGTGTGAGAGAAAAGGTGAGAGATTATGAGAGAGAGTGGGAGAGAATTTCCTGCTGCTTGCACTACTTATTGCAAGTGCTTAAGCAACGCGCCTTAATCATTTTCCCAGAGATTTCGCCGCGTTTCTAGGTAAGAAAATACCCCAAACACTTGTTGATTTAAGGTTCCTTCGGTTCCTTAGCATGGTAGCTTATAGATCTTGTGTATTAGGTTCCCAGTTCGCCGTAGACGAAGCGTATACGCTCCGTTCGAATCAATACACTTCTAGGATAAAAGGTGCGGATTCTAGATGCTTTGATTGACTGTTTTCAATGCTTTCAATGTCGTTTAATAGTAGATTATCGACGGCAACGCTGTTTGACATGTACAACATGCTGTCCGTTTCCTGTTTCGTAAGCAAACGAAAAATATGAGATTAAGGGCATTTTAGTCATTTGTAGGAAATACTGTTTTCATCCATATTTTGCTGATATGATTGACATGACTTCTTGTCACATTAGGATATTAGAAATGCGTGCATAATCAGTTTGGTGAAGAGATTCACCCAAATGCGCACTTTGAGTCGACATACTATATGTAGACTTAAGTGTATAGACTAAGTGTTTGTATACATGTTTGTATTAGTATGTATTGAATTAAATAGTATTATGAATTAGTTTGAGATTGAATTCTCAATTAATATGCTGATGTAAATGATTTCCTACATGTTAGCTATATGCATGATTTCATTATATGTATGAAATGCATGTGTTAAATGTTTTACTTAAGTTGTATGTTATAACATGTATTAACATGCTCACATTGTTGTATTTCATTTCCATTAATCTTATATGATTACTGATGTGAATTCATAATTGTTTGGGACTATACCTAGTCCAGGCAGTCGGTAACCGAGTAAATTCATGGTTGGTTTATCTTTGCCACGAACGACGCGTCGATAAACGCGAGTGTTTTGGAGTTGGCGGCAGTGGCTAGGCCACACAAGGTGTTTTATGCACTTCATGTCGTTCGACTTGAGATGCATTCGTGCAAGTCGAACCCGTCAAGTAACTCGACTGGCCATTGTATGTTCACCCTGTATGAGTCATAACTGCTTAAACCTAGGGTACTGAACTTAACATTGTAAACCCTGTCAACCATGGTACCTTGATCCACAAAGACTCATGAGCCGGGCATGGTGGTATGGGACACTGTGGTCGAGCTGTCGGCCTACGCTGGGGCCACAAACCTCCCCGTAGTGACCAGTGAGCACCTATGACTCGTGAGAAGATTATGGTAGTATGGGACACTATATTCTTGCTGTCGGCCTACACTGATCAGGCGACGAGCCCTTTGTAGTGACCGCGAGCGTATTCTGAGTTTACGGGAGGCGACGACCCTTCCATAGCAATGAGAGTACAGTAGGCCTGTATTGATAAGGTGATGGGGGAGCGGTGCAACGAGTGCGAGCAACAGCCCTGACAGCCCCCGCAGCGACCTACAAAATATACATCGTATGAGATTACTAAGAGTGATGACCCTAGACAGGATCTGTGTTGGGATTGATATAAGGGAAGTACCTTAGTTTCCCAATCCTGCTGTATGAATGGACTAATAATAACTCGATAATCATATCATCATCACATTACATGTGCCTGAAAGATGCGGAGCACTGTGGGAAGAAAGTATGCCGCGGGCATAAGATGGTGCCGTATTAGGGAGATCGTCGATGAGGGCATCCATCATGTCACGTCATATTGCATTAACAACAGTATTAGGAATGTTTGATTTACTGCTTTCTATTATCGCATGATTGATTTGAGAACATGCTAATCTTTGCTCTATTATTCCACTGAGTTAGCTACTCACTCCCACATTACGGGATGGTGTTTGCAACACCCACCAGACCCTGTCTTAGATGAAGGTGAGGCAGTTATTCAGGAGGCAGAGCCGAATTATGATGAGGACCAGGACGAGTTCTCATATATGCAGTACCACGACGGCTTTGCTTAGGTGGCCTGGATTGACGGGACTTCTCAGTGGGACTACTTTTGACATTTTGATTTCGTTTATTTACATGTATATGAGACTCAGAGATGTATTCATACTTTGGAGACAGTTGAGATCTATTTTATTTTTCATACAGTGATATGTATATCCTTTAGTCTTCCGCTTGCTTTTATCACTGAATCTGGAGTATGAATTACAGTTTTGGTATACTTTTACTCATGTGAATGCTTTAACTCAGACAACATTGAATCATAATCATAATCATTTTTGTTGCATAAGTGACGGTCTGGAACTCGGGAGTCGGGTTTATACACGACCCCTGATTTTCAGGGTGTTACATCACCTGCATCTAAAACAGGGTCTGGTGGTGTTGCAAACACCATCTCATAATGTGGGAGTGAGTGATCAACTCAATGGAATAATAGAGCAAAGATTAGCATGTTATCAAATCAATCACGCGATAATAGCAAAGTAATCAATCAAACATTCCTAGATATTATTGTTAATGCATGCATGAAATGACTGATGAATGCCCTCACTGACATACTCCCTCATACGGCACCATCTTACGCCCGCGGCATGCTTGCATTCCTCAGTGCTCCACATCTTCCAGGCACATACAATGCAATGTGGATAATGATTACCGAGTTGTTATTAGTCCTTTCATTCAGCAGTATTGGGAAACTAAGGTACTTCTCTTATATCAATCCCAACACAGATCCTGTCTAGGGTCGTCACTCCTTGAAATCTCATACGATATTATATTTATAGGTCGCTGCAAGGGCTGTCAGGGCTGTTTCTCGCACTCGTTGCACCGCTCCCCCATCACCTTATCAATACAGGCCTAATGTACTCTCATCGCTACGGAAGGGTCGTCGCCTCCCGTAGACTCAGAATACGCTTGTAGTCACTACAAAGGGCCCGTCACCTGATCAGTGTAGGCCGACAGCAAGAATATAGTGTCCCATACCACATAATCTGTTCACGAGTCATAGGTGCTCACTGGTCACTACGGGGAGGTTTGTGACCCCAGCGTAGGTCGACAGCTCGACCACGGTGTCCCATACCACCATGCTCGGATCATGAGTCTTTATGGATCAAGGTACCATGGTTAACATGGTTTTCAATGGTAAGTTCAGTACCCTAGGTTCAAGCAGTTGTGACTCATACAGGGTGAACATACAATGGCCAGTCGGGTTATTCGACGGGCTCGACTAGTACGAGCGCATCTCAAGCTGAACGACATGAAGTGCATGAAACACTTCGTGTGGCCTAACCACTGCCGCCAACTCAAAACACGACTCGCGTTCATCGACGCGTCCTTCGTGGCAAATAGAAGCTAACCACGAATTCAATCCATTACCGATTGCCTGGACTAACGTATAGCCCCAAACACTTGAATATCAACATCAGTAATCATATGAGAGTAACAGAAATGAAATACAATAATGTAAGCATGTTGACACATGTTATAACATACAACTTAAGCAAATCATCCAACACATGTATTTCATATATATAATAAAATCAATACATATAGCCAACATGATGGAAATCATTAACATCAGCATTTTACTTGAGAATTTAATCTCAAAACTCATTCACAACACCATCTACTCAATACGTACTAATACAAACATTTATACAAACACTTAGCCTACACACTTTAGTCTACATAGCGTATGTCGACTCAAAGTGTGCATTTGGGCGAATCTCTTCGTCAAACAGATCATGCACGCATTCCTAATATCCTAACACGACAAATAACCATGGCAAATATTTCAGCAAAATGTGGATGTAAAAAGTATTTCCTACAAATGACTAAAATGCCCTAAATCTCATATTTTCCATACGTTTACGAAACAGAAAATGGACAGCATGTTCTACATGCCAAACGGCGTTCTCGTCGATAATCTACTATTAAATGACATTGAAATCTTTGAAATCAGTCAATCAAAGCGTCTAAAATCCTCACCTTTCGCCTTAGACATGTATCGGTTCGAATAGAATGTATATGCTTCGTCAACGGCGTAAATGCGACCTAATGCACAAGTACATAAGCTACTTTACCATTTGAATCGAAGAAATCCCTAAAACAGCAAGTGGTTAGGGTTTTCTTACCTAGAACGAAGTTGGAATCACCATAATAGCAATGCAGGTGGGTGGCTTTGGCACGTGGAGCAGCATGAAAGAATCCCTGGAGAAATCACCAGCTTCTCCCTCACTTTCTCTCTCTTTTCTCTCCTCTCTCCTAGGGTTTTCCCCAAATTCGTATGGGTTATAAGGCTAAGGGTTTAAACCCCTTTTATAAGCTCAAACATGACCAAACTAGACTCCAAGTCAGGGTATACTTGGGTTATAGCCAAATCGGGACTTTTTTTATCCAAAAGAGCGTTTCGGGAGGTCCCCTGGCCGAACGGGGTCGGACTTAAACTCATGTATATCGGATCCTGCTCACACCAAGTTTTCAGACCGGTAGAGTTTTCAAATCGCACGTGGTGGTCCAGTTTCAGTTCAGCAGTCGCGGAGACTCGATCGAAGATTCCAAGTACACTGACCTAAGTGAGAAATGTTCCCTGATCCGAGGGTATATTTAGGTCAGATTCCGACGGTCTGAATGCTTATACTGATCCCACAAGCGAAACGTGCCAAATTTATTTAAATCCCATTTGATTTTAAATGAATTTCACTCTTTCTCACACTCCCTGCTCCATGCTCAATGAAATAGCCTCAGAGCATCGGTTGGGCTTGATTTTTGAAACTATTGTCAAGTCTAACTAAGCGGTCATAACCGTCTAAGATTGCATATTTCAGACTTCCGACACGCGGTCTAGATCTAATACGAAGTTTCAAAGAGTTCCTGAGGGCAAACGGGTTAGAGTTTGATCCTAGATTTCAGGGTATTGTAGCGTTATTGGTTCTACAAGTTTTGGATCTTGCAGAACGTATTTAAAGCGATCAGTGCTAATTTCGTAGGTAATCTAGTGTAGCGATGGCTAATTCACGTTAAATTCTAAAGAATTAGGTTCTAAATGATTTCTTTAGCTTTAGAATTGGGTTATGAGAGGTTACTAAGGTGTTATGGTTGGCCCATTGCATAAGGACATCTAACCCCAGGTTAGCAAAAATCTGGGGTGTTACACATAGGGCCACGAGAACGTGTCAAGCGATCTACATCCTGCTCTGCCCGCATAGACATGTGTATCAACTCGGCATAAGAAGGTATACTGACACAACACATCTTCGACTGAATGTCAGGTCGCAAGCCCTCAGAAAATCATCGTTTCCACATCTGTTCATCTGCAAGTATCATAGGGACATATCTGCCCAACTCTATAAATTGATGCTCGTACTTTGTAACTGACATGCCTCCCTGCCTGAGGCATAAAACCTCATTCTCCCTCTCATGTTAGTAGGTCTGCGGATAGTATTTCTCATGGAAACGGAACTCGAATGCTGCCCAAGTCCATATGTGGCCAACTGCAACCATACGCAGTATATTATCCCACCATAAGCTGGCCTCTCTCTCGAACATGAAAGTGGCCAACTCAACCTACTCAGACTCTGAGGAGTGCAGCATCCTCAATTTCTTCAAGATACGGTCGAGCCAATACTTAGCCTCCTCAGATCTGTGAGAACCCGCAAAAGTAGGAGGCTGCAAGCGTTGGAATCGCTTAAGTAGGCCTATGATATTAGCAGCATTCCCCGTAGGGTAGGCAGATGGTGCAGGATGAGTCATACCCTCATCCTGAGTCGAAGTCCCAGCATCATCAGCTGGATACACAGATGGCGCAGGTGAAGTCGCACTCCCGCCCTGGGCTAAGGCCCCTGCAATAGTAGTCAAAAGCTGTTAATGCTGCTGGTGCATCATGGTCATCAACTACTCAAACCTATCAGGAGGTGGAGCAGGCTAAGGCATATACTGCGTCGAGGAAGACGCACAGTACTACTCACAAACTGGCGGTGTGAAAGGTGGTGGTCTGACTGTAGGACCTGCAGAAGGCTGAGACTCAAGTGCAGTCTCACGAATCAGGCCCACAGCAGGGTCCATATGATCATCACTCTGGGGAGGGACCCGATCCATCGGCTCACCCAGCGTAAGACGTGTCGTGCTCCAAGTAACCTTAGGTGGCATTCCCTATATTCAAAATAGGGTGCAACCTAGTCAGTTTCAGCAATAGCACAAACACACCACACAATCATTCACTTAACAATCTGAAGAAACTCCATGCATTTCATTTAATCAAAATTTATCACAATACAAGAAATATATCCTTACATGCATCATGACAAGAAACACATAGGAAACTAAGCTAGCCAAAGCTACAACTGCAACATAAACTAACTACTAAGCCTTTTTAGGCTCACACACAGAAAACACAAAACAACCTACATATGACCTACAAACATCTGAAATCTAATCACTCGTCCGAGTTTGGCGATGGAGGAGGGGCACCCTTATCCTGCAAACAACACAGGATAGATTTCAAGGTACTACTCACCTTCTTGAACTTGCTCTTCACAAAGCCCCGTAGGTCCGTAACGTCCTGTCGCAAGGCAACCTGGCCCTATCGTAGGGCAGCATGATCCTCCTCCAGGCGAGCTATACGAGCATCCCAATGAGCCTGGCTAGTGCCCTGTCCTAGTACTGCAGGAGGGGAGCTCACATCTGTGCTCTGGGCCTCTGGTTCTTCCTCTTCTTGTTCCTCTTCTTGGATCTTGGCCCTAGCTTCTTCTTCACTCTCTTCTTCTTCGTTCTCAGTCTCATCTTCGTTCTCCTCAAGTCGAGCTTGGCGTTGCCGTGGCCCAATCTCCATCTAATTGAGGGTAGCTTCATTCATATGATGAATCGGCACCGGCATCTCCCCACCAAGGCCATAACAAAACTCACGTGCAATCCTGCATATGAGTCGGCCGTATGGGAGTGACTTAGTCCTCCTCCTCAAGAGTATAACCTGAACTATCTATCGCAACATGAACGAAGGCACACACAGGTTTGCCCTCTGCCCCACCTGATATAGGAAGTCCACCATGAGGCACGTACACTCACTACGGTTACTCCACCTGGGGTAGACGTTGAATGTGAAAATGTGGTGGAGCAAGTGGAAGTCGTCTGTCATATGGGATGCAAGAAGACTCCGGTTCGGATGCCACTCAACCAGTCGACCACAAAGGAAATGTGTGCGGTGGTCCCTTTCACGCATACTATTCATATTCTTAGCGCTCGCATGTACCTCGCCAAGGGGCACATTCAGAAGCTGAGATATCAATCTGACGTCAACTATGGCCCACAAATCCACTCCACATAAGACCCGAAACTGCAAGCGTTCCAGCGTAGCCTCATGAATGTTGGTAAAGAAATCTCAGACCATGCTTGCATTGGCGTGTTGCCTGGCATGAAATAGCGGACCCCACTGGGCCTGTTCTAGGAGCTCGAGCAACTGATATTCTCCAAAGAGTCGCCCATCCACCTGAGCTTCAAAAAGGACCCGACGGCCCTCATAAACTCCATGGGGTTGTTCCGCCAACCAAGCCCTTCCAGTAGGAGATCAGGGATCAAGATCCCACTTTGTCTGAAACTCACGAGAGGCACTTGGACTAGCGGCGGTGCTTGACTAGCAGCACCACCTCTTGGCTTCCTTGAACGTGAGGGGCAACTAGGCCCAGCTTCATCAGTAGTAGTCTTCCTCTTTCCCATGAGAGAGAGGATAGTGGAAAGGGAGAATAAGGCCGCCACGAACTCGAAGAAGGCCATGGAAAATGAAAAAAAAAAAAAAAGGGAAATGGGGTTGGAGTTTCTGGTTCTCCACGAATGTGAGCCTCAACAGAGGTTGTACAGGCCCAAATGACAAAGATTAAAGAAGGGAAAAGGAAGACATGGGCTGAGTTAAGAGCTTACATGATTTCTAGCCTCAAATGGAGGATGGGAGAGCTTCAACAAACGAGAATGGAAAGGATAGGGAGTGTGTATAGTTGTAAACGATGGAGGGGCATGGGTTGAGGCAGAAAACGACGATGGGAGTGATTGAAAATGGGATTTGAGAGAGAAACTAGTGAATGGGAGAGAAAAGGAGAGCTTGGGGGGCTCGTTTGTGAAGGAGGTCATGGTTTGGGAGGGTTTTAAGGGACGGCCCATACCTAGGGGGGTTACCCTAACCCCCAAACATCATCGACTCGAAGGCCCGACCGAATGGGGCCCACTGATCGGCGAGGCCTCGCCGACTCGGCGAGGTCCTCGACACTCGCTGTGATGTTAGGTGAGGCCTCACCATTTAGACGAGGTCCTCCTGCCCCAAGGGCCCCAAAAACATGTGGGTCCCACCTTGGATCATTCTGGATTAGCATGGGTGGGCCCACGACTCCGTTTCAAACTATTTTGGGTCATTTCGGGTACTAACAGATGTATATTTGCATTTGACAATTTTTAACAACTGGGATAGGGTCAATAGAGGTTTAGGATCATCCACACATGAACTAGAAGTGGTCCAGGGTCGTTTCATGAGACCATGGATGCACACGGACTTGATTAAAATGATCGATTTGGGTGAACTTCGCCAATTAGCGTAACTGGGATCCTATAAGTGTTTCTATATTTTTCTTGCACCCACCTAAGTCAAAGGGCGACAGCGTACATCGCGTGACCATAACCCAAGTCCGGTTTAATCCAAATCATGCTCTGATACCAACTTGTAACGCCCTAAAAATCGGGGGTCGTGTAGAAACCCAACTCCTGAGTTCCAGACCATCACTTATGCAACAAATATGATTATAATTAAATATTGTCTGAGTTAGTGCATTAACATGAGTGAGATTTTATCAAAATGTAATTCATACTCCAGATCTAGTGATAAAACGCAAGCGGAAGACTGAAAGATATATATATCACTGTATGTAAAACAAAACAGTCTCGAACTGTCTCCAAAGTATGAATATAACTCTGAGTCACAAATACATATAAAAAACTAAAATCAAATGTCATGTAATAGTCCAACTAGCAAAATCCCGCTGATCCAGGCCACCTATGCGAAGCCATCAGAAAATTGCATGTACGAGAACTCATCCTGGTCCTCGTAGTAGTCCAGCTCCAGCTCTTGAATCGCCTCGCTATCTGCATCTAAGATAGAGTCTGGTAGGTGTTGCAAACACTGTCCCATAATGTGGGAGTGAGTGATCAACTTAGTAGAATCATAGAGCAAAGATTAGCATGTTATCAAATCAATCACGCGATAATAGTAAAGCAAATAATCAAACATTTCTAGATACTGTTGTTAATGCAAGGATGAGATGCAGTAATGATGCATGCCCTCACCGACATACTCCCTCATGCGACACCATCTTACATCCATGGCATGCTTTCTTCCCTCAGTGCTCCACATCTTCCAAGCACATGCAATGCGATATAGATATGATTACCGAGTTGTTATTAGTCCTTTTCATACAGCAGGATTGGAAAACTAGGGTACTTCCCTTATATCAATCCCAACACAGATCTTGCCTAGGGTCGTCACTCCTAGTAATCTCATACGATAATATATTTCTAGGTCGCTACAAGGGCTGTCAGGGTTGTTGCTCGCACTCGTTGCACTGCTCCCCCATCACCTTATCAATACAGGCCTAGTTGTACTCTTGTTGCTATGGAAGGGTCATCGCCTCACGTAGACTCAGAATATGCTCGAGGTCACTACAAAGGGCACGTCACTAAACAGAGTAGGCCAACAGCTCGAATGTAGTGTCCCATACCAGCACAATCGGTTCACGAGTCTGAGGTGCTCACTAGTCACTACGGGGAGGTTTTTGACCCCAGCGTAAGCCAACAGCTCGACCACGGTGTCCCATACCACCATGCCCGGCTCATAAGTCTTAATGGATCAAGGTACCATGGTTATCAGGGTTTTCCCTGGTAAGTTCAGTACCCTAGGTTCAAGCAGTTATGACCAATACAAGGTGAACATACAATGGTCAGTCGGGTTACTTGACGAGCTCAACTAGTACGAGCGCATCTCAAGCTGAACGACATGAAGTGTATAAGCACCTCGTGTAGCCTAGCTACTGCCGTCAACCAGAGCACGACTTGGGTTTGTCGACGCATCCTTCGTGGCAAATAGAATCCAACCACGATTTTGAATCTGTTACCGACTGCCTGGACTAGAGTATAGCCCCAAACACTTGTAATCTACATCAAGGATCATATGAGAGTGATAGAAATGAAGCACAAATAATCCAAGCATGTTAACAACATTTTATAACATACAACATAAGCAAATCAACCAAACATAAGCATTTCATATGTATAAGGAAATCAATTCAATATGACAAACATGGAGGAAATCATGTGCACCATCATACTAGTTGAGAATCCAATCTCAAACTAATCTACAAAAACATTTACTCAATACTTACTAATACATACCTTTATACAAACACTTAGTCTACACACATTTGTCTATATAGCATATGTCGACCCAAAGTGTGCGTTAGGGCGAATCTCTTCGCCAAATAGATCATACACGCCTAACTAGTATAATAACACGACAAATACACATGAAAATCATATCAGTAAAATACGGACGTATATAGTATTTTCTACAAATACGTAAAATACCCTAATCTCATATTCTCCGTACGTAATCGAAATGGAAAACAGACAGCATGTTCTATATGTCAAACAGCATCCTTGTCGATAATCTACTATCAAACGACATTGAAAGCTTTGAAAACAGTTAACCTAAGCATCTAAAATCGTCACCTTACGCTGTAGAAGTGTATCGAATCGAATAGGAACTCTACACTTCATCAACGTCGATATGACGACCTAAACCACAAGATAAGCCAGCTACTTCGCTACTTGTATCGATGAAATTTCTAAAACAGGTTAAGGTTAGGGTTTTCTTACCTAGAATGAAGTCAGAATCACCGGAAGAGTGATTAAAACACGATGGCTGAGCACGTGTATTAGCAGGATCGAGTGATAGAAAACTTTCCTCACAACTCTCACAGAATCTCTCTCTTTTCTCTCTTCTCTTTTCTAGGGTTTTTGTAAATTCGTATGGGAGGGGTGTGAGAGGGTTTAAGGTCCTTAAATAGGTTAGAAAGTCACCTATTTAGACTTTAAACCAAGGTATACTTGGGTTATAACCAAATTAGGTCTTTTTCGATCTAAAAGAATGTTTCTGGAGGTCCCCTGACTAAATGCGGTCGGACTTAAGCTCATGGATGTTGGATCCTGATCACATTAAGTTTTCAGTTCGATCGGGTTTCCAGATCGCACGTGGCGGACCAGTTTCAGTTCAGCGGTCACTGAGATTCGATCAGAGATTTCAAGTACACTGACCTGAGTGGGAAATGTTTCCTGATCCGAGGGTGTATTTGGGTCAGATTTCAACGGTCTGAACGCTTATACTTAACCCACAAGCCACACGTGCCAGATTTATTTAAATCACATTTAATTTATAAAGAATTTCACTCTTTCTCACACTCCTTGGTCCAGGCTTAATGAAATAGCCTCAGAACATTAGTTGGGCCTGATTTCTAGGGTGGTAATCAAGTCCAACTACGCGATCATAATGGTCTAAGTTCGTTGCTACCGGACTCACGACGCGCGGTCAGAATCCATTACAAAGCTTCAAAGAGTTCCTGAGAGCAAATGGGTTTAGAGTTTGATCATAAGTTTTAGGATGTTATAGCGTTAACAATTCCACAAGTTTTGGATCTTGCAGAACGTATTTAAAGCGATCAGTGCTAATTTCACAACTAATCTAGCACAGCGCTAGTTATCTTACGCTTAATTTCTAAAGGAATTAATCCTAAGTGATTTCTGATCGAGGTGGTACTCGGGTCTCTGTATGGATTTTTTCGAGATGTTACATAATGTGAGCACTATTCTTGCCTTTTATGCTCATATTCGGGACCCTAAGCTGGAGCCATTGCAGTTCAAGATCCCCTTTGGCAGAGATCGGGAAGCCATAATAGATGTTCGCTTGATAGCTTGACTGCTGAACGTGCCACTTGGCGAGGTACATCCAAGTGCTAAAAATCTAAATAGTGTTCATGAGTGAGACCGCCGCATCAGGTTTTTATGTGGTCATTTATTTGAGTGGCAGTGTAACAAGAGCCTCTTAGCGATCCATATGTCAGATGATTTTTGTCTGCTTCACCATATCTGCACGTTCAATATTTACCCCTGGTAGAGCAATCGCAGTGAATGTACGCATCTCATGGTAGATTTTCTGTATCAAGTAGGGCTGGGAGAGAACATCTGCATGCATACATTTGTGCTGCAACAGATCATCCTCATAGCCGATCGAGAAGAACATCTAAGTCACTTCCCTTTGGTCGGCTCTTATGTAAGATTGCGCTCGAGTTTGGCTATAGACTTGGGGTAGAGCTGCCTGTGCCGGTTCATTATATCAATGAGGCTACTCTGAACCAGATGAAGATGGGACCTCGGCAGCTTGAGGCCCAACTTGATGATGATAGCGAGGGTGAGTATGATAGTGAAGAGGAAGAAAGTGAAGAAGAAGGTGGGGCAGAAATAGAGGAAGAAGTCCAGGAAGAAGAGAAAGAGGAGGCTCAGGATACTGATGAAAGTCCTCCTCCTGCGACTCGGGCTACTAGGGATGCTCATATAGCCCAACTTGAGGAGAGTCAAGTTGCCTTGCGACGAGAAGTCCAAGAACTCCAGGCCGAGGTAAAACAAGAGCTTGAAGATACCAAGGACATCATGAAGTAAAAATTTGGCAAGGTGACTCACCCCTTGAAAGTCATCCTATGCTGCCTGAAGGATAAGGGTGCCCCTTCTTCATCACCAGATTCTAATGCATAGACTCATGTAGTCATTGTCTGCTTGTTTGATGTTTGTTTTCATGTGTGGTTTGATTGTCGTTTATCAGTTGGTAGTTGTTTAGTGTTGGAGCTTCGTGTGGGAAGCTTAAGTGTTTTGTTCACATGTTTTCTCTGTCATGATTCATGTAATGCTGCAAATCATGTATTGTGACAATTTTGTTAATGAAATGCATGTGGTTTCCTTGGTTTGTGAAGTACAAACTGTGAATGGATTGTGTGAATACCTAATTTCTTTAGTTGCTACCCTCTGTTGTGTGTAGGGTATGTCGCCTAAGGGTTCGAGATCTTCGGCCTGTCTTTCTCTGGGAGATTCACTTGACGGGGCCCTCACCCTGAGTGATACTCCTATGGGCCCTCGTGTGGGCCCATCTAGTTCAGATCCCAGGCCGAGTTCTCAGCCGGCTTCTGGTCCTACTACTGGGCCACCTCCTGTGACACCTTCTGTGGTGCCTCCTGTCACGGCTGCAGCTCCTGAGCAGCATCATGCGTCTGCGTCGATGCCTTCTACATCACAGTCCGCTCCGTCTTTTGATAGGCTTAAGCAGATGATGTTGTTGATGCAGCAACAACAGATACAGTAGCAGTTCTTGTCCTCCATGGCTGTCATTTTTTCTCAGTCGATGGCGGCGACTCCACCTGCCTTGCCTCTACACCCTGTTGGTCATGCTAGTGCGAGCGGATCTTTCGAGCGATTTCAGCGCTTGAGGCCTCCTATATTTTCAGGTACTCACAAACCTGAGGAGGCTGAGTATTGGATAGAACGCATCTCGAAGATACTGAGACCGTTGCACTATACTGAGGCGAAACAGGTTAAGCTGGCCACCTTCATGTTTGAGAAGGAGGCTAGCCTATGGTGGGACAGCATTCTCTGCACAGTGGAGGAGGGATATGAGTGGACGTGGGCAGCGTTTGAGGCACGTTTACACGAGAAGTATTTTCCTGTCACGTACCGGCACGAGAAGGAGAGTGAGTTCCTTCACCTTCTCTAGGGAGGCATGTCGATGACAGAGTATGAAAACAGGTTTACGGAGCTAGGGAGGTATGCTCCTTTGATTCTGAGTGACCAGCCAATGAGGATGCAGTATTTTTCTTAGGGCTTACGGCCCGAGATCTGATCGAAGATGTGCTGTGGGGGCATTTCTTCCTATGCAGAGCTGGTGAGTATGTCTTTGGATGCAGAGCAGGACAGGGACAGGTCGGCCCACGCGTGAGCACCTATGGTTCCTAGGCCGCGACCTGAGTTCGAGAGTAGGCCTTTCCTCGCTAAGAGGCCTCAATTTGAGACACCACAGGGGTCTTCTGCACCTCCTGCCTATGTGAGGCACCCTGATGTGCGATGTGACTATTGTAGGAAGCCTAGCCACATCGAAACTACATGTTTCTCTAGGATGCGAGACAGTGGGTTCTCGCCGCCTCAGCGGGTTAGTCGTCTGATGCCTCAAACCATTTCACCACCACCTCTTCGGACAGCGCCTGCACATCCTTCCTTCAGACCTCCAGCACCTCATTTTAGGCCACTACAACGGCCTATGGTACCACAGTCTAACCGTCCTCAATAGGCTCGGGTACGCATATTAACAGCTGAGCCATCCAGGACAGAGACCGCACCACCTTTGGCCTTTGAGGTCACAGCCCATATCGGAGGTACTCCTATATTCTTGTTGATGGATACAAGATCCACGATCTCAGCCATATCTTCTTCAGCAGTCAAGCGCCTTGGGCTACAGACTACTCGTATGGTTGGGGTGTGAGTTATTTCAGCACATGGGACCTGTACTGATGTCACTACGATGTGTGAGGGTTGTTTACTAGATGTAGGGAGCAGGACGATGGCCATTGACCTTATCGTCGACCCCTCTCTCTATCATTTCAACGTCATTCTTGGCATGGATTGATTGACTGCGGGGAGGGCCGAGATTGACTGCGAGACTCGTTTAGTGATAGTTTACGAGCCAGAGGGCACGTCCTTTACATTTCTGGTGCAGGTCAGTCACCCCTCTCGAGTGATTTGTTATGCTTCCTTGTTAAAGAATGTTGATGTCTCGACACTTGAAAGCACGCTAGTAGTCCGTGATTATGAGGATGTGTTCAGGAAGATACCTGGGTTGCCACCCTAGAGCGAGATCAATTTTACTATCGACCTGGTACCCGGTTCGACGCCCATCTCATTGCCGACGTATCGCCTGGCCCCGTGTGAGATGGAGGAGTTAAGAAAATATATCGATGATTTACCAGAGGCTGGCTTCATATGACCGAGTGTATCTCCTTGGGGAGCACCTGTGTTGTTCGTGACGAAGAAAGACGGCTCATTACGATTGTGCATTGACTACCGCAGGCTGAATCAGATTACGGTAAAGAACAAGTACCCATTTCCCAGGATAGATGACCTGTTTGATCAACTGAGAGGAGTGCAGTGCTTCTCGAAGATTAATCTATAGTCAAGGAATCACCAGTTGTGCGTCAAGAATGAGGACGTACAAAAGATGGCTTTCAGGACTAGTTTTGGCCATTATGAGTTCCTGGTGATGTCGTTCAATCTTATGAACGCACCAACCGTGTTCATGGACCTGATGAACCGTGTATTTCAGTCGTTCCTCTATTGATTTGTCATCATATTTATAGACGACATTTTGATATACTCCAAGAGTCGAGAGGAGCATGAGGAGCACTTACGATTGGTCCTAGATACTCTGAGACAGCACCAGTTGTTCGCACAGTATAAGAAGTCCGACTTCTGGAAGGAGGAAGTCAAGTTCCTGGGGCATGTCATGTCCAAGGATGGGATAGCAATGGACCTTGCTAAGGTAGCCACGGTGCAGTATTGGAAACATCTTGGTTCAGTTACTGAGGTGAGGAGTTTCTTGGGACTTGCTGGCTACTATCGACGATTCATTCGGGACTTCTCCAAGATAGTCAGACCCTTGTCTCAGTTGACACAAAAGGATCTGAAGTTCGCCTGGAATGAGAAGGCGGAATCAGCTTTTCAAGAGCTGAAAGACAGATTAACGTCTGCCCCTATGCTAGTATTGTCAGAGAAAGGGGTTAGATATACGATCTATACGGATGCGTTTCACGTTGGTTTAGGTTGTGTCCTTATGCAGAATGACAGGGTGATTGCATATGCCTCGAGACAATTAAGGAAGCACGAGGAGAATTACCCTACACATGACCTAGAGTTGGTAGCGGTCATCTTCGCATTGAAGCTCTGGAGACATTACCTCTATGGAGAGGAGTTCGAGCTCTTTTGTGACCACAAGAGCCTCAAGTATATATTCACGCAGCGAGACCTGAATATGAGGCAGCGACGATGGATGGAGACCCTGAAGGACTTTAATTTTGAGGTTTCCTACCATCCGGGCAAGGCGAACCCTGTGGCTGACGCGTTGAGCCGTAAGAAGTCAATAGATTTTGTGGCTCCACTGATGGTTGCCGAGTGGGACATGGTTGAGTTTTTACGAGACTTTAAGCAGAAACTCACTGTGGATGAGCCATTCGAGGTTATCGTACACGTTTGGGTGCAACCTCTTATCGATGACAGGGTCATCGCGGTGCAGAGGGACGATGAACGTCTGACTGAGCTTCGAGAGCAGGCCAGTGATGATACAAATGTCGAGTGTCGAGTTGGAATGGATGGGGGCTTACGTTATCGTGACTACCTATGGGTTCCAGATGTCCCTGACTCGAGACGAGAGATTCTCGAGGCTGCACACAGTTCTAGACTTGCGATACATCCGGGCAGTATGAAGATGTATCGTGACATGAAGATGACGTACTGGTGGGATGGCATGAAGACCCACATTGCAGATTATGTGTCCCATTGTCTCACTTGCCAGCAGGTGAAGACAGAGAGCATCATCGACCTCCTCGTCTCCTTCAACCTATGCCTATAGCTGAGTGGAAGTGGGACTATATCTCTATGGATTTCATTTCGGGACTGTCGAAGACGAGGACGGGACATGATTCTATCTGGATGATCGTCGACCGTTTGACGAAGTCGGCGCACTTCCTTCCAATCAGAGTTACGAACTTTGTAGACGAGTTGGCTAGATTGTACATCAGGGAGATTGTTCATGTGCATGGAGTTCCCTTGGAGATCGTGTCGGATAGAGCACGCGATTTACTTCTATTTTCTGGACTTGCATCCAAGAAGTAATGGGTGTGAAGTTGAAGTTCAGTACTGCATTCCACCCACAGACCGACGGATAGACAGCGGGTGAACCAGATCTTAGAAGACACATTGTGGGCTTGCGTGTTGGATTTCAAGGACAGTTAGGATGATTGTCTTCCATATGCAGAGTTCACGTACAAGAACAGTTTTCAGGCGAGTATCGGTATGGCACCTTATGAGGCCTTGTATGGACGTCCTTGTTGAGCACCGCATTGCTGGGTTGAAGTCAGCGAGCGAAAATTGATTGGTCCTGAGTTAATACAGGTGACCTCAGAGAAGGTTGACATCATTAGGCGTCGACTTCTCACAGCACAGAGTAGGCAGAAGAGTTATGCCAATACGAGACGGCGACCACTGGAGTTCACGGTTGGAGATCACGTATTCTTGAGAGTTTCTCCTATGAAGGGAGTCCTTTGGTTCGGGAAGAAGGAGAAGCTCATGCCGAGATTTATTGGCCCATTCCAGATACTTGATCGAGTGGGAGAAGTAGCATACTGTCTAGCTTTACCTACGCCTCTCGCGAGCGTACACAACGTATTTCATGTTTCCATGCTGAAGAAATACGTTCCTGATCCTTCCCATATCATCAGATGGGAGCAGGTGCAGTTGAGCGAGGATGTCACTTATGAACTGCGCCCGACATGTATCTTGGATAGAAAGGAACAGGTATTGCGTAGCAAGGTCATCCCCCTTGTGAAGGTATTATGGACGCATCATACTGAAGAAGAGGCTACCTGGGAGACAAGCCAAGATCAGAAAGACCTACACAGCTTTTCGAGGAGTATGAGAAGGTACGAATTTCGAGGAAAAAATTTTCTTTTTAGGGGGGTAGATTTTAATGACTCGAAAAATTCCGTACCAAGACCTGAGTACCACCTCGATCAGAAATCACTTAGGATTAATTCTCTTAGAAATCAAGCATAAGTTAATTAGCGCTAAGTTAGTTTGGCTGCGAAATTAGTGCTGTTCACTTTAAATACGTTTTGCAAGACCTAAAACTTGTAAAATCAATGACGCTATAATACCCTGAAATCTAGGATCCAACTCTAAACCCAGTTGTTCCCGGGAATGCTTTGTAACTTCGTATTGGATCTAGACTGCACGTCGAAAGTCCGATATCTATAATCTTAGACCGTTATGACCGCTTAGTTGGACTTGACCATCCTTTCAAAAATCAAACCCAACCGGTGTCCTGACACCATTTTCTTGCGTCCGGAGTAAAGAGAGTAGGAAAATGAAGATTTTTAGAAAATTAATTATATTTTTATGAAATCTGACACATGTCACTTGTGCGTTATTTTTAAGTATTCTGACTATTGGAATTTGACCAAATTTCACCCTCGGATCAGGAAAGTTGGCCCTTTCATGTCATAGAGCTTGTAGCCCTGATTTAGGTTCAGTGACCGTTGAATTGAAACTGGTCCGCCACGGACAATCTGGATATTCGATTGGACTGAAAACTTAACTTACTAAAGATCCGATACTAGTGAGCTTAAGTCTGACCGCATTTGATCAGAGGACCTCCATAAATGCCCCGTTGGATCAGAAAGATTCCGATTTGGTTATAACCTAAGTATACCTTGACTTAAAGTTCGTTTTCATCATGTTTAGGCTTATAAAAGGGCCTTAAACCCTTAGCTTTCTAACCCATAAGAATTTCCCAAATCCTAGAGATTTAAGAGAAAGAAAAGAGAGAGAAAGTGTGGGAGAATCAGGTGAAACTCCGCAGGATTCTTCCTAGTGCATCTATACATTGAATCGGCGTTTCTGAATCATTCTTCCGGCGATTCTGATTCCGTTTTTGGGTAAGTTAAGCTAACCCTAACCTGTTTTGAAGCTTAGACTAGCTATAGTAGAGTTCTAGCTAACCTGTTTCTTACCATAGGTAGTGTATCCGTTGTTGACAAAGACACGTCGTCTAAATCATATTAAATACGTCTTTTCTGGTTTAAGGTGCGGACTATATATGCTTAGGTTATGGTTTTCAACCCTTTCAATGTTAGATAATGATTTATTCATGTTGTGCTTACCGTTACACATGCCAAATATGCTATCCGTTTTGTCTTCCGCATACGTATACTTTGTATTGTAAATACCGTATTTCATGTATATGTTAGAATACACGTATGCGTATGGAATTTGCTGATTTGCTTGCCATGATTAATTGTCATTGTGATATGCCTAATATGTATGCGGCAACTCCTTGGTGAGAGGACTTTCCCTAATTTGTAACGGTGTTGACATACGTGATGTATATTGAATAGTGTAAGCTAGGTGTTTGTTTAAATGTCTAAATGAGATAATGGTTAGCAAATATGTTTGCTAAGATGGTTAAGATATGGATTTCAACCATAATGTTTGTGTGAATGATTTCCTCCATGAATCATGTAACTTAGGTTATCCATGCTAAATAAGTGTATGATTTCCTCCATGGCTTATGTGTTTAATTAAATCATGTTACATGTGTATATGATTTTCTGCATGAACTGCTTACATTTAAGTTATACTTCATGATTGTACAAATGAATGCAGGATATGAATCATAAGCTAGTTATTAGCTTTGTATGTGAATGGGGCTGTACTACAATCCAGGTAATCAGAAACTATTCCATAAATAGTGGTTGGGGTTGATCTCGCCACACAGGATAAGTTTAGCAAATTTGAGTCATTCTTGGGATGTTCGGCAATGGTCAGGCCACACGGAGTGCTTATGCATTCCATGTCGTTCAACTTAACGTGCGCTTGGCCTAGTTGAGCTTATCAACTAACCTGATTGACCGATGCTTGTTCACCATGTTTAGTCGCTACTGTTTAAATCTAAGGCACTGAGCTTACCAGTGAAACTCCCGTTAACCATGGTACCAAGATCCCCTAAGACTCATGAGTCGGGCATGGTGGTATGGGACACCGTGGTCGAGCTGTCGGCCTACGCTAGGGCTACAAACCTCCCCGTAGTGACTAGTGAGCACCCTACTCTGAGTAGATTATGGTGGTATGGGACACTATATTCTTGCTGTCGGCCTACACTGATTGGTGACGAGCCCTCTGTAGTGACCTTGAGTTTATCCTGACACCGCATAGGGGTGACGAGTCCTGATGCAGTCTTGAGGATATAATTAGGCCTGTATTGATAAGGTTATGGGGAAGTGGTGTAACGATTGTGCGCAACAGCCCTGACAACCCTTGCAGTGACCTAAAACTATAATATCGTATGAGATTCCTAGGACCGACGACCCTAGAAAGGATTAATGTTAGGAAATGATACAAGGGAGGTGTCTTAGCTTCCCAATTCTGCTATATGAAAAGGACTAATAAGAACTTGGTAATCATATTCATAACACCGCATT
This sequence comes from Magnolia kwangsiensis, assembly GCA_037074715.1. NCBI lineage: Eukaryota > Viridiplantae > Streptophyta > Magnoliopsida > Magnoliales > Magnoliaceae > Magnolia > Magnolia kwangsiensis. The sequence continues at coordinate 122,678,274 of CM073576.1, forward strand.
GCATGTGCTAACGATGTTGGTGATAGAGCACTGAGGAAGTGAGTCATGCCGCGATCGTTAGATGATGTCGCAGAGGGAATTATGGTGAGGGCATGCATCATTCTTCATATCATCCTTGCATTAACAAGAGTACCTAGGACATATGTGATTGTACTGCCTTATCGTTACTGCTTGAATGGATTGATAACATGTTAACTTTTGTTATATAGTACCACTGAGTTGATCACTCACTACCATGTTCTGGGAAGGTGTTTAAACACCAACCAGACTCTGAATTAGCTGCAGGAAATGGCGATGCTTGCGAAGCAGAGTGTAACACCTTCAAAATCGGGGGTCGTGTAGAAACCCGACTCCCGAGTTCCAGACCATCACTTATGCAATAAATATGATTATGATTTAATGTTGTCTGAGTTAGAGCATTCACATGAGTAAGATTATACCAAAACTGCAATTCATACTCCAGATCCAATGATAAAACGCAAGCGGAAGACTGAAATATATATATATATATATATATATATATATATATATATATATATATATATATATATATCACTGTATGAAAACAAAATAATCTCGAACTGTTTTCAAAGTATGAATACATCTCTGAGTCTCATATACATGTCATAAAGTAAAAATAAATGTCTGGTGATAGTCCAACTAACACAAGTCCCATTGATCCAGTCCACCTATGCGAAGCCGTCAGCGAACTGCAAATACGAGAACTCGTCCTGATCCTCGTAATAATCTGGCTCCGCGTCCTGAATCACCTCGTCACCTGCATCTAAGATAGAGTCTGGTAGGTATTGCAAGCACCGTCACGTAACGTGGGAGTGAGTGATCAACTCAGTCAAATCATAGAGCAAAGATTAGTATGTTATCAAATCAATCACACGATAATAGTAAAGTAGACAATTAAACATTCTTAGATACTGTTGTTAATGCAAGCATGAAATGACATGATGGATGCCCTCACCGACATACTCCCTCATGCGGCACCATCTGTGTCTGCGGCATGCTTTCTTCCCACAGTGCTCCACATCTTCCAGGCACATGCAGTGCAATGTGGATATGATTACCGGATTGTTATTTGTCCTTTCATACAGCAGTATTGGGAAACTAAGGGACCTTCCTTGTATCAATCCCAACACAGATCCTGTCAAGGGTCATCACTCCTACTATTCTCATACGATGTTATGTTTATAGGTCGATGCAAGGGCTGTTAGGGTTGTTGCTCGCACTCTTTACACCGCTCCCCCATCACCTTATCAATACATGCCTAATGTACTCTCGTTGCTACGGAAGGGTCGTCGCCTCCCGCACACTCAGAATACGCTCGAGGTCACTACAAAGGGCTCGTCACCAATCAGTGTAGGCTGACAGCTCGAATGTAGTGTCCAATACCACCACAATCGGCTCACGAGTCAAATGTGTTCACTGGTCACTACGGGGAGGTTTGTGGCCCCAGCGTAGGCCGACAGCTCGACCACGGTGTCCTATACCACCATGCCCGGCTAATGAGTCTTTATGGATCAAGGTACCATGGTTAACAAGATTTTCAATGGTAAGTTCAGTACCCTAGGTTCAAGCAGTTATGACTCATACAAGGTGAACATACAATGGCCAGTCGGGTTACTTGACGGGCTCGACTAGTATAAGCGCATCTCAAGCTGAGCGACATGAAGTGCATGAAATACTTCATGTGGCCTAACCACTGTCGCCTGCCCAAAACACGACTCGCGTTCATCGACGCGTCCTTCATGGCAAATAGAAGCCAACCACGAATTCGATCCATTATCGACTACCTGGACTAGGGCATAGCCCCAAGCATTTGTATATCAACATCAGTAAGCATATATGAGTAACAGGAATGAATATAAACAATACAAGCATGTTGACACATGTTATATCATACTAAGTAAGCAAATCAACCAACACATGCATTCCATATATGTAATGAAATCAATTCATGTGACCAACATGGTGGAAATCATATATGTCAGCATATTGATTGAGAATTCAATCTCAAAACTAAATCACAACACCATTTACTCAATACATACTAATACAAACATTTATACATACACTTAGTCTACATACTTTAGCCTACATAGCGTATGTCGACTCTAAGTGCGCATTTGGGCAAATCTCTTCGCCAAACAGATCATACACGCATTCCTAATACCACAACAAGACAAATATCTATGGCAATCATTTCAGAAAAATACGAATGTATACTGTATTTCCTACAAATACCTAAAATCCCCTAAATCTCATAATTCTCGTACGCAGTTGAAATGGAAAACGGACAGCATGTTCTACATGTCAAACGGCGTTCTCTTCGATAATCTACTATTAAACGACATTGAAAGCTTTAAAATCAGTCAATTAAAGCGTCTAAAATCCTTACCTTTCGCCTTAGACGTGTATCGATTCGAATAGAACGTATACGCTTCGTCAACGGCGTTAAGGCAACCTATATCACAAGTAACATAAGCTACACCGCTACTCGCATCAAAGGAATCCCTAAAACAGCAAGAGGGTAGGGTTTTCTTACCTATAAGTGAGTTGAAAATCACCGGAAATGTGATTTGAATGCGGTCCTTCGGTACGTGTAATAGCTGGTGCAAGTGGCAGGAAATCTCTCCCATAACTCTCTCACAATCTCTCTCTTTCCCTCCCTCTCTTTCTAAGGTTTGTAGCAAATTCGGATGGGAGAGATATGAGAGGATTTAAAGCCCTTATATAGGCTAAAATCTAACCTAATTAGACTTGGGACAAAGGTATACTTAAGTTATAACCAAATCAGAACTTTTTCGATCCAAAAGAGCATTTCGGGAGGTCCCCTGGCCGAACACGGTTGGACTTAAGCTCATGTATATCAGATCTAGTACACATCAAGTTTTCAGACCGGTAGAGTTTCCAGATTGCACTTGGCGGTCCAGTTTCAGTTCAGCGGTCACGGAGACTCGATCGAGGATTTCAAATACACTGACCTGAGTGAGAAATGTTTCCTGATCCGAGGGTGTATTTAGGTCAGATTCCGACGGTCTGAACGCTTATACTGATCCCGCAAACGAAACGTGCCAGATTCATTTAAATCCCATTTAAATTTTATGAATTTCACTCTTTCTCACACTCCCTGCTCCAGGCTCAATGAAATAGCCTCAAAACATCAGTTGGGATTGATTTTCGAAATGATTGTCAAGTCCAAATAAGCGGTCATAACGGTCTAAGATTGTGGATATCGGACTTTCGACGAACGGTCTAAATCCAATACAAAATTTCAAAGGGTTCCTGAGAGCAAACGGGTTTAGAGTTTGATCTTAGGTTTCAGGGTATTGTAGCGTCATTGGTTCTACAAGTTTTGGGTCTTGCAGAACGTATTTAAAGTGATCAGGGACAATTTCACAGCTAATCTAACGTAGCGCTAGCTAACTTACGCTTAATTTCTAAAGGAATTTATCCTACGTGATTTCTGATCGAGTTGGTACTCGGGTCTCTGTATGAATTTTTTCGAGGCGTTACAATCTACCCCCCTTAAAAATAAACTTCATCCTCGAAATTTGTACCTTTTCGTACTCCTCGAGAAGCTATGGGTAGTTCTTTCTGATCTCGGCTTCCATTTCCCAAGTAGCGTCTTCTTCAGAGTGATACGTCCACAACCCTTCACAAGGGGGATGACCTTGCTACGCAATACCTGCTCCTTCCTATCTAGTATACGCGCCGGTCACAGTATATATGTAACATCCTCACCTAACTGCACCTGCTCCCATCTGATGATATGGGAAGGATCAGGAACGTATTTCTTCAACATAGAATATGAAATACTTTGTGTACGCTCGCGAGAGGCGTAAGAAAATCCAATCGATAAGCCACTGCACCCACACAGTCAAGAATCTGGAATAGGCCAATGAATCGCGGTGCTAGCTTTCCCTTCTTCCCGAACTGAAGAACTCCCATCATAGGGGAAACTTACAAAAATACATGATCTCCAACTGCGAACTCTAGCGGGCGCCGTCTCGTATCGGCATAACTCTTCTGTCTGCTCTGTGCTGTAAGAAGCCGGCGTCTAATAATATCAACCTTCTCCGAGGTCGCCTGCACTAACTCTGGGCCAATCAATCTGCACTCACCAACCTCTGTCCAGCAATGCGGTGCTCGGCAAGGTCACCCATACAAGGCCTCATAAGGTGCCATACCGATACTAGCCTAAAAACTGTTGTTGTACGCGAACTCTGCATATGTAAGACAGTCATCCCAACTGTCTTTGAAATTCAGCACGCAAGCTCGCAGCGTGTCCTTTAGAATCTAGTTCACTCGCTCTGTCTATCCGTCTGTTTATGGGTGGAAGGCAGTACTGAACTTCAACTTCACACCCATAGCCTCCTGAATGCGAGTCTAGAAAATAGAAGTAAAGCACGTGTCTCTGTCCGACACGATCTCTAAAGGAACTCCATGCAGACGTACTATCTCTCTGATATACAGCCTGGCTAACTCGTCTTCAGAGTTCGTAACTCTGATCGCTAGGAAGTGCATCGACTTTGTCAGACGGTCGATGATCACCCAAATAGAATCATGTCCCTTCCTCGTCTTCGGCAGTCCCGAAATGAAGTCCATAGAGATAAAATCCCACTTCCACTCAGCTATAGGCATAGGCTGAAGGAGTCCAGGAGGTCGGTGATGCTCTGCCTTCACCTACTGGTAAGTGAGACAACGGTACACGAACTCTTCGATGTGGGTCTTCATGCCCTCCTACTAATAGGTCCTCTTCACATCACGATACATCTTTGTGCTGTCCAGATGCATCGCAAGTATGGTACTGTGCGCAGCCTCGAGAATCTCTCGTCTCGAGTAGGGGATATCAGGGACGCATAGGCGGCCACGATAACGTAAGCCCCCATCCGTTCCAACTCGCCACTTGGCATCTGTATCGTTACTGACCTGCTCTCGAAGCTCAGTCAGACGCGCATCATCCCGCTGCGCTGCGATGACCCTGTCATCGATAAGAGATCGCACCCGAACGTGTGCGATAACCTCGAATGGCTCCTCCACAGTGAGTTTCTGCTCAAAGTCTCGCAAAAACTCATCCATGTCCCACTCGGCAACCATCAGCGGAGCCGCAAACTCTATCGCCTTCAGCCACAAGGTTTGCCTTGTCCGGATGGTAGGAGACTTCGAACTTAAAGTCCTTCAAAGTCTCCATCCATCGTCGCTGCCTCATATTCAGATCCCGCTGCGTGAATATGTACTTGAGGCTCTTGTGGTCACAAAAGAGCTCGAACTCCTCTCTGTAGAGGTAATGTCTCCAGAGCTTCAATGCGAAAATGACGGCTGCCAACTCAAGGTCGTATGTAGGGTAATTCTCCTCGTGCTTCCTTAATTGTCTCGAGGCATACGAAATTACCCTATCCTTCTGCATAAGGACACAACCCAGACCAACGCTAGACGCGTCAGTGTATATCATGTATCTAACCCCTTGCTCTGGTAATACTAGGACAGGGGCGGACGTAAGCCTGTCCTTCAGCTCCTGAAAAGTTATTTCTGCCTTTTCGTTCCAGGCAAACTTCACATCCCTCCGTGTCAGCTGAGATAGAGGTCTGGCGATCTTCGAGAAATCTCGAATGAAACGTCAATAGTAGCCTGCCAAACCTAAGAAACTCCTCACCTAAGTGACAGAACTAGGCTGTTCCCAGTCCTGCACTGCAGCTACCTTCACCAGGTCAACTGCCATCCCATCCTTGGACACCACATGTCCCAAGAACTTCACTTCCTACTTTCAGAAGTCGCACTTCTTATACTGTGTGAACAACTGATGTTATCTCAGTGTATCCAGGACCAATCGCAAGTGCTCCTCATGCTCCTCTCGACTCCTGGAGTATACCAAAATGTCGTCTATGAACACAATGATGAATCGATAGAGGAATGGCCGAAACACCCTATTCATCAGATCCATGAACACGGCTGACGCGTTCGTGAGGCCGAACGACATCACGAGGAACTCGTAGTGGCCAAAGCTGGTCCTGAAAGCTGTCTTCTGCATGTCCTCATCCATGACACGCAACTGGTGATATCTTGACTGCAGATCAATCTTCAAGAAGTACTACGCCCCTCTCAACTGATCAAATAAGTCATCTATCCTAGGCAAGGGATATCTATTCTTCACCGTAATATGATTCAGCCTGCAATAGTCAATACATAATCGCAGTGAACCATCCTTCTTCATCACAAACAGTACTGGTGCTCCCCAAGGAGACACACTCAGCCGAATGAAGCCAACCTCCAACAGATCATCGATCTGTTTCCTCAACTCCTCCATCTCACACGGAGCCATGCGATACGTCGGCAGTGAGACGGGCGTGGAACCAGGTACTAGATCGATAGTAAAATTAATCTCACGCTGAGATGGCAAATCAGGAATCTTCCTGAACAGATCCCCAAAATCACGGACTACTAGCATGTGCTCAAGTGTCGGGGCATCAACATCCCGCAATAAGGAAGCGTAGCTAAGTACTCGGAAGGGGAGATTTACCCGCACTGGAAATGTAAAGGATGTGCCCTCCGGCTCGTAGACTGTTACTATACGAGTCTCACAGTCAATCTCGGCCCTCCCTGCAGTCAACCAATCCATGCCAAGAATGACGTCGAGATAATAGAGAGAGGGGTCGACGACAAGATCAATAGCCATCATCCTGCCCTCAAGATCCACCAAACAACCCTCACACATCATGGTGGCATCAGAAAAAGTCCCGTGCGCTGTAAGAACTCGCACCCCATCCATCCGAATAGTCTGTAGCCCAAGGCGCCTGACTATGGAATGCGATATCAAGGAAATCGTGGATCCTGTATCTACCATCACAAGTATAGGAGTACCTCCAATATGGGCAGTGACCTCAAAGGCCAAGGACTGGACAGTCTGTGCCTCGGATGCCTCTGCTGTCAATGCATGTACCCGAGCCTGCTGTGGACGATTCGGTCGCGGTATCATGGGCCGTTGAGGTGGCCGAAACGGAGGTACTGGAGGTCTAAAGGAAGGATGCGCATGAGCCCACAGTAACGGCGGAGCAGATAAAGCCGGTGGGCGAGGACAGTCGATCTTCTGAGGCGGTAAAAACCCGCTGTCTCTCATCCGAGCGAAGCAGCTCCCCACAGTGTGGCCCGGTCTGCCACAATAAGTACATGACACATCAGGGCACCGCATGGAAGTACTGAGGCTATAGCCCTAGGATGAGGGTCGATGCGAGGCCTCTTGCCAACAAATGACCTATCCTGCATATCCGGTCGTGGCCTAGCAACCACGGGACCACGAGATCGCGCAAGTCGATCAACATCCTTCTCTGCACTCATGAACATATGTATCAACTCTACATAGGAAGGTATGCTGACGCAACACATCTTTGACCGAATTTTCGGTCGTAAGCCCTCAGAAAATTATCGTATGCGCATCTGCTCGTCAGCAAGTATCGTCAGGACGTATCTGCCCAACTCAGTAAACTGATGCTCATACTCTGTGACTGACATGCCTCCCTGTCTGAGGCGTAAAAGCTCATTCTCCCTCTCGTGCCTGTAAGTATGGGGATAGTATTTCTCATGAAAACGGAACTCGAATGCTGTCCAAGTCCAGACTTAATCAGCAGCAACTGTCCGTAATACACTATCCCACCATAAGCTGGCCTCTAGCTCAAACATAAAGGTGGCCAACTTAACCTGCTCAGACTCCGAGCAGTGCAGCATCCTCAGTATCTTCGACACACGGTCGAGCCAATACTCGGTCTCCTTGGGTCTGTGAGAACCGTAAAAGTAGGAGGCCGCAAGTGCTGGAATCGCTCGAGTAGGCCCCGTGAATCAGCAGTATGCCCTGTAGGGTAAGCAGATGGTATAGGATGAGCCATCTCCTCATCCTGAGCCGAAGTCCCAACATCCTCAGCTGGATGCACAGGTGGTGCAGGTGGAGTCGCACTCCCACCCTGGGCTAAGGCCCCTGCTATGGTAGTCAACAGCTGTTGATGCTGCTGGTGCATCATGATCATCAACTGCTCAAACCTATCAGGAGGTGGAGTAGACGGAGGCACATGCTGCGTCGAGGAAGACGCACGATACTGCTCTCTGACTAGCGGTGTGAATGGTGGTGGTCCGACTGTAGGACCCGTAGAAGGCTGAGACTCAGGTGCAGTCTCAGGAATTGGGCCCACAGCAGGGTCCGTATGAACATCACTCTGGAGAGGAACCCGATCCATAGGCTCTCCCAGTGTATGTCGAGCCGTGTTCTACGTAGCCTTAGACGGCATTCCCTATATTCAAATTAGGGCGCAACCTTGTCAGTTTTGGCATTAGCACAATATACACCACCACACAATCATTCACATAACAACTGCAGAATTCCTTACATTTCATTAAATCAAAATTTTGTCACAATACAAGAGATCTATCCTTACATGCATCATGACAAGAAACACATGGGAACTAAGTTAGCCAAAGCTACAACTGCAACATAAACTAACTACTAGCCTTCTCAGGCTCACATACAGAAAATAGGAAACAAACCAACTATAACCAACAAACATTTAAAACCTAATCGCTAGTCTGAGTCTGGCGATGGAGGAGGGGCACCCTTATCCTGCAGACAACACAGGATGGCCTTCGAGGTGCGAGTCACCTTGCCAAACTTCCGTTTCATGACTGCTTTGGTATCCTCAAGATCTTGTTTCACCTCGGCCCAGAGTTCTTGGACTTCCCGTCGCAAGGCAACCTGACTCTCCTCAAGTCGGGCTATGTGAGTATCCCTAGCAGCCCGTGTCATAGTAGGAGGACTCTCATCAGTATCCTAAGCCTCCTCTTCTTCTTCTTCCTGGACTTCTTCCTCTATTTCTGCCCCAGCTTCTTCTTCACTAGCATCCTCTTCGCTATCATATTCGCCCTCACTGTCATCATCAAGCTGAGCCTCACGCTGCCAAGGCCCTATCTTCATCTGGTTCATGGTAGCCTCATCAATGAAATGAATCGATAGAGGCATCTCCGGCCCAAGTCTGTAAGAAAACTCAAGCGCGATCTTGCATATGAGCCAGCCAAAAGGAAGTGACTCAGACGTCCTTCTTGATTTCTCTATGAGGACGATCTGTCACAACATAAAGGTGGTCATGCACACATTCTCTCCCTGGCCCACTTGATACAGGAAATCTACCATGAGACGCATACATTCACTGCGGTTGGTCGACCTAGGATGCACATTAAATGTATAAATATGGTGCAATAGGCAAAAATCATCCGACATATAGGACTCTAAGAGGCTCTTCTTACGTTGCCATGGAACCAAACCACCATATAGGAACCTGGTGCGGCAATTTCGCTCATGAACACTCTTCAGATTCTTAGCACTTGGATGTACCTCATCAAGAGGCACATTCAGAAGTCGAGCTATCAACCGAACATCGATCATGGCTTCCCGATCTCTATCAAAGGGAATCCTGATTTGCATTGGCTTCAACGTAGGAGCCCGAATATGAGCATAGAAGGCACGAACAGTGCTCACGTTCGCACGAGACTGGGCTTCAAAGAACGGACCCCAGTTGGCATCCTCAATGCGCTCAAACAACAAAAACTCACCAAAGAGCCTCCCATCCACATACGCCTCAAATAGAACCTTGCGGTCAGCATACACACTGTGAGCCAAGTCTGCTAACAGTGCTCGCCCTATGTGAGCACGGGGATCCAAAACCCGCTTCGTATGTAGCTCTCTCCCAACACTTGGACTAGCGATGGCACTTGAACTAGCGGCGCCACCTCTCGGCTTCCTTGATCGAGAAGGGCGACTAGGCCCAGCTTCATCTGCGATGGTCTTCCTCTTTCCCATGAGAGAGAGGATGGTGGAAAGGGAGAAAAATACTAAAATAGCCTCTACAAAAGCCATGAGAAATAGAGGAAATGGGAAGAAATGGCTGCCCTAAAGGGATAAAATAAATCTATGTCCTATAGAGGGGTGAATCAAGCCCTCAAAGGCTAGGATTTCAAAGGGAAAGGAGCAAGATAGCTAGGAATGGAGGCTCACACGAATTTCGGCCTTCAATAGAGGATGTGAGAGCTTCAAACGATGAAAATGGAGAGGAAAGGGAGTGCCAACTGCTGTGGAAAATGGATTTATGTTGGTTGTGACTGAAAATGAGAATGGGAGAGGTTTGGAATAGGATTTGAGAGGGAGGCAGCAAGAACTTGAAGAAAGGAGAGCTTGGGGGACATTTTTGTGAAGGAGGTGGTAGATTGGGGCTTTTTTGAGGGACGTCCCACGTGTAGGGGGGGTACCCTAGCCCTTAAATGATGTTGGCCTGAAGCCCAGCCTAAGTGGGGCCCACCGTACGGCGAGGCCTCGTCAAACCGGCGAGGCCCTCATCGGCCAAAGTGAAATTTGGTGGTGGTCGGCCATTTGGGCTGGGTCCCCCTGCCCTAGGGGTCCCAAAAAGGTGTGGTCCCCCCTAGTTCATTGTATATTGTCCTGGATAGGCCCATGACCCCGTTTCGATCCATTTCAGGTCATTTCTGACACTACCTGATGTATATTTGCATTTAGCAATTTTTGACAGCTGGGATTGACTCCAGAGAGGTCTAGACCCATCCACACGTGATCTAGAAGTGGCCCGGGGTCATTTCATGCGACCATGGATGCACACGAACTCGATCAAAATGATCGAAATGAGTGGACTTCACCGATTGGCGAAACTACGATCCTATAAGTGTTTCTAGATTTTTCTCGCACACACCTAAGTCAAAGGGCGACAGCGTATGTCACGTAGCCATAACCTAGGTCCGGTTTAATCCAAATCATGCTCTGATACCAACTTGTAACACCCTGAAAATCAGGGGTCGTGTAGAAACCCGACTCCTGAGTTCCAGACCATCACTTATGCAACAAATATGATTATGATTTAATGTTGTCTGAGTTAGAGCATTCACATGAGTAAGATTATACCAAAACTGCAATTCATACTCCAGATCCAGTGATAAAATGCAAGAGGAAGACTAAAATATATATATATATATATATATATATATATATATATATATATATCACTGTATGAAAACAAAATAATCTCGAACTGTTTTCAAAGTATGAATACATCTCTGAGTCTCATATACATGTCATAAATCAAAAATAAATGTCAGGTGATAGTCCAACTAGCACAAGTCCCATTGATCCAGTCCATCTATGCGAAGCCGTCAGCGAACTGTAAATACGAGAACTCGTCCTGATCCTCGTAATAATCCGGTTCCGCGTCCTGAATCGCCTCATCACCTGCATCTAAGACAGAGTCTGGTAGGTGTTGCAAGCACCGTCCCATAACGTGGGAGTGAGTGATCAACTCAGTCGAATCATAGAGTAAAGATTAGCATGTTATCAAATCAATCACGCGATAATAGTAAAGCAGACAATCAAACATTCCTAGATACTGTTATTAATGCAAGCATGAAATGACATGATGGATGCCCTCACCGACATACTCCCTCATGCGGCACCATCTGTGTCCGCGGCATGCTTTCTTCCCACAGTGCTCTACATTTTTCAGGCACATGTAGTGCGATGTGGATATGATTACCGGGTTGTTATTTGTCCTTTCATACAGCAATATTGGGAAACTAAGGTACCTTCCTGGTATCCATCCCAACACAGATCCTGTCTAGGGTCGTCACTCTTACTATTCTCATACGATGTTATGTTTATAGGTCGCTGCAAGGGCTGTCAGGGCTGTTGCTCGCACTCGTTGCACCGCTCCCCCATCACCTTATCAATACAGGCCTAATGTACTCTCATTGCTACGGAAGGGTCGTCGCCTCCCATAGACTCAGAATACGCTCGAGGTCACTACAAAGGGCTCGTCACCAATCAATGTAGGCCGACAGCTCGAATGTAGTGTCCCATACAACCACAATCGGCTCACGAGTCAAATGTGCTCACTGGTCACTATGGGAAAGTTTGTGGCCCCAGCGTAGGCCGACAGCTCGACCATGGTGTCCCATACCACCATGCTCGGCTCATGAGTCTTTATGGATCAAGGTACCATGGTTAACAGGGTTTCCAATGGTAAGTTCAGTACCCTAGGTTCAAGCAGTTATGACTCATACAAGGTGAACATACAATGGCCAGTCGGGTTACTTGACGGGCTCGACTAGTATGAGCGCATCTCAAGCTGAGCAACATGAAGTACATGAAACGCTTCGTGTGGCCTAATTACTGCCACCTGCCCAAAACACGACTCGCGTTCATCGACACGTCATTCGTGACAAATAGAAAGCAACCACGAATTTGATCCATTACCGACTGCCTGGACTAGGTCATAGCCCCAAGCATTTGTATATCAACATCAGTAAGCATATGTGAGTAACAAGAATGAATATAAACAATACAAGCATGTTGACACATGTTATATCATACTACGTAAGCAAATCAACCAACACATGCATTCCATATATGTAATGAAATCAATTCACGTGACCAACATGGTGGAAACCGTATACGTCAGCGTATTGATTGAGAATTCAATCTCAAAACTAAATCACAACACCATTTACTCAATACATACTAATACAAACATTTATACAAACACTTAGTCTACACACTTTAGCCTACATAGCATATGTCGACTCTAAGTGCGCATTTGGGCGAATCTCTTCGCCAAACAGATCATACACGCATTCCTAATATCACAACATGACAAATATCCATGGCAATCATTTCAACAAAATACGGACGTATACTGTATTTCCTACAAATACCTAAAATGCCCTAAATCTCATAATTCCCGTACAGAGTCGAAATGGAAAACAGACAGTATGTTCTACATGTCAAACGGCGTTCTCTTCGATAATCTACTATTAAAAGACATTGAAAGCTTTGAAATCAGTCAATCAAAGTGTCTAAAATCCTCACCTTTCGCCTTAGACGTGTATCGATTCGAATAGAACGTCTACACTTCGTCAACGGCGTTAAGGTGACCTATATCACAAGTTACATAAGCTACACCGCTACTCGCATCAAAGGAATCCCTAAAACAGCAAGAGGGTAGGGTTTTCTTACCTATAAGTGAGTTGGAAATCACCGGAAAAGTGATTTGAATGCGGTGCTTCGGTACATGTAATAGCTAGTGCAAGTGACAGGAAATCTCTCCCACAACTCTCTCACAATCTCTCTCTTTCTCTCTCTCTCTCTTTCTAGGGTTTGTAGCAAATTCGTATGGGAGAGATATGAGAGGGTTTAAAGCCCTTATATAGGCTAAAATCTAACCTAATTAGACTTGGGACAAAGGTATACTTAAGTTATAACCAAATCAAAACTTTTCTGATCCAAAAGAGCATTTCGGGAGGCCCCCTGGCCGAACGCAGTCGAACTTAAGCTCATGTATATCGGATCTAGCACACATCAAGTTTTCAGACCAGTAGAGTTCTCAGATCGCACGTGGCGGTCCAGTTTCAGTTCAGCGGTCACGGAGACTCGATCGAGGATTTCAAGTACACTGACCTGAGTGAGAAATGTTTCCTGATCCGAGGGTGTATTTGGGTCAGATTGCGACGGTCTGAACGCTTATACTGATCCCGCAAATGAAACGTGTCAGATTCATTTAAATCCCATTTAAATTTTTATAAATTTCACTCTTTCTCACTCCCTGCTCCAGGCTTAATGAAATAGCCTCAGAACATCAGTTGGGCTTGATTTTTGAAATGATTGTCAAGTCCAGCTAAACGGTCATAACGGTCTAAGATTGTGGATATCGGACTTTCGACGCACGGTCTAAATCGAATACAAAATTTCAAAGGGTTCCTGAGATCAAACGGGTTTAGAGTTTGATCCTAGTTTTCAGGGTATTGTAGCGTCATTGGTTCTACAAGTTTTGGGTCTTGCAGAACGTATTTAAAGCGATCAGGGACAATTTCACAGCTACTCTAACGTAGCACTAATTAACTTACGCTTAATTTCTAAAGGAATCAATCCTACGTGATTTCTGATCGAGTTGGTACTCGGGTCTCTGTACGGATTTTTTCAAGGCGTTACACAGAGCTAGACTTCGACGAGGACGAAGAGGCGTTCTCATATATGCAGTTCTCAGGCAGGTTCATGTGAGCCTCGTCCTGATCAGTGGGGATTATTTTTGGGAAATGTATTTGATCATTTTGAACAGTTTATGTATGTATTTTAAGACACAGATGTATGTATATTTCCCTGGGTAGAGCACGCATCATTTGAGAATTTATTTTGAATTATATATGTATTTAAGTCTTTCGCTTTCATTTTCTCAATATCCCGGAATTATGTCTGCTTATCTGGCTTGATCTATTTCATGTTTTATGCATTAATACAGATAACATACAATTTGCATCAAATATGTTGCATAAGTGATGTTTTAGAACTCGGGAGCTGAGTTGTACTCGACCCCCGAATTTCAGGGTGTTACAAGATTACACTCACACAAACAACATGGTGGCCCCACACAGCTCAAAGGAAAGGTTATTACCATGCATGTCGAACGTATGCGATCATTACCCCATGATGGGGCCATCAGATCAACAATTCAGAAAAGCGGCCCACATGAAAAAATTCCATGTGCCCTCATCAAAGAAGGGTATTTTTGCTTTTGATGATGCAATTGTAGAAGCATTTATCAACATGGATCCAAGCAAATGGTAGGCCACACAAGTTTCTACCAAGGATATCTTATGTAGCTTTTGATGGATGTATACATGGGGAATTATTAGTGGGCCCCACCTACCTTATTTATACTTTAAACCCATGACATTCATGGAGAAGAATAAGAAAATGAAGAAAAAATGAAAATGACAGCCAAACTACCATGGAATAAGGTGCCAAAACCTAGGTAGCTATGGAGGACAGTGAGCCACACAGGCTAATCCTAGCCCTTGATTCAGTAGGTACAGTACCCTATTCCAACTTCTAGGGTTTGACTCCAAAGTCTCAATAAAGTTATAAAATAAGAAGAAATTTGAACAGAGACTTTGAGAGTAGAACATTCACAGAGACTTCTAACATTGGCTTACAGAATACTAAGATTGCATTTGGTTGCAAAATTGAACTGAAGTTACTCTAATGAGGTGACAATCACTAAACCTTAACATTTTTTTATTAAAAAATAAAAATTGTAATTACATCAATGGGATGGAGCTGAATGTGATGTAGCTACTATTGGGCCCTACTTGTTATAAATGCTTCGAAGCAGATTTACTCATATATGTTTGCTATTTACTCATATTACATGATTTTGCTGTTACAGCCCTTTATTTATTTTGCCTTTTGGATCGCAATAAGCTACGAACATGTTAAAAATCTTGCCCTCATCAAATGCATACACAACACAGACCTTTAGGGGCCCTCTCAAGCGAACCCCATGTGTTTACGCGTGCATTCCAACCCATACATCTGTATTGGTGGGGGCTTTAGTTGTGATGCATTTCAACCCAAATCTTTTGATTTGTAGCCTTGTTAGCATGCCATGGAAGACAAAATCTTTGGTGTGAGAAAACATCTTTGATGCATGAGGGAAGACATGCATTTAGTTATTGATATGGGCCAAGTAGATATTCCAAAACAAGCACTGGCCTTCCTTACCTTGGAATCTTTAGTAGAAGAGAAGAAAATAAAAAAGGTTAGAGGAAGAAGCTGACCTTAGTAGGAAATGGGTGGTCATGGTTTTGTGAACTAAGTTGGCTTTTGTGAATTAAAAGTGATTTGTTCAAACTCTATGGGCTGGTAAGTTGTGCAGCTGGTGCATCTTTTAATGTGGATTTGGTGGCTGAGGACCTGTTTCTTTCACCAGTTTCTAGTGTAATATAAAGGAAATGTTCGATGGTTATAAATTACTTTATATATCTCCTAACAGCAAATGCATTTTACTGTCATGTCCTGTGTTTGGATTATCGACAGTAAACTTGTAATGATAACATTTTTGTATTACTGTACAATAAAATTACAATGATAACATAATTACAATTATCTAAAATGAGATGAAACCATTTTCAGGTGTTTACCAAACAGGCCCTTAGCATTTCTTGTTAAAATTTATGAGAATGCAACTGAATGAGGAAAATGGCTACTAGCCAATATTATCAGTGAAATTTTAACTCTAGTATGTAATAACTACTACATACTTATCTACAATCTAGCTAATGTCTATAGATATAAAGAAATTAGCATCATATACAAGTTAATTGATCAGATTTATGGACATGAATCTTGGCTTTGCTTGTTTCCAGTAGGAATTATAACATAGTGTAAATGATCAACTGAAATTGCTTACTGATTCAATCATAGAAATAGAGTGATAGGTTTTGTGTAGAAACTCAACCTCATTGTGTGCATTCTCTATTTTTGTGTTTCTAGATTGGTTGTAGGACCCAAGCAATATTCACCATCTTTAGAGGACCCCACAAACTAGCCCAATTGGTTGTTTTGTAATATTGATGTGCAAACCATGCCAATAGATTTAGGACCTAGGCAGTAGGCATTACTAAGATTAAATCATTGTGTACTTGGGCATAATTTAGTACAAATAGAAACATGAACAAGGAATTAGTTAAGAAGATGACCAAGAAGAATAAAAAAATTTACCACTTTGTATATCTTGGTCTAACTAAAGTCCTTGTCATCTTGGCAAGTCCTCATCAGCTTATGTTGGGTGGTGGTGGGTAATGACGACCAAAATAAAAACACCTATTGATAAAGAAGAGCAACATAAAACCAATGAATATGGTTATATGTTTGACATTGCTTTCTTTTAATCATTTATCCTAATATATTAATTTTTATTTATTTTTGTTCCTTGTTCAGGTTGAAGGCTTGAAGCAGAGGAGCAACCTGAGATTTTGAAGTCGTATTCGTTTTAGCAGTCCCTTATTTTGCCTTTTGTAAGGTCAGTTATTTTTATTTTTAGCCTCTTTATTTTTTGTCTTAATGCAAGAAAATACTATAAGGTCAGTTATATTATCTCATTATTGCTTTCTTTGCTTAGATTATTATTGTGACTTGTGACTTGTGATTGTGATTCGTAAGTTAGATAATTAGTTACCCGTTCGAGGATTTCTATGTCGCCATACATAGATATAGTGTATTTTTGGTGGCATAGAAATTGCTCAAATTGTCCCTTTTTAGACAGTTCAAGGTTAAATGGATGGTTTTCTTTCATATAACTTATTTAAATGTTCATGCCTGATCCGTGTTTCATGTCCTCGTTTCTCTCTGGATATGTTTCTTTCATTTCGTATCCAATGCCAAATATCTTTACATTACTTTAGATATTTAGCGTCAGAATGTAACGTAAGATCAACTTATCTGGAGAGGCATGAGGAGATGCTGCCGAATTTTCGGCGTGGACGTTTAAATGGGAATATGAAAGTATTACAATCTATCCAACCTTAGATGGGTAACTAATTTAGAATTTAATTATTAGTTGTAAGATAGATAATTAGTTACTCGTTTGAGGATTTCTATGTGGCCATACATATATATAGTGTGTTTTTGGTGGTATAGAAATCGCTCAAATTGTCCCTTTTTGGACAGTTCAAGGTTAGATGGATAGTATGCTTTCATATAACCTATTTAAATGTTCATGCCTGATCCGCAGTCCATCTCCTCGTTTCTCTCTAGATATGTTTCTTTCATTTCGTATCTAATGCCAAATATCTTCTCATTGCTTTAGATATTTGGCATTGGAATGTAACGTAAGATCAACTTATCTGGAGAGGCATGGGGAGATGCTGCCGGATTTTCGGCGTGGACGTTTAAATGGGAATATGAAAATATTACAATCTATCCAACCTTGGATGGGTAACTAATTTATGATTTAGTATAACTTTGTTAGCATTAGATTGCTAATGCTAATATGATTTAGTATATTTCAACTATCAGATGGAAAGCAAGGGTCTTTCCAATACCCTGTCCCCGGCCCCTGGTGGTCGATCAATTACATCGCCTATGATCCTTGAAGATGAAGGATTAGGTCTTGAACATAGAGAGGTGCCTGTCGACGTGGTTGATACTAGTACCACACAGTCACATGTTGTGGGAACTACGAAAAAAAGGTCGGCAGTTTGGAAAGATTTTGAAGAAGTAACCCTGAAGAGTGGCCAAGTAAAGATACAATGTAAGCACTGCAAGAGTCAGTACACTAAGCAATCAGATGGTTCGACCACAACATTGAAGAAACATCTAACAAAGTATCTTTAAAAAGTGAGAAGTGGGCTAAGGCAACAAACACTTTCATTTTCACAATCTGCAGGGGGTCCGTGTAACATCCCGAAAATCGGGGGGTCGAGCAAAAACCCAACTCCCGAGTTCCAAAATGTTATTTATGCAACATAGATATGTATGATTGAATGTTGTCTGTGATAATGTATCAAACATGAGTGAGATTAAGCTAGAACATCATATCATACTCCAGAGACAGTTAAATTTGTAAGCGGAAGACTGTGATAGTATGTATAACATATATAAACTGTTGTATGTCTCCAAAGTATGAATATTTTACCAGGTTATACACATACATGTATACTTCAAAAGTAAACAAAATGAATATACATGAGGGCGCTAAAAATATAAAATGACAAGTGTCAATGTATCTAATCATCCTCCCTGTAATCCCGTCAATCAGATCACGCATAAAGGAGAGATCCTCCTCATCATCATCAAATCCAGCTCCGCCTCGCAGGCCGCGCCATCATCTGCAATCACAATAGGGACTGGTGGGTGTCCGGAAACACCATCCCGTAACGTGGGAGTGAGTGATCAACTCAGTGGGATAAGAGAGCAGAGATTAGCATGTTATCAAATCAATCATGTGATAATAGTAAAGCAGTAAATCAAACAATCCTAATACTGTTGTTAATGCAATATGACATGACGTGATGTATGCCCTCACCGACGATCTCCCTCATACGGCAACATCTTACGACCGCGGCATGCCACACTCCCTAGAGTGTTCCACATCTTCCAGGCACATGCAATGCTATGGTGATATGATTTTCGAGTTGTTATTAGTCCATTCAAACAGCAGAATTGGGAAACTAAGGTACTTCCCTTGTATCAATCCCAACACAGATCCTGTCTAGGGTCGTCACTCCTAGTAATCTCATACGATGTATATTTTGTAGGTCGCTGCAAGGGCTGCCAGGGCTGTTGCACGCACTCGTTGCTCCGCTCCCCCATCACCTTATCAATACAGGCCTACTGTACTCTACTGCTACTGAAGGGTCGTCGCCTCCCATAGACTCAGAATACGCTCGCGGTCACTACAAAGGGCTGCCAGGGCTGTTGCTCGCACTCGTTGCACCGCTCCCCCATCACCTTATCAATGTAGGCCGACAGCAAGAATATAGTGTCTCATACCACCATAATCTGCTCACGAGTCTAGGTGCTCACTGGTCACTACGGGGAGGTTTGTGGCCCCAGCGTAGGCCGATAGCTCGACCACGGTGTCCCATACCATCATGCCCGGCTCATGAGTCTTTATGGATTAAGGTACCATGGTTAACAGGGTTTACAATGGTAAGTTCAGTACCCTAGGTTCAAGCAGTTATGACTCATGCAGGGTGAACATACAACGGCCAGTCGGGTTACTTGACAGGCTCGACTAGTACGATCGCATCGCAAGTCGAACGACATGAAGTGCGTAAAACACTTCGCGTGGCCTAACCACTGCCGCCAACTCCAACACGACTCGAGTTCATCGACGCGTCCTTCGTGGCCAAGATAAGCTAACCACGAATTCGCTCGGTTGCCGACTGCCTGGACTACGTATAGTCCCAAACACATATGAATCCACGTCAGCGATCATGTGAGAGTATTGGAAATGAAACACAACCATGTGAGCATGTTAACACATGTTATATCGTACAACTTAAGTAAATCATCTAACACATGCCTTTCATACATGTAATGACCTTATGCATATCACCAACATATAGGATATCATTTCCATCAGCATATTAATTGAGAATTCAATCTCAAACTAAATCAAAATGAAATCATCAAGCACATGTTATAACATACAGCTTAAGCGAATTGTCAAGCACATGCATTTCATTCATATCATGAAATCATGCATATGGCTAACATATAGGAAACCATTTACACCAGTATATTAATTGAGAAATCAATCTCAAACTAATTCATAACACCATTTAATTCAATACATACTAATACAAGCATTTATACAAACACATACACTACACACTTAAGTCTACATATAGTATGTCGACCCGAAGTGCGCAATTAGGCGAATCTCTTCACCAAACTAATTATGCATGCATTCCTAATATCCTAATGCGATAAGAAGTCATGTCAATCACGTCAGCAAAATATGAATGAAAATAGTACTTCCTACAAATGACTAAAATGCCCTAAATCTCATATTCTTCGTTGGTTTACGAAACAGGAAACGGACAGCATGTTGTACATGTCAAACGGCGTTGCCGTCAAGAATCTACTATTAAACGACATTGAAAGCTTTGAAAACAGTCAATCAAAGCGTCTAAAATCTGTACCTTTTTCTCCTAGAAGCGTATCAATTCGAACAGAGCGTATACGCTTCGTCTACGGCGAATAGGGAACCTAATACACAAGATCCATAAGCTACTTCGCTATGAAAATAAAGAAACCTCAAATCAGCAACTATTTAGGGTATTTGCTTACCTAGAATCGCGGTGTAATCACCGGGAAAGCGTTAGAGGTGCGTTGCTTAAGCACGTGCAACACGTAGCACAAGTGGCAGGAAGAACACTCTCACTCTCTCTCACAATCTCTCACCTTTTCTCTCACACAAGCTAGGATTTCTAGCAAATTCGTATGTGTGAGAGAAGTGAGGGATTCAACCCCTTTTATAACCCAAAACATGCCCAAAATAGGCTTGGGAACAATGTTTACTTGGTGCCTAACCAAATCGGGGATGTTTCGGTCCAAAAGAGCATTTCTGGAGGTCCCCTGGCCGAACGCGATCGGACTTAAGCTCATGCATACTGGATCTAGCATACATCAAGTTTTTAGTCCGGCAGGGTTCGCAGATCGCACGTGGAGGGTCAGTTTCAGTCCAGCGGTCACCGCACGTAGATCAGGGCTGAAAGTCTCATGATATAAAATAGAAATTTCTCCTGATCCAAGGGTGTAATCTGGATGAATTCTGACGGTCAGAACGCTCAATACTGACGCGTCAAGTCGTGTGCCAGATTTGAATTTGAAATTTCAACTGTCCCTATTCGCACTCTCTTCGGTCCGGGCTCAATGAAATAGCCTATAATTATCGGTTTGACTTGATTTTCGGAATGAGTGTCAAGTCCAGCTAGGCGGTTCTAACGGTCTAAGATAGGAGGTATCGGACTTTCGACGAGCAGTCTAGATCCAATACAAAGATTCAAAGTGGTCCAGAGAACAAACCTGCTTAGAGTTTGATCCGAGGCTTTAGAGCATTATAGCACCATTGGTTCCACTCGCTTTGGGCCTTGTAGAACGTATTTAAAGTGATCAGGGACTATTTCCCAGCTACTTTAGCGTCGCGGTAGCTAACTTATACTTATTTTTCAAAGGAATTAATCCTACATGATTTCTTTGGCTATGGAATTGGGTTCTGAGCGATTCTCAGGTGTTTTAGTTAACCCATTACCTAAGGACGTCTAATTCCAGATTAGCCAAAATCCGGGGTGTTACAGTCCGTCAGTATCCATATACAAGTATGAGAAAGAGTTGGTGAATGAGTGGACGGCCAAGTTAATTATTTCAGATGAAAGACCATTTTAGATAGTAGAGAGTCCTGCTTTTGTTAGACTAGCCAAATGCCTTAACCCCAAATACGAGAAGGTCTCTCGTACAACAATCAAGAGGTGTGTATGAAGATGTATGAAGGCGAGAAGGTCAAGTTGAAAGGAGAGTTGGCCACGATTTCCTGAATTAGCCTGACATCAGATTTGTGGACGGCATCTAATCAACGAAAAGGGTATATGTCCCTAACTGCTCACTACATTGATGCTGAATGGAGGGTTTATAAGAGAATAATAAACTTCCATTATTTTGTGCCTCCTCATAGTGGTTTGATGATTTCAGACTGCATATACAAATGTCTAATGGAGTGGGGAATTGAGAAGAAGATCTCGACAATTACATTAGACAATGCTACACAAATGATAACGTGATAATGAATTTGCGCAACCAGTTTAAGGCCACCGGTGACTTGTATTTTGGTAGAAAGATATTTCATGTTAGGTGTTGTGCCCACATCCTAAACTTAATTGTACAAGAAGGCCTTAAAACAATCGACCCCACGATCGAATACATAAAAGAGAGTGTAAAGTACATACGGGGGTCACCTTCACGATTACATGCATGGAATGAGATTGTGAAGCGGTTGAATTTGTCAACTTAGAGAACGATGAAGTTGGATGTCATGACACGTTGGAATTCAACTTTTGAAATATTGGATTCAGTGATAGATTTGAGACCTGTCTTCTCTCACTATGCAGAGCATGATAGTGCGTATATTTGGCTGCCTTATGAAGATGATTGGTCAAGAGTTGTATCAGTTCGTAAGTTCCTTTTTATTTTTTACAACTGCACAAAGAAATTTTTGAACTGCAAGTATCCAACAGCAAATATATTTTTTCCTGAACTTTGGAAGGTAAAAGATGCATTGCGCAAAAGCAGTAGTGGACAAGACTTTTTACAATTCATGACCATGGGTATGCAGGTAAAGTTTGATAAGTATTGGTCTGAGTGTAGTCTGATAATGGGTGTTACAGTCGTTCTTGATCCTCGGTACAAGATGTTTATGGTTAGCTTCATATGTAATAGGTTGTATGGTGTGACGGGTGTTGCTGAGGCTGAAAAGATTTCTGGTGTAGCTAATGAATTGTACAATTTTTATGCGTGTGCCGCAAAAGAACAATCTCCTCATGTGGGTTCTAGTTCTGCAGCTTCTGTTGTTGATGAATTGCAAGAAGACACGACAGATGATTTCATGTCTTATTATACACAGCTGAAAGGGACTCAAGTACAGATGTATAGATCAAAACTTGAAGAGTATCTCAAGGAGGATATTCTAGTTCTAAACAAAGGTAAAAATTTTGATGTTTTGGAGTGGTGGAGGTCGAGATCTGCTAAGTTGTAGTACCCTGTGCTCTTGTTAATGGCACGCAACATATTATCAATTCCAATTTCAACCGTGGCTTCAAAATCCACTTTCAGTACGGGGAGTAGGGTCGTAAGCAAGTATAGAAGCTCACTTACAGCTCAATCGGTTGAAGTGCTCATTTGTACCCAGGATTGGCTGCGTCCAATGTGGGAGAAAGAGACCTCTATTGATGAGGAGCTCGATAAAGAGGAGAGTGACAAGATTGAAGAGAGTGCCTGCAGCTGCAATATGATTTTGATGCCTTCTAATTTTGTTATATCATGTTATTTGTAATTTTCTTAAAACAGTTACAATGAAGTTTTATGGTTATGTTTATGGGTGGAAGAATATTTCTCTTTTTTCATTAGTAATATTCAATTAGATAATGTTTTTTAAATCTCTTATTATATTGTTAAGTATTTGCGTTCATTCATAACTTTAATTTCTTTTTTTTTTTATCCTAAGCTAACCAGATATACAGTAGATATGTCATCAGAAGATGATGCATCGGCGGATATTTGGGATTATGGAGTCCAAACCTACACCCAAGATGGAAGGATAAAGTTGAAATGCAAGTTGTGGAAAACAGTTTGTCAACAAAATAAATCGACTCAAATTACATTTGGCTTGTTGGGGAGGAGACGCTGCACCTTGTAGCAAAGCTTCTCAGGAGGTCCGAGATTTATTTGGAGCCATTCTCGATTCTAATACAAAGACTTCCCACACCCCTCACCCTGCAACTACAACCAATGCAACTAACCAAAGAATATATAAAAGTAGGCCTCTTATAAATGAAGAAGGGTTTAACAAAGGAACTGTAACTGCCTCTAGCTCTAGTTCCAAGCCTTCCACAACAACAATTAGTAGAGACGAAGAACAAGAGAGAATTTTAAGGGAGCAAGAAGAATGGGATTTTAAAGAAGCCGTCAAAGAAAGCATGCAAATGACATATAGATCAAGAAGTACCAGACAACAACATCCACCTCCGAGACAACATGATGCTGAAGCAGTCACAAGTAAACCATCAAAGTTTGTTAAAAGACTTACAGCATTTTATAGGCTATTGGGAATCCCGCACAAATCGGATCATAAAAAGCGTCTGAAAAAAGTTCTTGCATCTGTGAATGAGGACGATGGGAAAAGATCCCCACCATCCGATTCAGCAGAGGTGAACGACCATTTGTTGGACACATCCAGCTCGGAGTCGCCCAAGAGTTCTCCTGCAGTTGAATCTATAAAAAGAGAACCGAAGGATGAATCTGGTGACGAAGGTGGAGGTGGAGGAGGGGGTTACTATTACGGAAAAGGTTCATATAGTTACATGCCACAAAGGCATTCATCATATAAAGGGTATTGAATGTATGAAAGCTTTACCTAATCTATATGTCAGTATATTCATGTTAGGTTTTTTAACTTTTGATGTTGGACATGGTTTATGTCAATATGTAAAGAAAAAACTATACAATGTTGTTTCACTAATTCCATCAATTTACTCAATTTACTTGTGTTGTCAAAATCTTAAACTATAGATCTCTTTATTGATTTTGAAGATGTTTTATTAGATTACCTGATCCACATCTTCCGGATTCTTATCATGGTCCACACTTGGTTTTTTGTGCTAAAACAAATTGAGAATATACTGATTGAATGCTTAGGGGTCATTACTTCCTCTTCTATATCCAATTCAGGTCTGATTTACTGTTCTCTAAATCTTCTAATGCTATTTTTATTTTTTCAAACTTAAAGAGTATGCCTACATGTTATTTACTACTCACTTGAATTGATCTGCATCTGTTGCTGTTCTTTTTCTAGCCTGTGTTGGAAATCTGGGTACAATGTTTATTGCTTCAACTTAAGTGTGGATGTTTCTGATAGAACCTTGTCTTCTTCACCGGTTTCTGTTCTTTTTTTACCTGTACTGGAAATTTGGGTAGAAGGCTGATTGCTTCCTCAGAGACTGGGGTTTTATGTTCAAATGGCCATTGAATTCTTACATCTTCAATTGGGGTTACAACAGATGCCCATTGAATTCAAAGAAATGCATCAAGAAGACAAGGGAGAGGATTGGCACAAGATTCATCATATACCCTCCATCAGCATACTCTAGCTGCATTGGTGAGATTTCTTTTCCCTCTTCATTTTTATTTACTTGTGTAGTCGATACATAAAATTAGTATGCTAGTCTGTTTGCCTAGACTGGGTGACTAGTTGGTTGGCCCCGATTTCTAAATTTCTGCATATAAAATGCTTTTGTTCATTTTATCACTGTTGCTGGTTGAAGACCGTAATGAAGCTGCATGTACATTTGTTTGTGTGGGCATTCATATGACCAGCTGTCTGTTAGCACGTAATTGAATGGCTGGAAATACGTATATTTAGTGGGTGAATTGTTATGAATGGTCAGATGCAGGGAAGTCATGCAGTCGGCTGGAAGTGTTTGCAGGATTGTTTCTATGTAGATTTTTAGCTGGTCAGTCTCTTGAGGTATGGGCTATCAGGGTGTTGTACTATGTCTTTCTTGAGGTTTGAGTGACATGTGATTCTCTGTTATGGGAGCTGATCTCTCTGTTGAGTGTTTAAGATAAAAGAGGCTAGTCTGGAGACGCGGAAGAGGCTTCAACTGTGGTTTGTTGTTTGGATGTCGTCCAGTGCCATTTGTGTAGATTTTTTTACTGCTTTGCTCTGCTGGATGTGGCCCTGTGCATTGAATGGATGCAGAGTATGGCTTCTTTGTTTTTTTATTGTCTTTTTATTTACTGCTGTACAGGGTTAATATACAATACGTGAAGCCCAATCATTTTGTGGTGCCCACCTAGTGATTGGGATAATGAGATTTTTGACTCTCGTGTAGTGATAATTCTGTCATTGCTATTGAATTCTTACTCTTTCATAGTCATGTGTTGAAGTTTTATTCACAAGTTAAAGAAGATTCACATGAAGAGGACTAGGAATCCTCTTTGTAAGACATGTTCAAGCATGAGAACACATGTACAACTTCTAACCTGTTCATGAGGTCAACCTGACTGCCATCCTCTACTACAGGATGAGACTGATCCACTCATCAGGTGATCTGCACTCGTGCATCTAATGTGGACCATCAGTTTGGCACCTGTGAGACGTTTATACAACTAGGCGAGAAGACTTGAAAACAAAGATTTGGAATGGCAGGAACCCCAGGAAATTTATGCATTTAACAAGATAATGTGCAAGTGTAGATCTAGTTTGAATGAAGAAGAGGTTTTTTTTTTTTTTTTAATTTTCCTTTATTATTTTTTGTATTATTATTTTATCAAATCCATCTATGCAGTCTTGTTTCATATACTACTGAAAAAAAATCCTGAAAACTTCCATATGACAACTGATAGAAAGAACATCTCAGTTAGCATCAATGTTTTAAAATGTAAACAGGGAATGGGATTCCTTCCATGTCCATGACATCGTCAATAAGTTTATCAATATTACTTAAAAAATCAGAAAAAAAATGAAGGCTGGTCACTCTGGCCGAAAGGTTTAACAGTTGGAGTGTGACCCAGTTGATCCAAGTCCAAAAATGGTTCCTATAGGGACCAGGGCTGGATAGGCCACTGGTTCCAGTCCAAACTGGTCTGGGTTTTAAAACATTGGTTAGCATGTCATATAAATTTGGGGATCTTGATATGCGTTTGGAAATGCTTTCTCAGGTTCTTCTTCACCTCTGTAAATTTTAAATTCTCTGAAATGCTTGTAGGGGCAACTGTTCAAACTGATGCAGCAGTTGGAAAACACCACACCCCACTTCATCAGATGCATAATGCCAAACAGTAAGCACCTTGCTGGAATGTATGAAAATGACCTTGTCTTGCAGCAGCTCAGATGTTGTGGAGTCCTTGAGGTTGTTAGGATAGCAAGGTTGTTAAGAAGAAGAAAAGAAGAGCTGCAATGACCCTCTCTCTTCCTCAGATTCAACAAGAAGAAGCGATGCCATATCAAGGTATAAAATCTCTCTCTCTCTCTCTCTCTCTCTCTCTCTCTCTCTCTCTCTCTCTCTCTTTCTTGGATCAGATCCGAACCTGGGCCAATCCGATCCGACTCAGTTTTCCTGACCGAGTCTGACTCGGATCGGTCCGGGGCCACATGGGTTAGGATCAGATTGGGTCAGAGGTCCAGGACTCGGTCCCGGTTTTGATCGAGTTCAGGTCAAGTCATGCTGAACTCGGATCTGTTCGAGCTGGGCCCAATCAAATTCGACTCGGTCCGATGTCCAACTCTAGAGAAAAGAGATTTCAATCATTAATTAGTGTAGTGCAGAGAAATCAACTATAGAGGAAGAAGCCGGGTTCTATTATTTGCCACCCAATTTATAGGATAACTTTTGATTGAAAGAAAGTGTTCCATTGGACTTCTTCTTACACCAATAGAAGTGATATAATCTTCTTCCAACGATTTGAGACACATTGGAAAAGATTAAACATTTAACTCTCCATCTTCCCTTGCTATTGAATCTAAGAAAAAGATTCAAGGTATAAGAAAAAGCTTCAAGAAAGGTAAATCCTAACAATGACAACCATCAACCACTTTATACAAATGGAATCGTCCATTTTTTAGGGCAACCAACGTTCCTGGTGGGGGTAAGGTGATGCCATGCGTCCACACTGGTTGTTTAAATGCGCAGCAGTTGTAGGTTGTGGAATAAGCTTATTCCACACGGACTCAGCAAGAAACCGACCCTGTGCAGACAAGCTTGAAAGTTTCACCTGCAATTCCATAAGCGCACTTAGGTTTGTTATCATGCATCACATTAATGATTTGGATCAATGAATAATGGGCCCACTTGTCAAATAGATACTATGCATATCCCTGTGTAATGTATAATTTAAGTTACAACCATGTGATCTATAGTATTGATTTGATGGGCCTTATCATGAATAGACATTGCTTAAAAAATCTACTAGATTTGTATTTTCTAGTTAATGTGATTTCGAATATGGACACACAATGGTACGGCCCCATTGCAATGAATGATCCACATATAGTCCACTTGTACCATATCTGTGGATCACAATTATGCATCTACAATCTATCCAGTCAATAGATACTAACCATCTTTAGATACTTAAAGAAATATTAGAACCCCGGGCGCCCATTGGGTACCACCACGGCTCTGTAGGGCCCACCTTGATTTATGTGTCCGTCCATTTTAAAAGATCATTTTAGTCAATGAGACCAAAAAGGAGGCAGATCTAGGGCTCAAGTGGACCACACCACAGGTAACAGTTGAGATGAAAGGACTACAGTTGAAAACCTCATTTGGGACACAAGTTTTGGGTCAAGATGATATTTATTGTTTCCCTTCATCCAGGTCTTTCAGACCTTATGAACAGGTTGGATGGCAAATAAACATCACGGTGGGCCTAGGATGGTTTCAATGGTGGTCAACATTGTCTCCATTGCTTCCCATGGTCTGGTCCAGTCAAGACTTTGATCTGCTTCCTTCTTGGGCTCCTGCAATAAAAGGAACAGCCAATATGGACTGACAGAGCGGATAAAATACACACATCACGGTGGACCGCATAGAGTCCTTGACAGGACCATCCGTCTCTCTGTCCTCTATGTCTTGGTAGGGGTAGTACGCAATCCGCGCCCATTATGTGCCCAATCAATACAATATAAATACATGCAATAGTACCAACTAATCAAATAAAGAGTACTTTAGTTAAATTGTTTAATCGGGCATTATTTTTTGAAGATTTGCATCACGATCCAGACCATTCATCAAATGGACGGCTACAAATAAAATGAAAATGGTCTATATTCTCCGCAAGGGACCAGGGATAAGTGGACCATCCCGAATTGAAGAACCATGGTATGATGGGGACCACTGGATGAAAGGTTCCAATCAGTATTGTATGTCATATGTGAATATGCAAATGCACTTTTCAGCATCTCCAATCAGTTGCAATTACACATAAATTTCGCTAGTTTAACAAACGAAAGAAGGATGCAATGTTTGATGATGTAGTTTACAGTATCCAACGAACAATACACGTGCCATCCTCTTTTTGGTCATTAATGTACCGCACCGCACGGGACCCGCATCCTATTCAACACATGTTACGTAGCAAATAAACCACCCTTGCTCTTTGGGCCCACGTTTGTCCTGGATGTTAGGCCCTGTAGGCCAAAAATTACCCAGATCTATTACTAACTCAAGTGGGCCACACCACAGGGAACAGTGCAGATGGGATGCCAAGCCAAGTGGTTTGTATCTAGCGTCACCATGGCGTGTATCTTTAATCAAACCTGTTCGTCAGGTTTGGGTCACCAAGGTGAAGGGAATGTACATAAATCTGAAGATTATCGCATCTTTTGACGGTGCACCGATCATAGTGGGTAATAAACACCACTGATGTGCGATGATGAACCGTGGCGGAGGATAAAAGGGAGCGTGATGCCGTAAGTTATTTATCGCTGGCCTGTTAGGTATGTGGGCGTGGGTGGGCTTAGGTGGTATGGAATGCATTTGGCCCCGTCCAAATTCCATAAATTCAACGAGACTTTGGAAAGGATGGAAAGGACGAATTGGAATTGCATTTGGCCTCGTCTTGAATTTTTGGCCGATTTTGAATTCCATTGTACATGTGGGCCTTATATTAATGCATGTGTTTTATGTCCATCCATGTCCGCCCTTTATACAAGATATTCTAATTAGTTATAAATATCATCCATTTACAATTCTATGGTTAACCAAATTAGATTTTACTCAATGCAGTGACTTGGGAGAGAGAACTTTACCCTTGTTGATGCAAAAATCTGGTTCACCCTTCACCAAGCTCCGAGCATTTGAGCCAAACCCCTGTGTACCTGCACAAGAGAATGACAAAGGAGACCTTGGCTAGAGCAAGGGACCCTCTGATGCTAAAGTCATGCTAGGAATTTGAGTCTAAGTAGTGCTGTTGGGGTTTAGGTGTGAGATATTACGTGCATTCCAATGTGGATGAGACTCTTATTTATAGTGAAGATAGGACAATGTGGTCCGTAATTTCAGAAACAATTTCAGTCATTACACAAGATTTTAGGGAGTGATGGATGCCGACAGTTACACAAGAATCACATCGTGGGCATTACTCCCATCGTGTGTTACTCAGAGGAAATCTTGTACCTAACTGATCTGGCCAAGCTGACCAGCCGAGGCCAAGCTGACCTTCCGAGGCCGAGCTGACTTGCCGAGGGTAGGTAGACCTGTGAGGCAAAGCTGAACTATCGAGGCTGAACTAGTTTTATCCGACATCTCTACCTTGGCCATTGAAGAGCTCATTAGTCATGACCGATGCTATCGACCTCATATCCCGTTGAGATGTCCAACCTCATATCTTTAGTCAGATTTTTACCTATAACAGTAAGCCCCCTACTTTCGATCTCGCGTAGCGGGCTTGGAAAGTAAGTTGATTTTGTTGAGGTTGGATATTTTAGCTAAGTAGGAGTGTTGGAGTGAGCTCTTCCTTCTCAGTTGATCTTGTCATTCGCTTTTGTTGAATAGATGGGTTGGCTACAATGACCCATTCATGAGGAGTTAAGTGGTTTACTTAGAAGGATTATTTGCTCTTGCACTAAGAGATCCTCATTGTAGATCGCGCGATCTGAGTAACGTTACTAATTAGTGGTCCAACCTTTTCTTTAAGAGTAGGACGACGGGTGAGAGCTGTTTTTTCCTTACACTAAAAGAAGTCCTTAGTAGTTCGTGTAGCTCAGATTGTAATTTTTAAGAGAGAGAGAGAGAGAGAGAGAGAGAGAGAGAGAGAGAGAGAGAGAGAGAGATTTTCTTCCTGTTCTGGGGAAGCTCTTCCATAGTAGTAACTCGGCCTTAGCTAGATACTGGCAGTTACGCAAGAATCACGATGTGGTTAGTTACTCTCATCGTGTGTTACTGAGAGAAAATCTCATACCTAACTGATTTGGCTGAGCTGACCTACCAAGGCCGAGTTGATCAGCCGAGGGCGGGTAGACCTGTTGAGGCGGATCTGAACTGTCAAGGCCAAGAAGAGGTGCTGAGGCTGAGCTGGTTTTGACCGACATATCTACCTTGGCCACTGAGGAGCTCATAGTCATGACCGACGCTGGCCTACCTCATGTCTTGTTGAGATGTCCGAGCCGATCTCTTCTATTTAGTAAGTCATTTTTGACTCATAACAACCCTAAATGTGAAGATCGGATAGTCGAAATGTAATGATATTTCCAGACATGCTATCATTGTGCAATAATATATTTAATTTCATATAATGCAACTTCATAGCATTTAATTCCATGTACCCAAAATAAAAAATTGCATGATGTATTTGGTCATACAAAATTTTAGTTACTTCTGAATTTTATTCATTAAGCGGAAAAACTAAGCTCGTATACCAAAAAATTTGTTAGACCCGGCAGGACAGGATGCTCTTCGGGGAAGTTGCAGGTACCAGTGCTTTTAAGGCCATATTAGCTTCATGTGTTCACGGACATGTACCAACAAAATCAGCCTAATCCAAAACCCAGACGTGCCATGCGGCTTGAATTGGAGGTTCTACGTGCAATTTTACATTTTTTATGGCCCATCGAGTTTTTTTACGGGACTGAGATTCTGCATACATGGTGACTATATGGGTTACCACCTGAT
The DNA here is from genome assembly GCA_037074715.1 of Magnolia kwangsiensis. Taxonomy (NCBI): domain Eukaryota; kingdom Viridiplantae; phylum Streptophyta; class Magnoliopsida; order Magnoliales; family Magnoliaceae; genus Magnolia; species Magnolia kwangsiensis. The sequence goes on from CM073576.1 coordinate 122,710,050, forward strand.
GGACGGAGTGGATTTTTGGCATACGGTGGATGCCGAATAGCTTGGGTGTTTTATTGGCTGCGGAAAAGGGGTGTGGTAGACGATTCCGGTCCCACCGCATGAACTGCTCGCAAAACCCAACGATTGCGCTTACGTGATTTGGAATGAAGGGAAATGATAAGATGGAGCCGGTGAACCGTAATAAGGTGAATAGGGTAGGTCCATGTCTCAGTCGTTGTATGAATCAAGACCGTTGGGCTAGTTTCTTCCACCTTGGATCATGAATGACAACGCAAGTGTACCAATCTGATGATCCAGGTCATCCAATCATTCCCCTCCGAATAGACGGTGAAATTGCGATCGAGGATTAATTGCTAGGAGTAACCGGTCAACACTCTGCAGCTTTTTAGACCACCTAATGCCCCGACCGGTCTGCTGGTCAGTGCATGGCACATACAGGGTGGGGCCCATTTGAAGGTAGCCGACGGGTAGTCTAAGTGTGGCTCTCTGTTCTATGTGTGTGGTACCTACAATCAGGACGTGGTGAGAACATATATATATATATATATATATATATATATATATATATATATATATATATTACTTCCAAGGGAGATATGGGAAGTACATTCCACCATGGAATTGACGGACGCCGCTCGGATGTTGTATGTGATGTTTTGGGCGCTGTCGGACCCACCCTGGTGCATGTGTTTTATTTTCATGCCATCCATCGGTTTCCCCGGCTCATCTTAGGGCAGTGAACGCCTACGATTAATAATTTCTTACCTCTATGTGACCTTATCAACAAGTTAGACGGCTAATGAACATTGTGGTGAATCATAGAAAGGTTTCTACGGTGGATGTCATTATCCCCCATGGTGTGGTCCACTTAAGCTTCCGATCTGCTTGTTTTTTAACTTCATGTTCTAAAGTGAGCTGACAAAACAGGTGGTCCGCGTGGATATGAAATAGATATACCACGGTGGGCCTCACAGCGCTCAACACATCACGACACCACTTCGGGGGTGGTGTTGGCAACACCACCTAATCCGCGTCCGTCATTGATACAGATGTGGCGTCCATGGATGTGATCGTAACCATTCATTCAACAGGTCAAAACAGTGGCATGGGTCCTTCACCTGATGGACCGTAATCAGCCAAGCTTTGTGGGGTCCAGTGTATCGTAATGTGAAATCCACTCCGTCCATCTCGTGAGAACACTGATTTGCACGGTATATAATAAAGATTAGCCTCATAAAAATAAAAATAAAAATAAAATAAATAAATAAATAAATCAATGGGGAAAATGCACGATGTGACTCGCTCAAGTTTGGGTTTAGCTGATTTTCTGTCTTCTCTTCGGATTTCACGAAAGATGCAGACCATGGTGGTTCCACACACAAACATATGGTCTGCATCCCATCCCCATAGTTCTAGTGGTGGATTGAGTGGGATACACGATCGCATGAAATTCCAGCCCTCAGAAGCTAGGTGGGGCCACTTTAATGTTTGTGAGGACTCCATCCCATCCATCCGTTTTGCCAGATGATGTTAGGACGTGAACTAAAAAATGAGGTAGACATAAAATTCAAGTGGGCCGCACGACAAGAAACACTGAAGATTGAATGTCCGCCGTTGAAACATTTGTGAAGCCACAAAAGTTTTGCATCAGGCTAATATTTTTGTATTTGCAGTTAATCACGGTAGGAATGACCTTTTCATGCAGGATTGAATCTGTTGGAGTAATGGATTTATTTGAAGACCACCATGGTGCATATATGAAATCTACTCTACACATTTTGTGTTCGCATGTGTGTTCTTATGCTACGCCCTGCCAAAAAACAGTGATACACGACCGAGGTAGACCACACCACAGGACCGATGGGGATGGGACGCCAACCATACGTTTGTGTGGGGCTATCATATTATCTATCTTTTATTAAACCTGATCGTTAACTACTGAACTAGAGGTTTTAAGCACAATTTTATTTTCTCCCCGTTTGCGTGACCCATATGATATTTTTATCCTGATGATAGTTTTTTTTTTTTTCACACGCATACACTCATGCGGTGGTCAGATTTCACCACTTGTTAGTATTCGAACCCTAATTCGAACTTCTTTTTTTTTTTTTTTCTGACACACGCCCACACACCTCACACACTTACGCTGATGGAATTTCACAACCTATGGGTACTCAAACCCTTGACGGGGAGTTGTAACTCCCGAGAGTCTACCAACCGGGCAAGAGTCAGGACCCTTGACTTTTTTTTCATGAAGGTCCACTTGATGAGTTGTCAGCTTCATTTTTAATGCTTTAGCTGAGCGTGTTGACTAATAAATATTTGAGACATTATATATATGGAACCCTTACCCAGTGTTGAAAATCATGCGAGTCTATCACCTATAGGTTTGACTTCTGTTGAATGTTAGGGACTAGGACGTGACGGAGGGAGTGGATTTTACCTAAGATCTTGTATGTGTACACGCTGCTTAAAATGGGTGTAGTTTAAAATCGAAGCAATGGCTAGTGAGCCAAACGTGCTGACGCGCTGCATGAAAAAATAGAAGCGGATGGGCTGGTGTACCAAATACCGCCGATCTGGCTAGACTAATTTTTGTGAGTTCCACCACGAGTTAATGTGTTATATCCCAACCCTCCTTTAGGGGGTGAGGCTTGAGCCACAAAATTACGACAGAACCAAAGATAAACTGCAAAAAGCAGCGGTGGATTGAACGTCTGTGATAGAAACCCTTTTGAGGGCCACTGAAGATTTGAATCTATATGATATTTGTTTTTCTTCTTCATTCTCGTATGTGTGACCTTATGAACATATTAGATGAAAGACAGATACTGTAGTAGGCCCTACAAACAGTTATTTGTGCTGTGGTCTACTTAAGCTTTGAATATGAATCATTTTTTAGTTTATTTTCTAAAATGATGAATGATGAACGAGGTGAATATAATAAATACATCATTTAGGGGTCATGTAACTTTGACCATACGTAGTTTTGGGGCATGTAACTTTGATCTCCTTAAAATTGTTCGCACAATGATGTTTTAATTTAAACCAATTTGATTTAAATGATTTTAACTCGCAAGTATACGAATCAGATGTAAATATGACACGTATTACGAGATCGTTCCCACGAGGACTGGTTGTCGCAATTCGAAATTTAAGACTCTTCTTAACTAATCCAACAAATATTTTAGCAAACTAATAAGTAAACTAATACAAATCTATGGAAAATAACTGAGAACTATGAAAAAAATTCAATCCAGGAGAAGACTAGGACTTTCGAATCCACCCATAATTATCCTAACCCTTGTTTTACCTGTTGATTTATTCTAATTCAGATTGATATAAATTTAATAAACAAAGCACATCCTATGTCCTTGGTCGGACACACAGAATGTATAATCTTTTAAAGCATATGGATCACATCTTTCCATCCATGGTCAGGCATGTAGAGATGTAAATCCTGTTTCTTCCTCCATAGGAAACCTGTTCATGGTCAGACACAAGCACCTAAAGTAATATTCTAAACAACATTCATATCTAGACTTTAGTCGAGCTCATAGAATGGAGAAGTATAGAAATCTCAGGAAAGCACAATAGAAAAAGAAACAAATCAATCCAATTAAAATAAATTCAACATAAACAAAAGTCAATCAAATTAGGGGCTTCATCTCAGCCCTAGCTAAGAAATTTAGCAATCCATAAAATTAATTAGAAAAAAGAAAATATAAAATAAAAATATTAAAAATATCTTCCTTATCTCTCTTCTTCTTTCTTCTCTCTCGCTTCTCTTTCTTCTCCTTAGCTCTTGATCTTCCTTCCTAGCTCTGAATGACTCCTCCCCACATCCAAAACCTCCTTATATAGTTGCTGGAGTGGTGAAAATCGAATTTGAATCGGATTTGGAAAGCTATGCATGCGCAGCGAAAGCCTTTTCGAAGCCAAGTTCGGTGCCTCGAAACACGCCACTTTTATCGCTCAAATTCCAAAGAAACACCGTCCCTTAAGATTTTATTGGGTCCTTTACATGATAGACGGTTCAGATCTGCCATACGATCAAAGATGGTGGGCCAAAACAGCCTGGAAAAGTCAGTTTTCGCGGATGTGTGAAACCTTTCGCACTATTTTGCTGTTGTGATCGGTGGGCCCCACATAAGCATTTTCTGAAAAATCCACCCCGTCCATTGGATTCAGAATGAAATTTCAGTCAAAAATGAGTGGTTTTGAACGTCCATAAGTGTGTCCCAGAGAAGAATTCACTAAAAGATCAGGTTTGAACGCTACAGGGCAGCCCTTTTGTGGCCCCTGTATCACAAACGTGCACGCATGGATGCAAAAGGTCAGCATGGTTTTGTAGCTCTCGAAGCCCTCTACACGGTGGACGGATCAGATCGGCCGTATGAGCAATGGGTGGGGCCCACTACCGTCCACAAAATGGACGTCGGCCGTGCGTCACGCTGGAAATAGAAATTTCCATTTTTTTTAAGGAGAGGGTCGGGTCAGCGCTAGCTTGGACCAAGCGTCTGGTCCGGTGCACGCTAGGCACGTGTGTACACCATGTACACACGTTATACATATGGGCCATCTGTAGTGTTTGTGCAAAATCTGCACCGTCCATCTTTTTTATCATATTATTTCAACCGTTAGTAACAAAGTTGAGGCAGTTCCAGATATCAGGTGGGCCCCAAATTGAAGATTAATGGGCTGATCTATCCATTGGCCCACTTCCCGAGATCTTTAATGGCTGAAATTTAACATGTACGGTTAATTTATGGCCCATATCGCATGTATGAAGTTTCGAGTCAATCGGATGGCGGGAACCATGTGATCTTGCATTATGGACCATTTTCGGGCCTTTTTAAACGTGAACGGCTTGATTTCCTCGGGTCCCTGGCACGTAAATCCGTTGATCTTGTTTCTCTGGAGTCCGTCCCTTACTCTGGTGACTTCGGAGCATTAGATATATGCTTTTAATCTCTTTTTCAGTCCACGCTCCTGGTTACTACCTGCAAAAAAAACATATTTAAAATACGACATTAAACATTACCATATACGTCAAATTAGGTATTTATCGGGGTCTGATATGCAATATTTAACCCTCATCACACAACTCGGAGCTCTATGTGTAGCAGCTCTCTTCTTTGCATGACACGTACACTACAAGAAAAGGGGATTTTAGCCTCGGTTCAAAACTGTGGCTAAAAATGTTAAAAACTGAGGTTAAAGCTTTTAGCTTGAGTTTTGCCTCGATTATCCAAACCGATGTTGAAACCCTTGTGGCTAAAGGCTTTAGCCTCGATTTTAGCAACCGAGTCTAAAATGACTTTTATAGCCTCGGTTCTTCAACTAAGGCTAAAAACCTTTTTAGCTTCAATTTTCTCAAAATGAGGCTAAATCCAAAGTTTAGCCTCCATTGTTTTCAACTGAGACTAAATTCAAATTTTAGCCTTAATTGACTCCAACCGAAGTTAAATCTATTTTTAACCTTAGTTCTCAACAACCAAGGCTAAAGTCTTTAGCCACGGGAATTTCAGCCTTGGTTATCAACAATCAAGGCTAAATTCAAGCGTCAATTACAAATTGAGGCTAAAAATATTATTATTTTTTAAATATTTATTTAAACTACTAATCCATTCATTCAATCTACTCATGAAACAATCAATCATGAAAGCCACAATACCAACAAAACAGTTAACAACAGTCTATTTAAAGTTTAAGTCAATCAAACTGTTACACAACACTAGGTTCCACAAATAATACAAAGTTATGGACGCGTCCGTCATCACCGGTGCCATCCTGCTTGGCGGACCCTGAGATAACACTACCCATCCATCTTCTGCTGCTTCCAAGCCAATGTTATCATTACCTCCACCAGCATTCTCCATTCGAATTGTGCGTAACAAGCCCTGCAACCTCAACAGGTAGCTCTGGCCTGCTGGCTGCAAGGCATGAAATGAAACTCTCAAATAGAAATGAAATGCAGATGGATGTGTGTAGGGAAAGGAAAGAGAGTAAAATTGAGAGTTGGAAGTGCTGGAAAGGAAACCCAAAAGGAGGATCCGATAATGAATGAGAAAACAAACAAGATGTGGATTATAGTACATTCTTACTGACCTAGATTTGCCTAATGCGACGGACATCATCAGGCCCATGTTGCAGACTCTTAGCCTATAGATATTGATAAAAACCAAGATGAGGTAGGGGAAATAAACTTATGCATTGTAACATAAGACTTTTATCCTATGAAAGACAATGCATCATAACATACTCATTCTTCAAAAGCAATTGATATGACCTTCTTTTTCTGATCCAAGCTATGCTTTTGACAATAAGCATTGTGCTGAAAAAAATTGCCTCCACCAATCTTCACATCCATGATACTTATTATTTACAATATTAGGAGTTAAACACTCACAAACTTCACTCATACCCTATGAGAATCCAAAAATTAACTCAGGAATGTCAGGGTTAGATAGATGCAGTGCCACAATTGGCTCAGCCATAACAAATTACAATTTTTTAAAAAAGAAGAATTTAGAAATAATTATTATTCAAATAAAATAGCACATTACCTCAGTCTTCATATCTATCTCATATATATAGAAAATGTTTTTCAATAGAGGTCTATCCCAAGGTGTAAGAGGATTTAGCACTGGATCACCACAATAAAACCTGAAATTTACAGCATTAAAAAACATAAGCTTGCTGGAAATAATATGACTCCAAAAATGCAGAACATTAGTATAACACATACAATCAAATAAAATAGCTTTTCCACCATCTACCTCAGGTAACAAGCCAATCCGCATCTGTAAAATCAAAGGGCAGAGGAGAACTTTAATCAGGCATGAAAGTGGAAGGGTTAAAACCTGCAAGCCGTAGAAAAGAATTTACAGACAATTTTCAGCATCCAAACACAGACTATAAACCATTTACATGTAAATCATTTACAGTTAACCCCATTTACAAGAATCATCCAAATACATCCTAACCATACCTATAAATAATAAAACTTATCACCTTCTTCTCTGGCAAAAGAATAAAACCTCTCACCTTCTTCTCTGTAACATCCCGAATTTTTTGCCAGCCTGGGATTAGACGTACTTAGGCAATGGGTCAACCAAAACACCTTGGTAATCACTCAGAACCCAATTCCATAACCAAATAAATCACTTAGGATTAATTCCTTTAGAAATTAAGCGTAAGATAGCTAGCGCTACGCTGGAGTAGCTGTGAAATTGTCCCTGACCACTTTAAATACGTTCTACAAGACCCAAAACTTGTACAATCAATGGTGCTATAATACCCTGAAACCTAGGATCAAACTCTAAACCCGTTTGCTCTCAGGAACCCTTTGAAACTTTGTATTAGATCTAGATCGCGTGTCGAAAGTCCGATACCTACAATCTTAGACAATTATGACTGCCTTGTTAGACTTGACAATTGTTTCGAAAATCAAGGCCAACCGATGTTCAGAGGCTATTTCATTGAGCCTGGAGTGAAGAGAGTGAGAAAAGGGTTAAGTTTGAAAATTTTAATCCAAATCTGGCACGTGACTTGACGCGTTATTATTAAGCGTTCTGACCATTAAAATTCAGCCAAATTACACCCTCGGATCAGAAAAAATTTCTCTTTCATATCATGAGACTTGTAGACCTGATCTAGGTGCGGTGACCGCTGAACTGAAATTGGACCACCACGTGCGATCTGCGAACTCTTTCAGTCTGAAAACTTGATGTGTGCTAGATCCAGTATGCCTGAGCTTAAGTCCAACCGCGTTCTGCCAGGGGACCTCTAGAAATGCTCTTTTGGACCAGAACAGCCCCGATTTGGTTATAACTCAAGTAAACCTTGTTCCGAAGTCTATTTTGGGAAGGTTTTGGGCTATATAAGGGCCTTAAACCCTCTCATTTCTCTCTCATCCGAATTTGGTTAAAACCCTAGATTGAGAGAAAGAAAAAGTGAGAGTTTGTGAGAGAGTGTGGGAGAGATCTTCCTGCCACTTGCTGCTGCTGCTACACGTGCTAAAGCAGCGCACTCCAATCACTTTCCCGGCGATTCCAATGCACTTCTAGGTAAGAAAAAGCCTAACCACTTGCTGATTTGGGGATTTCTTCGATTCAAATAGCAAAGTAGCTGATGTACATGTGCATTAGGTCACCTGTACGCCGTTGAGGAAGCGTATAAGCTCCGTTCGAAACGATACACATATAAAGTGAAAGGTGCGGATTTTATACGCTTTGATTGGCTGTTTTCAATGCTTTCAATGTCGTTTAATAGTAGATTATCGACGACGACGCCGTTTGATATGTACAACATGCTGTCCGTTTCCTGTTTCGTAAATGTAGGAAAAATATGAGATTTAGGGCATTTTAGTCATTTGTAGGAAATGCTGTATACATCCATATTTTGCTGAAATGGTTGACATGACTTTTTGTCGCATTAGGATATTAGGAATGCGTGCATAATTGGTTTGGCGAAGAGATTCGCCCAAAGGCGCACTTTGAGTCGACATACACTATGTAGACTTAAGTGTGTAGACTAAGTGTTTGTATGAATGTTTGTATTAGTATGTATTGAGTATATGGTGTTATGAAATAGTTTTGAGATTGAATTCTCAAGTAATATGCTGATGTAAATGATTTTCATCATGTTGGCAATATATAGGGATTACATTGTATGTATGAAATGTATGTGTTGAATGAATTGCTTAAGTTGTATGTTATAACATGTGATAACATGCTTGTATTGTTGTATTGCATTTCGATTACTCTCACATGATTATTGATGCTGATTTATAAATGTTTGGAACTATGCTTAGTCCAGGCAGTCGGTAACAGAGTAAATTCGTGGTTGGCTTCTATTGGCCACGAAGGACGCGTCAATGAACGCGAGTCGTGTCTTGGGTTGGCGGCAGTGGTTAGGCCACACGAAGTGTTTCATGCACTTCATGTCGCTCAGCTTAAGATGCGCTCGTATTAGTCGAGCCCGTCAAGTAACCCGACTAGCCATTGTATGTTCACCATATATGTGTCATAACTGCTTGAACCTAGGGTACTGAACTTACCATTGGAAACCCTGTCAACCATGGTACCTTGATCCATAAAGACTCATGAGCCGGACATGGTGGTATGAGACACCGTGGTCGAGCTGTCGGCCTACGCTGGGACCACAAACCTCCCCGTAGTGACCAGTGAGCACCCTACTCTGAGTAGATTATAGTGGTATGGGACACTATATTCTTGCTGTCGGCCTACACTGATCAGGTGACGAGCGCTTTATAGTGTCCTTGAGTTTATCCTGACACCACATGGGGGCGACGAGTCCTGATGCGGTCTTAAGGATAATTAGGCCTGTATTGATAAGGTGATGGGGGAGTGGTGCAACGAGTGCGAGCAACAGCCTTGGCAGCCCTTGCAGCGACCTACAAATATAACATCGTATGAGATTACTAGGAGTGACGACCCTAGACAGGATCTGTATTGGGATTGATATAAGGAAGGTACCTTAGTTTCCCAATCTTGCTGTATGAAAAGGACTAATAACTACTTGGTAATCATATCTACATCACATTGCATGTTCCTGAAAGATGTGGAGCGCTGTGGGAAGAAAGCATGCCACGGGCGTAAGATGGTGCTGTATGAGGGAGATCGTCGATGAGGGCATCCATCATGTCATGTCATATTGCATTAATAATAGTATTTAGGAATGTTTGATTTATTACTTTACTATTATCGCATGATTGATTTGATAACATGCTAATCTCTGCTCTATTATTCCACTGAGTTGATCACTCACTCCCACGTTACGGGATGGTGTTTCCGGACACCCACCAGTCCCTATTTTGGTTGCAGATGATGGCGCTGCTTGAGAAGTGGAGCTGGACTTGTTGATGATGAGGAGGATCTGTAACACCCTGAAAATCGGGGGTCGTGTATAAACTCAACTCCTGAGTTCCAGACCGTCACTTATGCAACAAAAATAATTATGATTCAATGTTGTCTGAGTTAAAGCATTCACATGAGTAAAAGTATACCAAAACTGCAATTCATACTCCAGATCCAATGATAAAAGCAAGCGGAAGACTAAAGAATATATATATCACTGTATGAAAAACAAAGTAAATCTCGACTGTCTCCAAAGTATAAATACATCTCTGAGTTTCATATACATGTAAATAAGCAAAATCAAATGTCAAAATAGTCCCACTGAGAAGTCCCACCAATCTAGGCCACTTAAGCAAAGCCATCGTGGTACTGCATATATGAGAACTCGTCCTGGTCCTCATCATAGTCCGGTTCTACCTCCTGAATCGCCTCCTCACCTGCATCTAAGACAGGGTCTAGTGGGTGTTGCAAACACCATCCCGAAATGTAGGAGTGAGTAGATAACTCAGTGGAATAATAGAGCAAGGATTAGCATGTTCTCAAATCAATCATGCGATAATAATAAAGCAGTAAATCAAACAATCCTAATACTGTTGTTAATGCAATATGACATGACATGATGGATGTCCTCACCGACGATCTCCCTCATACGGCACCATCTTACGCCCGCGGCATGCTTTCATCCCACAGTGCTCCACATCTTCCAGGCACATGCAATATGATGGTGATATGATTACCGAGTTATTATTAGTCCATTCAAACAGCAGGATTGGAAAACTAAGGTACTTCCCTTATATCAATCCCAACACAGATCCTGTCTACGGTCGTCACTCCTAGTAATCTCATACGATATATATTTTTGTAGGTCATTGCAAGGGCTGCCAGGGCTGTTGCTTGCACTCGTTGTACCGCTCCCCCATCACCTTATCAATACAGGCCTACTGTACTCTCACTGCTACGGAAGGCTCGTCGCCTCCCGTAGACTCAGAATACACTCGCGGTCACTACAAAGGATTCGTCGCTTGATCAGTGTAGGCCAACAGTAAGAATATAGTGTCCTATACCACCATAATCTGCTCACGAGTCATAGGTGCTCACTGGTCACTACGGGAAAGTTTGTGGCCCCAGCGTAGGCCGACAGCTCGAACATGGTGTCCCATACCACCATGCCCGGCTCATGAGTCTTTGTGGATCAAGGTACCATGATTGATAGGGTTTACAATGGTAAGTTCAGTACCCTAGGTTCAAGCAGTTATGACTCATATAGGGTGAACATACAACGGCCAGTCGGGTTACTTGACGGGCTCGACTAGCACAAGCGCATCTCAAGTTGAACGACATGAAGTGCGTAAAACACCTCGTGTGGCCTAACCACTGCCGCCAACTTCAAAACACGGCTCGCGTTCATCGACGCGTCGTTCGTGGCAAAGATAAGTCAACCACGACTTTACTCGGTTGCCGACTGCCTGGACTAGGTATAGTCCTAAACAATTATGAATCCACATTAGCAATCATGTAAGAGTAATGAAAATGAAATACAACAATGTGAGCATGTTAACACATGTTATAACATACAACTTAAGTAAAACATCTAACACATGCATTTCATACATATAATGAAATCATGCATATAGGTAACATGTAGGAAATCATTTACATCAGCATATTAATTGAGAGTTCAATCTCAAACTAATTCATAACACCATTTAATTCAATACATACTAATACAAACATTTATACAAACACTTAGACTACACACTTAAGTCTACATATAGTATGTCGACTTAAAGTGCGCATTTAGGCGAATCTCTTCGCCAAACTAGTTATGCATGCATTCCTAGTATCCTAATGCGACAAGAAGCCATGTCAATCACATCAGCAAAATATAGATGAAAACAGTATTTTCTACAAATGACTAAAATGCCCTAAATCTCATATTTTTCGTCTGCTTATGAAACAGGAAACGGACGGCATGTTATACATGTCAAACGGCGTTTCCGTCGATAATCTACTATTAAACGACATTGAAAGCGTTGGAAACAATCAATCAAAGCGTCTAAAATCCGCACCTTTTCTCTTAGAAGCGTATCAATTCGAACGGAGCGTATACGCTTCGTCTACGGCGAATAGGCAACCTAATACACAAGATCCATAAGCTAACGTGCTAAGGAAACGACGGAATAACAAATCAGCAAGTATTTAAGGTATTTACTTACCTAGAATCGTGGAAAAATCACCGAGAAAGTGATTGAGGCGCGTTGCTTAAGCACGTGCAATACGTGGCATAAGCAGCAGGAAATTCTCTTCCACTCTCTCTCACAAACTCTCACTTTCTCTCTCACTCTTGCTAGGATTTTTAGCAAATTCGGATAGGTGAGAGGAGTGAGGGTTTAAGCCCCTTTTATAACCTAATTTTTGTCCAAAACAGGCTTGGGAACAATGTTTACTTGATACCTAACCAAATCGGGGCTGTTTCGGTCCAAAAGGATATTTCTGGTGGTCCCCTGGCCGAATGTGATCGAACTTAAGTTCATGTATGTCGGATGTCGCTCACATCCCATTTTCAGACCAGTAGTGTTCGTAGATCGCACGTGGCGGTCCAGTTTCAGTTCAGTGGTCACCACACGTATATCAGGTCTGCAAGTCTCATGATATGAAATAGAAAATTTTCCTGATCCAAGGGTGTAATTTGGCTGAATTCTGATGGTCAGAACGCTTAATAATAACGCGTCAAGTCGTGTGCCAGATTTGAATTTCAAATTCCAAATCTAACCCTATTCTCACTCTCTTCACTTCATGCTCAATAAAATAGCCTGTGAATGTCGGTTGGACTTGATTTTCGAAATGATTGTCAAGTCCAGCTAGGCGGTTATAACGGTCTAAGATTGTAGGTATCAGACTTTTGACGCGCGGTCTAGATCCAATACAAAGTTTCAAAGAGGTCCACAGAACAAACCGGTTTAGAGTTTGATCCGAGGTTTTAGTGTATTATAGCGTCATTGGTTTTACTCACTTTGGGTCTTGTAAAACGTATTTAAAGTGATCAGGGACTATTTTCCAACTACTCTAGCGTTGCGCTAGCTAACTTACACTTATTTTCTAAAGGAATTAATTCTACGCGATTTCTGGTCGAGTTGGTACTCGAGTCCAAGTACTGATTTTTTCAGGGCGTTACAATCTACCCCCTTAAGAAAAAATTTCATCCTTGAAATTAGTACCTTTTCATACTCCTCGAGAAGCTGTGGGTAGTTCTTTTTGATCTCGGCTTCTATCTCCCAGGTAGCCTCTTCCTCGGAGTGATGCGTCCACAATACTTTCACAAGGGGGATCACCTTGCTACGCAGTACCTTCTCCTTCCTGTCTAGGATACGTGTCGGTCGCAGGATATATGTAACATCCTCTCCTAACTGCACCTGCTCCCATCTGATGATATGGGAAGGATCAGAAACGTACTTCTTCAGCATAGAAACATGAAATACGTTGTGAACGCTCGCGAGAGGCATGGGTAAAGCCAAACGGTATGCCACTGCTCTCACAAAATCGAGGATATGGAATGGACCAATGAATCGCTGTGCTAGCTTCCCCTTCTTTCCGAACCGAAGGACTCCCTTCATAGGGGAAACTCACAAAAATACATGATCCCCGACTGTGAATTCTAGCGGCCGCCGTCTCGTATCGGCATAACTCTTCTGTCTGCTCTGTGCTGTGAGAAGCAGACGTCTAATAATATCAATCTTCTCTGACGTCGCCTTGTAACACCCTGAAAATCGGGGGTCGTGTATAAACTCAACTCCCGAGTTCCAGACCGTCACTTATGCAACAAAAATGGTTATGATTCAATGTTGTCTGATTTAAAGCATTCACATGAGTAAAAGTATACCAAAACTGCAATTCATACTTCAGATCCAGTGATAAAAGCAAGCGGAAGACTAAACAAGATATATATCACTGTATGGAAAAACAAAGTAATCTCAACTGTCTCCAAAGTATGACTACATCTCTGAGTCTCATATACATGTACATAACAAAAGAATAATGTTCAAAAAGAAAAGTCCCACTGATGTCCCCTCGATCCAGGTCACCTACGGGAAGCCGTCATGATACTGCATATACGAGAACTCATCCTGGTCCTCGTCATCATCTAGCTCCACCTCCTGGATCTCATCGTCACCTGCAACTACAACAGGGTCTGGTGGGTGTTGCAAACACCATCCCGTAACGTGGGAATGAGTGATCAACTCAGTGGAATCATAGAGCAAAGATTAGCATGTTCACAATTCAATCACGCGATAATAGTAAAGCAGTAAATCAGACAAGTCCTAAAACTGTTGTTAATGCAAGATGATATGACGTGATGTATGCCCTCACCGACGATCACCCTCATACGGCAACATCTTACGACCGCGGCATGCCACACTCCCTAGAGTGCTCCACATCTTCCAGGCACATGCAATGCTATGGTGATATGATTACCAAGTTATTATTAGTCCATTCAAGTAGCAGGATTGGGAAACTAAGGTACCTCCCTTGTATCAATCCCAACACGGATCCTGTCTAGGGTCGTCACTCCTAGTAATCTCATACGATGTACATTTCGTAGGTCACTGCAAGGGCTGCCAGGGCTGTTGCTCGCACTCGTTGCACCGCTCCCCCATCACCTTATCAATACAGGCCTACTGTACTCTACTGCACGGAAGGGTCGTCGCCTCCCGTGAACTCAGAATACGCTCGCGGTCACTACAAAGGGCTCGTCGCCTGATCAGTGTAGGCCGACAGCTAGAATATAGTGTCCCATACCACCATAATCTGCTCACGAGTCAAGGTGCTCATTGGTCACTACGGGGAGGTTTGTGGCCCCAGCGTAGGCCGACAGCTCGACCACGGTGTCCCATACCACCATGCCCGGCTCATGAGTCTTCGTGGATCAAGGTACCACGGTTAATAGGGTTTACAATGGTAAGTTCAGTACCCTAGGTTCAAGCAGTTATGATACATACAAGGTGAACAAGCATCGGCCAGTCGGGTTACTTGACGGGCTCGACTAGCGCGATCGCATCTCGAATTGAACGACATGAAGTGCGTAAAACACTTCGCGTGGCCTAACCACTGCCGCCAACTCTCAACACGAATCACATTCATCGACGCGTCGTTCGTGCCTATGACCAGTCAGCCACGAATTCGCTCGGTTACCGACTGCCTGGAATAAGTCAAGTCCCACACATCTATGGAATTACTATACAAGGTATTGGAATTGAAATACATCATGTGAGCATGTTAACACATGTTATAACTTTCAACTTAAGCAAATCTTCAAGGCATACTTCCCATGCATATTCAACTTAAGCAAATCCTCAAGCACATACATTCCATGCATGTAATGAAATCATGCATTTTGTCAACATGTAGAAAATCATTTAGGTCGGCATAATAATTGAAGAATCAATCACAAAGTATCAAATAACATCATTTAGTTCAATACATACTAATACAAGCATTTATACAAACACATGCACTACACACTTAGGTCTACATATAGCATGTCGACCCAAAGTGTGCAACTAGGCGAATCTCTTCGCCAAACTAATTATGCACGCATTCCTAACTTCCTAATGCGACAACAAACCATGTCAATCACATCAGCAAAATATGAATGCAAACAGTACTTCCTACAAATGACTAAAATGCCCTAAATCTCATATTCTTCGTTAGCTTACGAAACGGGAAACGGAGAGCATTTTGTACATGTCAAACGGCGATGCCGTCAAGAATCTACTATTAAACGACATTGAAAGCATTGGGAACCGTCAATCCAAGCGTCTAAAATCCTCACCTAGTGTCTTGTAGACTCGGGAATTGAAGCGGAGTGTATATGCTTCGTCTACGGCGAGTAAGGAGCCTAATACATAAGATCCATAAGCTACATCGCTATGGAAACAAGAAAAACTCAAATCACCAACTATTTAGGGTTTTTACTTACCTAGGATTGCGGTGGAATCGCCGGGAAAGCGGTAGAGGAGTGTTGCTTAAGCATGTGCAACACGTAGCACAAGTGGCGGGAAGAACTCTCCCACTCTCTCACAATCTCTCACTCTTTTTCTCTCTCCCAAGCTAGGGCTTCTCTCAAATTCGGATGGGAGAGAGGAGTGAGGGTTTCAACCCCTTTTATAGCCTAAAACATTCCCAAAATAGGCTTGGGAACAATGTTTACTTGGTGCCTAACCAAATCGGGGCCGTTTCGGTCCAAAAGGGCATTTCTGGAGGTCCCCAGGCCAGATGCGGTCGGACTTAAGCTCATGCATACTAGATCTAGCATACATCCAGTTTTCAGACCGGTTGGGTTCCCAGATCGCACGTGGCGGCCCAGTTTCAGTTTAACGGTCACCGCACCAAGATCAGGCCTATAAGTCCCGTGATATATAATAGATATTTTTCCTGATCCAAGGGTGTAATTTGGCTGTATTCTGACGGTCAGAATGCTCAATACTGATGCGTCAAATTTGTGTGCCAGATTTGAATTTGAAATTCCAACTATGTCCCTATTCACACTCTCTTCGGTCCGGGCTCAATGAAATAGCCTGTGATAATCGGTTTGACTTGATTTTTTGGAATGAGTGTCAAGCCCAGCTAGACGGTCCTAACGGTCTAAGATAGGAGGTATCGGACTTTCAACGTGCGGTCTAGATCCAATACAAAGATTCAAAGTGGTCCAGAGAACAAACCGGCTTAGAGTTTGATCCGAGGCTTTAGAGCATTATAGCACCCTTAGTTCCACTCGCTTCGGGCCTTGTAGAACGTATTTAAAGTGATCAGGGACCATTTCCCAGCTATTCTAACGTTGCACTAGCTAACCTAGTCAAATTTTCCAAAGGAATGAATTCTACGCAAATTCGGGTCGAGTTGGTACTCGAGCCCAAGTATGGATTTTTCACGGGCGTTACACGCCTGCACTAACTCTGGGCCAATCAATATACGCTCACCGACCTCTGCCCAGCAATGCGGTGCGCGACAAGGTCGCCCATACAACGCCTCGTAAGGTGCCATACCGATACTTGCCTGAAAACTGTTGTTGTATGTGAACTCCGCATATACAAGACAGTCAACCCAACTGTCCTTGAAGTCTAATGTGCAAGCTCGCAACATATCCTCTAAGATCTGGTTCACCCGCTCTGTCTATCCGTCTGTCTGTGGGTGGAAGGCAGTACTGAACTTCAACTTCACACCCATAGCCTCTTGAATGCGAATCCAGAAAATAGAAGTGAACCGCGTGTCTCTGTCCGACACGATCTCCAACGGAACTCCATGCAGACGCACAATCTCCCTAATATATAGTCTATCCAGCTCGTCTGCAGATTTCGTGACTCTGATCGGTAGGAAGTGCTCCGACTTCGTCAGACGGCCGACGATCACCCATATGGAATCATGTCCCTTCCTCGTCTTCGGCAGCCCTGAAACGAAATCCATAGAAATGAAATCCCATTTCCACTCTGTGATCGGCATAGGCTGCAAGAGTCCATGTGGTCGGTGATGCTCTGCCTTCACCTGCTGGCAAGTGAGACAACGGGACACGAACTCTGCTATGTGGGTCTTCATACCTTCCCACCAATAGGTCCTCTTCACGTCGCGACACATCTTCGTACTGCCTGGATGCATCACGAGTCTGGTACAATGCGCAGCCTCGAGAATCTCTCGTCTCAAGTCAGGGATATCTGGGACGCATAGGCGGCCACGATAACGTAAGCCCCCATCCATGCCAACTCACCACTCGGCGTCCACATCATCACTGGTCTGCTCTCGAAGCTCAATCAGATGCGCATCATCCCTCTGTGCCTCGATGACCCAGTCATCGATCTGAGATCGCACCTGCACATGTGCGATGAACTCATACGGCTCCTCTACAGTGAGTTTCTGCTCAAAGTCTCTCAAAAACTCAACCATATCTCACTCGACAACCATCAGCGGAGCCGCAAACTCTATCGCCTTCTTGTGGCTCAACGCGTCAGCCACAAGATTCGCCTTCCCAGGATGGTAAGAGACTTCGAACTCGAAGTCCTTCAACGTCTCCATCCATCGCCATTGCCTCATATTCATGTCTCGCTGCGTAAATATGTACTTGAGGCTCTTGTGGTCGCAAAAGAGCTCGAACTCCTCTCCATAGAGGTAATGTCTCCAGAGTCTTAGTACGAATATGACGGCTGCCAACTCTAGGTCATGTGTAGGGTAATTCTCCTCGTGCTTCCTTAATTGTCTCGAGGCATACGAAATTACCCTGTCCTTCTGCATAAGGACACAACCCAGACCAACGCTAGATGCGTCAGTGTATATAGTATATCTAACCCCTTGCTCTGGCAATACTAGCACAGGGGCGGACGTAAGCCTGTCCTTCAGCTCCTGAAAAGATGACTCCGCCTTGTCATTCCAGGCGAACTTCACGTCCTTCTGTGTCAACTGAGATAGAGGTCTCGCGATCTTCGAGAAATCCCTAATGAAGCGTCGATAATAGCCAGCGAGACCCAAGAAACTCCTCACCTCAGTGACAGAACCAGGCTGCTCCCAGTCCTGAACTGCAGCTACCTTAGAGATGTCAACTGTCATGCTATCCTTGGACACCACGTGTCCTAGGAACTTCAC
Organism: Magnolia kwangsiensis; assembly: GCA_037074715.1. NCBI lineage: Eukaryota > Viridiplantae > Streptophyta > Magnoliopsida > Magnoliales > Magnoliaceae > Magnolia > Magnolia kwangsiensis. The sequence goes on from CM073576.1 coordinate 122,728,562, forward strand.
TTCCTGCTTCCAGAAGTCGTACTTCTTGTACTGTGCGAACAACTGATGCTGTTTGAGCATATCTAGGACCAAGAGCAAGTGCTCCTCATGCTCCTCTCGACTCCTGCAGTATACCAAAATTTTGTCAATGAACACAACGACAAATCGATAGAGGAAAGGCCAAAATACCCGGTTCATCAGATCTATGAACATGGTTGGTGCATTCTGAGACCGAACGACATCACAAGGAACTTGTAGTGGCCAAAGCTAGTCCTGAATGTTGTCTTCTGCACGTCCTCATCCCTGACGCGCAACTGATGATATCCTGACTGAAGATCAATCTTCGAGAAGTACTGCGCTCCCCTCAACTGATCAAACAAGTCATCGATCCTAGGTAAAGGGTACTTGTTCTTCACCGTGATCTGGTTCAGCCTGCGATAATTAATACACAATCGCATCGAACCATCCTTCTTCCTTACAAACAAGACTGGTGCTCCCCAAGGAGACACACTAGGTCGAATAAGGCTAAGCTCCAACAGACCGTCAATCTGCGTCCTCAACTCCTCCATCTCACATGGTGCCATGCGATACGTCGGCAGCGAGACGGGCGTGGAACCAGGCACCAGATCGATAGTGAAATCAATCTCTCATCGAGGCGGTAAACCAGGGATCTTCCTGAACAGATCTCCAAAATCGTAAACGACTGGCGTATGCTCAAGCATCTGGGCACCAGCGTCCCATAGTAAAGTAGCGTAGCTAAGTATGCGGAAGGGGAGATTTACCCGCACTGGGAATGTGAAGGATGCGCCCTCTGGCTCGTAGGCAGTCACTATACGAGTCTCGCAGTCAATCTCGGCCCTCGCTGCAGTCAACCAGTCCATGCCAAGAATGACGTCGAGATAAACAAGAGAGGGGTCGACGACAAGATCAAGAGCCATCGTCTTACCCTCAAGATCCACCAAACAACCCTCACACATCAGGGTGACATCTGTAAAGGACCCATGAGCTGTATAAACTCATACCCCATCCATCCTAATAGTCGGTAGCCCAATGCACCTGACTATGGCATGTGATATCAATAAAATCGTGGATCCTGTATCCACCATCACAAGAATAGGAATACTTCCGATGTGGGCAGTGACCTCAAAGGCCAAGTGCTGAGAAGTCTCTGTCGCAGCTGCCTCAGCTGTCAAGGCATGCACCCGTTCCTACTGTGGCCGGTTCGACCGTTGTGCCATGGGCCGTAGAGGTGGCCTGAACTGCGATACGGGAGGTCTGAAGGAAGGGTGCGCAGGAGCCAACCGTAAAGACGGTGCTGATATAGCCTGTGGGCATGTACGGTCGATCTTCTGCGGCGGCGAGAAGCCACTGTCCCGCATCCGAGCAAAATAACTCTGTGCTAAATGGCCCGATCTCCCACAATATGTACATGATAAATCGGGGCGCCGCAACGGTGGTACTGGCACTGTAGCCCTAAAAGGAGGGTTTGCGCAATGCCTCTTGCCCACAAAGGGCCTGTCCTACAACTCTGGTCGTGGCCTAGGAGCAATAAGGCTACGAGATCTCATAAGTCGATCCACATCCTGCTTTGCCCGCATGGACATGTGAATCAGCTCTGCGTAGGAGGGAATGCTCACGCAACACATCTTCGACCGAATATCCGGTCGCAAACCCTCTGAAAAGTGCCGTATGCGCATTTGCTCATCTGCCAGTATAGTCGGGACGTATCTTCCCAACTAAGTGAACCTATGCTCATACTCAGTGACCGTCATGCCTCCCTGTCTGAGGTGCAGAAACTCATTCTCCCGATCATGCCTATACGTCTGGGGATAGTATTTCTCGTGGAAGCGGAACTCGAACGCTACCTAGGTCCATATGTAATCAGCGGCAACGGTCCACAACACACTGTTCCACCATAAGCTGGCCTCCCGTTCGAACAAGAACGTAGCCAACTCGACCTGCTCAGCCTCTGAACAATGCAGTATCCGTAGTATCTTCGACACATGGTCGAGCCAATACTCGGCCTCCTCGGGTCTATGAGAACCCGTAAAAGTGGGAGGCCGTAAGCGCTGGAATCGCTCTAACAAGCCCCGTGTGTCTGCGGCATTCCCCGCAGGGTAAGCAGGTGGTACAGGATGAACCATGCCCTCATCCTGAGCATATGTATCGGCATCCTCAGCTGGATGCACAGGTGGTGCAGGTGGAGTCACACTCCCACCCTGGGCTAGAGCCCCCACAATAATAGTCAGGAGCTGCTGCTGCATCATAGTCATCATCTGCTCAAATCTATCCGGAGGTGGAGCAGGCTGTGGCATGTACTGCGTCGAAGAAGACGCACGGTACTGCTCTCTAACGGGCGGTGTGAAAGGCGGTGGTCCAACTGCAGGACCAGTAGTAGGCTGAGACGTGCGTGTTGTCTCAGGAATCGGGCCTACAGCAGGGTCCGCATGAGCATCAGATTGAGAAGGAGCCTGATCCATAGGCTCACCCAAAGTAAGCCGAGCTGTGCTCCGTGTAGCCTTCGTCGGCATTCCCTATATTCAAAATAGGGCGCAACCTTGTCAGTCTCAATAACACAACCACACCACAATAATTCACATAAAGAGTCAAGGCATTCCATGCATTTCATTTAATCAAAATTATCACAATACAAGGGATATCTCCTTACAAGCATCATGACAAGAAGTACATGGGAACTAAGACAGTTAAAGTTACAACAGCAACATAAGAAAACTACTAGCCTTATCAGGCTTACACAACATAAAGCAGGAAACGACTAACTGCTACCAACAACATCTAAGATCTCATCGCTAGTCTGAGTCGGGTGACGGAGGAGGAGCACCCTTATCCTTCAAGCAGCACAGGATCGCCTTCAAGGTGCGAGTCACCCTGCCAAATTTCCTCTTCATAACGGCCTTGGTATCCTCGACCTCAGCCCGAAGTTCCTAAACTTCCCTTCGCAAGGTGACCTGGCTCTCCTCAATTCGGGCAATGTGATCATCACCAGTAGCCTGAGCAGAAAGAGGAGGGCTCTCATCTGTATCCTGAGCCTCCTCTTCTATCTCTTCCTGGACTTCTTCCTCAACTTCTGCTCCAGGTTCTCCCTCACTTGGATCCTCTTCATCAAAATCGTCCTCGTTATCCTCCTCAAGCTGAGTCTCACGGTACTGAGACCCAATCTTCATCTTGACCATGGTAGACTCATCAATGCAGTAAATCAGAACTGGCAACTCCAGCCCAAGTCTGTAAGCAAACTCAAGCGCGATCTTGCATATAAGTCGACCAAAAGGAAGCGACTCAGACGTTTTTCTTAATTTCGCTATGAGGATAATCTATCGCAATACGAAAGTGGCCATACACACATTTTCTCCCTGGGCCACCTGATACAAGAAATCAACCATAAGGCGCGTACATTCAATGCGCTTTGTCGACCTGGGATACACGTTGAACGTGCAAATGTGGTGCAGCAGGCGCAAATCATCAGACATATGAGACGCCTTGAGGCTATTGTTAGGCTATCATGGAACCAGTCTACCACATAGAAACCTGGTACGGCGATCTCGCTCACGCTTACTCCTCAAATTCTTTGCACTGGGATGAACATCACCAAGGGGCACGTTCAGAAGTCGCGCTATCAACCGAACATCGATCGTAGCCATCCGGTCTCTACCAAAAGGAATCTTGAACTGCAATGGCTCCAATGTAGGACTCTAGATACGAGCGTAGAAGGCACGAACGGTGCTCACATTAGCACGAGAACGAGCTTTAAATAGTGGACCCTAATGTGCAGCTTTAATGCGCTCGAATAACCGAAATTCACTGAAGAGTCGTCCTTCCACGTCCGTCTCAAATAACACCTTACGGTCAGTATATTCACCGTGAGGCATCTCTGCTAATATCACTCGCCTAAGTTGAGTATGGGGATCCAAATCCCGCTTTGTATGGAACTCTCGGGCTGTGCTTGGACTTGCGGTGGCGCTTGAGCTAGCGGTGCCACCCCTCGGTCTTCTTGATTGCGCAGGGCGACTAGGCTTAGCCTCATCCACTGCGGTCTTTCTCTTTCCCATCAAAGAGAGGATGGTGGAGAAAGATAAAAGACCCAAAATGACTTCAACAAAAGCTATAAAAAATGGGAGAAATGTAAAGAAATGATTGCCCAAACTGAAAAAAGGAGATCTAGGTGTTGTACAGGGATGCTTCAAGCTCCCCTAGGATGGATTTCCAAAAAGAAAAAAGAAGAAAAAAGGGAAATGGAGCTCCTCACGATTTCAGCACATTTTGGGGTTGTAGGAGCTCCAACGGACGAGATTTACAAGAGGAGGAGTTGCAAACTGTAATGGAGTGATGGAATGGATTCGATTTCAGCAAGAAATGGGTTTGAGAAGGATTTAGAGAAACGATTTGAGAGGGGGCAGCAAGAAAATGTGAGAAGGAGCTTGAAAAGGGGGCTGTTGTGAAGAAAGTACCCTTTTTAGGGGTTTTCTATGGACGGACCACACATGGGAGGGGTGTACTACCCAAAATAACTCGTGCGCCCGAGTTTCACATCAAGTGGGGCCCACCGGACGGCGATGGCATCGCTGGCCATCTCACAAGGTGGCCAGTGGGACCACATGGGTCGGGTCCCCCCTGGCCTAGGGACCTCAAAAATATATGGGCCCCACCTTAGTTCATTCTAGATTGCCCTAGGGAGGCCCAAACATCCATTCAGAGATAATTTATAAACTTAAATGTATTCCCCTATCATGCAGCATATTATTTTGGGGTAGAAGGAGCTAATACATCCATCTAGCTTATTAGTTGCTAAATATTACAAACTTAGAATGGCCTAATGGCCAGTTTTTATAAACTTTTACTATTCACTGTAAAATTTTGTTGAAGTATGATTTCATATCATTTTTACATTAGGATCAATGCCTAACATGAAAATAATAAGAAATAATTGAAGAATGGAGTGGTGAGAGGAAGAATTTTGAAGAATTTAGGTGAAACGGGATTTTTAAGCCCTAGCGATTGAATGTAAGGGTTGTGGTTGTCCCACAGCCCAAGGATTTACATTTACGGGTTTAGAACCGTTCAAAGAACATCTCAACCCACGTACCTACAACCTAGGAGCTACTTAGGCCGCTTCACGCGACCCTTGATGCGTTACGGACTCGATCGCGAGATCGATACGAATAGACTTCGCCTATTGGCGAATCTGCGATCCTATAAGTGTTTCTAGACCTTTCTCGCACCCAAAAAAGTCAAAGAAAGTGACAGCGTACGTCGCGTGACCATAACCCAGGCCTGGTATAATCTCATTCATGCTCTGATACCAACTTGTAAACCCTAAAAATCGGGGGTCGTGTATAAACTCAACTCCCGAGTTCCAGACCGTCACTTATGCAACAAAAATGATTATGATTCAATGTTGTCTGAGTTAAAGCATTCACATGAGTAAAAGTATACCAAAATTGTAATTCATACTCCAGATCTAGTGATAAAAGTAAGCGGAAGACTAAAGAATATATATATCACTGTATGGAAAACAAAGTAGATCTCGACTGTCTCCAAAGTATGAATACATCTCTGAGTTTCATATGCATGTAAATAAGCAAAATCAAATGTAAAAATAGTCCCACTGAGAAGTCCCGCCAATCCAGGCCACCTAAGCAAAGCCGTCGTGGTACTGCATATATGAGAACTCGTCCTGGTCCTCATCAAAGTCCGGCTCTGCCTCCTGAATCGCCGCCTCACCTGCATCTAAGACAGGGTCTAGTGGGTGTTTCAAACACCATCCTGAAATGTGGGAGTGAGTAGCTAACTCAGTGGAATAATAGAGCAAGGATTAGTATGTTCTCAAATCAATCATACGATAATAATAAAGCAGTAAATCAAACAATCCTAATATTGTTGTTAATGCAATATGACATGACATGATGGATGCCCTCACCGACGATCTCCCTCATACGACACCATCTTACGCCCGCGGCATGCTTTCATCCCACAGTGCTCCACATCTTCCAGGCTCATGCAATGTGATGGTGATATGATTACCGAGTTATTATTAGTCCATTCAAACAGCAGGATTGGGAAACTAAGGTACTTCCCTTATATCAATCCTAACATAGATCCTGTCTAGGGTCGTCACTCCTAGTAATCTCATACGATGTATATTTTTGTAGGTCGCTGCAAGGGCTGCCAGGGCTGTTGCTCACACTCGTTGCACCGCTCCCCCATCACCTTATCAATATAGGCCTACTGTACTCTCACTGCTACGGAAGGGTCGTCGCCTCCCGTAGACTCAGAATACACTCGCGGTCACTACAAAGGACTCGTCGCCTGATCAATGTAGGCTGACAGTAAGAATATAGTGTCTCATACTACCATAATCTGCTCACGAGTCATAGGTGCTCACTGGTCACTACGCGGAGGTTTGTGGCCCTAGCGTAAGCCGACAACTCGACCACGGTATCCCATACCACCATGCCCGGCTCATGAGTCTTTGTGGATCAAGGTACCATGGTTGACAGGGTTTACAATGGTAAGTTCAGTACCCTAGGTTCAAGCAGTTATGACTCATACAGGGTGAACATACAACGGCCAGTCGGGTTACTTGACGGGCTCGACTAGCACGAGCGCATCTCAAGTTGAACGATATGAAGTGTGTAAAATACCTCGTGTGGCCTAACCACTGCCGCCAACTTCAAAACACGGCTCGCGTTCATCGACGCGTCGTTCGTGGCAAAGATAAGTCAACCACGACTTTACTCAGTTGCTGACTGCCTGGACTAGGTATAGTCCCAAACAATTATGAATCCACATCAGCAATCATGTAAGAGTAATGGAAATGAAATACAACAATGTGAGCATGTTAACACATATTATAACATACAACTTAAGTAAAACATCTAACACATGCATTTCATACATATAATGAAATCATGCATATAGGTAACATGTAGAAAATCATTTACATCAACATATTAATTGAGAATTCAATCTCAAACTAATTCATAACACTATTTAATTCAATACATACTAATACAAACATTTATACAAACACTTAGACTACACACTTAAGTCTACATATAGTATGTCGACTCAAAGTGCATATTTAGGCGAATCTCTTCGCCAAACTAATTATGCACGCATTCCTAGTATCCTAATACGACAAGAAGCCATGCCAATCACATCAGCAAAATATGGATGAAAACAGTATTTCCTACAAATGACTAAAATGCCCTAAATCTCATATTTTTTGTCTGCTTACGAAACAGGAAACAGACGGCATGTTGTACATGTCAAACGGCGTTGCTGTCGATAATCTACTATTAAACGACATTGAAAGCATTGGAAACAGTCAATCAAAGTGTCTAAAATCTGCACCTTTTCTCCTAGAAGCGTATCAATTCGAACGGAGCGTATACGCTTCGTCTACGGCAAATAGGCAACCTAATACACAAGATCCATAGGCTAACGTGCTAAGGAAACGACGGAACAACAAATTAGCAAGTATTTAGGGTATTTGCTTACCTAGAATCGCGGCAAAATCGCCGAGAAAGTGATTGAGGTGCGTTGCTTAAGCACGTGCAATACAAGGCACAAGCAGCAGGAAATTCTCTTCCATTCTCTCACAAACTCTCACTTTCTCTCTCACTCTTGCTAGGATTTTTAGCAAATTCGGATGGGTGAGAGGAGTGAGAGTTTAAGCCCCTTTTATAACCTAATTCTCGCCCAAAATAGGCTTGGGAACAATGTTTACTTGATACCTAACCAAATCGGGGCTGTTTCGGTCCAAAAGGACATTTCTGATGGTCCCCTGGCCGAACGCGATCGGACTTAAGTTCATGCATGTCGGATGTCGCTCACATCCCATTTTCAGACCAATAGTGTTCGTAGATCGCACGTGATGGTCCAGTTTCAGTTCAGCGGTCACCGCACGTAGATCAGGTCTGCAAGTCTCATGATATGAAATAGAAATTTTTTCTGATCCAAGGGTGTAATTTGGCTGAATTCTGACGGTCAGAACGCTTAATAATAACGTATCAAGTCGTGTGTCAGATTTGAATTTCAAATTCTAAATCTAACCCTATTCTCACTCTCTTCACTCCAGGCTCAATGAAATAGCCTGTGAATGTCGGTTGGACTTAATATTCGAAATGATTGCCAAGTCCATCTAGGCGGTTATAACGGTCTAAGATTGTAGGTATCGAACTTTCGATGTGCAGTCTAGATCCAATACAAAGTTTCAAAGATGTCCAGAGAACAAAACGGTTTAGAGTTTGATCCGAGGTTTTAGAGTATTATAGCGTCATTGGTTCTACTCGCTTTGGGTCTTGTAGAACGTATTTAAAATGATCAGGGACTATTTCCCAGCTACTCTAGCGTTGTGCTAGCTAACTTACACTTATTTTCTAAAGGAATTAATCCTACGCGATTTTTAGTCGAGTTGGTACTCGAGTCCAAGTACTGATTTTTCCAGGGCGTTACAGGATCCCTCCTTTATGCATGTTCTGATTGACGGGATTACAGGGAGGTTGATTAGATGCCTTGACACTTGTCATTTTATATTTTTAGAGAACTCATGTATATTCTTTTTGTTTACTTTTGGAGTATACATGTATGTATATAACCTGGTAACATGTTCACACTCTGGAGACATACAACAGTTTATATATGTTATACATACTATCACAGTCTTTCGCTTGTTAATTTAACTATCTCTGGAGTACGATATGTTATTTTGGCTTAATCCTAATCTTGTTTAATGCCTGTTTACTGACAACATGCATCTAATATTATCTATGTTGCATAAATAATATTTTAGAACTCGGGAGTTGGGTTTTTACTCGACCCCCGATTTTTAGGGTGTTACAAATGGTATTAGAGCGTGATTTTGATTAAACCGGGCCTGGGTTATGGACACGCGACGTACGCTATCGCTCCTTTAACTTAGGTGGGTGCGAAAGGATCTAGAAACACTCATAGGATCGCAGTTTCGCCAATAGGTGAAGTCTACTCAAACCGTTCGTTTGATCGAGTCCGTAACATATCTTTGGTCGCATGAAGCGACCTAAGTAGCTCATAGGTTGTAAGTAGGCAGGTTTGGAATGATCCTAGGAGAATTTTAAACCCTAAAATGCATGTCTTTGGGTTGTAAGGCAACCACAACCCTTACATTTAATCGCTAGGCCTTAAAAACCCCGTTTCACTCAATTCCTTCAGAATCTTTCCTCTTACCACCCCATTCTTCATTTTTTTCTCAGTATTTTCACATTAGGCATAAATACTAATGTGCAAATGATATAAAATTATACTTCGACAAAATTTTAAAATGAATAGTAAAAATACGTGAAAATTGGCCTTTTGGCCATTCCAACTTTAAAATCTTTTGTAACTAATGAGTTAGTTGGATGGATTAGCTCCTCCTACCCTAAAATCATATTCTACATGATGGGTAAAAGTATTTTGGTTTACAGCTTGGCCCCGGAATGCCCCAGAGGAAAGTTTGGGCCTCCCTAGGTCAAAATATAATGAACTAGGGTGGGGCCCATATATATCTGTTACTCCAGGGCAGGGGGGACCCATCCCACCAGGCCAGACCGACCGGATCCACCATTAGCCGATGATTCCATCGCTGATCCGGCGATGGATCGCCGTACAATGGGCCCCACACGACTTGAAAATCGGGCGCACGTGGTTTTTGGGGTAGGGCACCCTTCCCATATAGGGTTCATCCGTCGAAACCCCCAAAAACATGTACTCCCTTCACAAAAAAGTCCCTCCAAGCCTCCGTTTTCAATTTTCTTGCTATCCTCTCTCAAACCGCAGCTCCAATCCTCTCCCAATCCCATTTCTTGCTAAAAACAATCCCATTCCATCCCTCCATCATGATTTGTAACCCCCTCCCTTTCAAATCTCATCCGTTGAAGCTCCCACAACCTCCAATCGAGGCTGAAATTATGTGGAGCTCCATTCCCCTTTATAGTTCTCTTTTCCCTTTGAAAATCCATCCTTTGGGAGTTTGATGCATCCCTCTATAGGGCCTAGATTTGTTTCAGTCCATTTGGACAACCATTTCTCCGCATTTCCTCAACTTTCCATGGCTATTGTTAAGGCTGTTTTAGCCTTTTTTCTCTCTTTCCACCATCCTCCCTCTCATGTCCCTATTATTTGAGCCTTTACACTCTTTTAGTCTCAAAATCGTGCAACACTCAATCCTATTTCTCCATTTTCTTTGCTTAAGGAATACTGAAAATATATGGCCGAGAGAGCTCTAGTGAGCAACAGACAGTATTAGACTCGACAGTGTTAAAGAAGGTAAGTCGGGACTGTGGTAGAGTCCTTTGGTAGAATTAGGCATCTGTGTCGTTGTCTTGTAGATTGTTTGATTACCATTTTGAGATTTCCGTGTTTTGTTGTTGTTAGGTTTAGTGAAGTCAGAGGTAGAAAATGTGTTTGTGTTAGTGGTTTGGCCTTAGTATAGCCGAATGCGTTCCTGTCATAATCCATGTGGAAATTTATTCCATGTATTGTGACAAATTTTGTTGAATGGAGTGCATGGCGTTTCGTTTGCTGTAAGATATTGTCCCTAGATTGGGTGTATCCTATAGTTTCCATTGTCATGTTGTAAATCCTGGGATTAAGCCTACAAAATTAGTTTTTATCCCACCCCACCCTCCTACCAAGCATGCCACACCCAATCCCGACGTGAGATTAGGAATGCAGTTCCATTTAATGCAACTTAATGCTACTGGCCATATAGGCCCTTGGCGTTTTGGACCTAGAGTTAAGTACTCCTGGATTTGAAGGATCTGACAATATAGGAAATCCAATTCCATTTAGATAATCTTGACCCTAAGCGATAGAGCAATTCCCTGTATTAGTAATGGTATGAAACCATTTAGCGCATAAACTTAGGCTTTGGATTATAGTTACTGAGTTACAGACTAGGCTACTAGTTACCTTAAGTAGTGTAAAGCCTGTATATGCTAAGGAATTGTAGGTTAGATTTGGTTGAAGTAGAACCTTATTCCTTCGATAGATCCCCTTATTACTTATAGACTTCTATTGTAACCCATAGGAAAGTGGTTTTAACTTAGAACCATTACTCTCAGGGAAAAATTATAAATCCCTCAGATTGAACTTAGAATGAACTAGCACGCCCCTTAGAATTGCCTTCCTCAAGGGCTTATTGCATTCGGAAACGCGGAGTAAAGAAACTATATATGTAAGCGAAGTATTCGCGGTTTGAATCGAATTCTTAATCCTAGTGGTTATCAATAAATCTAATACTCTGATCAAGCAGAAGATCGGCATCGAATCGAATTAAGAACTGATACAATGAATTTTCTATCCTGATTAGACAGAAGGTTCAATGTATCCGGCTCAGACCCACTATACAACCTTGCTTCTATGATGGCCCAACCACCTACTACCAAATGTGATCACATTGCCTTTGGAAAATGGCGAGGACTTAAAGCCAGTAGAGAATTAGACATCTTGCCACCAACTCATACCTGCCCCTGAACTCAACCACAATAGAGATTAGGCTCATTTCTATCACCATAGATACAAATGCCATAGAATGCATCATTAGCAAAGGAAAACCACTGTAATGAGAGGTTGTTTCCCAATTCATGTCAAGGATATCCCCTAAGTTGCACCTCGTTCCGATATATGGAGCGATGCAAAGATTCTTGAACTTTAAGTAGAACCAAGTTTTAAGGGGGGTAGAACGTATTGAGTCCAATCCAATTAGGTCAGCCAATGCAACTGTTCGATCAGAGTGGCGCAGCAGAAGCGTGGTTGGCCTCTTCCCTACTGGCCCAGGATCAAAACATTTGATTTAGGTTATACGTACGGTTAGGTCATTAAATAGGATTGACTCTTCCTTAGAATGTCAATACTGAAGTCTTACTAGATACTCCTTACCCTTCTCCAATTTTGGGGATGAAATTGTGTTTTAAGGGGGTTGGATTGTAAGACCCGAATTTTTCTGTCAACCTGGGATTAGACGTCCTTAGGCAATGGGTCTACCAAAACACCTTGGTAACCGCTCAGAACCCAATTCCATAACCAAATAAATCACTTAGGATTAATTCCTTTAGAAATTAAGCGTAAGGTAGCTAGCGCTATGCTAGAGTAGCTGTGAAATTGTCCCTGACTGCTTTAAATACGTTCTACAAGACCCAAAACTTGTACAATCAATGGTGCTATAATACCCTGAAACCTAGGATCAAACTCTAAACCCATTTAATCTCAGGAACCCTTTGAAACTTTGTATTGGATCTAGACCGCGCGTCGAAAGTTCAATACCTACAATCTTAGACAATTATGACCGCCTTGTTGGACTTGACAATCGTTTCAAAAATTAAGGCCAACCGACGTTCAGAGGCGATTTCATTGAGCCTAGAGTGAAGAAAGTGAGAAAAGGGTTAAGTTTGGAAATTTTAATCCAAATCTGGCACGTGACTTGGCGCGTTATTAGTAAGCGTTCTGACCGTCAGAATTCAGCCAAATTACACCCTCGGATCAGGAAAAATTTCTCTTTCATATCATGAGACTTGTAGACCTGATCTAGGTGCGGTGACCACTGAACTGAAATTGGACCGCCACGTGCGATCTGTGAACTCTTTCGGTCTGAAAACTTGATGTGTGCTAGATCCAGTATGCCTGAGCTTAAGTCCGATCGCGTTCAGCCAGGGGACCTCCAGAAATGCTCTTTTGGACCAGAACAACCCCGATTTGGTTATAACCCAAGTAAACCTTGTTCCCAAGTCTATTTTGGGAAGGTTTTGGGCTATATAAGTGCCTTAAACCCTCTCATTTCTCTGTCATCCGAATTTGGTTAAAACTCTAGATAGAGAGAGAGAAAAAGTGAGAGTTTGTGAGAGAGTGTGGGAGAGATCTTCCTGCCACTTGCTGCTGCTGCTACACGTGCTAAAGCAGCGCACTCCAATCACTTTTCCGGTGATTCCAACGCACTTCTAGATAAGGAAAACCCTAACCACTTGCTGATTTGGAGATTTCTTCAATTCAAATAGCAAAGTAGTTGATGTACATGTGCATTAGGTCGCCTGTACGCCGTTGACGAAGCGTATAAGCTCCGTTCGAAACGATACACATATAAAGTGAAAGGTGCGGATTTTATACGCTTTGATTGGCTGTTTTCAATGCTTTCAGTGTCATTTAATAGTAGATTATCGACGGCAACGCCATTTGACATGTACAACATGCTGTCCGTTTCCTGTTTCGTAAACGTAAGGAAAAATATGAGATTTAGGGCATTTTAGTCATTTATAGGAAATACTGTATACATCCATATTTTGCTGAAATGGTTGACATGACTTTTGGTCGCATTAGGATATTAGGAATGTGTGCATAATTGGTTTGGCGAAGAGATTCGCCCAAAGGTGCACTTTGAGTCGACATACACTATGTAGACTTAAGTGTGTAGACTAAGTATTTGTATGAATGTTTGTATTAGTATGTATTGAGTATATGGTGTTATGAAATAGTTTTGAGATTGAATTCTCAAGTAGTATGCTGATGTAAATGATTTCCATCATGTTGGCAATATATAGGGATTACATTGTATGTATAAAATGCATGTGTTGAATGAATTGCTTAAGTTGTATGTTATAACATGTGATAACATGCTTTTATTGTTGTATTGCATTTCAATTACTCTTACATGATTATTGATGCTGATTTATAAATGTTTGGGACTATGCTTAGTCCAGACAGTCGGTAACAGAGTAAATTCGTGGTTGGCTTCTATTGGCCACGAAGGACGCGTCGATGAACGCGAGTCGTGTCTTGGGTTGGCGGCAGTGGTTAGGCCACATGAAGTGTTTCATGCACTTCATGTCGCTCAGTTTGAGATGTGCTCGTACTATTCGAGCCCGTCAAGTAACCCGACTGGCTATTGTATGTTCACCATGTACGTGTCATAACTGCTTGAACCTAGGGTACTGAACTTACCATTGGAAACCCTGTCAACCATGGTACCTTGATCCATAAAGATTCATGAACCGGGCGTGGTGGTATGGGACACCGTGGTCGACCTGTCGGCCTACACTGGGGCCACAAACCTCCCTATAGTGACCAGTGAGCACCCTACTCTGAGCAGATTATGGTGGTATGGGACACTATATTCTTGTTGTCGGCCTACACTGATCAGGTGACGAGCCCTTTGTAGTGACCTTGAGTTTATCCTGACACCGCATGGGCGCGACGAGTCCTGATGCGGTCTTAAGGATAATTATGCCTGTATTGATAAGGTGATGGGGGAGCGGTGCAACGAGTGCGAGTAACAGCCTTGGCAGCCCTTGCAGCGACCTACAAATATAACATCGTATGAGATTACTAGGAGTGACGACCCTAGACAGGATCTGTGTTGGGATTGATATAAGGAAGGTACCTTAGTTTCCCAATCCTGCTGTATGAAAAGGACTAATAACTACTTGGTAATTATATCTATATCACATTGCATGTTCCTGGAAGATGTGGAGCACTGTGGGAAGAAAGCATGCCGCGGGCGTAAGATGGTGCCGTATGAGGGAGATCGTCGGTGAGGGCATCCATCATGTCATGTCATATTGCATTAACAACAGTATTTAAGAATGTTTGATTTATTGCTTTACTATTATCGCATGATTGATTTGATAACATGCTAATCTCTACTCTATTATTCCACTAAGTTGATCACTCACTCCTAAGTTACGGGATGGTGTTTTCGGACACCCACTAGTCGCTATTTTGGTTGCAGATGATGGCGCTACTTGAGAAGTGGAGCTGGACTTGATAATGATGAGGAGGATCCCTCCTTTATGCGTGTTCTGATTGACGGGATTACAGGGAGGTTGATTAGATGCCTTGACACTTGTCATTTTATATTTGTAGAGAACTCATGTATATTCTTTTTGTTTACTTTTGGAGTATACATGTATGTATATAACCTGGTAACATGTTCACACTCTGGAGACATACAACAGTTTATATATGTTATACATACAATCACAGTCTTCCGCTTGTTAATTTAACTGTCTCTGGAGTATGATATGTTGTTTTGGCTTAATCCTAATCTTGTTTAATGCGTGTTTACTGACAACATGCATCTAATGTTATCTATGTTGCATAAATAACATTTTGGAACTCGGGAGTTAGGTTTTTACTCGACTCCCGATTTTCAGGGTGTTACATTCTCTAACTAAAGAATAAAACTTGGCTCCTTCTTTTTCTTCTTATCTGACAAAAGATTTCAAAGTTACCAACGCATCCATAAGCAATTCAATGGCTCAGTAGCAAATTGGTGAAGTAAGACATAAAAAAGTTCTTATCACTGCTAAATCACATGCATGACTATCTTCTTGGAGAAAATTGTATAAAAATACAGTACCTGAGTATGGATATAGCAAGGATCAGGTACGGTAGATCCCCTAAATCCAAATTTCATGACAGATACAGCAAGGGATTGGTTAGAACGCATAAGATAATCATGTTATGGATTGCACCATGTTTGATTGATGCTTTCTACCTTGCCTAGAATAGATGAAAGAAAGGCAAAAGGAAAACATTTATATGGTGTCTCTCCTTTCTAGCAGTGGTGTGGTCAATCTAGAAAGGAAGAAACAACAGGTACTTCAGCAATTGCTTCAAATATGTGGAAGAGATCTTTCATAAGCTAAACAGTTGGATCCATCTTCGGCAATGGGTTTTCCTATAGTTTAGAAGTAAAAAGGAGGAATTATTGGGCTGTTGGGTCTTTTTCTTCCTTAATGCCATCTTTAGGGGTGCATGCAATGATCTCTCTTCATCCCACATTGCTTATTCTCATTTTTCCCTCTTTTCAGTGGTTCTAATAAAATTTTCTTGTATTACTGTTCAAAAAAGATAGCCAAGTTTAAATGATGCCCCAACAATATCAAGCAAGCTGGACTTACAACCCAATTGGTAATATTCATTTAAAATTCTAAATAATTGATAGCTCCACAGTTTAAAAACAGAATGGATCTGGATTTCAAGTCTTGTGAAGGAAAGTCTCTTATCCATACCCTATCCTGCTATTTGAGTATCTAACTCAGATACTCCACTTTTGAAGGACTCGCATAACATGGGTAGAAACTATTTATTAAAAAAAAGTCATTTTAAATATTTGAGATACCAATGAGTTAAGATGATTTGTAATAGTGGTGCAAGAACAAAAACTGGGCTGTTAATACAAATTCAAGCAGTAGTGGTTCATTGAATATGCTGAACATTGATTCTAAACCCCATCTGTAAATCTGAGGACCTTGCGTCCACCCAAAAGAAGAAGAAGAAGAAGAAGAAGAAGATACCTTTCCTTTCCCTTATGCTAATTTGGAAAGAGCAGACCAACAAAATAGTCTTTCTTTTCCCTAATGCTCATTTGGAAAGAGCAGACCAACAAAATAGTCTCACAAAAGGAACATGTGCATGCGTAACTTTAAGCAATTCCAATCCAGGTGAATCATTACTTTGAGTAATATAATATTTGATGTTGACAAAAATATTTTTATTTTTTTAGGTAATCCTAGCCTAAATTTATTCTCCTCCTCTAACCAAATGTGGGCCATTGACCATTTTTCTTTTGGGGACTATTAGTTTAGAATTATTATATGGCTAAAAGCAGAACTTATGGGGGTATTTATCGAATCAGTACTGGGTCTATACATAAAATATGTGGCATTTGTAATGTTTTCTAGAGAACTAAGATTGCCTGAAGGATTTGAGCCAAGAATGACAAGGGAAAAGCATGTACATACATTCCTGCTGCTTCTGCTTCTTCTTCTACTGCTTCGGTGACACCTTTAAGAAGCAAGCCTAAAAAGGTAGAAAAAGAAGAAAATGAGGTTAGAAAAGTCTTCACAGGCTATTCTGCATCAACATCAAGCAAACAAAGAACCCGTTGTTTCATAGGTTTCCTGAAGTTGAGAAGCAAACAATAGTTCATAAGACTTTTTAGCTTCTGACTATAGCAGTCATTATGGATACAAATGATAGGAATTTTGGAAATCTTAATACTAGCAGACATACCATTAACCTCGTCCATAATCAACACAGATTTTGGATGCTTTAAGCTGATTCAGAGATAGATAGCATTAGAAAAATGTCAATTATTCTCCGGAACATTAGAATAAGCAGAACAAAGTAAAGACCAACCAATCCATGTTAGAACTCAGAGCTTCTTCTGAGAGAGAGAGAGAGAGAGTTGGTAGCATTTAAATTCCCATTAAGGCAGTTTGCCTCCCTACTCCAACCACATCCTAATGAATGGTGCTCTGATGTCCTCATCAAAATCTTTCCACTAACTTAAAATGTTTTAGCTTTTGGCAAATTAGAAAATACATATGAATAAATCTCCCCTATAATGAAGAAAAAACCCCAAAATTTTTCATATTATCAGCAAACATAACTTTTCAAACAAATGTGGGCATTTCATTTTGGGTCCTTTATTTGGGGTTGGTTTTACATTATTTTTCTAGAAGACTGTGAATCATTAGTGAGAAGTTACATCTAAAAACAACAGTGTTTAGTGCCCAAGAAAGCTGAGGAGATTCAACTCGTCTTAAGAAATGCCAAAGGGGGAATTTAGTTACAAGAAAAGGAAAGAGAAGTTGATAAGAGCACACGAGAAATCAAGTACTCAAAAAGTTGATCTTTTCTTTGAAAGCTAAGAAAATAAGATCATGAAAAATCTTTCAAAACTCAATAAATTCGATCAAGGACTCAAAATGACTTGAAGAAAGAGATATAATAAGATTGTTAAACTAGAAAGTCAATTGAGCGTGGAGAAACTTGGAATTTTATGTTATTAACCTTAGCATTCTAGTTGTATGAGAACATGGTCACTTTGGACTTTTGCTCCCATCAAGTTCATGATGAAAGACCAATAATTATGTTTGTCATACATGAACAGATTGCATAAAAAAAAAAAAAAAAAAAATTTAAAAGCAAACAAAGATGTTCCATAACTCAAATAGTGTTTCTTCTATCAAGATTTGAAACAGGAATTCTCATGACTGCTTGACAGAACTTCAGGCCAACTACCTACATGTAACACCTTGAAAATCGGGGGGTCGAGTATAACTCAACTCCCGAGTTCCAGAACGTCACTTATGCAACAAATATGCTTATGATTTTGATGTTGTCTGAGTTAGTGCATTAACATGAGTAAGATTATACCAAAACTGCAATTCATACTTCAGATGCAGTGATAAAATGCGAGCGGAAGACTGAAAAACATATATATCATTGTACGTAAAACAAAACAATCTCGATCTGTCTCCAAAGTATGAATACATCTCTGAGTCACAATAAACATATACAAACCCAAAAA
Source organism: Magnolia kwangsiensis (assembly GCA_037074715.1). Taxonomy (NCBI): domain Eukaryota; kingdom Viridiplantae; phylum Streptophyta; class Magnoliopsida; order Magnoliales; family Magnoliaceae; genus Magnolia; species Magnolia kwangsiensis. Next base: position 122,746,890 of record CM073576.1, read on the forward strand.
TCAAAATATCATATGGTCCAACTAGCAAGTCCCGCCGATCCAGGCCACCTACGCGAAGCTGTCGGAAAACTGCATGTACGAGAACTTGTCCTGGTCCTCGTCGTAGTCCGGCTCCACATCCTGAATCGCCTCACCACCTGCATCTAAGACAGAGTCTGATAGGTGTTGCAAACACCGTCCCGTAACGTGGGAGTGAGTGATCAACTCAGTGGAATCATAGAGCAAAGATTAGCATGTTATCAAATCAATCACGCGATAATAGTAAAGCAAACAATCAAATAATCCTGGATACTGTTGTTAATGCAAGAATGAAATGACATGATGGATGCCCTCACCGACATACTCCCTCATGCGACACCATCTTACGTCTGCAGCATGCTTTCTTCCCTCAGTGCTCCAAGTCTTCCAAGCACATGCAGTGCGATGTGGAAATGATTACCAAGTTGTTATTAGTCCTTTCATACAACATATTGGGAAACTAAGGTACTTCCCTTATATCAATCCCAACATAGATCCTGTCTAGGGTCGTCACTCCTAGTAGTCTCATATGATGTTATATTTATAGGTCACTGCAGGGGCTGTCAGGGCTGTTGCTTGCACTCGTTGCACCGCTCCCCAATCACCTTATTAATACAGGCCTAATGTACTCTTGTTGCTACGGAAGGGTCGTCGCCTCCCGTAGACTTAGAATACCCTCGAGGTCACTACAAAGGGCTCGTCACTAATCAGTGTAGACCGACAGCTCGAATGTAGTGTCCCATACCACCACAATCGGCTCACGAGTCTAAAGTGCTCACTGGTTACTACGGGGAGGTTTGTGGCCCCATCGTTGGCCGACAGCTCAACCACGGTGTCCCATACCACCATGTCCGGCTCATGAGTCTTTATAGATCAAGGTACCATGGTTAACAGGGTTTCCACTGGTAAGTTCAGTACCCTAGGTTCAAGCATTTATGACCAATACAAGGTGAATAATCAACGGTCAGTCGGGTTGCTTGACGAGCTCGACTAGTACAAGCGTACCTCAAGCTGAACGACATGACGTGCATAAAACACCTCATGTGGCCTAACCACTGCTGCCAACCCAAAGCACGACTCGCGTTCATCGACACGTCCTTCGTGGCGAATAGAAGCCAACCACGAATTCCAATCTGTTACCGACTGCCTGGACTAGAATATAGCCTCAAGCACTTGTAATTCTACAACGGTGATCATGTAAGAATAACAGAAATGAAATACAACAATCCAAGCATGTTAATAACATGTGATGGCATACAACGTAAGCAAATCAGCCAAACACATGTATTCCATATATATAAGGAAATCGATTCAATATCACCACATGGAGGAAAATGATGTACATCATCATATTAATTGAGAATTCAATCTCAAGATTAATCTACAACAACATTTACCCAATACATACTAATACAAACATTTATACAAACACTTAGTCTACACACTTTAGTCTACATAGCGTATGTCGACCCAAAGTGCATGTTAGGGCGAATCTCTTCGCCAAACAGATCATACACGCGTATCTAATATCATAACACGACAAATACACATGGCAATCATTTCAGCAAAATACAGGCGTATACAGTATTTCCTACAAATGCCTAAAATACCCTAAATCTCATATTCTTCGTACGCAGTCGAAATGGAAAACAGACAGCATGTTCTACATGTCAAACGGCGTTCTTGTCTATAATCTTCTATTAAACGACATTGAAATCTTTGAAAACAGTCAATCGAAGCATCTAAAATCCTCACCTTTCGCCGTAGACGAGTATTGATTCGAATAGAAAGTCTACGCTTCGTCAACGGCGTTATGACGACCTATATCACAAGATTAATCAGCTACTTCGCTACTTGTATCTATGGAATCCCTAAAACAGGTATAGGTTAGGGTTTTCTTACTTAGAAATGAGTCGGAATCACCGGAAGAGTGATTAGAATACGGTGATTCGGTACGTGCAAAAGCAGGATCAAGTGGCAGGAAACTTTCCTCACAACTCTCTCACAATCTCTCGCTTTCTCTCTCTTCTCTTTCTAGGGTTTCTTGCAAATTCGGATGGAAGAGATATGAGAGGGTTTAAAGCCCTTATATAGGCTAAAACCTCACTTACATAGACTCTAAACCAAGGTATACTTGGATTATAACCAAATCGGGTCTTTCCCGATCCAAAAGAGCATTTCTGGAGGTCCCTTGGCCAAATGCGGTCAGACTTAAGCTCATGGGTGCCAGATGTTGATCATATTAAGTTTTCAGTCTGGTAGTGTTCCCAGATCGCACGTGGCGGACCAGTTTCAGTTCAGCGGTCACGGAACCTAAATCAGGACTACAAGTTTCATGACATGAAAGAGTAATTTTTCCTAATCCGAGGGTGAAATTTGGCTGAATTCTGACGGTCAGAACGCTTAAAAATAATGCGCAAAGACATGTGCCAGATTTGAATTATTTTTCCAAATCTTTTCCCTTTTCTCACTCTCTTCACTCCGAACCCAGTAAAATAGTGTCAGGATGTCAGTTGGACTTGGTTTTCAAAACGATTGTTAAGTCCAACTAAGCGGTCATAATGGTCTGAGATTGTAGATATTGGACCTTCGACGCGCGGTCTAGATCCAATACAAAGTTACCAAACATGTTCCAGAACAACTGGTTTTAGAGTTGGATCCTAGATTTCAGGGTATTATAGCGTCATTGCTTCTACAAGTTTTAGGTCTTGCAGAACATATTTAAAGCGATCAGTATTGATTTCGCAGCTAATCTAGCGTAGCGCTAGTTAACTTATGCTTAATTTCTAAAGGAATTATTCTTAAGTGATTTCTGATCGAGGTGGTACTGGGTCTTAGTATGGGATTTTTCGAGACGTTACACTACATGACATCAACCCTCCTTTTACCTGGTCTCGGGACAGGCTGGCTGAGAAATAGCTGAGAAGGACATTTGAAATTCCACGAATTTATAACACAGTATTCATGTGACAAACATTTTTTAAATCTTTTTAGTTTCACCAAGATATTCCTAATAATATCGTGAGAAAACCTCAAAATCTAAAATCTCCCCTGAATTCTACTAGCAGAGAAATTACTAAGAATGATATTTATCTCTGTGACAAGGATGTTGAATTTAATTTATTTTTTGTGACAAGGACATTTGATAATTCCACTCATTTATAACCACAATATTCATGTGACAAATGTAATAGATCCATCACATGGATCATACATAACGTGCAGTTTCCTTGGCCAAGAAAAGCAGGTTGGTCCACTAATCAGGTTGAGAACACTTGTGTATATTTAATGCAAACTGTCATTTCTTCTCTCTATTTTGGCCTACCTTATATAATGAGCGGACTAGCCAAATTCTTTAGCCTGGACGACTAACAGTCAGCTTGCATGCCATGTGTCTGTTTTCATATTTTTTTAGTTTTTAACATTGAACATTGCATCATTTGTAGCATTTTCTCTATTAATATTGTTGGCTTTTGGCTGCGGAAACGATTGATAATCTAATGGCCTCAAGTTACAATTGGGCAGAGAATAAAAATGAGAACGAAGGGATACAGAGCTTGGCACCACCACAACAAGAATGTTGTGCATTGTCCAAGTCTCACAGCTCTTCCCCTGAGACATTTCATCAAACACATGTTGTGCATACCTTAAACATTCACAACAAATGATGAATGGCAAGACTATTCTATGTCTACATCCATTGTATACATGGCATACATCTATAGCAACCCAGGCCATCTAGATCATTGGTCCCATTATAGAGTTTAGGAAATCCCATTACAGGTCGAATTTGGGAATTTCTTCCCAAAAGGAAAATCAAAGAGAAATAATGGAATTTATTATGAGAATAAAAACATACAAAACGAGAATTTTAGAAAATGCATTTTTGAGCAAATCATGACACAGACATGCATTAGGCACGAAAACTGAGAAGTTTGGGGGGAAATCTGATACTGGAATGGTACCTGAGACGTGGCAGTCGCTAGGACGCCGGGATGGTAGAGTTGCTGCTTTTGTAGCAACGCCTGCTGCATCAGGGCTTGTTGCTGTTGCTGCTGCTTCAATCTCTGCTGCATTCTCCCAAGCTTCTTGAATGTATTGTTCAAGAAGCCAATGAACAAAAAAGAAAATCTCGGGGCAGGAACCCTAGAAAGGAGCGGCGAATAAGGATTCCAGTTCTTTTACAGAGATTGAAGCTAAGAAAATGAGAAAAAAAAGGAGTAAAATCTACGAATCAGGAGTAGAAACCCTAGGCGAAAAAGCGAAGAAAGAGATCGAGGTCTTGACAGGTTCTTCAAAGATTGAAGAAATCAAAGAGATTTGTAAAAAATTAAATGAAAAAAAAAGGAAGGACAATCGAGGTGTGAAAATCCTAGAGAAAAACCCTAGAAAGAGAATGAAGAACTCTCTTGCTCGCTCCCACAGCAAGTGAGAAAAGGAGTCGGGGAAAAATCATCCATGCGCGCCCATCGAATTTATATTTCAGAATTAGACTTTTAGCCTCGGTTCCATGCAACCGAGGCTAAAAATTAGGCACTTCCGCCCCTCCGATTTCATTTGAAATTTCTTAATTTTTTTCAAAAATTTTAATTATTTAAAAATTCTCAATTTTTAAAAAATTTTCAATTTTTTTCAAGATTTTCAATTTCAAAACTCTTTTTTTTTTTTCAAAAATTTTCAAAATTCTTAATTTTTTTTTAAATCTCAATTTAAAAAAAAAAAAATCATACTTTTCATAATTATCATTTTTTTATTCTTAATTTTTCACAAAAAAAAAATCTTAATTTTTTAAAAGTTCTCAAAAATTTTAAAAATTCTTAGTTCTTAAAAAATTCAAAATTCAAATCTTTTTCAAAAATCTCAATTTTTTTTTAAAATTCTCAATTTTTTCGCAATTGTCAAAAATTTTAAAAATTATTAATTCTTTCAATATTTTCAATTTTTTTCAATATTCCTAAATATAGACTTGTGGCCTCAATTCTTATACAATGAAGGCTAAAAAGTAGACTTTTGGCCTCGGTTCCTATGCAACTGAGGCTAAAAAGTATACCTTTCACCTTAGTTCTTATGCAACTGAGGCTAAAAAGTAAACCTTTCACTTCGGTTCCTATGCAACTAAGGCTAAAATGTAGACCTTTTGCCTGGGTTCCCATGCAACTGAGGCTAAAAAGTAGACTTTTCGCCTCGGTTCCTATTCAATTGAGGCTAAAAAATAGACTTTTCACCTCGGTTCCTATGCAACTGAGGCTAAAAGGTAGACTTTTTGCCTCGGTTCCTATGTAACTGAGGCTAAAAGGTAGACTTTTCACCTCACTTCCTATGCAATTGAGGCTAAAAACTAGATTTTTCACCTCCGTTCCTATGCAACTGAGGCTAAAAGGTAGACTTTTCGCCTCGGTTCCTATACAACTGAGGCGAAAGATGAACTTTTAGCCTCAGTTCCTTAACAACCAAGGTTAAAAGACACATTTAGCCTCCATTTTTTCATCTGAGGCTAAAAAATTGTGGTTAAAGGCCTATTTTCTTATAGTGGTACCCACGTACCCACACCAGCGAGATTGCAGGTGTGTGGTACACCAGCCAATCCACTTCCTTCCTGAGAAGCTAAGATAAGATCCCCACAGCTGATACGTTCAACATCGTGAAAAATTAGAGAAACTGTCATTGAAAGACGTGTCAACAATAGAAAAGTAGAAACACATACATTTATACCACCGATATATGGTAAAACTAGAAGGGTCACAAGGTCTATAATGGCCTGAAGATAAAAAGATCCGTAGTTTAGCAAGTTATCAGTGACTCTTTTTGTAACACATGGCCAAATAGAAGAGGCCACTAATATGTCAAGATGTGAAGAACATGTGTGCGAAACATCGTAATTAGCTAAGGCAGTGATTGATAATGACATATGGTCAATAATAATTTGCTACATACGTTTAAAAGCAAGTTCATTATGTGAAGATTGAAAAGACCCATCTCAAAATAAAAATATAATAAGCTATGCCTACCACCAGATGATTGGCAGATTATAAAAAGATCTTGAATATTTATCTCAAGGGCTTGTTTGATTTTTCAGCGGTCGTGTAAATACCCTAGAAATGGGTAATTATTACCATTTCACTTGTTTGAATATCGATGAGAATTTCTATATTAGAAACCGGTTCAGAAGAGCTAGTTTAAAATTTTGGACCCCACATTGATATATATGACATATCTATTCCGTCCATCCATTTTACCACAACATTCTAAGACATTAGATAAAAAAATGAGATAGATTCAATACTCAAATGGCCCATACCAAAAGAAACAGTGGCCCCAAGAAGTTTTTAACAATGACTATTTGATTCACTTTTTCTGTAGCGTGGTCAACTTGAGCTTTGGATATGCCTCATTTTTTGGCTCATAGTATAAATTTTTCTGACATAATTGATGAACGGTGTGGATAAGTGACATGCATCATGATGGGACCCACAAATATTTTACTGTTACGCCTCAAACTCGGAAACCGAGCTTATAAAATTTCCTATCGCCGAATCCAATGTCGACAACCTCTGTAGTACCCCATTCTCAGCTCCCAGCGCATATACCAGATTCCGATCTTAGAATCTTATAAGGAGGATTTTCTAACGTACATTTATCTCATAAGAAGCATATTCATAAGTTTACCCAAATCACAAAGGCAACATCATCATCACATATCTACTAATATAAACATTTGAATACAGTGCTGAAAGGGAAATACATATATCGAAATCAAAGCTTTAGAAGACAGCTGCACGCTCTAAGCTCAACGTTGTTGCAACCTAACGCCACCTACACGCATCTATTGTGCATAGGCTTATAAAATGCTTAGAGAGTGGTGAAAGTGTGTGCGCAAGATAAGTGCCAAGCACACAAATACAACGCCATAATCATACGATGTTGGAAATACTGGAAAGATCATGAATCGTACGATATTAGAGCAAGCGAAAATACTGACAAGTCCATGATTCATACAATATCAAAGTACGGAATGCAGATTATAATGAGCCAAATATCAGATGCTGAGGATGTAATACAATATATAAATCCTGACAAGCTACGAATACCATCAACCTTATCTAAGCCATATAAATGCAAAAACATAGTAACCCAAAATGCTAAATGTTGCGAATGTGCAATATGCAGTGCGAATGAAATGACTAAGCTGGAGTGAAGTCAGGATGATAGTATGTAGTATCGTAAGCTATGGGGTCCATCACAATGGACTTCTATCCAAACCAATATCATACCTAAATTTGGATGCCAGACTAAATGTGGTAAACCCTAACCTTAGGTTAGTCACGCACCCCTAACCGAAATCATTGCTATTGTGAAGGTACATAACAATTAGTTGCGTACCATTAGCCCGAGTGGATAGTGAATGAATGAGTATGTAACTTCTGCTCAATAAGTCTACGTATCAGTACTGTTTATCTCTAGGATCATCATCGTGGTCTAGTACACTCCAAACTAAATTGTCATCTCATTGCGTGCAACCAGGTGAGTGGAAGAGACCTCACTATCTGCCTGGACAGTAGTCATCCATACCTACCCAGCACGTTGATAGCGGACCTATTTATTAGCTGGTCAAACTCAGCCTAGTTTTGTCCACTACGAATTAGACGGATAAGGCCACACCCCTTTCCAACCGACCATGACACAGTGAGAAACACGACCTACTGGTATTCTGCACTCAGGCGCTCACATATATCCACTCAGTCTACACGTTGGAGCATCTCCTAGACTCGGAGGTTTATGGACTTTCACCCACAGACATCCAAAGTGCCTAGATGCTCGAACCAAATATTTCTGTTGTCCCATCTAGCCATTTATGACATGCCTGTGCAGGTCATAACCTTGATGTCGCTAGGGCGTACAGTAATCACAATCACAAAATGTAAAATGCAGGAGTCACACAGTCAAATTATGCATTAATCTGGCGCATATTGAGCGCTCATGTGAGACAATCTCTGCTTATCAAGGATTCTCATAACAACCTGCCCAATGACATATGTAATAGTTAACCACATCTTATAATAAACATGCAGATGATGCGTATGAGCATGTACATTATGCCATGCTATCACATACTCATAATTGGCCTCGACAATCGGAATCGGCCTCGACAATTGGAATCACCTCGGCAATCGAAATCGGCCTCAATAATTGGAATCGGCCTCAACAACTAGAATCAACTTTGGCAATTAGAATCGACCTCAACAATCGAAATCAACCTCGACATTCAAAATTGATCTCGATAATTGGCCTTGGCAATTAGAATCGCCCTTGACAATCCGCCTAAACAATCGAAATTGCTCTCGATAATCAGAATCAGCCTCGACAATCGACCTAACAAAGGGCTTAAGAGAAGGTCACAATGTGGACATTTAACCATCATCGCCCATCAATGTGGACATTTAACCATCATTGTTCCCAAGGAGTGGTCCACATCGAGCTAAACGTATCATGGGCCCATGGCCTCACACAAGGGCCTAATACACATCACTATGGGCCTCACTCATGGGCTGCATATACATCATAATGGGCCTCGGCACATGGGCCATAAATACATCACATCGGGCCTCATCATATGGGCCTCATATACATCACAATGGGCCGCAATACATGGATCTCATATACATCAAATAAGTCGCACTATATGGGCCTCATATACATCAAATGGGATGCATCACATGGTCCACACCAATGGGCCAATATACATCAAGTGGGTCGCATCATATGGGTCGCACCAATGGGCCAATATACATCAAGTGGGTTGCATCATATGGGCCACACGAATGGGCCAATATACATAAGTGGGCTGCATCATATGGTCCACACCAATGAGCCAATATACATCAAGTGGGATGCATCAATGGCCGCACCAATGGGCTTGATATATGATATGTGGGCCACATCACATGAGCCTTATATTCATCATAATGGGGCCACATCTATGGGCCATATATTCATCATAATGGGTCACATCTATGGGCCACAAATACATCATGGTGGGCCTCATGGATGGGCCATAAATACATCAAGGTGGGCCTCATGGATGGGCCATAAATACATCAAGGTGGCCTTGCACACATAGCAGGTGGGCCTGCACCTCCAAATGGGCCCACTAGATAAACAACATGGATATACAACACATATATCAAGGTGAGCCTACACGAGTCAAATAGACCCCACCAGATGGACATCATGGACATATAACACATACATCATAATGGGCAACTTGCCCTGGACGACATAGATAAAATACATCATGGTGGATCGGAGCCCATGATCGGCGTGCATACAAAACATACCTCAAATGGGTCCCGTCCCGGCTGGATAGTGCCGATAAAATACATACACCACGGTGGGGCTCACATAGCTAGATGGTCCAGATGAAAAATGGGTGGACGGTGTGGGTATAAAATAGATGCACAACATGGATTATAAAATAGATGGACAACGCTGATATAAAATAGATGGGTGGCATTCATATAAAATAGATGGATGACGTGGAGTACGCAATACATGGATGTGGGCTCCTCCGTTTGATGGACGACTTAGATCAATAGATACATCACGGTGTTTCCCACAGTAAGGATGGATCACATACATTCAAGGTGGGTCCCACCGTCCAGAGGACTGGATGGTGTGGATAGGACCCATACATCACGGTATGGCCCACACATCACAGTGGCTTCCACTATCCGGACAACTGGACCTTGTGGATATTACACATACATCATGATTAGACCCACTGAACTTGGGACGTCAACACAACAGCTATATAAGCCGGTGTAAACGTACACCAGCTAATCCTCTTCACAGGTGGGTCCCACTTGGGGCCCACCATAATTTTTATTTTCCATCCAATCTGCTCATAAGGTCACAAAGACCTAAATAAAGAGGAAAAATAAATTTCATATAGATCCAAAACTTCTGTGACCCAAAAAGAGTTTTAATGGTATATGTTTAATCCCTACTGAGTGTCGTAAATGGCTAATTTTTGGGGGATCTCAATTCCCAAAGGGGACCCATCAAATGCATGGTGTAGATGTACAACATACATCATGGTGGGGCCTGTGGTGGGGCCCATTGTCCCACCCATCAAAGGTAGTAAGGACGCGGCTTACTGCAGCGTCCTCCGTCCTTTGGACGCTGACAACAACAACGTCCTAGTATATATTTATTATTATTATTATTATTATTATTGCAGTTCTTCATGGGTGGGGCCCACATCAAGATGATCTAGCCCATTTGTTGCACTCTCTGGCTCGTGAAAGATCTAACGAGACCAATATTCAATATGTTTTAAGGCACAGAAGCATCACAACAATCCCTAACAGCATATTACTATTAGAATAATCTTTCCAATGGTGTGGCCTAATAAAGATTTGGATTGGCTTCATTTTTCGGCTCAACGCCTAAAATGAGTTGGTAAATTGGATGGACGGTATGGATACGTTACATACATTAAGGTGGGTCCACGTCCAGTGGACTGGACCATTTGGATAAAACACTTGTGTCATGGTGGAGTCCACATCCCCTAGACTGGACGGCGTGTATAACACACATACATCAGGTGGGTCCACGTGTACGCCCAGCCGGTTTGAAATCAAATTAATATTTGTGTTTCTCCCCACTTGGGCCTGTCCAGACGGGCAGGCAGTGGGCTTACCGCTGGATGGGGAGTAAGGTGGGCCCCATCATGTAGACGGCATGGATATAGAATACATACATCACAGTGGGGTCCATAAAATATGGGAAAGAGCGAGAGAGAGATGGTGTGTGTGATGGAGGAGCTTCTCCACTATGAGCTCTCCTAGCTGGGCCATGTAATACAATACACATATCAAGATGGGCCCCAAAACATGGGCCTTAAACCATAAAAATCAATAGTGGAGTTCCCTTCCATCATAAAACGCAAGGTCTGAATGACCCTTTTTAAAAATGGAGAAATAAACATCATGAAGGGGTATATGAAAAATGGCCCCATTATGGAATGAACATATGAATCATTGTGGGCCACCGACCACACCTATGGTCCAAAGTGAGATCCATACCATCAATCGGTAGGCCTCACATGGTCCATCATCAAAAACACCATCTAGTCCTACAAATCACCCACCTTTCCTTCTTCTTCCTCCCTAATGCTCCAAGGCTCCTAAGAAGCTCCTTCAATGGTGGAGATGATAATTCAAGGGTTAGATTGGGTGGTAGGAGGGTGGGCCACACCTAGTTTTCTCCTCTCCCTTGGACATTCTCTCTCATGGTGCTTGGGATGGAGTGAGAAAAAAATGAGAGCGAGAGGAGTGGTGATGGATGGAGTGATGAGATGAGAGGTATGGTGGTGTAAGGAAGGGATGGGTGGAGAGAGAACTGACTTTGGGAATGTGAGAGAGATGGGTTGCTTGTAATTGACTTGTACTTGTGATAGGATGTGTACTTTGATTGATGTGATGTGTCGTAAAGATTCTCTTAGAATTCGTACGCATGACATTTTCCTTGAAACGAACGGGGGCCCACATCTACTGGCCTGAGTATCGCCTTAGAGCACGAGATACGGCGTCGGAACCATGAAAATGGCGCGGTCGCAAGGATACAAGTCTTAGGTTGGGCCAACTCTGGAATACAGGATATGACTCAAGATCGCGCGTAAACGCCGGTTATAGATTGTGGGTTGCTAAAATTTGATCGGGAGGACCGTAGAAGCCTACAGAATGGTACAGGCTAGGATATGGGTCTCACATTTACAATATTCTCCATTTTTGCATAAAAAAGTAGGCGGTCAAATCAAATACGGGGAAGAGTGTGGCAATTACATAAAAGAAATAATTATTACCATTTACCGGCCATTTCCCAAGGAATTGGAAAATCAAACACACCCTAAGTTAGAAGTATAAATAGTCACATTTGCTAATTAGTTAGTTAATTAAGAGAAGATCACGAAAACTGATTTCAATGTGAGTCTCGAACAAACCACCCTACAACTCTATAAATTCAACGAAGAATGAAGAGCTCAGGGCCCACGCTACTCCAACACAGGACTACTTTTTCAGTGCCACACTACCTATCTTTCGTCTGTCATGAACACTCATATTAGTCTTTGTTTAATCTAACCCCTCCATTGTTAGCCAACATAATGCTGAAAAAATAGGCCAAATTGATTAGATTAGAATTAGTTAACTTGCTACCTTATGTCCACAGTCACGCCACTGGACCTTTGGGAAAATCTATTAGCTTATATTAAAAGACTACTAGAGCGTTCTTGCCTATGTGCTTAGAGATTCCATCGACCATCTCAACTTAAGGTTTGACTCAAGAAACAAACAAAGCATCATTAACCATGATTGTCTTGCTTTGGAGTTTGATTCGAACGTCGAACAAGTTGTCAAATCATGACAGTCTCGTCTACATAGTAAAGTCCCAACTGATGAAGAGATGATAATTCTACAACTATTTTGCATACAGAGTTTGGTTCCAAGCGACAAACAGAATGTCACCCTAATGACCTTCTCGCCTATGAAGTATAGGGCGAAGTAACAAATAGTTAATCGTTGCTTATGAAGCTAAATTGTGCAGGGTAACAAAGGAACTATCATTTCAAAAGTCCATCTCGTTATGAAGCCTAGTCGTACAACGAATGGATTATTACAGATCCACCCATCATCAGTCGTCTTGCCACGGAACTCGATTTTGAGTAATAAACAGGCAGTCAGCCCAACGACCACCATTATAACAAAAGTGACTTATAGAGGTGGATTTTTCCACCCTTATATATACGAAAGTCTGCCACTAAAATATTTTCCAGTAGATCAGTGGCAGATCGAGTATCCGTTGTTGTCTCAATTGTTTGTATATATTCTTCAACGAATAGCTCATCCACTGTATGGTATCATGTACCGATGGATATACCCCCCTTTATATTTGTTAACAAATGATAAATATGATGTTTATTGTTGTGGGCTTATCCACTGATATAAACCATTAACAAATCCTTTTTTATATCGGTGGATTAATTCATCCATTGCTGTCCTTTTATATCGATGGATATATCTCTGTCTATTATTATTTTACGACGGATATATCTGTCACTGTAACACCACCACTGAAGATACTTATAGTGGCACTTATATCCGTCGGTATAAACAATTAAGAAATCCTATTTATATTGGTGGATTAATTCATCTACCGCTACATGTCTCTGTCAGATATTATTTTAAGGTGGATATATCTACTGTTACAACACCATGTAAAAAAAAAATACAGTACTTGTCTGCCTTAAACAATTGTTGTATTTTTGTAAAAGAAGTTTTTCCAAATATATATATATATATATATATATATATATATATATATATATATATATATATATATATATATATATATATATATATATATATTCTTAGATATCATCTTTTTTTTTACTTTTTTTACATTCCTATCAACACCAGTTGTAATCGATAAAGAATGTAATTGTTTTTCCAATTCTCATGTCATTCGAAATGTCATTCGAAGTAAATTCATTTCTTTTTAGTAAATTCCAACTCTTCTTTTTTACAATGTCGAATTCCTTTTTCAACATGTCATTCTCCTTCTCTTCCAGCCATCTCTTTAATTCTTTAACTTCGTATTTCACTTCATACATTCTTATGTCCGTATCTGTTGAGTCTCGAATATTGCATATTTTTCCCTATTTATATCTTGGTTTAATGAACATGATAAGGCTTAAAACTATAAATATGGGTCCCTTGGGCACTCCTAGGCATCATCTAAGGTTCGAGGGGTGGAGCAAAGTGTAACACCCCCTACTTTTTAGTACTCAGGTGTTGCCACGTAACCTAACTTAGTATAAACACCAGTCTAATTAAATTGAATGTTGACACATCCTAGCCTAAACCTGAACATAAAGACCGCTACATCATCAAATAAATCTTGTATTAGAATTTCAATCACTTGATAAATGAATCAAACCATCCAGAAGTCATATGATATTTAACAATTATATTATTTTCCACAAACATTGATAACATTTTTTAGATAATAATCTATATAAAAATGTATCGTACTAGGGTGATTTGTATATATTTAATGTATATGAAATATTATGAAAATAATTTTATATTAAATAAACATAACGAATGAAAATTTTACAATGTATAATTGAACTATAAATATTAATGTAGTATTAAATATCTTTTAAGAAATATGTATACAAAAGATCATTTGATATTTTAATAAAATTGTATATTATCTAACAATATTACTGAATACAAATATGATTTTATGTATACGTATGTTTATTTATAATGTAATATTATGAATTATGTATTAATAAATATGTGATTAATACATGTATGTAGGAGTATTTTAATATTAGGAATTATATATAAATATATGTATGAGATTTTAATTATTTTAATTATAAGTAATATACAAAAGTAATGAAATCTATATTAATATTAGTATTGACTAATAATAAATGATGAAAGCCTTATGAATGGCCACTTGGACCTTTTCAACCGTTGATGTTCAATCTCGGTACGATCCGACTACTAGATCAATGGAAAGCCACCATTAGAGCTAAGAATCAACCCGTATGGCCCACCTAAACCTTGGAGTTGTCTGACCCTTGGCCAAAGGTCCTAATTAGACATGTGAAACCAAATGAACGGAGTGGATTTCATCCAAACTCCACTGTGGACCCCATTCCAAGTGAATGTGCATAGAGTGCATGTGCACACACGGTGCACTGGACTAAGGGATTTTTAAAAGAAGGAAAAATCCTTCTTTAATATTACCTCTAGTGTCTATTTCAAACGGACGAACACTTGGTTTAATCAGTGACGCACCGTGACTACCCCTTGGGACGATCAGAACCATTCATCTTGTCGAGAATCAAAATTTTAACGGACCCTAGGTGGTCTCACTTGTTGGAGTGCACCCACATGCACATAGGAACTGGCGCAAACAGGGCCTGAAAGTACACTATCTCATTGCCAGCTTGGCAATCCACGTGAGAGTAAATCCTCCCATCCCAACCGTCCATTTCAAATAGATCCTATCCCTCTAAAGCTAGGTTTTTGCTACAAAGAGAGAGAGAGAGAGAGAGAGAGAGAGAGAGAGAGAGAGAGAGAGAGAGAGAATAGAAGAAAAATCTCTCTTACTGCCCTAGCTCTAACCCACCAAGAGATCTTCGTCGGAGCTTCGAAAATTTTCTTCCACAAGCTCTTGTGGACCTATACGAAGTGTCCAAGAGAAGCAGAATGGAGGAAAACTCACTGATTTAAGATCTGCCATTGGAGCCGCACCATTTTCTTCGCTGCATCTGTCAAGTTGGAGCTCCTGCTGGTCATGGCTGAAGAGGAAAGGAGTGAGGAAGAGGAGGAGAAATTAGAGGAAAAGAAAGGAAGAAAATGAAAGAAAGAAGAGGGAGCAGAGAGGAAAAAAGGAAGAAGAGGATTCGTGGGGTGGTTGTTTTGTCGCACTAGCTCAAACCAAGTCCTTCACTCACTGTCGAGTCGAGCTTTACGAGCTGAATCGGCCCTGGACATTAGATGTGGACCTCACAATGATGTATGTATACCATGCCGTCCATCTGTTCCATCCATGCAGCCCATGTGCGTGGACCCACCTAGATTTGGAAGCAGATTGGCTAGTGCGTCTCTCACTAGCTATATAGCTGCTATAATGGTATCACCAAGCTTCATGGGACCCACCTGATGAGGAAGTGGATTGGTTGAGGTATTGACGTCAGAGGTTCTGTGAGTCCCTCATGATGTATGTATTTTATTCCACGTCGTGTCCCCAACAGCAGAACGGATGATGTATTGACGTTACTAAGTTATGTGGGTCTGACTGAGGTATGTGTTATTCAACACCGTCCATCCATTTTTCTTGAAGTGAGACCCCACCTAGATGTATGTTATATCTCCACCTCCATCCCATTTCCCAGCTCATTTTAGGCACTAACCCGAAAAATGAAGCCAACCCAACTCTCCAGTAGGCCACACCAGCAGAAAGACTAATTTAATAGTGGTAAATCATTAGGGCCCACTGTGATGTTTCGGTGCATTAAAACATATCCAATATTAGACTCATTGGACCTTTCCTGAGCCCCGAAACCCAACCAGCAGAGTAGATCTTCCTGAGGTGGGCTCCACCTATCAAAAACTACTAAAAAATAAAAAAATAAATAAATGGATAAATATATATGAAACATGCTGGATGTTGTAGTTGTAAATGTCCAGAGGACGCTACCTCCTTATGCTTGAGATTTTGGGCAGGACCATGGACCCCACCACAGGCCCTACCATGATGTGTGTTAAACATCAACATCGTCCACTTGATGGGTCCCCTTTATATATGGGGTGCCCCTAAAAATCAACCATACACAGAGCTCAGGTGGCCCACTCCATCTACAATCTTGTGAAGACATGTTAAACCATATAAAAGCACTTGCTGGGGTCCATCTGAGATTTGGATGCACCTGAAACTTGGTTTAACCCCTTAACCTAGTGGGACACACATAATAGATGGGTTGGATTTGTCAACCACAACTTAGTGGGGCCCAACAAATGATTATGAATGCTTTAATGGTGAATTATAATATTTATTATCATGATTAGATCCACTATTAATACTTGATAGCTATTATTATTATTATCATTAGTATTATGATAATAATTGTGGTTATTAAACACAACTAACCATTAGTAGATTATCCATGCTAATAGTAGTGCTTATAAACAAAATTATCATTATTAAATATTAGTCATTTAATTATCATTCTTATGTATAATCATTAATAGTAGATCATAACATTATTAGCATCATAATGATTATTATTAATAATTGGCTAACGTTAATTATAATACTAATGTTAACCATTACTTTTCAATTATTAAATTAATATGGAAAATTATCATATGCCAACTACGATCCAATCCTAAAAATTTATCATAAACCTAAACTAAAGGGTGACCCCTTGTCACGCCCCAAACTCGAAAACCGGGCTCACAAAATTTTCGATCGCTGAATTCGGTGTGAACAACCTCCGTAGTACCCCATTCTTGGCTCCCAGCGTCCATACGCCAGATTCCGATCCTGGAATCCTATAAGGAGGATTTTTTTTTATCTCAATGGACAGTTAACTCGTAATAAGCGTAATTAGAAGTTTACCCAAATCACAAAGGCAACATCATCATCACATATCCACTAATATAAATATTTGAGTACAATACCAAAAAGGGAAAGACATATATCATAATTAAAGCTCCAGAAGACCGCTGCACACTCTAAGCTCAATGTTGCTGTAACCTAACATCACCTGCATGCATCTATCGTGCATAAGCTTATAAAAAGCTTAGAGGGTGGTGTAAGTGTATGCACTAGGTAAGTGCCAAGCCGTAAATATCAGAGTAAGCGAAAATAATGACAAGTTAATAAATTATACGAAGTACTGATAAGTTCATGAATCATACGATATCAGAGTAAATAGAAGTACTGACAAGTTCATGAATCATACATTATCAGAGTAAGCAATACAGATCAACTATGCAAAGGAGGAGTCATAAAGTGCCAAATATCAGATGCCGAGGGTACAATGTAATATGTAAATCCTGCTAAGTCTGTCTAGGCCATATAAGTATAAAAAACATAACAACTTAAAATGTCATATGCATGCGGATACAATATGCGATGCAAATGAAATAACCAAGCTGGAGTGTGAGGTCAGGATGACAGTACGTAGTATCGTAGGCTACGGGGTCCAGCACAAGGGACTTCTATCCAAATCAGTCCCATACCTAAATTTGGATAGTCAGACTCAATGTGGTAAACTCCTGATCTCAGGTTAGTCGCGCACCTAACCAAAATTGTGGCCATGCGAAGGTACACATAACAAATAGTTACACACCATCAGTCCGAGTGGATAGTGAATGAATGAATGAATGAATATGCAATTCTTTCTCAATAAGTCTACATATCAGTATGGTTCCTCTCTGGAAAATCACCGGGGTCTATTACACTCCAAACCAGATTGCCGCCCCATCACGTGCAACAAGGGGAGTGGAGGAGACCTCACTATCCGCCTGCCAATATCGGGCCCGGTTCGTCAATAGTGGACCCATTCCTCAAGCTAGTCAGAGTCAGCCTAGCATTGCCCCCTCCTCTCGGACAAGTAAGGACATACCCCCTTCAAACCGACCATGACACAGTGGGAGACACGACTTAACTGTATACGACCCTCATTTCTCTTTCAATTATGTTGTTCTTTTACAACTCATGCTTTTTTCTTTTACATTGAGGACAATGTAGATTTTATGTTGGGGATGGGAGATTAGGTAACCTAATCAGTACTTTCTCAGTCTTGAGCAAAATTTATAATTTATATTTTTTAAATCATTGTTTATCTGTTTGGAAAATAATAAGTTGTATATTTAAGACTATTTTAAGCATGATGATAAGATAGAAATTGAATTTTGAATTGTTGGAGTTGAAGCAACTAAGTGACCTATCACTTATGATTCCTACATTCAATTGATTAAGAGTAAGTTTGAATATTATGTTATTCAAATTGTTTTCTGTGAATAGTATTAAATTTTCTGATTGTTAGTATGATGATCATTGAAAGATACTGAGAATCAAGTCTAGAGAATTTTATCCACCTTAAAAGAAGAAAAGAACTAGTTAAAAAATAAGAGATCGACAAAACAGTCATGTGTGATGAAAAGACTGGAAAAGAAAGTAAAAATAATGCAAGGTCTGTAAAAGAATGAGAAATCTGAAAAAAATGAAAAGACTAAATGAATACAAATGACTGTCAATATAAAATTAAAAACTAAAAAAAGAAGAAAAAGGGGATAAGTTCAGAATCAGTACTCGTGTTTTCAACCAATCTTGAAGTGGTGAGCATGGCTAACTTTATGAAAAGACGGTATTTTCACTGAGCACTTTGAAAATTTTGATATGTGAATTATGCTCTGACCTAATGAATAAAGGACCTATTGATTTAATTGCTTATATGATTCAACTCTAGGTTTTTAAAATTTTAATTTCTCATCTTGAGTTTACTCACTCATACTTGATTACACAAAATATCATTTTCTGAAAAAGGTTTGAACATTGCGCATTAGGTTCATTTTTTGCATACTTTGATCGGGACTTGCAAAATACTGGTTGGGGATTGTGTTAAGGGTCAAATATTGCATATTGGACCCTAGTTATAACTTGGTTTTATGAACATGATAATGCTTAATGTTCTATTTGTAAATGCTATTCTATCCAGCTCCTATGATTGTCAAATTTTGTAGTGCCAAAACTTCTTGAAATCTGTATCTTGTGTAGCTCATCTTCATATTCAATATCATGCAATTCAAATACAAGTTCAAGATGTTTCAATTCAAGAGTCTTACATAAGTTCAAATACAACATCAAGTGATAGATTGAGCTTTCAAGCTTCAACTATGTCAGGTCAATGTGCTTTACTCAAAGCTGAAGGTGAAATTTAAGTTCAAGCTTCAAACTACTTCAAGTTGAAGCTTCAAAGTATGTCAAGATATCAAGCTTCATGTACTTCAAGATCAACTATCAACCGAAGCGAATGAAGATTCAATGTTCAAATTTTGCTTAAAAGGTATGAATGACCCTAGATTGACCATATGTTAGGTCATATTGATTGCATACTTAAATTGGATCACTATATAATTTTATAGGATTTTTCTTGACTAATCTTAGCCTATGTTCGACTAGTCCTATTACTGGTTCGACCAGTCCAAGAATTTCCTCGACTTGTCCAAGGTTTATTACTAATTTTCAGAATTACTGTTGGACCCTTAACCAATCTTAGAGACTGCTCGACTAGTCGAGTGAACAGTACTCGACCAGTTGAGTGCATTGCTCGACTGGTCATGCAAGCCACTCGAATGGTCGTAACAGTCACTCGACAGTTGTAGAATGATCTTATCTTATCGCGATCGAAATTTTGAATTCTTGTTGGTCCTTCGACCAGTTGAGTGAACAGTTTCTACACTTATAAATAGAGCACAATTTTCAAAGTTTGATAAGTCATTCAAGAAAAATCAAGACACCACTCTGAGAGATAAGTTTGTGATATTCTTAAGGTATTTAGTGCTCATTTAATATTCTCTTTAATTTAACTTTTTGTATTTGATTTTGAGGTTTACATTCCAATCTTATTTGAAGAAGGGATTTGAGTTTTTCCCTTTCTTGGAATCAAAATCAAATTAAGCTAGCTCAAAGTGATTTAATTTAAAAATCATTTAGAACTTAGAACCTTTTCATAAGTGAGTGTGAACATTGAACATCTACGTTGAACACCTATTTTGAATTGGTTCTACCGAGCTTCATCAAAAGAGAATATCCAGATAAGTATATTTACATTTCTATCAATCTATCTTTATTTTTATTTTTTTTTTAAAGATTGTGCCAGAAAAATCTCTCTTGTTTTTTTTTTTTTTTTTTTTTTTTTGGTTTGTCTAAGGTGATCCAGAAAACTCAGAGTATGGGGTTTTTGAATTGTGTAAGCCCACTTGAAAGACACAATTGTGAAGGTTTTTGGTGAACCTTGAAAAACCTATTTCATAGTGAACGCTAGTATCCACTATGTAAGGATATTGGGAGTGGAGTAGTTGTGTGGTTATTTTTCTAAATAGTTGGTGTACACACAAGCGAACCACTATAATTTCTGGTGTTGTGGTAGATGGTTGATTGTGGCATTGTGTGAATGTTGTAATTTATTTTTAAAGCCTTTGTGGAGAATGTTGAAATCTCTTTTATGCAAGTGTGTGAATGCTGTAATAGCCTAGTTTATTTTCCTTACTATTGTTATTTTCCTCTATATTGGTTTGGGATTTTGATACACAGACCATTCTAGAAATTAGGTTGTCTTATCATAAGCCATTAGTTTTTGGTGTAAGGTTATCCTTAGAACAACATCTGTATCAACCTCTCAATACTTGTACATTTGAGGTTGTTATTCATTTATGCTTTGTGGGATTGTTAAGTTCTATCTTTATTTATATTTGTCTTATTCTGCATTTAATTTTTTAATTTGGCATAGTCCTATTCACCCCCCCTCTAGGACTCTTAGCTCGGCCTTTTCAAGTGGTATCAAAGCCTAATAGCTCGCTTTAATTTCTGGATTAATTTCCTGAGCTAATCGATCTAAGATTATTTTTTTAAATGTCAAATTTTGCTAGCCTTTCAGTCATTAGGCCTCCACCTATGCCTATTGGAAAGCTAGAATGAGAATTTTTTAAAAATCCATGGATGAGAGCGTGTGGCAAGCCACAGTGACCAATTGGACCCCTCTTAATACTGAAGTGACTGGTACTAATGGATCTAAAACTATAAAAGTCACACCTTACTTTTCTTGGACCGCTCTTTAGAAAAGTGAGAGTAGTGCCAATGCAAAGGCTTTAGATGCAATTACTTGCGCACTATCACTAGATGAATTTAAGAGAATTATATCCTGTGATACTGCAAAGCAAGCCTGAGATATTTTGAAAATGATACACAAGGGAACAATAATTATTAAGAAATCTAAAGTCCAAATCCTCACAACTAAATTTGAGGAAATACATATGGAAGAAAGTGAAACTTTCATGGACTTTTATATAAGATTGAATGACATTGTCAACTCTGTGTAGGGCCTTGGTGATAGATCCCAAAAAGTAAAATCTGTGCAAAGATACTGCACTCATTGCCTGAACGGTTTAATTCAAAAGTAACTGTAATCTAGGAACTTTGTGATACCGATAATATGGGAGTAGAAGAACTGGCTGGTTCTTTACAAACCTAGGAGTTAAACTTTAAAGCTCCGAAAAGTAAATCTATCGCTCTTAAGTCTTCCAAAAATATTTCTCATGAAAATAACAATTTTGATTTAGAAAATTCTTAAGATGATATGGTCCTTTTAGCTAAAAAGTTTTACAAGATTTTCAAAAGTAAAAAGAGGGTTGATGTTCAAAAACCTATTGAAAAGAAAAGATCAAGATCTAAAAATTGGAAATCTTTAAAAGACAACCAATGCTACAACTGCCATGAAGATGGGCATCTAGAGAACAAATGTCCTAAAAAGGACAAACCTAAAAAGAAAGGTATGTTGGCTACATATGATGAATCTTCCTTCTCTGAAGCCTCTTTTGAGTGAGAAGATTTTGAAACCGAGTCGAGTACTGAGGTTAAAGTCTTAATGACTCTAGCTAAGTTCACTTTTTCAGATAATGATGATTTAAGCAGTGAAGAAAATCTGAATATTGACCATGAAAATGAAGAAGATCTTCAAGATGCTTATGATGCCCTATACAAGGAAAGTTGCAAAATTGTTATAAAGTTAAAATTTCAAAAAGAAAACTTTTCAAAACTAAGAGAAAATTTTGATAATCTTGTCTTAAAAAAATCACACATTTCAGATTGCTTTGAAAAAACTAAGTGCGACTTAGATTTCAAAACCTCCCAAGTTGAAAACTTAAAATCTGAAAATGAAAAGCTAAAACTATAAGTCTCTTCGCTTTTAATTTTGAAAGACACGTGGAAGTATGCCCAAGGTGATCCTAAATTAGAAAAACTTTTATCCAAATACAGAAAATGTGGCGATCGATCTGAATTGGGCTATGATAAAAGTATTCCTCCTAAGAATAGGAATACTCCACCCAACTTTGTGAAAGAGGAGTCTTCTAACTCAAAAGGAAAAAGTCTGAATCAAAATTATTCTAAAAATGTCAAGGCTTTTCAAAGCTTAAAACTAAAAGCAACCATATCAACTATAAAAATCAGAATTGTAATCATTTAGCTGAGAAAATTGTTGATTTACTTAATGAGCTCTTAAAATCTAACTTCGTGGGTCAGTCTTATAACAACTACAAACATCAGAAGACCAACTATGCTCCTAAACCCAAAACTGTAATGAAATGGGTCCTAAGGTTACTTGTTTGATTGCCCACATTGCTTTCAAAGCTACAAGCCATTCAAAGTGGTACCTAAATAGTGGTTGCTCCAGACATATGATAGGTGATAAATGTTTGTTCACCAGTCTTAAAGACATGACTGATGGTTTAGTTACATTCGGTGATGGTAGTAACTGTAAAATTATTGGCCAAGGTACGGTTCAGTTGTTTAACCTCCCTCTATTTGAGAATGTTTTATATGTAGAAGGTTTAAAACATAATCTATTAAGCATCTCTCGAATATGTGATAATAATCATAGTATAAAATTCACCAACCAAGGGTGTGAAATTTTAAATAAAAATGGTTCTGTAATATTAATTGGTCACAGAACTTCTGAGAACTGTTACATTGTTAGTGATTCCACCTCATCTAATCTATCGTGCTACATGGTCCATACTGATGAAATCGAATTATGGCATAAATGCCTAGGACATGTACATTACTACAACTTGTATAGATTGAATAAAAGAGAACTGATAAGAGGTCTACCCAAATTATAGAAAGTGGATAAAATATGTGGTGAGTGCCAGATTGGTAAACAAACCAGGAGTGCTCATAAAAAGGTGAACTCCAAAGCCACATTAAACCACTCGAACTTCTCCACATGGATCTCATTGGATCAACTGGAACGGTGAGTTGAGGTGGCAAGAAGTATGTTCTAGTGATAGTAGATGACTTTACCAGATATACTTGGGTAGTCTTCTTAAGAGAGAAATCAGAAACTCTCGATGAAGTAAAAAGGGTACTTAAACGTATCCAAATGAAAAAAAAGAATCACAAGTCTCTAAGATCCGTAGTGATTATGGTTCAGAATTTGAAAATAGCAATTTTGAGAAATTTTGGAGTAATTAGGGAATATCACATGAATTTTCTACACCTAAAACACCACAACAAAATGGTGCAGTGGAAAGGAAAAATAGAGTGCTTTAAAAAATGGCAAATGTAATGCTAAATAGTATGAAGCTTCTTAAAAATCTTTGGGCTAAGGTGAAAAGTACTGCTTGTTATATAATTAACTGTGTCTACACTAGAAAATTAAATAGTAAACGTCTTATGAAATGTGGTTTGTTAGGAAGCCTACAGTCAAATACTTTCGAGTTTTCGATAGTAAGTGCTACATTTTACGTGACCGAGAAAATTTGGATAAATTTGACACCAAAAGTGATGAAGGAATATTTTTAGGGTACGCTCTAAATAGTCGAGCGTATCGGGTTCTTAACAAGAGGTTGGTGTAATTTTACGTGACTGAAAAATTCTGGGTAAATTTGACACCAAAAGTGATGAAAGAATATTTTTAGGGTATGCTCTAAACAATTGAGCGTATCGGGTTCTTATAAAGAGGACTGGTGTAATTCAAGAGTCCATGAATGTGGTTATAGACGATCACTTGAATACACCTGTGTCAAGTTTAGAAAATGATGAAGTTCTTTTAATTGATAAACCAGACTCTTCATCAAGTCAAAATAACACTGAACTGAGGTTAGTTAAATACCACCCATCTAATCAAATCCTTGGAAACCCTCTCACTGGTGTGTGCACTCGTAAACAACTTGAAGATATGTGTAACTATGTGTGTTTTACATTTCAGATAGAACTGGCTAATGTAAAAGAAGCTCTTACTGCTGAAAACTGGATTGTAGCAATGCAAGAAGAGCTCAATCAGTTTGTTAGAAATGATGTTTCGTATTTATTTCCAAGACCAAAAGATAAGCACATTATTGGAATAAAATAGATTTTCAAAATTAAGTTTGATGAACTTGGTAATATTATAAGAAACAAGGCTAGGTTGGTTGTACAAGGGTACACTCAAATTAAAGGCATTGATTATGATGAGACATTTGCCCCAGTAGCTCATGTTGAGTCAATCAGACTATTTATATCCATTGCGTGTTTTAAAAAATTCAAAATATATCAAATGGATGTAAAGAGTGCATTCTTAAATGGTGATTTACATGAAGAAGTGTATATTGAACAACCTAAGGGGTTTAAAGACCCTAAGCATGCTAATCATGTTTATCGCCTGAAAAGACACTCTACGGTTTGAAACAAGCTCCCAGGGCATGGTACGAAAAGTTGACTAAGTTTCTACTTAGTCATAACTTTATAATGGAAAGTGTTGATAAGATATTATTTGTAAAGAAACATAATGATCATATTCTAATAGTTCAAATCTATGTTGATAACATTATCTATGGATCTATCTATGCTAACATGACTGTTGAGTTTGCAGATCGTATGAAGTCTAAATTTGAAATGATCATGATTGGAGAACTAAACTATTTCTTAAGGTTACAAGTCAAACAACTCCCTGATAGTTTCTTTATCTCTCAAACCAAATATGATCTGAACTTAGTTAAAAAGTTCAGATTTGAGAGTGGAAAAATTTTTAATACTCCAATGAGTACTACTATAAAACTCTCTAAGGATTTAATAGGTAAGAGCGTGGATCCTAGGTTGCATCGCAGTATGATAAGTAGTTTACTTTATTTAAGTGCGAGCTAACCCGATATTGCATTCGGCGTTGGAATTTGTGTTAGATATCAGTCGGACCCTAAAGAATCACATCTGATTGCTGTTAAGCGCATTTTGTGATATGTCACTAGTTCAGCTAATCTTGATCTCTGTTATCTACATGATACTAGTGTGCAATTAGCTAGTTACACGGATGCTGATTTGGCTGGTAACATTGATGATCGTAAATCAACCAGTGGTGTTTGTTTCTTGTTGGAAACTTTTTGGTTTATTGGCTAAGTAAGCAATAAAGTTTCGTATCGCTCTCCACAGCTGAGGCTGAATATATTGCTGCTAGTAATGCATGCACTCAGCTTGTGTGGATGAAAAGAATGTTAAGCGATTATAGAATTGCACAAGAATCCATGGTATTATATTATGAAAATTCAAGTGCAATTAATATCTCTAAAAATCCAATCCAATATTCATGAACCAAGCATATTGACATTAGATATCACTATATTCGTGAATTAGTGGAAGACAAGACAATTTCTTTGGAATATATTCAGACCAAGAATCAACTAGCTGACATATTCACAAAACCGCTCGACAAAAATAAGTTTGCAAAATTGAAATTTGATCTTGGTATGTGCAATATGAACTGATGATTTGTGCCTTTCTATATCATAACGTATATAGTTATTATGTTAAAATTTTTAAAATTTAAATTTTATACAAAATTGTATATTTTGTGAGGTGCATGACTAGTCGAGTACATACTCGACCAGTCGTGGCACGACCGGTGGATTATGTACTCGACCCATCGTGAAACACGGTTTGACATTTTATTTGGAAAAAATCACTTTTTTCTTCATTTAGGTCTTCTTCTTCAACGAGCCTTACCTCGATCGGTCGAACCCATCTTCGATTCATCCTTGGTTAGTGCATTATTTTCATTTTTCTTCTAGATTTAAGCCCTTTACACTTCTTTTTCTTCATTTGTGTGATTTATTTCATGCTTTATGATTGTTTTAGGTGTTTCTATTAAAAAATTCAATCTACTAGAGATCCTTCTTGCCTCTTTTATAATCTCTTTATTCCTTGATTTGTTTATTGTAATGGAGGGTAGAACCAAGAAGAAAGGATCTCGTGGTCTCTCTTCTTCTCGTTCGACTCTTATCACGGTGTGCCATCTTATGTCACCTGAGGATGATCCCGAGTATGTGCAAGATATTCGCTTGTGCAATGTGATAGTTGAACAAACTATTAATCCTGATCATTTGGCACCATTTGACATTATTTCCCTCCTTTAGTCTGTAGGATGGGATAACATATTACATTGGGGTGGACCGGCAAACCACTCCATTACGCAGGCTATGTATGCTTGCATTAGTGACTTCTCTTCTAAGAATTTAAAATTTACAATTATGACCAGAGAAGGTCCAATTGATGTGGACCGTCATCTTATTTCTGGGTTAATGGATATACCTGTCAATGACGACGGTATTCCCATTAGTTATCATGTTGTAAAACCTTCTGAATCTGAGAAGAGAATGCTCACTCGTATTTTATGTAATATGGATACGGAATGGAGTATTGGGAATGCGCTCGCTTCCAAGTTTATGTTACTTAGATACAAGGTTCTTCATCGGATATTCATTTCAAATGTCTACCCTCGACCTGGTAATAAAACCGAACTTACTACATTCATGGTTCGTATTCTTCATTCTATCATTATTGAAGTCTCTGTGTCTTCCTTCTCTAATTTGTTACATCATGATTTACTTCCGTCTCCACCCAGGTCACAGTAACATACCCTTGCTTATCTTATAGCTACTTTAGCCACTCATAGTTTAGTGGTTATGCCAATTGGAGAAGCTTCCATTCATCATCTACCCTTTAATAACTCTAACATTAAGAAGATGAATTTGAAGTTGGCCCCAAGCCAAGTTGATGTGGGTACTAGTGGAGCCGCTGAAGCAAATAAACAGGAGGGTGATTTGCCTCCAGATGTATTAATATGGATGACCTCTTAGATGAAATTGAATCCGATTCTACTACTGATCCTAATTATCAGCCATCTAATATTTATGCGTGTTTGCGCTCACTTGAGGAGAAGGTTGAAGGTATGCATATGTCCTAAGAAATGTAATTTAAATATATGCGCAAATATCTTCAGTGCATTAACAAGGGACTGCATCAAATTGATCCTTCCATACCTGTTCCTCTTCTGATTCAGATTAATTTTAAGTATCTGTTATGTAATAACTTTTAAATACTTAAATTTCTTCTAATGATTGGACATGTTTTTAATGATTACCTTATCTCTATGTTATCTTAACCTTACCTATCTCATTACTCTTGTGTTTTCATTATCATTTATAGTTTCTTTTGTTTGTCATATTGTGACAAAAAGGGGGAGAATTTATTCTGACATGCCTATTTCATTATGATAAATGTGGTGAATGAATGTGGATCTGTGGAGTGTGTGGTTTCGGTGATAGGTAAAAAAAATTCCTTTCTCCTCTTGGATTTTACGTAGTAAGGTATTAAGGGGGAGTATTGATGAGTATTGATTTGACCAGTTTGTAACTGGTGGCATAATTCTTTAACGGGGTTATAACTGGTGTATGATTCTTTCTTGTCCATATTATGCTTATCTTATTTTAATGTATTTTGGTTTGTCACAAATTTGAGTGGAGATTGTAAATGCTATTCTATCTATCTCCTATGATTGTCAAATTTCGTAGTGCCAAAACTTCTTGGAATCTGTATCTTGTGTAGCTCATCTTCATGTTTAATATCATGTAATTTAAGTACAAGTTGAAAATGTTTCAATTCAAGATTCTTACACAAGTTCAAGTACAACATCAAGTGATAGATCGAGCTTTTAAGCTTCAATTATGTCAAGTCAATATGCTTTACTCAAAGCTCAAGGTGAAATTCAAGTCACAAGTACTTCAAGTTCAAGCTTCAAAGTACTTCAAGTTCAAGCTTCAACGTACGTCAAGATATGAAGCTTCATGTACTTCAAGATCAACTATTAACCGAAGTGAATGATGATTCAATGTTCAAATATTTCTTATAAGGTATGAATGAACCTAGATTGACCATAGGTTAGGTCATATTGATTATATACTTAAATTGGGTCACTATATAATTTTATAGGCTTTTTCTCGACTAGTCTTAGCCTATGTTCGACTAGTCCTAGCACTGGTTCGACCAGTCCAAGAATTTCCTCGACCTGTCTAAGGTTTGTTACTAATTTTTAAAATTTCTGTTCAACCCTCGACTAATCTTGGAGACTGCTCGACCAGTCGAGTGAATAATGCTCTACTAGTCGAGCAAGCTCGACTCAAAGTCCAATAACTATTTTTGATCTCACTCGACCAGTCGTGCAGGCCACTCTATCAGTCATAACAGTCACTCGACCAGTCGTGAAATAGTCTTATCTTATCGCGCCTAAAATTTTGAATTCCTATTGGTCCTTCAACCAGTCGAGCTGATCTCTGGGCCAGTCGAGTGAACAGTTTCTATACTTATAAATAGAGCACATTTTTTAGAGTTTGATAAGTCATTTAAGCAAAATTAAGACACCACTCTGAGAGATAAGCTTGTGATATTCTTAAGCTATTTAGTGTTCATTTAATATTCTCTTTAATTTAATTTTTTATATTTGATCTTGAGGTCTACATTCTAATCTTATTTGTAGAAGGGATTTAAGTTTTTCCCTTCCTTGGAATCAAAATCATATCAAGCTAGCCCAAAGTCGTAACGCCCTGAAAATTAGGGGTCGAGTAGGAGCCCAACTCCCGAGTTCCAACACATCACTTATATAACATAAATAATGATGATTAAATGTTGTCTGTATTAGTGCTTTAAACATGAGTGGGATTATACCAAAACAATATATTATACTTCAGAGGTAGTTAAATTTCACAAGTGGAAGACTGTGATAAATATATAAAATATATAAACTAATGTAGGTCTCCATAGTATGAACATGTTCCAGGTTAAATATATACATGTATACTCCAAAAATAAACAAAATGAATATACATGGGTGTTCCAAAAGTATAACAAAATAACAGTGTAGGTGGGTCTAATCAGCATCCCTGTAACCCCATCGATCAGATCACGGTCTACATAGACCCGCCTGATAGCTGCATGTAGAAGAAATCCTCCTCGTCATCATAAAAGTCTGGCTCTACCTTAAAAGCATCGCCATCATCTACATCTATAATAGGATCTGGTTGGTGTTTAAAGCACCTTCCTAAAATGTGGGAGTGATCAACTTAGTGGAACTATGAAGCAAAGGTTAACATGTTATCAATCCAGTCAAGAAGTAATGATAAAGCAATACGCCAATCAAGTCCTAAGTACTCTTGTTAATGTGAGAATTGTATGCGATAATGATGCATGCCCTTGCCTACACTCCCTCTGCGACAATATCTTACGATCGCGGTATGCACCCCTTCCTCTGTGCTCAACTCCAACGCCAAAGGCACATGAAAATACATGCATATGTATGATTAACCAAGTTCTTAATTAGACATATTCATACAACAGGATTAGGAAGCTAAGGCACCTCCCTTTATATCATATACCCAAATATTGATCCATCTAGGGTTGTCACTCCTGGTAGTTACATATGATAGGCAGTTTCCACATTGTTACGGAGAGGCTCGTCACCTCGGCGCAGGCCTGGTTTAATACTCTAGTCTACTATGGAAAGGCTCGTCACCTCAATGTAGTTTCTAGTGTATACCCAAGGTCACTACGGGCTCGTCACCTGATCATAGGCTAACAACTCAAATATAGTGTCCCGTACCACCGTATTCGGCTTATGAGTCTCGATTTCTCACTGGACACTACGGGGAGGCTCGTCACCCCAGCGTAGGCTGACAACATGACCACGGTGTCTCATACCACCATGCTCGACTCATGATCTTAGAGGATCGAGGTACTAAGGTTAAACGGGCTTTGCACTTGGTAAGTTAGTACCTTAGATTCAAGCAGTAGCGTCCATACATGGTGAACATACATTAGGCCAATCGGGTTTCTTGACAAGCTCAACTGGTACGAGTGTACGTCGAGTTGATCGACATGGAGCGCATAAGAACTCTGCATGGCCTAACCACTGTCGACTAGTAGCGTACGACTCAGATTTTTTGAACATATCTGGTGTGGCGAAACGACCTTACCCACTAACTTAAAAATCATTACCGATCACCTGGACTACGTTGTAGCCCCAAACACACTCCAAGCATCAGCGTACGCATGTAGTAGCCAAAGACAATATGTGACAACTAAAATCAAATAAGAATCTTACTTAAGCAATTCGAAAAAACACATATTACATATGTTACCTTACATTGACATTTCATCCGTAACTCACATATTGGTAAGATAGGTTATATAAAAGATACTATAACTAAAGATAGAGGAATTGAGAATTTCATCTCAACACCCTCATTACATGCATTTAAGCAAGCATTTTCACATTCAGGTATTTTATTAAACACTTAGGCTACACATACCATATACATATAATTAAGTAGTTATAATAGGTATTATAGCAAATCCCTTTACAAGGGGTTCACCATACGTATAACAATCATGTATTGTCAGTCAATAAACATTCCGGGTATAAATCATAATTCCATAGTCATTCAAACATTTCAACAAACACGTGGAATGCATTGAAATTAACATAGTCTATATATACATGCAATATATGGAAAACGTCGTATCTACGCAAATGTGATAGTAATCGAGTCAGTCATAAATCATTACTGACATTGAAAGCCTTGAAAACCATAACCTAAACATTTATAATCCACACCTTTCATTGGTAGACTCATAACAAACTCAGTTTAAACCCTAAGTCTTTGTCTACAGTACGAACGCAACCTGTAACATGAAATAGGTTAGCTATTTCACCATTTACTTTATTTGAATATCTAGAACAGATTAGGGTTAGGATTTCTTACCCAATAATAGGATCGGAATCGCCGGTATAGCGATACGAAAGTATTGGTTAAGCACGAGGAGTGACAGGGATCGAATCCCAAGAACAACTCCAACTCTCTCTCTCCCATTCTGTATTTTCTCTTTTCTCTCTCCTAAGGTTTTGCAAATTCGTATGGAATGGGAGAGAGAGGGTTTAAGGCCCTTATATAGGCCTAGAATTGATGGGAATGCCCTAGGGCCATGGTATACTTAAGTTATAGCTAAAGACTGGATGTTTCAGTCCAACGGAGCTGTTCTGGAAGCCCCTTTTCTACATGCGGTTGGACTTAAGCTTCTTAAAATTAGATCTAGGTCAGGCTAAGTTTTTGGTTCGATCAGGTTTGGGGATCGACCTCGGGGGACCAGTTTCAGTTCAACGATCACAGGTACTCGATCAGGACCACAAGTACATTGATATGTGTTAGAAATTTTTCCTGATCTGAGGGTGTAATTAGGTTAGAATCTAACAGTCTGAATCCTTAGATTCGGCCTACAAGCGAATGACTTAATTTACTTAAGTTCCAGTTCATTTCCTAAAGATGTTCGCGTTTCTCACACACTTCGCTCTGGGCTCAAGTTGTGCACTTCTGGATACCCTTAGGACTTGATCTCTAAGATGATTGTCAAGTCTAACAAGGCAGTCATAATTGTATAGTTTTTGGGTAATCAGACATTCGACGCATGGTCCAGGTCCAATACGGAGTTTCATGATGCTCCCGAGAGCAATTGGGTTTTGAGATGGATTCTAGGTTTCAAGGTAATGTACCGTCAACGATTCTACATGTTTTGGGTCTTGCAGTTCGTATTTAAAGTGGTTCAAGCTAATTTCATAGATAATTTAGTTTAACACTTGATTAATTTTTTTCTAATTTTTAAAGGATTCGGTCCTTAGTGATTTCTGCCTGTGGTGGTACTCGAATCTTTGTACGGATTTTTCTGGGACGTTACAATCTACCCCTCTTAAAGAAAAATTTCATCCTTGAAATTAGTACCTTTTCATACTCCTCACGAATCTGAGGGTAGTTCTTTCGGACCTCAGCTTCTGTTTCCCAAGTAGCCTCCTCCTTAGTATGATGCGTCTACAGTACCTTCACAAGTGGAATCACCTAACTGTGCAACACCTGTTCCTTCCTATCTAGGATACGTGTCGAATGCAGTACATAAGTAGCATCTTCATTCAACTGTACCTGATCCCATTTGATAATGTGAGAAGGATCAGGAATGTATTTCTTCAACATCGACACATGAAATACATTATGCATGCCTACGAGCGGTGTGGGCAAAGCCAGGCGGTACACTACCACCCCCACTCGGTCCACTATCTAGAATGGGCCAATAAATCTTGGCGTGATCTTCCCCTTCTTGTCAAACTGAAGAACTCCCTTCGTTGGGGAAACCTTCAGGAATATATGGTCCCCAACCTCAAACTCTAGCTGTCGTCGCCTTGTATCGGCATAGCTCTTTTGTCTGCTTTGTGCTGCCAGAAGTCAACGCCTAATAATGTCAATCTTCTCTGAGGTTGCAAGAACTAACTCTGGGCTAATCAGACTCTTCTCGCCAACTTCTGCCCAGTAGTGCGGTGCTTGACAGGGATGCCCATATAAGGCCTCATAGGGAGCCATGCCAATACTCGCCTGAAAACTGTTGTTATACGCAAACTTTGTATAAGGAAGATAGTCATCCCAACCATCCTTGAAATCCAACACATAAGCTCGCAGCATATCTTCCAACACCTGATTTACCCGTTCCGTCTGCCCGTAAGTCTGTGGGTGGAACGTGATACTGAACTTTAGTTTCACACCCATTGCTTCCTGTATACGAGTCTAGAAGATAGATGTGAATTGCATGTCTCGCTCCAACACGATCTCCATAGGAACTTCATACAAACGTACGATCTCCTTGATGTACAGCTTGGTAGAATAGTCTACCGAGTTCGAAACTCTAATAGGGAGAAAATGAGCCGATTTCGTCAACCGGTCCACGATTATCCATATGGAGTCATTCCCCTTCCTCGTCTTCGGTAGCCCTGAGATGAAATCTATGGAAATGAAATGCCATTTCCACTCAGCTACGGGATTGGGCTGAAGCAGTCCAGGAGGTCGGTGATGCTCTACCTTGATCTGTTGGTATGTGAGACAACGAGACACATATTCTGCGATGTGGGCCTTTATGTTGTCCCACCAGTATGAGCACTTCATGTCTCGGTACATCTTCGTACTGCCAGGATGCATGACCAACTTTGAATTGTGAGAAGCCTCGAGAACTTCCCTTCTCAATTTCGGGAGGTTTGGAACTCATTTGCAGCCATGATAACATAAACCCCTATCCGTACCAACTCTCCATTCCGAGTCTTCATCGTCACTAACCCACTTTCTCAACTCTGCCAAACCTTCATCTTCCTTTTGAGCTGAAATGATATGATCATCGATAAGCGGCTAAACTCAAATATGTGCCATGCTCTCGAACGGCTCCTCTACCGTAAGTTTTTGCTCAAAGTCTCACACAAACTCTACCATATCCCACTTTGCTATCATCAGCGAAGCCCCAAATGCTATAGTCTTCTTTTGGATCAACGCGTCTGCCACAAGGTTGGCCATGCCATGATGGTAGGAAACCTTGAACTTGAAGTCCTTCAAAGTTTCCATCCATCACCGCTGTCTCATATTCAGGTCCCTCTGCGTGAATATGTACCTGAGGCTCTTGTGGTCTCAAAAGAGCTAAAACTCCTCTCCATAGAGGTAATGTCTCTAAAGCTTCAATGCAAAGATGACGGCTATTAACTCTAGGTCGTGCATAGGATAGTTTTCCTCATGTTTCCTCAACTGTCACGATGCATAGGTAATAACTGTCCTTCTTCATCAGAACACAACCCAAACCAACACGAGAAGCATCAATGTAGATAGTATACTTGACCCCTTGCTCTGATAATACTAGCATAGGGACGGACGTCAGCTTATCCTTTAGCTCTTGAAAAGATGCTTCTACCTTCTCATCCTATGTAAACTTGAGATCTTTCCAAGTCAGCTAAGATAATGGTCTGGCTATCTTGAAAAAATCCCTAATGAACCGATAGTAGTAGCTCTCCAGGCTAGGAAAACTCCTCAGTTCAGTAACCGATCCAAGTTGCTCCCAGTCCTGAACTGTGGCTACCTTAGTAAGGTCCACCGCTATCCCTTGAATACCACATGTCCCAGGAACTTGACTTCTTCCTTCCAGAAGTCGCACTTCTTGTACTGTGCAAACAACTGGTTCTTCCTGAGAGTATCAAGGACTGCTCGTAGGTGTTCCTTGTGCTCCTCCCGACTCTTAGACTATATCAGGATGTCATCTATAAATACGATGATAAATCGGAATAGGTACGACCGAAACACCTGGTTCATCAAGTCCATGAACATGGCCGGTGCGTTCATAAGTCCAAAAGATGTTACAAGAAACTCGTAATGCCCAAAACTGGTCCT
This sequence comes from Magnolia kwangsiensis, assembly GCA_037074715.1. NCBI lineage: Eukaryota > Viridiplantae > Streptophyta > Magnoliopsida > Magnoliales > Magnoliaceae > Magnolia > Magnolia kwangsiensis. Next base: position 122,781,821 of record CM073576.1, read on the forward strand.
GAAAGCTGTCTTCTTGTAATACCTGTATCCTAGACTGTACCGTTCCGTTGGCTTCTGCGGTTCTACCAGTCAAATTCTGATAATCCTCGATCTGTATCCGACGTTTGTGCATGATCCTAAGTCGGGTCTCACATACCGAAGTCGGCTCGATCCAAAACTGTATCATAGCGACCGCGCTGTCGCTATGAAAATCTATGACCTTAATTTGTGAGTATCCCTGTGCAACAAGTCTAACTTTGTTTCTCAATACATTCCCAGATTCATCAGGTTTATTTTTAAAGATCTATTTGGTTCCGATGATATTCCTTTGTTGTGGTCTAGGGACTAATTGTCACACCTCATTCCTTTCAAATTGTTGTAGTTCTTCTTGTATAGTTGCAATCCAAAATTCATCTTGAAGATCCTCTGTAACATTTGTAGGTTCAATCTTTGAGGTGAAGCACATATGACTATTTGTAGTCTCAGGTTGCCGCTGAGTGTTCACACTAGCTTGGATCTCCGATTATTTGATTGGGAGGATGATCCTTGACAATCGGTATGTCTCCCAAAAATTGAGACTCTCCTGGTGAAGTGGATTTGTTATCGGATTTACCTATTATGCATGGTTCCATATCTTCATCGACATCAATGGTAGGATCAATTTTGTCATGTGGTTGGTCATCAATAACCACATTGACAGTTTCCTGAATAGTGTCTGTCCTTAGATTGTAGATCTATAAGGGTGACTATTTAAGGAATGTCCTAAGAAAATACCTTCATCGCTTTTAGAGTCAAACTTTCCTAAGTGTTCCCAAAGTTTAAGAATATAGCATTTACTTCTAAAACCCTGGAAATACTTAACGTTGGGTGGCTTCCCATGTCATAATTCATACAAAGTTTTGTTTAGACCTACTCTAAGGTATGCGTGATTAATTATGTAACAGGTGGTGTTAATGGCTTCAGCCCAAAAAATTTTTGGTAGATTTTTACTGTTTAGCATAACCGAACCCATCTCTTGCAACACCCAATTTTTCCTTGCAGCAACTTTTTTTTTTTGTTGGGGAGATTTTGGTGCTAAGAACTCATGTTGTATTCCAATTTCAACACAGTATTTCTGGAAATGATCATTCTCAAACTCCTCCCCATGATCACTCATAATTTAATCAATTACATATCCTTTTTTCCGTCTGGAGTCACTTAGCGAGTTTTTTAAACTCGTCAAATGTGTCAGATTTTTCCCTAAGAAAGGTGATCTAGGTAAATATGGAGTATTCATCAACCACCACAAAAAAAAAAATGTCTTTTGACACCAAGACTCTCAACCCTAGTGGAACTGACAACGTCCATATGCAGTAATTCAAGTTATTTTGAGGTTGCTATGGTGGTTGTCTTTTTGTGTACAACTTTAATCTATTTTCCTTTTAGACAATCACCTCACACAACCTTTTCATTTTTTCTAATCTTAGAAAGTCCTTTCACCAAGTTCTTTGAGCTAAGTTAAGACAAGTTTCAATAGTGGACATGGCCGAGTCTTTAGTGTCATAATTCAGACTCATTACCTTGGCCATGTGACATCTAGTAGATGAGACAATTTCTCCACTGCTTTTTATTACATAACAATTGTCATTAGTGCAGAGACCTCTCATGATTAATTTTCCTATATGGTTCGAGATCTCATACACTTCTTTGGAGAATTTGATTGAGTGTTCTTTATCGCATATTTGAAAAATGCTCAACAAATTATGTTTTAGTCCTTTAACATAAAGAACATCCTCAATCTTGGGCATACCTAGCCCAACAATAGTCCCACATCTGATGATTCTTGCGGAGCTCCCATCCCCAAATGTGACTGACCCACCATCAAATTTGTTGTAACTACAAAAGTGTATTATTTCACCTTTCATGTGCCTGGAGCATCCGCTATCAAGATACCATTTAGAGTTGTTTCCTTCTTTAAGAGCTGTATGAATCACAAGGCAGTTTACTTTAGATTTCACAACCCATTTGTAAACAACCTTCTTAGGAGTTATAGGATTCTTTTTAGTTTCTCTCTTAGGTTCTTGGTTGTTCCTAGGTGATTTGAATTTTACGGTTAACTGATCTTTTTCCAGATTTGCTTGATTCATCATTTCTTTAGTTTTCTGATTTAATTGAGCGACTTTCTTTAACAACTTCATACTTTTTGTCATTTTTGGAGTAGGGAATTTCCTCCTTTCATCATGAACTTTTCTAGGAGGACTCTTTATATTATCCATCATTCTTCTGTTAGGTTTAAATTTATGGCTTGCACCAGAAGTGGAGTGGAAATGTCTAAAATCTAGACATTCAAATTTAAAGTGTCCCATGTCTCCACATGAATGGTAGATAGGAGAGGTTTTTGTTTGGCTACCCGAAACATTTGTTTTCTTAGTCATAGGAGGTGTAAGAGAAGACTTAGTTTTGCTACTTTCATATTTTATTCGTTTCTTGTCCCTAGAGTTCTTTCCCATACCTAAAAGTCTTTCTAATTTTTCATCTCTTTAGGAAAACCTATTGAAATTGTGTCGGATGGGCCATAATGCATCTAAGTGTGGAATATGGCGGAGCTACAGAATGTAGACTGAGTCCTAGAGGGGGGTGATTAGGACCTATTGTAAAATATGCCTATTAAAAACAACAATGACTTAGTTTAAACTAATTGCCAATTATACTAAACTAAGCAATGTAACCAATAGATGGTCTAATCACATAAGGTACTTAAGATATATAAATTAAGCAACTAGCCTATAGCATAGTGAACATGTGTGTATGAAATATGCTACCTATCAATCCTAGGCATTCGTCTAATCATGCATACATAATTAAGAATTCAAACAAAAACATAATTTAAAAAAAAGCACAAATGACAATCCCAAACAAAAGCATGTATAGTCGTTCGGCTACTATTCAAAACCCCAAGTGCAGGTCGTGATATAGTAATAACTCGGTGAGACCAAGGTTGAATCCACAGGGACTAAACTGTACGTATTCTTAAAATAACTAGAACTAGAACAAGATCTAACTTAAAAAATTTGGAATAGTTGAAAGTAATTGTGAATAAATTATTAATAATTAAAAGGGAACTAGAGCGCCAAGGATCCATTTCTAGCTATTAGGATGTTACCTCACTTGATTCAATAAGCATAACTAGAATTAAAATCTTATCCTATTGTTAAGGGTCAAATATTGCATATTATCCCCCATTTACTACTTGGTTTTATGAACATGATAATGGTTAATGTTCTATTTTAATCATGCCTGTATTGCAAGGTGAATTTAAGAGCTTAGATTGAAAAGGATGCTAAAAGCATGAATTTAATGCTCAAGAATCACCAAAGCCAAGGATAGATCTTATGAGATAAAGAATGAAGAATTCACATGTCAAAGATCCAAGAAAACCAAGGGAGGAATGAAGAACATTGAAGATTTGAAATGAAGAAGAGGAACCCTAAAAATCTGCATCCTTTGACTCGTCTAAGTCCATCTTCGACCAGTCAAAGGCTCTTGCTTGACTAGTCGAAGATTCTTTGACTCAAACTCCATCCATAAAATCTTCTAAATTCTTGTCATCCTCGACTAGTCGAGGGTTACGCAGGTTTTGCGCGAACTCCGTAAATTTGAGACGGTTTTTGAATTTTTCCAAGTTAGTACGAAAGGAGGTGATGCGAAACTATAAATAGGAGTCCTTAAGACATCCATAGGCATCTTCTAGGGTTTGAGGAGTGGAGTAAAAGAGTGGAGAAGTCATTGCCAAGAGTTTTTCTTCCTATTCCTTAGTCATTTTTATGTTTTTCTTAAGAGATTTTAGTTTAATAATGTCTATGGTTGGCTAAACCTCTTAGCTAGGGCTAAGAGGTGAAGCTTGTAGCGTGACAGGATGTTTCTTTTACTTTGATTCATGTTTAAGTTTAACTATCTTTAATTCTAGTTAATTCTTAAGGAATACTTTCAGTTTTTAATGGTTTGTTGTGACTCAAATTATAATGATTCTGCGATAGCTTTGAGTATGTTCTTTTCATGTATTTAGATTATGAAATTAGAAAATCCTATTATTTATCATCGTCCCTTGGGCATGGTTGGGTGACGGAATCCCTTCTAAGCTTTATTATTCTCTCATGTTGGTAGTGAATTGGTATAGCCTATTGTGAGCCATTGTCTCCTGGGCATGGTTTTGTGATGGAATCACTTCCAGTTCTCACAACCCTCATTCATTGAGAAATAGGTCAAAGGAAGTTCATATTTGATTTTATTAAGATATCTTTCAATTGGATAGGATAGGACTCTAATTCCAATCGTGTAACTTGAATCAAGTAAGTGGGCTCCCTGATCTCTACAAGTTGATCCTTGGAAAACCTAGTTACCACCTTAAATGTGTTAGTTTTAATCACTTTGATCACAATTACTCAATTAATTCTGATTTAGATTCACATCTTCTTCTAGTTCTAGTTACTTTCAAAATACACACAATATTAGTCCCTGTGGATTCAACCTCAGTCTCACCGAGATTATTACTACATTGCGACCTTACACTTGGGGTTGTGAATAAGTTTTTAGTGCCACTACCTTGGATTAACAGTTGCATTTTACTGAGATTAACTATGTAAGGCCCATATCCTAGTACCGTACCATTCCACTAACTCCAGTAATCCTCTCCAATGGATCCCGGCAACTCACGACTTGTAGACAGTAAATGTGTGCGATTCTAAGTCGCATCCTGAAAATCTGAGTTGACTCAAATCAAAACCTATACCCTAGCGACTACACCGTCACCGCGGTTCTAATGTCGCATCTTGCCCACCAATGCGATACCTAGTCTAGGAGTTGTGAGACTGTGTATATTTCGAGGAAACATCGTACGTTCTAAATCTGGAGAGAGAAATCTCTCCCCATCTTTTCACTTCAACTAGTCAAGTACAACCCATGACTAGCCCATGCATTTCTTCCCACCAAGATACGTAACCCATTACCAAAGTTAACTTTCATGTCACTCCTCTTACACAATCCATGCTTTCCATCCTCTCTTCTTACACACCACTCCTCTTTCATTTCACTCCATCCCATCTCATTTCTCTCTCCATTTCCTAGCAATCAAGAGAAGAAAAATCTTAAGGAGAGAAAAAGAAGACCCAAGCAAGACCCATCTCCCTACCACCTAATCTCACCATCCAGCCATCTAAATTTCATCATCCACCATTGATAGGAGAGCTTAGGAGCTAAGGAGTTCAAGGAACAAAGAAGGAGAACTATAGGTGGGTGTTCATAGAACTAAATCTTAATTTTTATGAAGGGCCAAGTGTGGCCTACCGGCTAATGGTATGGATCCTATTTGGGACCCAAGGTGTGGCCAATGGCCCACCATGATTCATATACGTAATCCATGATGGGGCCATTCTCTATGGACCCCACTATGATGTTTATTTGATAATAAAAATGTAGAGGTCATCTAGACCTTGATTTTATGGTGGGGATGGTATCCCCACCTTGATTTACTGATTTTAGGGCCACACAATTTTGGGGCCCATCTTGATGTATGCATTGTATTGCAAGGGAGCTCATAGTGGCGGAGCTCCCTCCACTACGCGATTCTTTGTCTCTCTACCTCTCTCTTTCCTTGTTGATGGCCCACCTCGATGCATGAGTTTCATCCATGCTGTACACCTAAGTGGGACACCCACTGTCCAGTAAAGAAGGGCCAACCTGTTGCCCATTTTTTGGGCCTATGTGACCGATTAATTAGAGAGGCTCGGATGACGGGGAAAACACAAATGTCATCTTGATTCTAAGTGGGGTGGCCAACTCACATGGACCCCACCTTAATATGTGTTGTATCCACACCATCCAACCTAACAAGGCCAGCGGCTAGCAGGGCCAACCATCCAGTGAGTAGGGCCCACCGTGGTGCTATCCTTTCGGTTCGCACAATCGGTAGGTCATACATGCCTAATTGAGGAGGAAAACACAAATATCAGCTGGATTCCCAGCTAGTGGGCCACACACATGGACCCCACCGTGATGTATATGTTGCATTCGCATCGTCCAGTAGGTGGGACGATGGGATCCACACTGACGTATATGTTGTATCTGCACCATCCAGCAAGTGGGACAGTGGGATCCACCTCGATGTATGCGCTGTATCCGTTTGGGACCCACCATGTATGTATCTTATCTAGGCCTCCCATCTGTTTAGTGCCTAAATCGGGCCAGGGACAATGCTGAACCCAATATTCAGCAGCAGGCCCACCTTGTTTAATGTATTATATCCTCACTGTCTATCTAGTGGGGCCCATATACATGTGTGAGGGCCATTTTGATGTGTAGGCCAACCATGTATGTGTTTTACCTAAGCTATCCAATAGTGGGCTGTCCAGCATGCCCAGCCACTGGTGGCAGCCCACTTGTTGTATATATGAGGCCCACTATGATGCATGCGGTCCACTTGTTGTATATATGAGGCCCATTGTGATGCATGAAACCCACTGTGATGAGGTCCATTGTAATGAGGCCCATTGTGATATGATGAGGCCCATTGTGAAGTGTGAGGTCCACCATGATGTGTGTGTTATATGCACACTATCCATTCATTTATACAAACTGCCTTATGCAAGCCCACCATGATGGATGAGTTATACACCCATTATGGGGATGCCTTATGAGGCTCGCCATGTATGAGTGATGTGCACATGCGGTCCATCCATTTTCTAGATATTTGGAGGGTCGTGGGCTCCATTGTGATTCTGATTCTAATCCCAAATGGATTGCACATTAAGAGACAATGGTGGTTAAATGTCCACCATTGTAAACCTCCCTAAGACCCATTGTTAAGTCCATTTGCACCCTTACCTTATTGGGCTAACCTAAACCGTTGGGTCCCCACTTATGTTAGTGATACCCATTGGGCTAACCCAAATCCTTGGGCCCCCATTGATGATGGTGCTTTCCACTATACCTTGTAGGAATTATCCAAACCTTGGAGTCGAGCCCCATAGGAAGACCCAATTTATTGCATGATATAAGGTGAGGAAGCGCACTTGTTGTACATAGTTCGCCCTCTTAACTCACCTTGTTGTATAGCTATTAGAATCACCAAAAGGCTCATTCTTGATGTAAGTATAATGCCTATGCTATCCATTGTATAGTACATCATCACCCCTTTCCATAGATGGAAGAATATGTGGTATCAGGTTTGGTATATCCATTGTTTGGTACATCATCAACCCTTGCCGTAGATGAAAAATATATGGTATTAGGTTTGGTATATCCACTATTTAAAGCCTATTTGGATGTTTGGGTTAGATCCGCCCTCCCTCTATGGACCCCACCATGTATTTGGGCCGATTATTGTTTATATCTGATAATCATACTAGTGTACTTAGTCTAGTAGGATACACTAAGAACATGCTTAGTATAACATCATGATACATGCCCATACGCATCATTTGTATGCATGTTTTGAGGAGTGATTGATCATAGCATTGGGCTGAGATGTTTATGGGACTCCCTATGAGATGGAGTTTCCCCACACGATCATGTGGTATGCGTAGGTTTGATGCATGACTGGATGGTATGACTCATGCATCTCACATTTTGTGTGACATGATCACTTGGTGCCCTAGCGATCTCATCAGGGTTGTGGCCTCCATAGGCTTATCGTGGATGGCCAGATTGGATACCAAAATTTTTGGGACTTAACATATGGACACTTTGGATGTCTGTGGGTGAAAGCCCCTAAACGCTTATTGTACTAAGAGGTTGCTCCAACGTCGAGACTGAGTGGATACATGAGCGTCCGTGTGGCCACATCTCCCACTGTGTTATGGTTGGTTGAAAGGGGGTGTGGCCTTATCCACCCGAGGGTAGGGGGAAAAGTTAGGCTAAGTTTTGACCAACTCGTAAATGGGTCTGCTTTCGATGAGTCTGGTAGATAATGGCATACTACTAGCCATGTGGGTAGTGAGTTCTTTTGCACTTACATGGTTGTGCATGTCAGTTGGGGCAACAATCTGGTGCAGTGTACTAGACCCCGCTGATATCCCAAGGATGAACTATACTGATATATGTACTTGATGAGAACTGACATGCATGCATGGCATCTTGCATATGACATTTGGCTACGTAGGCCTTGCAATGCATAGCCTTAGTATGGCTGATAACATTCATGTACTTGCTAGTATTTTTGCTTACTCTGATATCGTATGCTTGGTACATGCATTGCGCGCACACACACATCCTCTAAGCTTCATTGTAAGCTTATGCATGACCAATGTGTGCAAGTGATGTTAGGTCGCAACAACGCTGAGGCAGGAATGTGTGATAGATCTTCTTGGAGCTTTTGGTTATACTTATATTTTCCTGTCCTCATTGTACTCAAATGATTTATTATAGTGGATATGTGGTGATGTTATTTTGTGACTTGGTTATGCTTGTGGTTATGCTCCCTTATAAAAAATTCAGACTGAAAATCCTCCTTGTTGAATCCCAGGATTAGAATTTAGCATATGGGTGCTGGGAGGTGAGAATAGGGTACTAATGGCACCAGATTCAGCGATTGGGAATTCTATGAGCCCAGTTTCCAAGTTTGGGGCGTGACAATCTAGTTTTAGAATTATGTTAAGAGTAGGGTTTGTTTACTTTCTAATTTTAGGTTAGGGTTTTCTGAATTATTTTAGAAACTAACTTAGCTTTCTATTTATAGGTTTAGAAAATTTCCTAATTCGTTTTTAGAAACTTTCCTTTTCTATTTTTATTAGATCTACTTTCTAATTCTAAGTTTAGAAACTTTCCTTTTTTATTTTTAGAAACTAACTTTTTTTATTTTGTTTGCAGGATCTTAATTTAAGAACTTCTAATTTGGTAACTTCTTTCTAATTCTCCCTCTTTCTATTTTCTTCTTTCTTTAGGTTTAGGTTGGAATCTAAAATTGAGGGTTGGGAGTGTTTCATGCCTATAACGACACTTGACTTCTTTTGAGTGAAGGAGGATTGGTTGAGGGGTTATCTATCCATTAAAAGATTAGACACCATTCGAGATCCTCAAAGTTAATTGAAGTGATGGCTACCAATCAACCAGTCTATCAACCGAGACGACAACTTGAACCTCGGGTTGAGGAAGTCCAGGATAAGAATGAGGTGCATTAAGCACCCCCGCCTCATACTATGCGAGACTATTTACAGCCATTGGGGGTGAGCATGCCCTCATGCATGATTTTTTTTCCAGAAAATATGAGATATATGGATATTAAGCCAGGGGTGATCCAACTGCTTCCAAAATTTCATGGGCTTAAATCTGAAAACCTATATTTACACTTGAAAGAGTTTGATGAGATCATAGCCACTTTATATTTTCCTAATGTGTCTGATGACACGGTCAGCTGAAACTCTTTCCCTTTTCTTTGAAAGAGAAAACTAAGACGTGGTTACATTCACTAAGTCCTCGATCTATCGGTAGATGGAATGATATGACAAGAGAGTTCATAAAGAAAATTTTCTCACACCATAAAATGAACACCCTTAGAAAGTCAATCATGAACTTCGCCGAAAAGGAAGATGAAACATTCTTCCAATGTTGGGAGTAGTTTAAGGATCATGTCAGTTCATGCCCATAACACAGTTTTGAAACCTGGCGCATTACACACTTTTTCTATGATGGACTAACATCTTTCATGTGCCAATTGGTCGAGACAATGTGTAATGGGGAATTCATGAATAAAAATGTCAATGATGTGTGGGATTATTTGGACAGACTTGCTGAAAATGCACAATCATGGGACATCTCCCCAAAATCGAGCACCACCTCTAAGCCCGCTCAATCAAAGAAGGGAAGAATATACCTTCTGAAAGAGGATGATGATATCAATGCTAAAGTGGCAAATATCATAAGGAAATTTAAAGCCATGGAACTAAAGAAGGATAAGGCTAAGCAAACTGTTTGCGGTATTTGTACTTACAACATTCACATAACTGAAAATTGCCCAACAATACCTGCTTTTCAAGAGGTACTCAATGAGCAATCTAATGCCGTGAATAATTACCAAAGACCTTTCAATGGACCCATTTCTAATACATGCAATCGTAGTTGGAGAAATCATCCAAATTTTAGTTGAAGGAATGGACAAACCGCTACTCCTCAAGGATTCCCTAATCAAATTCCAAATCAAATGAAACCTTAAGAAGAATCGGTTTAAAATTTCACACAAACTTAAGAGCTTACTCAAGCAATATGGGAGCTTACAAAATTTATGTAAAAGATGGATTCATGTGTTATGATTATAGAGAGGGGGATGCTTCCTGCTCAACCTTTCCCCAATCCTAAACTGCAATATGAAATAAGTGATCCAAGCTCTTCAAATCAAATTAAGCAAGCTAAGTCTATCACCACTCTTAGGAGTGGGGAGTCAATTAACAAATCTATTTTGGTAAGGGCTGAGAAGTCTAATGACTTACAAGTAGATGAAACTGATATACCTAGCAACACTCAACAAGAGTTAGAACCGAAACTTCAAGGAAAGTCGATTACACCATTCCCCCAACGGTTAATTACACCAAAACCTCTCTTTAACTCTCAGGACATTCTAGAGGTGTTGAAATAAGTGAAGGTCAATATTCCTCTACTTGATGCTGTAAAATAAATACCTTTATATGCTAAATTTTTGAAAGACGTATGTATGACCAAAAGATGGCAAAGTATTCAAAAGAAAATATTTTTAACTAAAAAGGTGAGTATCATCCTAAAGCAAGATGTGCCATAAAATACAAAGATCCTAGTAGCACAACCATTGCTTGTGTAATTGGGAACTAGTGAATTGAGCAAGCACTTCTTAACTTAAGAGTGAGCGTAAATCTGATCCCATACTCGGTCTATGAGCAACTGGGTTTAGGTGAATTAAAACCCACCTAGACAACATTACAACTTGTCGATCACTTAGTTCATGACTGAGATGGATAATTGAGGATGTGTTGGTCCAGGTTTACAAATTCTACTACCTGGTAGATTTTATTACCCTGGATACACAACCCATCGTGGAAATGAATACTCAAATTCATATCATTCTTAGTCACCCATTCCTTGCCACATTAAATGCAATCATTAATTGTAGGAATGAAGTCATGAGTTTATCTTTTAGAAATATGACATTGGAGTTGAAAATAATTTTTAATACAAGCAATCAGGTAGAGGATGATGATGATGCCCACGATGTTAACTTGATTTATTCTTCGTGGAGTATAGAACTCTAATGACCTTATCCTCTGACCCTCTAGAGACGTGTTTAGCCCACTTCCATGATTTAGATAATGATATGATTAGGGAGATGGGTGTCATGATGGATAATGTGCCGGTACTTAAACTTAATTGATGGAGGCCATAATTCGAAGAATTACCCAAAACTGATGTAGTGTCTTTACTGTCTAACCTCAAGGCACCGAAGCTTGACCTAAAACCTTTGCCTTCTGATTTAAAATATGTCAATTTAGGTCGAGATGAGACATACCCAGTGATGATTTCTTCTCACCTTGAGCAAGAACAAGAGAGTATGCTTATCTCTACCCTCATTGAGCACAAAGGAGCCCTTGGATGGTCGATTGCGAATCTCAAGGGAATTGACTATTCGATTTGTACTCACCACATTTATCTAGAAAATAATCCGAAGACCTCTCGGTAGCCATAACGTAGATTAAATCCAAACATGAAGGAAGTGGTTAAAGCTGAGGTACTTAAACTATTGGATGTGGGTATTATATACCTGATATCTGATAGTGAACGGGTGAGTCCAACTTAGGTGGTTCCTATGAAGTCTGGAATCACTATCGTAGCCAATGTCAATAGTGAACTCGTGGTAAGAAGGATCACTACTGGTTGGAGAATTTGCATTGACTATAGGAAGTTGAATATTGTCACAAGGAAGGACCACTTTCCTTTGCCCTTTATTGATCAAATTTTAGAATGGCTAGATGGTCACTCTTACTATTACTTCCTTGACTATTCGGGCTACAATCAGATCGAGATACCCCTTTAAGATCAAGAAAAGACCACATTTATATGTCCTTACAGCACCTTTGCTTTCCAAAGGATGCCATTCGGGTATGTAATGCCCCCGCCACTTTTCAGTGATACATGTTGAGTATTTTTTCTAACATGGTGGGGCAATATTTAGAGGTCTTCATGTATGATTTCTTGGTCTTTGGTCCATCCTTAAGCGAATGTTTAGAAAATTAAAAAAATGTGCTGAAGCGATGCAAGGAAAATAACTTGGTACTGAATTGGGAAAAGTGCCACTTCATGGTTTATAAGGGAATTGTCCTTGGACACATCATCTCGTCCAAGGGAATTGAGGTAGATAAGGCTAAAATTTATCTATGTCTAACCTACCTCGACCCAAGAACATACAAGATGTATGATCCTTCCTAGGACATGTCGGGTTTTACAAAAGATTCATAAAGGACTCTAGTCACCTCTCTCATCCTTTATGTAATCTTCTTCAAAAGGATGCACCATACGAGTGGACTAAGCAATGCTAGGGAGCCTTTACTAAGCTTAATGACATGTTAACAACTACACTTATCATACAGCCACCCGAGTGGAACCTTCCTATTGAACTTATGTGTGACGCATCTGACCATGCTATTTGGGTGATTTTAGGCTAGAGAAAAGAAAAGAAGCCCTATATTATTCATTACGCAAGTAGAAATTTAAATCATGCCCAAGTGAATTACTCTAATACGAAAAAGAAACTCTTAGCCGTAGTATTTAGTTTGGACAAATTTAGGTCCTACTTGATCGGATCCAAGATCGTCATTTACATAAATCGTGTGATGGTTAACTATCTTTTTTCTAATAATAATGTTAAGCCCCACCTAATAAGATGGATCCTCCTACTCCAAGAATTTGATTTGGAAATAAAAGGTAAAAAGAGAGTAGAGAATGTAGTGGTTGACCATCTTTCTTGCCTTGATCTCTCTGATTCCCTTGAGACAACACATATAAATGACATGTTCCCTAATGAGCAATTGTTCAAAGTCTCTCATTCACCTTGGTTTATTAATATTACTAATTTTCTTGCCATAGGTTTCACGCCGACACATTGGACTATGCAAGATAAGAAATTTTTTTCGCTGAGGTTCGTAAGTTCTTCTAAGATGATCCATATTTGTTTAAATATTGCCTAGACCAAATCTTAAGGAGAGGCGTGCTAGACAATGAACACCAAAGTGTCATCTCCTTTTATCACTCTCAGGTGTGTGGTGGTCACTCTTCTGTTAAAAAGACCATGACTAAGATTCTACAGTGTAGTGTTTACTGACCCACTATGTTCAGGGCCACTCATGAGTTTTGAAAAGCTTGTGAGCATTGTCAGAAGTTGGGAGCATTATCTCATCGAAATATGATGCCTCTGAACCCCATTCTGATCATTGAAGCATTTGATTGTTGAAGCATCGATTTCATCGGACCATTCCCTCAATCCTTAGGAAATTTATATATTCTGCTAGCAGTAGACTATGTCACTAAATGGGTTGAAGTAATTTCATGTCAAAACAATGACCATCAAATGTTCATTAAGTTTGTAAAAGAGAACATCTTTTCCCGGTTCGGAATGCCTCGAGCCATCATTAGTGATGGGGGCTCACATTTTTATGATAGGCCATTCGTGAACTTAATGAAGAAATATGGTATCTCTCATAAGGTGATCACTCCATATCACCCACAAACAAGTGAGCAAGCTGAGATTTCTAATAGGGAGATCAAACACATTTTGGAGAAAACAGTTAACCCTGATCGAAAGGATTGGTCAATTCGATTGACCGATGTTTTATAGGCTTACCATACTTCATTTAAAACCCCTATTAGAATGTCTCCCTTTGGACTTGTCTATGAGAAAGCTTGCCACTTGCTTATGGAGTTGGAACATAGAGCCTACTGGGTAATTAAAAATATGAACTTCAATTTAAACAATGCTGGCTCGTTGCGTAACTTCAGTTGAATGAACTTGAAGAGATCCAAAATGATGCACATGAGAACTCGAGAATTTACAAAGATATGATGAAGGTGTTTCATGACCAACACATTCTTTGGAAATCATTCACACCACGTCAAAAGGTCCTCTTATACAATTCTCAGTTACATCTCTTTCTAGGTAAACTTTAATCTCGTTAGACCGACCCTTTCACCGTTACTAATGTCTATCCTCATGAGGCATCGAGATTCGAAATCCAAACAATGACAATGATTTTAAAGTGAATGGACATCGGTTGAAGCCCTTTGTTGAGAAATTCAATTCAAAGGACATGTTTATACCTCTGACTGATCCTGTTTATTAGGTTTGATCTCTTAGTCTGACGGAGGTATAGTTAAGTTTATTACTTTCATAGAATTTAGGATTAGGATAGTTTTCTTTTGCTAATTTAGGATAGTTTGCTTTCTATTTTTTTTAGGATAGTTTGCTTTCTATTTATTTAGGATAGTTTGCTTTTCAGTTGTTTAATTCTTATGCTAACCCACCTTCATGTTGAGATCCTTTGGAAAAAACCTCAAAATTTCTTCATTAGGTACTATCTTTCCATCACTTCTCTTCCAATTATGCCATCTCGTTTGCAAATCATGCTTTTTTCTTTTATATTGGGGATAATGTAGATTTTAGGTTGGGGATGGGATATTAGGTAAACTAATCAGTGTTTTCTTAGTTTTGAGAAAAATTTACAAAAGTTTTGAAAAAATTTCAATGTTTATCAGTTTAGAAGCAATGAATTGTGTATCTAAGAATGTTTTAAGTATGATGATAAGATAAAGATTGAATTTTGAATTGTTGGACTTTGATCATCTAAGTAATATATCAATTACAGTTCTTGTGCTAAACTGATTAAGTGGAAGTTTGAATATCATGTTAACCTAAATCACAAGACACGTTCAAATTATTTTATATGAATAATGATAGAATTTTTGATTGTCAGTATCTGAATCATTGATAGATGGTGAGAATTTAAGTCTAAAGAATTTTATCCACCTTAAAAGATGAAAAAAACCAGTTAAAAAATAGTGAGATCGACAAAAAAGGTCATGTATGGTGAAAAGACCGGAAAAGACTGGAAAAGAATGTAAAAATAATGCAAGGTCTATAAAAAAATGAATAAAAATTGACCGTCGATATAAAATGAAAAATTGGTAAAATAAGAAAAAAGGAGATATGTTCTGAATCAATACTTGAGTTCTCAATTAATCTCTATATGGTAAGCATAACTAACATGATGTAATGATGGTATCCTTATGGAAAGTAAGTTGATCTTCACTGCGCACATTGAAAAACTTGATATGTGAAATATACTTTAATTTAATGGATAAATAACTTATTTTATTGATTGCTTATGTGATTCGGCTCTAGGTTTTCAAAATCTTACTTTCTCATCTTGAGTCTACTCATTCATACTTGATAACACAAAAGATTATTTTCTGAAAATGGTTTGAACATTGCACATTAAAGTTCATTTTTTTTGCATACTTTGATCGGGACTAGCAAAACAGGGGTTGGGGATTGTGTTAAGGGTCAAATATTGCATATTATCCCCCATTTACTACTTGGTTTTATGAACATGATAATGCTTAATATTTTATTTTAATCATGTTTGTGTCGCAAGGTGAATTTAAGAGCTTGGATTGAAAAGGATGCTAAAAGCATGGATTTAATGCTCAAGAATCACCAAAGTCAAGGATGGATCTTATGAGACTAAGAATGAAGAATTTCCATACAAAAGATCCAAGAAAACCAAAGGAGGAATTAAGAGCATTGAAGACTTGAAGTAAAGAAAAGGAACCCTAAAAATATGCATCCTTAGACTAGTCTAAGCCCATCTTCGACTAGTCGAAGGCTCTTACTCGACTAGTAAAAGATTCCTCAACTCGAAATCCAGTGACAAAATCCTCTAAATTCCCGTCATCCTCAACCAGTCGAGGGTTATGTAGGTTTTGTGCATACTGCGTAAATTTGAGACGATTTTCACATTTTTCCAAGTCAGTGCAAAAGGATGCACAAATATAAATAGGAGTCCCTAGGGCATCCCTAAGCATATTCTAGGGTTTAAGGAGTGAAGAAAAAACCTGGGGAAGCCGTCACCAAGAGTTTTTCTTCCTCTTCCTTAATTATTTTTACGCTTTTCTAAAGATATTTTCATTTAATCATGTCTATGGTTGGCTAAACCTCTTAGCTAGGGCTAACAGGTGAAGCTTGTAGTGTGATGGGATGTTTCTTTTACTTTAATTCATGTTTAAGTTGAACAATTTTTTATTCTAGTTGATTCTTAAGGAATACTTTCAGTTTTTAATGGTTTTTTGTGACTCAAATTACAATAGATCTATTATAGCTTTGAGTATGTTCTTTTCATGTATTGAGATTGTGAAATTATGAAATATTGTTGTTTACCATTGTCCCTTGGGCATGGTTGGGTGACAGAATCCCTTCTAAGCTTCATAATTCTCTCATGTTGGTTGTGAATTGGTATAGCCTATTGTGAGCCATTGTCTACTGAGCATGGTTTTGTGATGGAATCACTTGCAGTTCTAACAACCCTCATCCATTGAGAAATAGGTCACAGGAAGTTCAGATTTAGTTTTACTAAGATATCTTCCAATTGGATAGGATAGGACTTCAATTCCAATCGTGTGACTTGAATTAAGTAAGAGGGCTCTCTAATCTCTGTAAGTGGATCCTTCGAAACCCTAGTTACTACCTTTGAATTTGTTAGTTTTCACTTTAATCACAATTGTTGAGGTCAAAATATGGACCACCCTCCACTCAATGTTGCGATCTTCGAATGAACCCTAGTCCTGCACAAAGGGGTGAGCAAAGGAGACCCGAACTCAGCCAGAGGACCCTTCGATGCTTAAGTTAGGCTAGAGAATCTTTGTCCAAGTCACATAACGTAGAGAGAGGGTGTGAGATATTGCATACCTATGGAAATGGGGTCCCCTAGTATTTATACTTGTGGGTAGAGAGGATTGTGTCT
Source organism: Magnolia kwangsiensis (assembly GCA_037074715.1). Classification (NCBI taxonomy): domain Eukaryota; kingdom Viridiplantae; phylum Streptophyta; class Magnoliopsida; order Magnoliales; family Magnoliaceae; genus Magnolia; species Magnolia kwangsiensis. The sequence goes on from CM073576.1 coordinate 122,798,803, forward strand.
ATTAATCTTGACACAATTTACTCAATTACGCAGATATTGTAATTGTGGAGATATTATCCGTAATCTTTAGGTCATGTAACGTATTTGTGCCTTAAAGGCGCGTATCCCTGGGCGAGATCTTTGGTCAAGTTTATATTTTGGTTAATCTCTTGACCCGACACTCGGAGTATCCTCACCTGGGCTTGGCCTCATCCTATCCAGACTTGAGGCCGAGTACTAGCATTCAAAGTCAGTCGAATAATTCACCTCAGACTCGGATGTACGCATGGCTCGGGTGTTCATTGAATGCCATCTTCGGATGAGGATGAGGACGAAGACGGGACATTGTCTCAGCCTGCTTATAGTCGTAATTCAGAGGTCAGCTTGCACTTGATACGATGCTCCCCTTTTGAGGCCTTAATAACTGATTCGGATAGCTCAGGACGACCCTGATTGTCCTTATTCAGATTTCCCCATAACAACAATTACCTCTTAATTAATTCCAATTGAGATTCACATCTTTTTATAGTTCTAGTTACTTTTAGAATACACACAAGATTAGTCCCTGTGGATTCGACCTCGGTCTCATCAAGATTATTACTACATCGCGACCCTACACTTAGGGTTGTGAACACCTATCTAGTTGGAAGATGAATAAATTAAAGAACAATCTGAACTTCTTATTGAATTAGTTCACACATGAAGGGGTATTATGACGATTGGAAGGGAATTCATCCATCTATCATGCCCAGTAGACGATGGTGAATCACGAATTTTAACAATATCACAATCTCAAAATAGAAAAAAAGATGTTCAAAACTATTACATCATCTATTGTAATTTGAGTCACAATAAATCATAGAAAACTGAAAATATTCCTTAAATCAAACTAAAAATTAATAAAATTTAACATAAATAAGAATCAAAGTAAGATAAACATCCCAACATGTTACATGCTTCACCTCTTAGCCCTATTTAAGAGGTTTAGTTAACCATAGGCATGATTAAGACTACAACCCTTAAAAAAAACATAAAAAATAAATTAAAAAAGAAGCAAAACTCTTAGGAGGCTGCTCCACCCTTTTTCTCTGCTCCATGAAACCTAATTCATCCTTAGAACTCCTTAAAGAACCCATATTTATAGCCTTTGTTCGATCATCTTTAAAAACTGTCTCAAATTTACACACTCAGCGTAATGTCTTCTATTTCATTGAACATGAATTGAATCTGAAAGTCATGCTTTTTGCATTGCATAACTCTTCATGTCATCAAAAATTCCTTCGATGTCATTGATAGTTGTTCGACTAATCGAAAAAGTGTTTAGAATGTTCTAGCGAGTTGCTCTAAAAATCTCTATGTGATCGAATGACCTTTGATGTCATCGAACGAGTCTTCGAGCAAAAAAATAGGGCTTCGATGTCATCGAGAAATGCATCTAATTTTTTCGGTAGCCAAACTCGATTTTCATGTAATTCTCGATGTCATCGACCTTTGTTCGATGTCATCAAACACTTGCTTCAATGTCATAGATAGTGAAGCTCAGATTCTCTAAATTCTGCACTTTGCACTTTCGACTTTTTTCCTTCTTCACTTTGTTTCCTTAAATCTTACGGTCTTAAAATCTTCAATCTTGGTCTCTAAAGATCCATCCCTTTCTTTGGTGATTCTTGAGCATTAAATTCATGCTTTTAACATTCTTTTCAATCTAAGCTCTCAAATTTACCTTACGATACAACCATGTATAAAATATGTTCGTTAAGCATTCATAAAACCAAGATATAAGCAGGGAAAAATATGTAATATTTGACACTCAACAGCTATGTGCCTACTCCACTCCCGACGGACCCACTATCTCTTAGAGTGTATCGAATTTAACTATGGGAGGTTTTAAATCAGGTTTACCTCAAACCTTTCCATGCATACACAAGGACTATACAATTTGTGTCCTAAACAAGAGCAAAGGTCCTATAAAAGAACCTAGACTATATGTCCTACATAAGGATAAGGATCCTAAAACCGAACCCAACAATTTAGGCCACACAGGCTAAGGTCCTAATCCTAAACCTGATAATTTAGGCCACACAGGCCAAGGTCTTAATCCCAAGCATACGATTTATGCCCTACACAAGAGCAAGGGTCCTACTCCTGAACCCAACACGTTTACTCTAGCCGAAGGCCTACACAAGGACTTTAGTTGGTTTTTCCTTCGGCTAACCAACAACCTAGGTCATACACAAGAACCACGGATTTAGGCCCTTTGGAAGAGCCGAGGTCCTAACATGTACCTAGTTGAGTTTGTGGATAATCGACTCTTAGCCTCAATCCTACACAAGGAATGAGGCTAAGCTATGGATTCCTAAAAATGACACCTACTTATTGGATTGAGTCCCTTTTTGTAGCTCCTCTTGGGTTGCTTGATCTCCGCTCTCCCGTCCTTCAATCAGCTCCTTAATGCTTCCCCAATCATGTTGCCACTGCTTCGCCAAGGCTTTAGCTCCATGATCATTCTCATTGCATTTGATGTGTCTTCAAGATGACCAAGGTGATGGGAGTGTGTCGAATCTCATATAACTAATGGGTAGTTATTTATCCTAGGAGATTCAACTAGATGGGTCTCTTAGAAGAGTTGGATAATAATTTACCAAGAATGCTTAAATCCAATCTTTAGGAAATGGAGGATGTAAGTGCTAGGATGTTGAGAACACATTTGTTGTCAAATTTCATAAAGACAAAACCAATTCAAAGTAGATCTTCAAAGATCAATCTTTGTTCAAGAGAAGATCAAGCTCAAGATCAATTTTTATTCAAGAGATGATCAAGCTCAAGATCGGTCTATGTTCAAGACAAGATTAAGCTTAAGATTGGTGAGCAGATATTTAAGATGAAGTTTGAGACACATTTCGAGCACAAATTCAAGATGAAGTTGGAGACTAAGTTTAAGTCAAAGTGAATTAGATATTTGTTATATCTCAAGTGGTATAAACCCAATAAAGACCTAAGGACTAAGAAGTTTCAAATTTTGTTTAATTATGGGGTTTTTCACTTGTTTTATCTGTAATTTGACCAGCCTTACTTCAAGCTTGAAGCGAATAACAAATTTTGTTATAAATTCAGCTAGCCTGAGTATTGGTTCAGCTAGCCCGAGCTTGAAATTTGGCCAGCCCAAGAAAGTTCAGGTTAAATTCTAATAGCTTTAACTTTTGGAATTCGGGAGAATTCGGCTAGCCGAAGGTCAAATTCGGCTAGCCGAATTGTGTTGTTCGGCCAGCCGAAGTTTACCTCGGGCCATTCGAACTTTCGATAATTCTTATCTCGTGTAATTCAAAATCCGTTGAACAGAATCTACTAAACTTAAGCTAGTCGAAACCTATCTCGAGTTAGGTAAAGTTCTAACTTCTTTGCCTATAAATTGAGTTCTTCACTCATTCTGAATTACATAAGTTAATTATCAGAATTCTTATGCAAGAGAGAAAGAAGCTCAAGTTATTAGGAAACTATTGGATGGTATTTATAGTTTATTTAAATAGCTTTTTCAATTCCCCTTAGTCCCAGATTTTTCAAGTTTACTCTAAGAGAGTAAACTATACTCTTCTTTGAGATATAAGAGGATTAAATTAAGTAGCTTTTGGGTTTAACAAAATTAAAATCAATAGAACCCTAGAACATTTCTATTTGACTCAACACAACACCATCTACATTCAAGAAAGAGGTCTTTCTACTACAAGCTTCTGCTACATCTTCTACGGTGAAGATAAGTATACCTTCTGTAACTCTTTTTAGGTTTTTCTAAGAACTCCTATGAAAATCTCAGTTAAGGTTTTGTCTGAGATAACCTGTGAAAATCTCAATTTTGATTTTTATTGTGATACCCCATAAAAATTACAAGGAGTTGTATCAGGTTATTAAGATAACCCTGTGAAAACCTTTTCATAGTGAAAGCCAAAATTACGAGGGAAGTAATTTTGGGAGTGAAGTAGGTGTGACATTTTTAAAGCATCGAACCATTATAATTCTTTGCGCCATATGGTGAATGCCTTATTTTATTTTATGGCAGATTAAATGTATTTAATTTCAGCTATGTGGTGAATGTTATAATTCTTTAATTTACTCTTACAAGTTTGAGGTTTTGATTTTAAAGAAATTCGTGAACTAAGGTTGTCTTGCTTAAAACTTTAGGTGAATGTTGTCTTATGAATTGTTTGAAATCAAGGTTTCAATACTCAGGCAAATGAGATCTTTGTTTTATTTACATATTCATCACTTGTTTTGATTATTTGGTATTGTCCTATTCACCCCCCCCCCCCCCCCCCCCCAAGGACATCGTAAGCTCTGAAAGTGCCGTGGTTTGTAGGGATAACCACCTTGATGATGCGTTGGATCCACACTGTCTAATCAAGGACGGTGGGGCCCACACAACATGCAGTAAAATACTGATGTATTTGACGTCAGCAAGATTTTGAGTGTCTGAAATGAGGTGTATATTGTATTCTAACCGTCTATCCAGCTGGGACCTTTTATGTTGTGCCTTGAATCTACATCGTCCAGTGATCTGAACGGTGGAAGACCACCTTAACGTATGTGTTATGTCCAACAGTCCATCTGGACCATACCATGATATTTGTGATTGATCTCCACCGTCCAGATTTTTGGACGGTGGGATGCACCATGATGCATGTGCTTTATCAACATCATCCATTTGTGGGGCCCACACGTGATGCATGCATCTTGCATCCAGGCCGCTCGTCCAGGCCTAGACGCTGGATGGAGCCCCTTTAAAAAATATATATAATATTAATAATATGAAATATATATATATATATATATATATATATATATATATATATATATATATATATATTATGGTGGGCCCCACATGGGACCCACCTCTATGTAAGATGATTGGCCAATGTACCTTACATGGCTGTTTAGCTGCTGTATTGACAACAGCAAATACTATGGGTTTGTGTGTTTATCCACACCGTCCATTGACAGTGGGACCCACCCCCATGTATTTCATCCACTGTCTAGCCAATGGACGGTGGATCCCAACTTGATATAATTGTTTTATTTACATAGTCCATGTGACGGTGGTTCCCGCTCCATGGCGTCAACAAATTCAGTTAAACCTAGATCGTCCATCTACATGACGTCACCAAGTTCTGTGGGTCTCGTATGATGTATGTGAGGAGTATCCACACCGTCCAACTCTTTTGACAGTGGGACCCACCTCTGATGTATTTGATATCCACACTGTCCATCTTATGTTATGCAGCCCACTTGATATATATGAGGCCCATGCAATGCAGCCCATTGTGATGTTCTTACAGCCTATTGGGTGAGGCCCATTATGATGTATTTGTGGCTCGCATATAAGGCCCATTATGATATATGTGCAGACCGTGTAAGGTGCCCATTGTGTTGCATATTCGGCCTATGTACGAGGCCCATTGTGATATATATATATATATATATATATATATATATATATATATATATATATATATATATATATATATATATATATATGCGGTACGTGTAGGGGGCCCATTGTGATGTATATGCAGCCTATGAATGAGGCCCAATGAGATGTACATGGCCCATGAGTGAGGCCCGATGTGATGCATGTGAGGCCCTTGTATGAGGCCCAATTATGATATGTGATTCCACCATGATATATGTAATGATGTTTATGATGTCAATTTATCTTCCTAGTTGGTTTTAATGGGTCATGCCTTAGGAGCAATGATGGTTAAATGTACGTATTGTAACTCTCCTTAGGGCCCGTTATTAGGCCCATTCTCATCTTTCCTTAATGGGCTAACCCAAATCCTTAGGCCCCATTCATGTTAGTGATACCCATTTTCTCTTGTTGGGTGATCTCAAACCATTGGGCCCCATTGATGCTAGTAATACCCATCTCTCCCTTGTTGGGCTATCCCAATCCGTTGGGCCCTCAATTTGATAATAATGCTTTCCACCATACCTCGTAAGACGACCTAAGCCTTAGAGCCCATCTTGTGTTCGTACCGGGCCTTCAATAGTAATGTGGCCCATTTAAATGCATGTCTTACCCAAGTTTACTAATCATGCCCAAGGCCCACTTTGGTGTTGAACGGGCTACCCAATCCGTTTGGAAGGACACATGGTCCTAGATATAGGTGCTCCACCAAGCCCATTTTGTGTATGTATTAAGCCCCATAAGGAAACCCAGTTTATTCATGTAAGAGGTTGAGAAAGTCAAATTGCTTAACCTATTAACTTACCTTGTGAACTCACCTTGTTACATACCCACTTGACTCACCACGAGAGGTGTATCTCACCTTTATATCTCCTTTTTTAGGACCTCGTGACATGTACATATCTTACATACCATCCGTTTCTTTGTTGAGACAAGTGCAAGGTCCATCTTGGACATTAGTGTATCATTTAGGCTATCCGTTGCCTAGTACATCATCTCCTCTTGTCATAGATAGAAGAATTTGTAGTATCAGGTTTGGTATATCCATTAAGTAGAACCTATCTTGACATATGGACTAGACCCGTCATCCCTGTCTTGGACCATGCCGATCCTTGGAGTATGTCGTTCAGTTTACACTATTAGTATGTGACATGCTAGTGATGGTCGATTGTGGATTATTGTTGTCTGCCTTATCAAATAATTATACCTATGTACTTTATTACAACATGATACAGGCCCATACGCATCATATGTATTCTTGTTATGAGGAGTGACTAATCATAGCATGTGTCATTGGCTTGGTTATTATAGGACTCCTTGTGAGACGGAGTGGCCCTACATGAGCTTATAGTATGTGCAGGTTTGATGCATGACTGGATAGTATGACTCATGCATCTTGCATTTTGTGATATGACCCCTATATGCCCTAGCGACATCAGGGTCGTAGCCTCCACAGGCATGTCGTGGATGGCCAAATGGGATATCGAAAATGTTTGGTTCTAGTATACGGGCAGAATAGATGTCCCTAGGTAAAAATTCATAAACTCCCGAGGCTATGGGATGCCCCAACGTCTAGACCGAGTGGATATATATGAGCGTATGAGGGTCATATAACAATAAGCTACATCTCCCACTGTGTCGTGGTTGGTTGGGAGGGGGTGTACCCTTATCTGCCTGAGGGAGTAGTCAATGTTAGGATGAGTCTGAATAGCTTATAAATGGGTCCACTATCAACGAGGTAGATCGATATTGATAGGCGGATGTGAGGTCTCTTCCACTTATCTAATTATATTGTGTGCTTAATGGGGTGATAAGTTGGTGTAGAGTGTACTATACCCCGGTGATGATCCGAGAGATGTACGATACTGATATTTGGTCTTACTGAGATATGGAGTTGCATATTCATCATTTGATTGATTCATTCACTATCTACTATGACTGATTGTGCGTAATTAGATCATTACATGTACCTTTGCAATGGCCATGATTTCGATTGGGTACACGACTAACCTGAGATCAGGAGTTTACCATATTGAGTCTAGCTATCCAAATTTAGGTATGAGACTAGTTTGGATAGAAGTCCCTTGTGATGGACCCCATAGCTTGCGATACAACATACTATCATCTCAACTTCACACTCCGGTTTGGTCATTTCTTTCACACCACATATTGCATTGCATCCTCAGCACATAACATTTGGTTTAATATACTTCTGTATTGTATAACCTTTATGAGGTTGATGGTATTATGGATTCATTAGGATTTGTATATTTCATTACATTCGTGGCATATGACATTTGAGTTGTTATGTTTTTTGCATTGATATGGCCTAGATGAGGTTGACAGTATTTGTGGCTCTTCAGAATTTCATATTGTTTAGCATCCTCGGTATCTTATACTTGGCTCATCATGACTCCACATTGCACGGTCGATCTACATTGCATACTCTGATATTGAATGACTTATAGAATTATCAATATTCCGCTTTGTAACGTCCTGTTCAACCAGAACTGTTTCTTGAGGCGTCCACGTAAGATTTACCGCAAGACCATTCGCTTAAACCGCTCGCTTGTGGGGTACCACCAACAAATTAACCGAGGATTATTCCATTAAGGTGAGCCAGTCTAGTTGAGTTCGAGTCAAGTGCGGGCCGTCAAGCCAGACAGTCTGTTTGTACTTGGCAACAGCTTGTGCGGGCCAAGCAATGACAAAGGAAGGTCAGAAAAATCTAAGAATTGGGGAAACCACAAATATCACTAGGCTTGTGGTCCAACACAGACCACGGGCTCAGTAGACGCCTAGAAGTTAATTATCCATGCCACCTCAGCGTCACTTGCCAAACGCAACTCACCCCGGCCTTGACCCAAAGGATAAAATTGAAATCTGGTTCTTTTAAATGGAACTGAGATATAAGGATTTGCAGACGTCGGATCTATTCTACATTTGTGATGAAGACCTAAAATATTTTTCTATGCCTGTCCACAAAAGCTAGAACCCAATCGTGAAACGGTGACCATTGATAAAAAATCGGACCCGTACGGTAAAACCCTGTGTCCATTTGCCTTCAAAATTTACACAACCCTTCATTGGGTCATGGAGCACCTATTCTATAAATTTCATAGCCAGGGGGCTATCAGAACCTTCCCAACAGCCAGAATGGGCCCATTGGACCATTTAAAGATAGGATATGTATGACAAAACCCTGCGCCCGTTTGTCCCCAAATTTAGCACAGCTCCTCATCAGGCCATTTAACACCTACACACCAAATTTTTGGCTAGAGGGGTGACAAAGCTACCCCAAAGCCCAAAAAGGGGTCCTAGAGGGTCATTGTAGGAATAATGTTAGAACTTAGGGCCATTTGGCCAAAAACTAGGAAAGAAAATCCCAAACCCACTCTCTCACTCACTCCCACACAAAAAATCTAGCAACAAAGGGAGAGAGGAGAGAGTGAAGAAAGAAGAGAAAGAGAAAGGAGAGGAAGGAAGAGAGTGAAGGTGGGCCGTAGTTGAAGGTGGGGCCCATGGGAGGTCGAGCCTTGCAACTCCTTTCCTCTTCCTCAAGAGATCCCACATCCACCACTCCAAGCTCAAATTTCAACCAATTGGAGAGGTAAACAGTCATATTTTTGTGTTGAGGTAAGATTTTCATGTAATCCTAACATGCAAGTTCCTTTGACTCAGGATCTCTACGAATCCACCTGTGAGTTAGGCAAACTTAGATCATTTCCTAGAGCTCTCAATGATCCATACGTGTATACTATTATTCTTAGGTAGCCTAGCACTAATTTTAGTATGAATTTCAAGATTTTGAATGTTTGGGTGAAGCATTGAATCACCTAGAGAGAACCTAGTTAAAACCTTACATGATAGATCCTTTAAATGACATGAGATGATTATATATTGTTTGTTGTTCCTCAACATGATTAAGCATGAATTTGATGAGGGCATGTTCATCTCACTTGTGATTCTTGTATAATGTTCCTTGTAGAATGTATGATATGTTATCCCTTATTGTATTTTTGTACTATGAGATATATAATTCTTGGTCTCTTCACTCACCCCACACAACACACATACACCTTTATTTCATAATATTGTTAGTATTTGTGTTTATAGAAAAATCTAAAATTCTATGTTTGATGTATGAGTGCATGACATCACTTGTGTTAGATGATAAATCTTAAATTGTTGAAGTGTTATTAAATACCATCAAATCCCTAGGTTGGTCTGGAAGCTGAGGTACGAGAAGGTGGTCCCATTGGTAGGACTATCCTGAGACTAAACTAGTGGATTTGGGTGGGTGTGAATGGGCGACAGTAGTTATACTACATGGGTCACTTGTACTCGATGTCATCTATCACATACTCGCCTGAACTGGCAATCTAGTTCACTTACTGACCTACCATGTTTGTTAACCCTGTTTACTCACACCTGTATGGAGATTAGAACACCCTTCAACCATTGGAGCCCATTGATAATAATTTGAAACTGATCCACTAACTCGAGAGCTAGGCATGGTGGAATGGGACACTGTGTCCAAGCTGTCAGCCTATGCTAGGGTGATGAGCCTCCCCATAGTGACTGCAAGTGATCCCGCTTCTCAGCACTCCCTATGTGCTTGAAATCGGAGATGGGGAACCCGATGGGATCAAGGATCAAGAGGTCCTGGCCTCACACGTGAGGGGCCTTGGCCTTGCAACCAGTTGAGGGCATTGATATCGTGGGGTATACTAGTTTTCCTAATCTGCTGGTCGAATGGAATTAATTAAAAACCCAGCTAACACGATCACGATTGCATTGCACTAGTTAGGTTGGTGACTTGACAATTGAGGTCGTAATGAGGGAGTGTTGGTCATATGCAATCGTTAAACGGAATCGCTCGAGGGAGTGTTGTAGTGAGGTCATGCGTCATATCATTTCTTATGCACATGCATTAACAAGATTAGATATGTGTTTATGAATGTTTGTTTTTCATCAAATTCATCATAAAATTGATATTGGTTGTAATTTAAGACTAATTGTTTCAAATCTTTTTACAAAGTATTACCCTTGAAGTCAGTTGAGCGAACCCGTGTAACTTGTATATCGGTTGCGCGACCTCGCGTAACGGATATCGTTTGCACAAACCAGTGCAAACCATTTGAAAGTCACTTTGTTCTTCTAATTTTTCTATTTTCTTTCCACTCTTCAATCTTCTTTTGCTTCAATTCTTCTTCATTTTTTATGCCTCAACATATGCCCCCTTGATCCTTTCTTTGTTTCTCCAAAATCAAAGAAAAAGGATTAACTCCTTCACTATGAAAATGGTTTGCGTGGGTTCACCCAACCGAGGCTCGTGTACCGTACTCGGCTGTATTCCCTATAAATACCTTGATCCGTCTCTCACTCTGTATTTCATTTCAGCCTGTAGCAGACCCTTTACCCCTCTACAAATTTTCCTCGCACAACGAACTTCGCTTGCATGAACCCTTGCAACATCCCTTTGTTCACCAAAACCTTTCGGCCTTTGCGCTGACCCGCACAACTAACTTCAATTGCACGAGTCCGTGCAACCAGGACTTGATGAAATTTTCATCCTTTTGAACATTTTCCTTAAGTACCTTCAAACCCTTTTTCCCTAATGGCTCATATTAAATGAACCTATGGCGCTGTAGACCCTCCTACTGACCAACCTTCTCACCCAGATTTGTCAGACCCATCTTCTTTCCGTCCTTCCCCTTCTTCGGACCATCCCCCAGCAAAACGCACTAAGACCACAGCTCGTAATCCTTCATATTTTAAAGAACCCGTACTACCAACCTATAACTTCACCGAACGCATTGCCTCCTTACCCTCTTCCATTCGTCAGGCAATTGTGATGGGAGATTTAGAATGACCCCCGAAACACGGTAGAGAATATGACTGGGATGAGTGTCACGCACATTTGCATAGACAGCGATAGATCCCCTGTTCGAGAAGACACTCCTCCTGCTTCTCGTCCAAAGAAGACTTACCGAAATAAGGCGAAGGAGTTCGAGGAGAAGATTAAAGAGCACAACAAGAAGAACCTCCCCAACTCATGGGAATTGATCCGAGTTATCGAGGGCATCATGAAATTTGATAATCCTCACTCGGAGGGCATGACAGTGATTCCCATCAACCTTCATCACCACCAATCCATACTCGATTGCGAGCTAAGAGATTACATAGATAGAGAAAAGAAGATGTACACTTCCTCGTGGTCAACAAGAGAACCGCTCATCCTCGAGGGGATATTACAAGAACATAAGCCATGGTAAAGTATTGGCGAAGTCCACCCCATGATTTTTCTTACTCCTTTTCACAGTCTGCACAACCTCTTCCCCATGTATTTTTATGAAACCATCAGGCAGCGCTTTTGAGATCGTAAGAAACTATGGGGATTGGAAGAATTCTGAACATGAGGTCTGTTAACTTCGCAACGTTACTACTCAGACTAGGAAAATGCCATCTTGCAAAAGCACGCGGGTATGCTTGCCAAGATCAGCTTGTACGATGCTATAGAAGTTATGTCTTAGTACTTCTATAAGGAACCAACCGTAATGAAGGGTTTTCTAGAGTACTGGTCGCCTACTACCAACTCTTTCCACCTGCCATTTGGTGAGATGAGTATCACACTTTGGGATCTTCATTGAATGGCATGCCTTCCACTAACCGGAAAGTTCTACGATGAATTCATCCCATCTAACAGAGAGCTAGCCTTTGTATCTTCTCTTGATCTCTTTCTCCTTTACAGTGGCTAGCACATTTCACTAGGCCCTCAGGTATCTTCAAGTTTTAGGAATCAACTCCCCTTTTTCTTTCTTTCCTTTTTATTATACATTTCCTCATACCATTCTTTTACCTTCCCTTGTAGATTTCACAATTATCGATCTAAAGAGCTGACAAAACTTTGCGATAATATTAAGGAGAAAGCAGATTATAGTTTATTTAGGGAACTCGCAGGCTTCTTAGCTTACTGGCTGAGCATCGTAGTACTTCCAAGCTCGAAATGGGCAGATGTTATTCGCCTCATGGTCTTTGTCATCGCCGGTGCTTTAGAAGAAGGACACAAGTATTTTCTCACACCTCCAATGTTGTGTTATATTTACAGAGTCCTCGGAGTAGCTACCCATGTCAAGAACCCTTCCATCAGAGCTTCATTAACGCACACTTCATGGCATTATTTCATAGGCTGGCTGGAAGTATACTTTCCTTAGACTTTCGTAGTGCCAGAGAAGGCGTATTTTCATCCCGCACATCTCTTACTCTGGTTCTTTTAATAAAGGGCTATGGCCAAAAGGTCCTACAATTAGGTGGCCAACAAAATTAGAGATACTGATCAAGTGGATTTCTTCCAATTTCGTCTCCATTGCTATATCGAAGATACCGACATGGTGGACTACGCTAAACTCACAGTAGCAGAGAGCTTTCTTCCTCTCCATTCACTCTTGCAGCCTACCCCTTCAAGAAGGAATGGAGTTTTGGTGAGAGCCCTATTACCCCAGTCGCTTCGATCGCCAATTTGGCTATGACCAAGCTGTACTAGAAGACTGCGGATTGGTCACTAAGAGAATGCGTTGTTATGGAACTAGTCCTATCAATTGGGCCATGATATGGAAACAACTATTAGGCAGTCACATGGATTCTTTCTTCATAATCCCTAGTTGTGACTGTACAATTCGTACTTCTTATAACTGGATGGGGTGGTGGGATCACCAGTCATTCTTGGTTAACAATTGTTTACCAATGGATTCACCCATCTGGCTTCATCCACCCAGGCTGAGGGGCAAAAAACTTGAAGACAGAATCGACTTCATACTAGAGAAGAGTCGCGCATCTCGTCATGGTGAAATTTTCAGAACGATATCGCTAGAAGATCCGATTCGTGAGAAGAAGCCCATTAATACTTTAAACGGCTAGATTACTCATGGACTCTTAACAGAGTTCAAGCAAGTCCCTTGCGACTTTGGTGACTAAGTCACAAATGATGTCAAAGGAACATCTTCTCCTATTTTGACAGAAACTGCAGTAGCTCAAGATGAGGCGGCCCCTCCTTCACAGCCTACTCCTCCCAGTTCATCCTCTCTTATGACTTGATCTCGAGCGCGCTTGCAAGTGTCGCCATCTGTTCCTTAGGAAGGAGACAAACAGGTCTTTACTGCCCCCTCGGTCCCAGCTAGTAGAGAGCCTCAACCAAAAAGTAGCCGAGTTGCTTCTTCTAAAGGAAAGCAAGTTATGATTGAAGAAGTAGACAAAGAAAGCTTAGGAGATGAAAATTCAGATTCTTCATCAGAGTACCGCTTCTATGGAATATGAAGATGATGAGGATGAAAAAAGTGGAGAGGATAAAGATGATGATTTCGAGGAAGGAGAAGTTGATATAGACAGAGAGGAGGATGTAGTTGTGGAAAACGTTGAAACAGAACACCCTCCTGTGGCTTCTAAAACTCTTCCTAGTGCCAATATTCCTGCAAAGTCTCCTGCGACAATAGAGGAGGAAGAAGAAGCTTTAGATTATGGGGAGTACGGATATTCACCTGGTAAGGAAAATTTATTTTCATATGTACTTATATGCATATCTAATGATAGTTATCTCATTATGTAACATCCCGAAAATCGGGGGGTCGAGCAAAAACCCAACTCCCGAGTTTCAAAATGTTATTTATGCAACATAGATATGTATGATTGAATGTTGTCTGTGATAATGTATTAAACATGAGTGAAATTAAGCCAGAACAACATATCATACTCCAGAGACAGTTAAATTAACCAGCGGAAGTTTGTAATAGTATGTATAACATATATAAACTGTTGTATGTCTCCAGAGTGTGAACATGTTACCAGGTTATACACATACATGTATACTCCAAAAGTAAATGAAACGAATATACATGAGTGTGCTAAAAATATAAAATGACAAATGTCAAAGTATCTAATCAACCTCCCTGTAATCCCGTCGATCAGAACACGCATAAAGGAGGGATCCTCCTCATCATCATCAAGTCCGGCTCCGCCTCACAGGCCGCGCCATCATCTGCAATCACAAAAAGGTCTGGTGGGTGTCCAGGAACACCGTCCCGTAACGTGGGAGTGAGTAGCTAACTCAGTGGAATAATAGAGCAAAGATTAACAAGTTATCAAATCAATCATGCGATAATAGTAAAACAGTAATTCAAACATTCTTAATACTGTTGTTAATGCAATTATGACATGACGTGATGTATGCCCTCACCGACGATCACCCTCATGCGGCAACATCTTACGACCGCGGCATGCCACACTCCCTAGAGTGCTCCACATCTTCCAAGCACATGCAATGCTATGGTGATATGATTTTCAAGTTATTATTAGTCCATTCAAACAGCAGGATTGGGAAACTAAGGTACTTCCCTTATATCAATCCCAACACAGATCCTGTCTAGGGTCGTCACTCCTAGTAATCTCATACGATGTATATTTCGTAGGTCGCTGCAAGGGCTGCCAGGGCTGTTGCTCGCACTCGTTGCACCGCTCCCCCATCACCTTATCAATACAGGCCTACCGTACTCTACTGCAACAGAAGGGTCGTCGCCTCCCGTGGACTCAGAATACGCTCGCGGTCACTACAAAGGACTCGTCGCCTGATCAGTGTAGGCCGACAGCTAGAATATAGTGTCCTATACCACCATAATCTGCTCACGAGTCTAGGTGCTCACTGGTCACTACGGGGAGGTTTGTGGCCCCAGCGTAGTCCCATACCACCATGCCCGGCTCATGAGTCTTTATGGATCAAGGTACCATGGTTAACAGAGTTTACAATGGTAAGTTCAGTACCCTAGGTTCAAGCAATTATGACTCATGCAGGGTGAACATACAATGGCCAGTCGGGTTACTTGACGGGCTCGACTAGCACGATCGCATCTCAAGTTGAACGACATGAAGTGCGTAAAACACTTCGTGTGGCCTAACCACTGCCGCCAACTCCAGAACACGGCTCGCGTTCATCGATGCGTCGTTCGTGGCGAAGATAAGCTAACCACGAATTCGCTCGGTTACCAACTGCCTGGACTAGGCATAGTCCCAAACAATCATAGAATCACATCATCAGTTGTGTAAGGGTAATGGAAATGAAATACAACCATGAGAGCATGTTAATACATGTTATTACATACAACTTAAGCAAATCATCGTACACATGTCTTTCACACATATAATGAAATTAAGCATGTCGCCAACATATAGGAAATCCTCTCCATCAACATATTAATTGAGAATTCAATCTCAAAGTAACTCATAAGGAAATCATCAAGCACATGTTATAACATACAGCTTAAGCGAATCGTCAAGCACATGCATTTCATTCATATCATGAAATCATGCATATGGCTAACATGTAGGAAACCATTCACACCAGCATATTAATTGAGAAATCAATCTCAAACTAATTCATAACACCATTTAATTCAATACATACTAATACGAGCATTTATACAAACACTTACACTACACACTTAAGTCTACATATAGTATGTAGACCCGAAATGTGCATTTAGGTGAATCTCTTCGCCAAACTAATTATGCACGCATTCCTAAAATTCTAATGCGACAATAAACCATGTCAATCACATCAGCAAAATATGCATGAAAACAGTACTTCTTACAAATGACTAAAATGCCCTAAATCTCATATTCTTCGTTAGTTTACGAAACAGGAAACGGACAGCATGTTGTACATGTCAAACGGCGTTGCCGTCAAGAATCTACTATTAAACGACATTGAAAGCTTTGGAAAGAGTCAATCAAAGTGTCTAAAATCCGCACCTTGTCTCTTATGGATGTTGAAATTCGAACGGAGCGTATACGCTTCGTCTACAGCGATAAGAGAACCTGTTTTACGAGATTTACTAACTATCAAACTATGGAACTAAAGGAGCATCAAATCAGCAACTTTCTAGGGTGTTTTCTTACTTGCAAATGCGGAGAAATCACCGGCAAAGTGATTGGAATACGCCGCTTAAGCACGTGCAGCAGCAGCAGGAAAAGCTCTCCCACCTTCTCTCACAAACTCTCACCTTTTCTCTCTCCCAATCTAGGGTTTTTGCAAATTTGGATGGGAGAGAGGAGTGAGGGTTTCAAGCCCTTTTATAAGCCTAAACTTGCCCGAAATAGGCTCGGGAACAAGTTTCACTTGAGGGGTAACCAAATCGGGGTTGTTTCGGTCCAAAAGATGCTTTCTGGTGGTCCCCTGGTCGAATGCGATCGGACTTAAGCTCATGCATACCAGATATAGCACGTATTAAGTTTTCAGTCCGGCAGGGTTCGCAGATCGCACGTGGCGGACCAGTTTCAGTTCAGCGGTCACCGCACGTAGATCAGGGCTGGAAGTCTCATAATAATAAATAGAAATTTTTCCTGATCCGAGGGTGTAATCTGGATGAATTCTGATGGTCAGAACGCTCAATACTGACGTGTCAAGTCGTGTGCCAGATTTGAATTTGAAATTCCAATTCTGTCCCTATTCGCGGTCTCTTCAGTCCGGGCTCAATGAAATAGTCTGTGATTATCGGTTTGACTTGATTTTCGAAATGATTGTCAAGTCCAGCTGGGCGGTTCTAACGGTCTAAGATAGGAAGTAACGAACTTTCGACGCGCGGTCTAAATCCAATACAAGAATTTAAAGTGGTCCAGAGAACAAGCCCGCTTAGAGTTTGATCCGAGGTTATAGAGTATTATGGAGTCATACGTTCTACTCGATTTGGGTCTTGTAGAACGTATTTAAAGTGATCAGGGACTGTTTCCCAGCTACTCCAGCGTTGCGCTAGCTAACTTACGCTGAATTTCCATAGGAATTAATCCTAAGTGGTTTCTTTGGCTATGAAATTGGGTTCTGAACGATTTTCCAGGTGTTTTAGTTGACCCATTGCCTAAGGACGTCAAATCCCAGATTGGCAAAAATCCGGGGTGTTACACATTATCTTTGTCATATTTTATTTTAGGTGCTCATATTCTAAATGTCGAGACGAGTGATACTCCTCCCATAAATCCTCCTATAAAAACACTGGTGATTTTGCCAAGGGCTCCTCTAATTCCATCAACAGTATCGAAAGTGGTGGCTTGCGAAATTATCTTTTCAGTAGAAACTATCGATTTTCCCACTCCAACTACTAGAGACTTAAGTAGAGAGGCCAGAGCGCCTTCTTTTACAGACATGTTAGGGGCTGGTTCTTCTACAGGCCAGGAAATCCCACCTCCTACTAGTCATACTTCTGTGGTAGGTATATACGTTGATTGCTTTATCAAGAGCTATATATCTTCAAACTCTTTATCATTATCGTGAAATCTTCCCCTCTTTATACTATAGGAACTCCTCCCTACAGTGGTGCAGAAAGCTTTAAGTCTATTACCACTGCATCTGAGCTACTGTCATTCGTGAAGATTCCCGCACATAAGATGCTTTTGATGAAGAATTCTCTGTCAGCAGTAGCTTACATTTTCAAAGACCCTAAACAATGGTCAGACCTGGATATTACCATTTAAATTCTCAAAAGTTTTGTAGGGATGGAAAAAATCAACATCTCCACTATCCATGATTCTCTTTTCAAGTTCCGCGATTCAGTAATCTCTCTAGCATTAGTGGAGAATGTCACAATTGCCCCAAGATCTTGGAATATGAGAAGAAATTGATTTTATCCAAGGAAAAGGCTTCTCTTATTGCGTCCATTATTTTTGAATTTAATCAGGAACAATTAGTTCTTCAAGAAAAGCTACCTATACTGATGACAGAGTGATTATTCGGGACTGCATCGCTGCTCTGAAAGAGGAGATTTCTCAGCTAGAGTTGAAGGATCGTGAGAAGGAATCATCTATAAAGGAGATTGATGAAAAGCTACAAATCAATATTCAATCTGCTTATGCTGAGAAGTCTGAACTACTCAAGAGCGAAGAGATGATCGCATCGTTGGAAGATAAACTAGCTATCATTCCTGATCAATCAAAGATCTTTCTCGAGGAAAAGTTAAAACATGTCGTGGCTCAGATGCAATTAAAGGACTTGCAAAAGTATATAGGGATAGTAGGAATTGCGGAAGAACTTTAAGCATGTAATTTCTTTTGTGTATTTATTTTGAATAAGTGATCTCTTTTGATTCTCAACATATGAAGATATAATAATATTTTGAGATTTTTTTATCTATTATGGATTTCTACATCACATATCATTTCAAGCATATTTATCTATGCAACAATCTTGGCATAACATTTAATGAGCAACTGATATAAAACACTAGTATTTTATGCTTGTCAGTGTGGGATTTCCTATATTATTTTCATTTTAATTGGCGGTGTTATGTTTCAGTTTAGTCAGTTACACACAATTTAAGCTCTTGAGTAGTGGATCCCACGCAGTTTTTTAGACTCTTGAGTAGTGAAGTTGGGTCTCACGTGATGCTCTCTGTAATTCTTAGGAGTTCACTGGACTTCTCACAGCCTGGTGAGTTCACAAACCGCGATCCATCAGAGGGGCCCAGTGAAGCTACCGGGGTCGTGAACTCGGTTGTAATTATGCATAGAGTTGGCCGCAGTAACTCTCTAGAGTTCACGGGGCTCGCAAGGTGACCTTTGGGGTAGAAAATTTAGGGTCGCTAGTCCATCAATGAGTAGGTTTAAGCCCTTCCTCATGAGTTAGTACTGAATCAAGCCAAAGATCTTGGGGGTCTTACGCATGGTTGGCCTATTTTGGACATGGCCAAAGAGCTCATAGTGCAGCTCGCATTTTCTTCGTTTGCAAGGTAAGACCCATTCAACGGAGGGAATTTTCCTTCATTCCTCGTGACATTGTCGGAAAGCTATACAGACGGCATAGGTCTTATGCATTACTCGTCGTTGAGGACTTTTTGACCTTTTAGGCTTTTAGTCACTGGCTCCATCAGCTGCCCGCATGGGTATGCACATAATGACCTTCACGGGATTTTTAGGGCCACTGGCTTCTCATTGTTGCCCGAATAGTGAAAATGATAGGCCTTAAGTGTAGTTGGCCATTTTAGGGCTTGACTAGGCTATCTTAAAAGATAAAAGTAAGTAGCCATTGTTGTCATGAGGATGAAAGACATATCAACCTTAGATTGATAATACGTCACCACTTCTGATAATATCTTCAATGATAATCATATGTGCTGTTTATAATATATCAGCTTGGTGACAATACCAATTTTAACATAATTTCACAGAACTCGCTTGATGATGACGATGGACACGTTATTTCCGCAATACTTGTTGATACATAGTCTTGATATGCCTACAAAATTCTTCTTTGTTCATTCATCTAACAATACATAGTCGTGGTCTTGTTTATTCTTGCCCCCTTTTGGTAGAATCATTATTCTAATAATATTCTGGATCAAAATCAGTAGCATCTTCAGGGGCGGTATCTTTTGAGTAAACGAGCATTGACCAGTATACTGATACCTTGTCCATCTTGATCCAAGACTCTATATGCGCCATTAGAGTATACTTCCTTTATTATGTATGACCTGTCTTATTTAGGTTCGAACTTGCCCCTTGTTTGGCGGGTGACCACTATAGGTCTTTTTAACATCAGCATCATATCTCATTTTTTGAAAGAGCGATATTTAACTCATTTATCAAAGGCGGCCGATATCTTTGCCTAATATGATTGCAATCGCTGTTGGGCTGGAAGGGGTTTCTCATTAAGCAAATCCAGCTCTTTCAACCTTATTTTTACATTTTCATCATCTATAATAAACTGATGTACAGCCACTTTGAGTGACGCTACTTGTATTTCGATTGGGATTACTACTTCTACACCAGACCAGTGAATATAGTGTTTCTCTTGTTGTAGTACGGTGAGTAGTTCTGTATGCCCACAATGCTTCTTGTAACCTTTCATCCCAATCTTGTTTGTTCCTTGTTACTATTTTCTTCAGTATCTTGACTATCATTTTATTAAATGCCTCTCCTAATCCATTGGCCGATGGATAGCAAGGTGTTAAAAATGAATGATGAATGCCGAATGTCTGACATAGCTTTTCCATGCTTCTATTTTTTAAGGGAGTGCCATTATCTGTAACAATTTTCTTTGAAATACCATGGCAATATATTATTACGTGTCGGATGAAATTAACCACATCTTTTTCCTTAACATTACGTAATGCCACTGCTTCTGTCTACTTGGAGAAATAATCTATTACTGTCAAGATATACTGTTTTCTTTTAGACGAAGGTGGATTTATACAATCGATGACGTCAAGTCCCCAAGCCGAGAAGGTCAAAGTGGCGACTAACTAATGCAATTCTTCTGGAGGAATGTGAATAACATCTCCATGAATATGACATTCATGACACCGCTTCACATAATCCATCGCGTCTCTGAACATGGTAGGCTAATAATACCTCATTCGGTGTATTCTATGGAATAAATTTTAGCCAGCTTGATGTGCTCCACATTCTTCAGAGTGTGCTTCTCGCAATGTCTAGCCTGCCTCTTATTCATCTAAGCAACGTAGAAGCACTCCATTATAAGATTTTCTGTACAACACCTCGCTGCATATGACAAATCTGTTTGACCTTTACTTAATTTACTGTCTCTGCACCGGATCTTCTGGCAGGATATCATATTTGAGAAAATCCATGAAAGGATGACATCAATTATCTGTTGTTACCTCTAAACATGATATAGGAAGTGTTTCCATAATTTCGTCGATGACCTCTGAAGGTGGCAAAACTCTTCTTTCTCTATAGTTACTTAGAGAGGGCTTCGATTTGGGCAAGACAAGGCCGTTGCTAAGCTGGCCAAAGCATCCACTCTTGCATTATCAGATCATGGTATGTACTCGATTTTGACATGACAGAATTGTTCTAGCAATTACTGTGCTTTTCGGCAGTATGGTAAAAACTCTTGCTTTCGTATCTCGAATTCAGTCGTCAATTGATTTATAATCAATTTAGAATCTCTGAAGACATGCAGCGCTCTTATCTTCATTTCCTGAGCTATTTCCATTCTAATGATGATGGCTCTATATTCGACCTCATTATTTGTGCATGAAGCTCCCAATGCGAAGGAGTAAGCAACAAGTCACCTTGAGGAGTAATGAATATCACTCCTGCCTCCGCTTCAGAAGCTCGAGAAGCACCATCATACTTCTGCCACGGGCTTTACGAGTCGGTCAACATCACTTGCACATTTGGAAACTCATCACTAATGGCTTCAAATTCTGCTACAAAGTGCGCTGTAAGGAAGTTTTCCACCACTTGTCCTTTTACTGCTCTTGTCAACTCATATGTAATAGTGTATTCTAAAAGTAACATCATCCATTTAGCCAATATCCTAGACAACATCAGCCTTGTCATCAAAAACTTTATCGGATCTGCTCTTGAGATCAAAGTTATATCATGGGAGAGACAATAATGTCTCAATTTTTATACTGTGAATATTAGCGTTAGGCATTCTTTCTCATTTGGAGAGTAATTGCATTCCGCACCCATCAGAGTTCTGCTTGAATAATAGAGAGCAGTGTCTTTCCTGGACTCATTTACCGGTGCTAACAAAGCTCCTAAAGAATTCTCAGCTATAAATATATACAAAATCAGTGGCTTCCCTTTTATCAGAGGTGTCAGTATCGGTGGCTGTTTTAATAATTCCTTTATTGAGTCAAACGCATTTTGACAGGCTTGATCCTATACAAACTCTGTACCTTTCTTCATCAGATGGGAAAATGGCTAACATGTCCCTGCTAGATTTGAAATGAAACGATAAATGTACGCCAACTTTCCTTGCAAACTTTTCAATTCTTTTGATGCCTTTTGTGGCGGCATATTTTGAATGACTTTAAATTTCCCTAGATCGATCTCAATGCTTGTGTGTCAGACCACAAAATCGAGAAATTTACCCGAAGCACCCCGAATGTACATTTAGTTGGATTCATCTTTAGCTACTTCTTTCTGAGTTGACAGAAAATCACTGCCTGGTGTTCGCGATGCTCCTGATGATCTCCTGACCTAACTACCAAGTCATCGACATAACACTCAACATACTTGTGCATCATGTCTTGGAAGATATTCTGCATTGCCCTTTGATATGTCGCTCGAGCATTTTGAGACTGAACGACATTACTTTATACCAATAAATTCCTAGTGGCGTTCTGAATGCAGTTGCTTCATCCTCCTCAAGTGCCATTCTAGTCTGATTATACCCTGCATAGCCGTCCATGAAGGAGATAATATTATACTGAGTTGTACTGTCAATTAATAATTTAATGATCGGGAGAGGAAAATCATCTTTTGGATAGGCTTTGTTCAGAACTCCGAAGTCAACACACACCCTGACTTGTCTATTTTTCCTTTTCATAGGGACAATGTTCGATATCCACTTGGGATACTTGACCTCCCTGATAAACCCGACTTTTATCAACTTACTGACTTCTTCTTCTATCAGGGGAACCAATCTGGATGGAATCGCCTTTGCGCTTGCTTAAGCGTCCTTTTCTCTTTAGAGATATTTAATCAGTGTAGTGCTACGGAAGGTTCCAAGCCCGAGATCTCTACATACGTCTAAGCCAAGACGTCTTTATTTTCTTTGAGAAGTCGAACGTATTCTTCAAACTCTTATTTAGAAAGATCGGCACTGATGAATGTGTCTTCTATGCCCACGTTTACCTCTTGTAAACTGTTTATTGTTGGCTGCCCCCCGTCATCTATCTGCTTGGGAGCCTTTTCAAGATATTCAACCTTTTTAGGATCCTCTTCCGATAACAGCTCAGTTGTAACCATGTTCACTGATGATCCTATCCCCAGTCCTTGAAATTTTCTCCGCTTTTCCTGGCTGACCCCAATAGGAATTTGAATTCCTCTCCCATGATTCAAGCCAATGGGTTCTTTGTAATCAAAACCCATGTTTCTCATGATCTTTTTTCTTGTCGGGCTATACTTGTTGAGATCTTGCGGTGTTAGGCTACCACAATATACATTATTCTTAGCCTCTTCTCCTGACTTTACTTCCACTAAGGTGTAAAATTCTATTGGTTTTAGGTATTTTGCGCTGGCCCTGACGTGAAATCTTCTCGAAGTGGCCGTAAATGACT
Organism: Magnolia kwangsiensis; assembly: GCA_037074715.1. Lineage (NCBI taxonomy): Eukaryota > Viridiplantae > Streptophyta > Magnoliopsida > Magnoliales > Magnoliaceae > Magnolia > Magnolia kwangsiensis. The sequence continues at coordinate 122,822,314 of CM073576.1, forward strand.
TATTTCTTTCAACATACGATAATGGCACTGTATAATTGGACTGTAAAATTTTCAATAGTTCGGATGATAACAGAGTCAGCGGCGGTTGCCCTAGTTGTCTCAGATGTTTTGTCATGAAATGGAATTTCTTCTTTTCTTCTGTAATCCCGGATGATTCTTCCTTTCCTGTTTCTTCTTTAATCACTTTTACTTAAATGTCTTTTATAACTTTACTTTCATCATTCTTTCTTTCTTCTTTAACAAACCTGTTATAATAACTAGCGTCTGCGAAGAAGGACTCGGCCTCTGTATACGGCTTTGCATCGGCCATTACCTTATACTGTGTCCCACCTTTACAGTACTTGAAGCACTGATGCAGAGTAGAGGGTACAATGTTGTACTGATGTATCCATGGTCTTTCTTGGAGGAGAATGTATGTTGTCACCGCGTTTATAACATGGCACACGATGTCAGTAGTCAGTTTTCCTATCTCCAACGTCACTGTAATTTTACTAAGTGCACGTTTCCTATCTTGATTGAAGCCCTGTATCATCATTCCACTAGGATGTAAATCAAAATGGCAATAACCGAGTTTACTTAACATCGAGAGTGATAAAAGGTTGACCGCAGACCCATTATCTATCATAATCCGCTTAACCTTCTTCCCACAAACATGGCCTTCTATCATTAGCGGTCTGTTATGCTTTGCCTCACAAATCAAATCATCATTAGAGAAGGAAATGACTAGTAGGCAATTCTCTTGCTCATCGTGCTCCTCGAGTTCCATCTCTGCCAGTAAAGTTTCTCTGACATTATGATTGGACAATGCTTAGACCAAACTCTACCGAAATTCCTCTAACAACTTAAGGGCATCATAGGCACTTAATCGAGTCGGTATGCCCTTTAAATGACTTACTACATCATAAGTCACTTTCGTCGTCTTTCTCTTCTTTTCTTTCTCATCATCATTACTCTGCCTTTCAACGACTTCTTTTCTTATAATCCCTGCTTTCTGTTTCACAGGGCTTGTCTTCTTCTTTTTTGATCGCAATACAATCACTGCTACTTTCTTTGTCACCTTTCGATCCTATTTCTGTTCCATTTCTCGGCCCTTTTCTCAAATCGTAAGCATATTCACCGTCACCATTGTACTCATTTCCTTCTCTTTTCTAATTACTATTTCACCTCTGTCAATCATTTGTTGTATTATACACTTCAATGTATAACAATTCTTCGTCGGATGTCCCACCAGGCAATGATAGCAGCAAAAATCTCTGTCTGGTTCTTGTCACATCTTCAGGGTGCTTGGGTTCTGGTAATTCAATCGTACCGGCTTTTTGTAGTTGGTTCATCTTAGGAACAACATCTTCCCTATTGAACGTGCACCCCTCGTGAGAATTGAGCATCCGAGGCCTTTTCCCATTGTATCTATTTCTTGGATGGCTTGATTCTTCTTTCCGTTCCGGCCTCTTTTCCCTTGAGTCTCTTATATCTTTGCTTCTCTGGTCACGATCGACGATATTTACAACTATCCTGCTGGGTACTCTCCTAGTTATCTCACGGTGAAACGCTGACATCTTACGAGTCATTAATTCCAAAGCATGAGCCTTAGTGGCTAGGTCACGAAAATTTCTAATGTTTGGCGCTGCTAAGTCCAAACGCCATTCCCGTTTCCATAGAATTCAAACACATTTTGACCTGTTCATTTTCTTTTGGTAGCTACTGTAACATCCTAAAAATCGGGGGTCAAGCATAAACTCCACTCTCGAGTTCCAGAACATCACTTATGCAACATTTTCAATGATGGATGAATGTTGGCTGTAATAATGCATAAAACATGAAGTGGATTAAGCCAAAACAGCTTATCATACTCCAGAGACAGTTAAATTATCAAGCGAAAAATGTGATAGATATATAAAATATATAAATGATTGTAAGTCTCCAGAGTGTGAACATGTTACCAGGTTAACTAAATACATGTATACTCCAAAATAGAAAGAAAAGAATATACATGAGTGTGTAAAAAAAAGGCAAGATATCAAGTGTATTGGCATCTAATCAGTAACCCTGTAAACCCGTCGATCAGAACCTGCATATAGGAGGGATCCTCCTCATCATCATCAAGTCCGGCTCTGCTTCGTAAGCATCGCCATCATCTGAAACTAAAATAAGGACTGTTTGGTGTGCGCAACACCGTCCCGTAACGTGGGAGTGAGTAGCTAACTTAGTGAAAACTATACAGCAAAGGTTAACATGTTATCAATTCAATTAAGCAGTAATGATAAAGTAGTACAATCAAACATTCCTAGATACTGTAATTAATGTAAGGATGAAATAACATGATGCATGTCCTCGCCAACATACTCCCTCATGCGACACCATCTTACGTCCGTGACATGATTTCTTCCCTCAGTGCTCCACATCTTCTAGGTACATGCAGTGTGATATGAACATGACTCATCGGGAAGCTAAGCTAAGTTGTTATTAGTCCTTTTCATATAGCAGGATTGGGAAGCTAAGGTACCTCCTTTATATCAATACCCAAATAATGATCCATTCTAGGGTCGTCAGTCCTAGCATATCTCATATGAAGTACGGTTCTAGGTTGCTGCAAGGGCTGTCAGGGCTATTGCACGCACTCGTTGCTCTGCTCCCCCATTACCTTATCAATACAGGCCTAGTTTATATCCTTAAGACTGCATCAGGACTCGTCGCCCCCATGCGGTGTTAGGATAAACTCAAGGTCACTACAAAGGACTGTCAGGGCTGTTTCTCACACTCGTTGCTCCACTCCCCCATAACCTTATCAATGTAGGCCGACAACAAGAATATAGTGTCCTATACCACCATAATCTGCTCAGAGTAGGGTGCTCACTGGTCACTACGGGGAGGTTTGTGGCCCCAGCGTAGGCCGACAGCTCGACCACGGTGTCCCATACCACCATGCCCGGCTCATGAGTCTTAGGGGATTGAGGAACCAAGGTTAGAGGGGCTTTCCAATAATAAGTTTGGTACCTTAGGTTCAAACAGTAGCATCCAAACATGGTGAACAAACATCGGGCCAATCGGGTTACTTGACAAGCTTAACTAGGCCAAGCGCACGTTGAGTTGAACAACATGGAATGCATAATCACTTTGTGTGGCCTAACCACTGCCGAACACCCCAAGTACAACTCAGATTCGTTAAACTCATCCTATGTGGCGAAACAACCTCAACCACTATTTACAGAACGATTATCGATTACTTGGACTGTAACACAGCCCCAAGCATATACAAATCTAATAACTAGCATATGACTCATATCCTGCATCCATATGAACAATCATGAAGTATAACTTGAATATAAATAGTACATGCAAGAATTGATACACACATTTAACATGTTTCAACTAAGTACATAATCCATGGAGGAAATCATATACACAGTTAATACAAATAATCTAAGTTACACAATGCATGGAGGAAATCATATACTCAAGTATTGTGATTGAGATTCATATCTCAACAACCTTAGCAATCACATTTTTACTAATTACTAACTCACTTAGGCATTTATACAAACCCTTAGATTACACATTATATCATACATCTTATGTATTCAATAGAATACGTACTAGGGAGAATCCTTTCGTCAAAGGGTTACCGCCTATACAACAACCATATATCCATGACAGTTAGTGATGGCAAGCACGAAAGTGAACTCCATACTCATTCAATCATTTTCGTAAACACTTAGACTACACAATATAACATACGAAACGTATGTTGATATATCATGTATTTGGGCTAAACCCTTATCCCAGAAGTTGTTACACATACATCCAGCATACATAGTTAGCAGTTAATCATGGTAAGCACAAATCTAAATTTTATACATATACGGTATTTTCTATAAATACGAGGAATACAGTACATTCAATATAGTTAACGTATAACTAAAAAAAAAATGGACAACACTTTGTACATGTGAAATAGCATCCTAAACAAGAATAAATCGTTACTTAACATTGAAAGTCTTGAAAACCATAACCTAAACGTATATAGTCTGCACCTTAATCCAGAAATTACGAAACGAAGTTGATTCAGACGATAAGTCTTCGTCAACGGCGAATAGGTTACCTAAGGCATGAAACAGGTTAGCTACAACATCACTACAGCTATTCTAAGCTTCAATATAGGTTAGGGTTAGGGTTTCTTACCTAAGAACGACGCCGGAATTGCCGAAAAAGTGATGCAGATGGACGGCTTTGACATGTGGAGCAGTAGGGAAGAATCCCAGGGGAAACCCCCAACTTCTCCCTCACTTTCTCTCTCTTTTCTCTCTTCTCTCTCCTAGGGATTTCTTGTAAATTCGTATGGGCTGAATGGGAGAGGGTTTAAGCTCCTTATATAGGCTAAAAACTCACCTATATAGACTTAGGACCAAGGTATACTTGGGTTACAGCCAAATCGGGTCTTTTTCGATCCAAAAGAGAATTTCTAGAGGTCTCGTGACTGAACGCGGTCGGACTTAAGCTCATGAATGTTGGATCCTGATCACATTAATTTTTCAGTTCGATAGGGTTCCCAGATCTCACGTGGCGGACTAGTTTCAGTTCAGTGGTCACCGAAACTCGATCAGGGCCACAAGTGTTATGACATGTAAGGGCCAACTATCCTGATCCGAGGGTAAAATTTGGTCAAATTCTGACAGTTAGAACGCTAAAAAAATGTCGCGCAAGTGACACATGCCAGATTTCGTAAATTATATTTAATTTCTAAATAAATTCACTTTTCTCACACTCTTCACTCCGGACGTAAGGAAATGGTGTCAGGACATCGTATGGACTTAATTTTTGAGGTGAGTGTCAAGTCCAACTAGGCGGTCAGGATTGTCTAAGTTTGGGATAATCGGACTTCCGATGTGCGATCCAGGTCCGATACAAAGTTTCCGAATGCTCCCGTGAGCAACCGGGTTTAGAGTTTGATCCTAGGTTTCTAGGTAACATAGAGTTAGTGTTCCTACTCATTTTGGGTCATGTAGTTCATATTTAAAGTGGTTCAAGTTAATTCTACTGAGTATTCAGTTTGGTACTCAACCAAATTCTAGCCTAATTATAGCAGAATGCGGTCATAGGGCCATTCTATGCCCCATTTTGGGAACTTTTAGTTATCATATTATTTTAATTATTTTTCTAGTAGTTAATCATCAAGTTTACCCTATCTCCACAAAATTTCATTATATTTTTAGTTGTATAAAAATTCTAAAAATTCCAGAAGCAGCAGCTGTCCAACAAGTGATTTTTGGATAGTTGCTCACAACGACCTACTTTAAAATAATTTAAATATTTTATTATATTTTTCACATATTTTTATATAAAACTAGACTCATTTATATTCAATATTGTTTTTGAATCACCTAAATCTGAGTTATAGCGAAGGAGATATGATTTTTTGAAATTTGATAAAATGCATAGAAAAAGTACAGAAACCGAGCTGCCTGTCCGCTGTACGGCGAGGTCCTCGCTGGTCATTAACCTATTTGGCTTGGGTTCACCCCAGGGGTGAGGTCCTCAATCCCCAGGGATGCCAAAAACATGTGGGGCCCACCTTGGATCCCCCCGAATTGAGTCGTTTGGGCCCACGAGTCTGTCGAGGCGTTTATTGAGTCTCATTTGCAAACTGGAATGAGTTACATGACGTAAAATATATGTTTTTAGGGTAGAAGAAGCTAAGACATCCAAATAACCTATTTATATTATGAGATTCTAAGATTTCCATAATCAAAATACTATTTAATGCATGTACATACCATTTACGGTAAGTTTTAGTTTAAATATAGTTCTTCACCTTTTAAACTTTAGGATTGTGTCTAATATGAAGGTACTTGGAGAAAATTGAAGAATGAGGTAGTGAAAAGTGAGATTTTGAAGGAAATAGGTTGAAAAATGATTTCTAGACTTTAAGATTGATCTTTGAGAGTGATTTGGTTGACCCGTTGCCTAAGGACGTCTAACTTCAGGTTGGAAAAATTTCAGGGTGTTACAGCTGCCTACACAAGGCTCCCAATGTCTTCCATCTGTCTATAAACTATTCTACCGGTTCTCCTTCTCTATGTCGTACAGAAGCCAATTCTGTAATACTAACGTCACGCTTCAAAGAGAAGAAGTTTAACATAAAGGCATCCTGCATTTGTTCCCAAGAATGTATCGACCCTGGGGCCAAGTTGGAATACTATTGAAATGCCTTGTGTTTTAGTGACGACCCTAACAATCATAAGCAATACTACGGTATCATAGATAAATTCCCCATGCGAGTAATGAAGTGCATTAAGTGTTCTTTTGGCGATCCTTCTCCATTAAACTTCTGAAAATATGGATGCTTGAAGTTAGGTAGAACGGGATATTTCTACCTCTCTTGGGTACAACGTTCAGTATCTGAAACAGCCAGTATTTTCATGTTCTCTTTCTACTCTGACAGATTCTTCAATAACTTGTCTCACTTCATCTTGTGTTACGGTTCTCACAGCTGGAAGAGACCCTCATGACCCTGCCCCCTATGGTTGAAAGCCTTCAGGTTGGTTTTCTTGTCTGTTCATTGTGCCTATCATTAGTGGAGCCACTATCTGGGCTACATTATGTGCAAGGGTCGCTAAAGCCTCTTTAAGATTTCTACACTCTTCCATTAGTGTTCTTTGTGCTTTTGCCATTGCATTCATACGATCTTCTGTAGTTGGTATATTGTCCTAATTTGTCCTGGCCATATGCACTGCAACTTCTCCACTCTTTGATGGAGCTGTAGTTGGAGTTGGGTGGGAATATGTTTACATAATAAGACTTACGAAGAGAGGAGAGGATGGAGTTTCATTCGACTTCTCTATGCTTCCATTGCCATTGACCGATTGGGGTGATACAGACATTGGTGAACTTGCCATTAACGCTTTACCTTTCTACTCTTTCATCCATCTGACCCTTTGGGTGACTAAAGATGGGAAGTCGAGTGATGTTAATTGCTAAATTACTCACTGGGGATATTTCGTAGGAGGAGTAAGTTCAGGATTCCTTTTAGCTGCATTGCGAGTTATAATCCCTCTAACTCTTAGCGAAGGTAGATTCGTCCTAGGGCTTCTTACATTTTGTGCTCTCATCCTATGAGACATTACAACAGTCCAACCCTTATCTCCTTCCGGCGGTTGAGGTGAAGTAGATACGAACCCAGCTGTCACTCGAACTAGGTTTGTTTTGCTTGTAGGAAGTTGAGTCGTGTACTCCGGGAGTTGATTCGGTGTGCATTCTGTCACGAACCCAGTTGAAGTGAAACCAAAGTTCACTTCCCTAGCAGAGTCATCATTTTATTTCAAATCTTTTTACAAAGTATTAACCATGAAGTCAGTTGAGAAAACCCGCGTAACTTGTATATTGATTGCACGACCTCACGCAATAGATATCGTTTGCGCAAACCAGTGCAAACCATCTGAAAGTCACTTTGTTCTTCTTATTTTTCTATTTTCTTTCCACTCTTCAATCTTCTTTTGCTTCAATCCTTTCATCATTTTTTATGCCTCAACACTAATAGCACCCACTGAGTTGACCACTCACTCTCACTCTAGGACGGTGTTTTAAAACACCAACTAGACTCTTCAGTAGCTGCAAGTAACGCTGAGTTCGAGGAGCCGAGTGGCGAGGATGAGCTGTCCTACTTCCAACTGATGGGTGGCTCACCATAGATTTAGTAGCTTATTTTGGATCGCTGAGTGGTGGACTTAGCGCAATATTCTCTTGGACTTATCATTCTTTTATCTTTTTGTTAGGCAACGCCTTGTGCGACCCATTGATATTTTTAGACATGTGTATGTATATTTAGCTACTCCTATTTCAGTAGAATAATTTTGTTTGTGATTCATGTTTCAAGTAATTTCATGTTTCTCATTAAACAGGATAAAACATAAAACGGTAAAATTAGTTATAAGTGATACCCGAGAACTTAGGAGTCAAGCGTATGCACGAGCCCTAATTTTCAGGGTGTTACAAGTTGGTATCAGAGTAATGGTTTGAAATTAATTGGGTTGTGGGCCATGAAATCACTACACGTCCGATAACTTCAGAGGAAACGTAAATAGAGACACAGAAATGCTAAGAACCGCCCTAAGCTTTGAATTGACAATCTTAGACAGAAGGTGAGACTTCCAAGGAGTTAGAATTGGGTAGCAAGAGAAAGTAGTGACGCTAGGGAATGAGTCCGAGAGTCTTATGTTGCCTTAGCCTAATGATAGGAGTGAACCAGAACTAAATGATTAGACGGTCGAAACCATCGTCCTAGAATGAATGAGTTAATACTGGGCCGAACTTGATAGTTCTAACCCATTCGGGGATAAAGATTTAGGGGTGAATGAAAATCTACCAGAAATAGTGAAAATGGAGATTAAATTGATTTTTTACCACTAACCGGGAGGAATCTCATGAAATAACTGGGCTCATTGCATAGATCAGCTTATTTTACCCCAAATTCATATATGGCACGTCCTGGGGGGCATTACCCGTGCCCAGGAAACCACGAAGCAAGTGGACCCCACCTAGAAAACATTGGGTCAGCGGGATCCCGCCCGCATGACCTCGTCCAACCGCCCGACCACGCCCGCGTGACCCCACCTAACCACCCGACCCTTTATAACCTTCTAGTGGCTCCGTGGGACCACACTCGACTGGTGTGGCCCCTGCCAGAGTGTCCAGAGCCCCTGTGGGACCCCGCCCAGTGGGTGTGGCCCACCCCCAATTGTCTAGCAGCTCGGCGGGACCCCGCTCGACCGGCGTGGCCCCTGCCCAGCCTCTAACGTAGTGTCCTCCCCTTTTTGTGATATAAATTTGTGTGGGGCCCAGTTCTATAGCATTTTAGAGGCACTAACACCTCTTTCCTCTCCCTCCACCATCCTTCATTCTTCTAAATCTCTAGAGAAAACCCATCCCCCTCTCCAAAACCTTAACACCCATCTCCCTCTCCAAATCTCAAACCCATCTCCTATCCACTTCATTCTTCTAAAAATCATCCCCAACATCTCATTTATCTAATACATCCCTCAACTCCCATTCTTTCACACTAAACCTTCCCCCTATTCATCTCAAATCCATCTTCAAGAAATCCATCAAGTGCATCCAACTCCACCCATTCCTTTTCATCTTCTCCAAAACCTTTTTAAACTACAATTCTAAAAACCCATCCTTTCCTCTTCATATCCAACCCAAACCCATCCACCAACATCCACTTCCAACCCATTCTTAACCACTCTTTCTCGAATACATTCTCAAACCATTTCCAAAAATGTATTCCTCAAGCCCATTCCTATACCCATTCTCAAGCCATTCTCAAAACCATTCTTAAGATCTTTCCTCCAACGATCCTCCTAGATTTCCCACACACCATCCATCTTAGCCGAGGGATATGGCATTCTTGGCAACTATTGCTTCCTTCTTCTCCATTTCAGTGGTTCTTTCCCTCATGGGGAAGAAGAGATCGGCTCCCGAGGAGGCAGGGTCGAGCCGAGAAAGGCGTAATAAGAAGAAGGCCGATCCAATAGGGAAGTCGAGCTCGGAAGTCCAATCCAAGAGGAGAAATGATTCTCTAAGGGGGCTCGCAACTCAAGCTTCCCAACCGCTCGTTAAAGATGTAGGAAATTTTCACAAGCACAAAGTTGCCTTTGAAGCCTCCATGGAGGAGCATCAGTTCGAAAACTTCGCTCTACTCAATCGACTCATGAAAAATGAATGAGGTCCCATATTCTACGGTGGTTCCCAGGCCGATGAGGGACAAGCTAGGGCTTTCTACACGCGAATCAGAAACCCTCAATTCAAGCCCTTGTAGCAAGAGATTCTACTTCGGGGTGGAGGATATTTCTAACGTGCTTGGGGTGCTACTAGGGAAGGTACAGATTAACGAGGAGAATTTTGATACGAGTCAAGCTCGTGACGAACAGACTCATTTTTTGTGTGGACAAGCTGCCTAATGGAGGTGAGATGTCGGCCTAAATGCGTTAACCTTGACCTCAGAATACCGATTACTTCACCATATCAGTACCTATAATGTGTACCCAAGGCTGAAGAACCGTGCATAACACTCCCGCTATATGGTGGAGTTTTTATATCAAGTGGGATAGGGAGCTGATGTGTGCATCCCCAGCGTAGTACTCCATCAAATCATGAGGGCCGCAAGGGTGACTCGAAAGAATGCATGCCTCCCATTTGGTCGCCTGGTCTGTCAGTTGGCTCGTTAATACAGTGTAGGCGGGTCAGATGAAAATTTTATACCGACGCAGCTATTGGGCGATGACATGTTAAATAATATGGGGATAGGACCCAAGCAATGACAAGACCACATTAAGGAGTTTGGGGATGTCGACAAAGAAGAAGAGGAAGGCGATGAAAGTGACGAGGAGGAAAATGAGGATGAGGATGAAGCTGAGGAGGCCGAACAAACTGAGGAAGCCGAATAAGTCGGCGGTGAAAAGCTTACCGCTCCAAGCATACATGAGCGTTTGGATGCACTCGACGCTAGAATGACTAAGATGGAGGAAACCCAAGCAAAGCACCATGCAGAGCAAGAGAAATGGAACAAGAAGATATATCGAGCCATAAAGACCTTGATCTCCTATGGCAAAGGGGTGGAAGCACTCCCATCCTCATCCGACCCAAAAGAATAGTAGCTTAGTTTCACTAATAATTAGTAGTTGTTTTGAGTCAGTTAGGACTACTTCAATGTATTAAAGATAGCTAAAACCTTTGCTTAAGTAGGCTATTTTTCCTTTATGTTTGGAGTATCTAGTGATACATGTAAATCCATACTATAGGATGTAACTGACCATGCCAATGGCATTTTGAAATTCAACATTAATGTATGGATTGAAATTCTCTTGTCGCTTGGTGAATGCTTGCATGCATTGTTGCCTATACTCACAATTAAATCTATAGTCCTTGTATATCTACATATGATTTTTGTATGGACAATGTCCTATTGTTTAACCCTTTGAGGAACGTCTTTCTAGGAAATGCACTCTCGGAGTGATGGTCACATTATTCACCTACCTCACGGTGGCCTCCTTGAGAGGGACCAAATTCCAGATGATCAACCAGGCCACCAGGGGGCAACCGGTTCCCATAACACGGGTAATACTACCCAGGAAGCGGTCCTGGATGCATCGCCAACACAAGCCATGACATCCGCACCTCCCATAAAACCTGCTATGGACTAAATGGGTCAGATGTTGCTTCTTATGCAACAACAACAACAAATGCTAGCCACTATGATGGGAGCCATGGGCCACAACATGGGTGTGTAACAAATGGAGCAACCCGACATAGCCACTCTTACAACCACCATAAGCAACTTATTTGAGCGGTTCCAAAGGTTCAGGCTGGCTACTTTCCCTGGTACCAACCGCCTAGAGGAAGCTGAGTATTGGCTCAACCGAATCACCAAGTTGCTCCAACCCCTCCATTGTTCTGAAGCAGAGAGTGTCAAACTTCTCTCTTACCTCTTCGAGAAGGAGGCAGATTTGTGGTGAGAAAGTGTTCTCAGGACCCTCCCAGAGAACCATGTATAGACATGGGAAGCATTCAAGGCCCTCTTCAATTAGAAATACCTCCCTTAGACATAGCAGCATGAGAGGCAGAATGAATTCCTATGCCTCCAATAGGGAGGGATGTCCGTGGCGCAATATGAAAACCATTTTAACAAATTGTTACGCTACGCTTCCAAAATAGTTACTGACGAGGTGACTAAAATGCGGTAATTTACTAAGGGTTTGAGGAGCAGCATTCGCTTGAAGATGTGTTATGAAAATATCAGAACTTATGCTGAACTGATAGTGATGTCAATACGGGTGGAACAAGATGAAGAGCGAGTCTCACGGTCTCGCTCAAAGCTGGGACCGCGAAGCAGGACTGAAGGACAGTCCTCATCCGTTACCGGGAAAAGGCTGCGCCCAAATTCTCCTCCTAGGCTTGCGGTCACCCTGACCCCGTCCACACAACCTAACCATGTATGCAAGTACAACAAGAGGGTTGGCCATTTAGAGTGTCATGCCCCAAACTCAGAAACTGGGCTCATAAAATTCCTGATCACCGAATCTGGCGCCAACAACCTCCATAGTACCCCATTCTTGGTTCCCAATGCCCATTCGCCAGGTTCCAATCCTAGGATGCTACGAGGAGGATTTCCAACATCAATTTGATTCGTAATAAGCATAACCAAAGGCATAACCCATAAACAACAACCAAAAACTCTATCACATTTACACTATGATAAAAAATTTATAAGTACAGTGCACGTAAAGGGAAATACAATGATGATAGACAAAAGCTCCAAATTAATTTTCCATGTGCTCAAGCCTCAACGCTGTTGCGATCCAACGTCACTTGCACGGAACGGTCGTGCATAAACTTATGAAAAGCTTAGAGGGTGGTGAAATGTGTTCGCATGGTAATAATACAATTATGCAGTACCAGAGTAATGCGGAATATGCTGATGAATCCATGAATACTATTAGTCATACCAAGGTCATGCGATGCAAGTCATGAATGACGTTGGCCATACTAAGGCCATGCGATGCGAGATGCAACTCAAGCATACAAATCCTCATCTAAGTCCACATAATAATACAGTTCAACTTTGGAATATAACCGGGGTCCAATACACTCCAACCAGATTACCGCCCCATCGTGCACAATAAGGTGAGTAGAAAAGACCTTGCTATTCGCCTGCTAATATTGGACTCGACTCATCAATAGTGGAATCATTCCTTGAGCTGGTCAAACTTAGCCTAGCTTTGCCCGTTCCTCTTGGGCGGATAAGGCCGCACCCCCTTCTAACCGACCACAACATAGTGGAAAGCGCAGCCTCCTGGTAATCAACACTCAACGCCCATGCATCCACTCAGTTTAGATGTTGGAGTAACCTCCTGGTACCAAAAGGGTTTAGGGACTTTCACTTAGGGATATCTATAGCACCCCATGTAGAACAACATTTTTGATATACAATCCTGCAAACCACGATATGCCTGTGGAGGCTATAGCCATGATCACACAATGCGAGATACATGAATCACGCAATCCAGTGATACAACAATCATGAGTGTACCATGCGCTCATGTAGGCATCTCCCTTTACTAGGAAGTCCCATAACAATATGCATAATGACATATGCTATGATCAATCACTCATCTCATCACAAGCATATAGATGATACATATGAGCATGTATTATGATGTTATGTTGTCACATACTCATAATTGATGTCGACAACCAGTGCTGGCCTCGATAATCAGCATCGATAATTAGGATCGATAATCGGCACCGACAATCAGCGTATAAATAAGGCAGGATCCATAAATGGACAGACGATTATCCATAGTATAAAGGTCGGCACTTGGCCGTGGTTATATCAAAATTCGATAACATGGAGTCATCCACTTATGGCGAATGGGGCTCACTTATTTAGGTTAACTCACAAAGAGAATGGGCCTAATAAGGCCTAAGGGAAGGTCACAATGAGGACATCTAACCATCATTGCCCCTCAATGTGGACATCTAACCAACATGGCTCCCAAGGAGTGGCCTACATAAGGAATTCATAAACAATGTAACGGCCACACACATACATTACATTGGGCCTTGCTCATGGACCTCACACACATTGTACTGGACTTCATATACATCAAATGGGCCGATCGAATGGGCCGAGTCAAATGGGCCGAATCAATGGGCCGAATCAAATGGACCGACCAAATGGGCCGATTCAAATGGGTCAAATCAAATGGGCTGATTCAAAGGGGCCAAATGTATATCAAATTGGGCCCGCCCATATGTATTTGAGATCCAACCTATTCATAAGTTAACATGGAGATAAATGAAATGAAAACAATATCAGCTTAATTGGAAACTACCATGGCCCTTAGAAATTTGAATGGTGGATGTCACTGTCCACTATTTAAGTGATGGGGTCCACTTGAACTTTAGATTTGACTCACTCATTTTCTCATGCCATAAAATGATCTCACAAGTTGTTGGACGGTATGGATATAACACATGCGTCATGGTGAGCCCCACCACCCAAACAGTGGTCCGTGAAGATAAAACACATCATCTTGATAGGGCCTGCACATCGAATAGCAATGAGACCCACAGAGCTAGACGGTGTGGATTGTATGCACACGTGCAACAGGTCTCATGGATCTTGCTAACACCAAGGGAGCAGCTTGCTACCTTAAAACGGACGTAGGGCCCACCACAATATGTAATATAAAACATATATATTTAATATAAAAAAAAAGTCAGCTGCTATACATGTAGCTTTTCTGTATTAAAAGGGAGAGGTCGGTCCCATGTAGGGCCCACCCTCATAAAAGTACAGAATATATATATATATATATATATATATATATATATATATATATATATATATATAAAGTAGATATATATATATATATATATTATAATACATAATATATTATATTATACATTACTATAATATAATATAATATATTAATATTATTTTAATATATCACCACGTCCAAGCTATGAATGGCCTGGACATACACATACATCATGGTGGCCCCACACGTGAGGTGGGTCCCACCGTCCAGGGACGGTGGATGCCCTACACCCATCACGGTGTGGCCTAGCCAAATGGGTGGACGACATGGGTGAGTCTCATGGACCTCACCTTCCATACACACCTCATTGCTAGCCACCCATACTAGGGAATCACTGCGAAGACCTCAGCGTTGAAATGAGGTATATTTCACCCAGTCTGCCAGTTGAGCAATGGATCTAGGTGTGGATAAATGCATCCAGGAGGGCCCCACACGGACGTGGGTCCCACCGTCCAGGGGTAGTGGACGGTTTGGATAAAGCACATACACCATGATGTGGCCCATATAAAGGGATGGAGGGCGTGGATGGGTCTCATGGACTCCACTGTCAGCCCACGCTTCTCTGTTATTACACCCATTATCAGTACACACTTCACTACTAGCCCCACCCGACGTCAGTCCACACTTCACTGCTAGCCCCACCCCACGTCAGTCCACACTTCACTATTTACCCACATCCAGCATCCTTAGACGCTGGACAATGTGGTTACAACATAGGCATCATGGTGGGTCCCACATGGACGTGGCACACCTGATGGGAGAAATCTAATATTTGTGTTTTTCCTTTTGTCCATGCCCGTAATAGTTTAGACAGTGTAGATCCAACTCATCCATCTGGTGGGTCCCATGAAGGTGAATGGCATGGATAAAATATATACTTCATGGTGGGCCATATCATAGAAAGAGAGAGAGAGAGAGAGAGAGAGAGAGAGAGAGAAAGAAATATAGATTGGAGATAACGGAGGGCCCCCGCCACTATGGGCCCCTCTTAGATACAAACATATATCAAAGTGGGTCCCACCATATGTGGCCCTTCAATCATGAAATAAAAAATGCAAATGTGGGTCCAAGATCACCCACCGTCCACTTCTTCTTGCTCCCTTAACTTCGTTTACTCCTTAGCATCGATCCTAATGGAAGAGATGGAGTTTTGATGGTTGAGATAGGAGATGAGAGGGTAGGAAGTGGCCACGCACAAAGTTCTCTTAGAGGTTAGAAAATGCTTGGACGTGTGATCTTTTTGGGTTACTTGGAAAATGGTTTGAGAATGAGAGAGAGGGTTGTAAAGAGAGAGAGAGAGAGAGAGAGAGAGAGAGAGAGAGAGAGATGGGTGATGGAGTGATGGATGTGGTGAGTGATGGGTGTATAAGAACTTTTTGACTTTAGGGGTAGATGATGTAAGAAGGATTTGGGGTGTGTAAGAACTTTTTGACTTATGGGGTTGCTTGGGGATGGGTGTGAGGTGATGTGTCCTTAACATGTACTTGACCATTAATGGGATTAACTGATTGATTAAGGTGACATGTGAAATTGCAGTGAAGACCGCTTAAGTTAAAGTAGGAATATCCCAATATGTCCTAGAGGGGGGTGAATAGGAATTTTTAAAGATTTATAAGTTATTTTTCAGTCCTATCTCACTAATCCTATCACAGAGTATAAATTAGTATTACTCAAGAATTAACTCTATTGGCTTCCAAGCCTAATAGAGGATCCAATCACAAACTATTTAAAGGACAAACAATGTGTAGATGAGATTGTGATGGATATGACTGTGTGTGCATAGAATGTGATCATATATAAAGACATGCAAGGAAATCACATAAATGAAAGACAATATCAATTTCAAACACATTCATTTTATAGTGGTTCGACGATTTGTCTACTCCACTCCCGGCTTCCACACTCAACCCTTGAGTGATCGAATTTCACTAAGGAGGTTTCCCATGGTTCACCTCAAACCTAAGGTTTTAAATCAGTTCACCTTCAACCTTTACAGAGGTTTCTACTCGGTTCACCTCAAACCCTAGAGTTTTACTGGCATACTCCTAACCATATGTTTATGCCCACACAGGACAAGGGTCCACACAACGCACCCTGAGGTTTCTACTCGGTTCACCTCTAACCATGGAGTTTTTCTGGCGTACTCCTAACCAAATGTTTATGCTCTCTACAGAGCAAGGGTCCACACAACGCACCCCGCACGTACACTCCCGTCGAAGGCCTCCTTCGAGGACTTCAAATAGTGAGCAACACTTAAAACCCAATCCTAAAAAGGAATAATTGCAAGTGTCCTCTGGACTCTTAGTACTTACAGATAAGTTAATGAGTCCCTTTCAGCGCAATGATGAAGATCTCCTTCTTGTTGATGAAGAATCTTTAGCTCCCTTGATTCGCAACACAAAAATGTATATATGCTAGGCTTAGGTTGGGTTAAGGCTATGATGGAATACCACTCTCTGAAGATTTTCCTATAAGGAAGATAGAGAGGTTCCCATCATTTATGCATTCAAGGCATCCCAGCTTAATGATATGTCATTAAGATAGTAGCTGAAGGATCCTTGAATGCGGAAGCTCATTCTCCAATCCACACTATAAGATATCAATGATGAGGGTGGATTAGAGGATGAACTTCCTGAGAGAAAGGGCTTAGGTAAATGATAGGAAGGTTAAAACACTCTAAAGCACTCTCTACTTTCTCTACCAGCAATGAAGACTATGAAAGGGGCCTAGCTATATGCCTTAAAGGGGGGGGGGGGGGGGGGGGGGGTGAATAGGGCAATGCCAAATAAAACTAATAACAGCGGAATAATAAAAGATTTAAAGCACAATGCTGAATATAAAACAATCACAATAGCCTAAAATAAAGAGATTGATACTTTATCAGTTCTAAGGACAACCTTACACCAAAAACCAGAGGTTTAAGGTAGGACAACCTTATTTCTAGAACGTCCTTGTATCACAAACCAAAGAGGAATAATAAGCAATGAAATCAAAATAACTTGTGAAAAATAAATCCTAAGTTATTACAACATTCATCCACACTTTGCTTGAAGTGATTACAACATTCATCCACAAACACAAACCACAAAACTGAATGAATAAAGGAATGAAAGAATAAATCACATCCACAACACAACAATATATAGTGGTTCTCTTGTGTGTACACCAACTGTTATCCAACAACCACACAGATTGCTACTCCACTCCTAATATCCTCACACAGGGGATATTAGCATGCACTATCAAAATAGGTTTCATAGGTTCACCTAAAACCTTCACAATTGTGTCTTTGATCTCGGGCTTACACAATCTAAAAACCCCTCAATCTGAGTTTTCTAGCTCTCCTCAGATAACCAATACAATGAGATTTTTCTGGCGAATCTCAAACAAAAATCAGAGAAAGTAAATTACAAAACATGTAAAATACCTGAATCACCTTTTGATGAAGCCCGTTAGAACCAATCGGAGTAGAAGTTCGATTTGACATTCAAAGTCCAATACTCACTTTAAGAATGGTTCTAAGTCTAATTGATTTTAGATCAAATAGGCTAGATCTATTTGATTTTGAATCCAGAAGAAGGAATATAGGAAATTTTCCTTTTCTAATAAGATTGGAATGTAGATCAAAATCAAATAAGAAAAAGCTAGCAAAAGGAATATTAAATAAGCACAATGTAGCTTAAAATAAACATAAACTTATCTCAGAGAATAGCCTAAAGAATGCTTAAATAGAATTGATTTGAAGTACTAAAACTCTGAAGTTCATGCTCAATTTATAGACTGAAAAATCCCATCTACGACTGGTCTTAGGATCCTAGGACTGGTCGTAGCTCCAAATATTTTCGAAAGATTTCCGTGGGATTTGATTTTCAGTTCCACGACCGGTCGAGGGTGGTCTACGACCGGTCGTGGGCCACCTACGACCGATCGTAGGACCCCAAAAATGGTTGCTAGAGTTTGAGTCGTAGGGCTACGACCGGTCGAAGGATGAGTCGTAGAACTTTCAGGACTGGTCGTAGGATGTCTAGGACTGGTCGTAGGACAACTAGAAAGATCTGAAAATCTTCAACTACCTAGGACTGATCCTGAAAAATCTAAGACTGGTCGTAGCAAAGCTAGGACTGGTCTTGAAGTCCCTCTGACTGGTCTTAGAACACTCCAAACAAGCATATAAAAATATATGAGTTATGTATCCAGAATGACCTACAATAAAGCCCATCCTAAGGTCAATCTAAGGTCAAACAAACCTTAAAAGTGAGATGGACTTGAAAGTCTTAACACTCAGATGACCCTTAAGAGAAGCTTGTGAATATTCAACACTTGTAGTAGGCCTTCATAAGCTTGATCTTGACTTGACAAAGTCTTCTATAAAACTTGAACTTGATCAAATCTTGAACATGCAAACTTGAAAACTTCTATTCTTGATTTCTTCATCCAAGACTTGAAAACTTTCTTCATTTAAGATCTTGTCTTGATGTCTTGATGTGTCTTGATTTCAATGACTAGTCTTCAAACATAAAACACAAGATATACAAGACATAGATATAGGTTTTGGCACTATAAAATTTGACAACTAAAGGGATATGAAATCATAGCACTTACAATCTCCCCCTTTGTCAAATTGTGAAAAAATACATAGCATCAAAGATAATAAGGAATGATAAGTCATGAAACCAAAAAATACTCTACTCCCCCTGAGTAATACGAGTATTGCTCACATAATCAATACATAACATGAAAACCTCAAAACTTTAATCCACATATGCATCAATCCACATATCCTTCTCAAACAATACAAACAAATTTACTCCCCCTATCTGTATTACTCCCTTTTTAGCAAATGCTTACTACTCCCCCTTTTTGTCACAAAATGACAAGGGAAAGGAACAATATAAAGGAGAATATAGAGAGAAAATAATGAGAAGGTGATATGAAAGGACATAAAATAAACCTGAAGTGTCAAGCCATTATCCATAATACATATCTAAAATAAAATGTTATGAAACCATAATCCATAATACATATCCAGAGTAAAAGAAATGTTATACTATTTAGAAGATAATTCACTTAATCTGATCCAGAGGAGGGAGCAGGAATAGATGGATCAGTCTGGTGTAAGCCCTTATTTATGCGATGAAGATATTTTCACATGTACTTGAATCTCATGTCATGGGCTATATTCATATTATCAAGTTTTTCCTCCAATGCACAAAGGCGTGCATCAAAACCAGAAGGATCATAATCTGGATCATTAGGTGAATCAGTTTCTATGTCATAAAATAAGTCATCCATATTAACATCTTGTTGTGGAAGATCACCAGCTTCCTCTTCGTTTCTAGCATCACCACCATCACCACCAACACCACTAACACCAGCTTCATCAAATTGGCCAGGGAGCAGTTCCAATTTCATCTTATTAAGGTTGGCATTGTTGAAAATTAGATGAAGAATTGGTGCCTCATTAACAGGTTTATCGACAAGCATGTGAGTGGCTAAAACATTCATAAGATAACCGAATGAAATATCACTATGACCCGGATGGAAATGAAATTGTATAATGGAATGACAAATCAAAGAAGGAAGACAGACCTTGATTCCAGAAGCAATAGAATACAACACACGAACCATGAAAGAAGTTAACTTGATTTTATTACCAGACCGAGGATATACATTGGAAATGAAGAAACGATGTAATATTCTGTATTTGGGTAACAGATACTTTGCAGGGAGCGCATTCCCTTTGTGAGTCCAATGCACATCAATTTTGCATAAATCTCTGGTTAACATGCGTTTTTCTGATTCTGAAGGTTTGTCGTATAAAGTA
This sequence comes from Magnolia kwangsiensis, assembly GCA_037074715.1. Taxonomy (NCBI): domain Eukaryota; kingdom Viridiplantae; phylum Streptophyta; class Magnoliopsida; order Magnoliales; family Magnoliaceae; genus Magnolia; species Magnolia kwangsiensis. The sequence goes on from CM073576.1 coordinate 122,842,516, forward strand.
TGAATTGGTATTCCTCCATCATTAACAGGTATATCCATAATACCTGATATCAAATGACGGTCAACTTCAAATTTCCCTTCTCTAGTATCAATCGAAAATGTTAAATTATCAAGGGAAAAATCTGAAATGCATGCAACTATTGATTGAACAATGGACTGGTATGCAGACCTACCCCAAAGCAAAATGTTAGTCTAGCCTACAGATTCAAGAAGGGGAATGACACCATATGCAGCAATGTGATTTAGATCAGCGGTATGCTCAATGATAATGTTACGGGTACGTAAATCCCGTACATCTTGAGTATCATCTTCGGGTGACCGAAGATGCCGTTTAGTTATTGGTCCAAATCTGGATGAAGATGGACCACGGGATGTTTTTTTTTTCCCTCTAGCATCCATATTCAAAAAGATCTATAAAGAACAAGCAAGATGCACAAATGAAAGATGGGTTTTCTCCAGATCAGTAAATAGAGAGGAAACCCTTGAAAAACTCAACAAGAGATGAAATTAAGCTGTACTATGAACAAATCAAAGTATAGAGATCATGAATCTTCAAGAAAAATGATAAAATAGGACTTACCTTGAAGAAAAACTAGAAATCCTATGACTGGTCGAGCCACAACTCGTCGTAGGTGGGTGTGAAAATGAAGAAGAAGGGAATTTTCCCCAAATTATATGATGTTCACGACCGGTCGAGTGTGGTTCACGACCGGTCGTAACACAACTGGTCATGTACATCCACGACTGGTCGAGCATCGACCAAAAATGCATTTTTAATGAAAATTTTTAAAATTTAAACAATTATAGTATGAAATATAATACACTATGATACATGTAAGCAAGAATATTCAATGTAAAATGCACATACCAAGATCAAATTTTAATTTATTAAACCTGCTTTTGTCGAGCGGTTTAGTAAATATATTAGCAAGTTGAGTTTCGGTTGGTATATATTCCAATGAAATAACTTTTTCTTTAACCAACTCATGAATGTAATGATACCTAATGTCAATATGCTTAGTACGTGAATGCTGGATTAGGTTTTTGGAAATGTTTATAGCACTGGAATTATCACAATGTAAAATCATTGAATCTTGATTAATTCCATAATCGCTAAGCATGCGTTTCATCCAAACTAGTTGAGTACATGAATTTCCAGCTGCAATATATTCAGCCTCAGTAGTAGAGAGCGATATTGAGCTTTTCTTCTTCCTAAACCAAGAAACTAAACAATTTCCAATGTAAAAACAACCACCACTGGTTGATTTTCTATCATCAATATTTTTGGCCCAATCAGCATATGAATACCCGGCTAATTGAACATTAGTATCAAAAGGATACCAAAGTCTCAAATTTATAGAACTTGCGACATATCTAATAATCTATTTAACAGTAGTAAGATGTGATTCCTTAGGATTAGACTGATATCTCGCACAAATACCAACACTAAATGCGATATCAGGTCTACTAGCAGTAAGATATAATAAACTACCAATCATACTGCGATATAGTTTAGGATCTATATCTTTACCTGTAGAGTCTTTTGAGAGTCTTAATGTTATACTCATAGGAGTATCAAAGTTCTTACCATTCTCAAATCCAAACCTTTTAACCAAGTTTGAAGAATATTTGGTCTGAAAAATGAAAATTCCATCAGGTTGTTGTTTTACTTGCAACCCTAAGAAATAGTTAAGTTCGCCAACCATGCTCATTTCGAACCTTGATTTCATTAACTCTGTAAACTCAGTAGACATGTTAGAACAAGTAGATCCATAAATAATATCATCAACATATATTTGAACCATCAAAATATCATTGTTATTCTTTTTAACAAAAAGCGTCTTATCGACACTACCTACTTGAAAGCTATGACTAAGTAAAAATTTAGTCAATTTTTCATACCATGCCCTAGGTGCTTGTTTTAGACCATAGAGAGCCTTTTTGAGACGAAATACATGGTCAGATAACTTAGGGTCTTCAAACCCTGAAGGTTGTTCAACATACACTTCTTCATGTAAATTGCCATTCAAGAAAGCACTCTTTACATCCATATGATAGATTTTAAATTTTTTAAAACATGCGATGGAAATAAAAAGTCTGATTGATTCAAGGTGAGCGACTGGAGCAAAGGTTTCATCATAATCGATGCCTTCAATCTGAGTGTACCCTTGTACAACCAGTCTAGCCTTGTTTCATATAATATTTCTGAGTTCATCAGACTTATTTTTAAAGGTCCACTTTGTTCCAATAATGTTTTTATCTTTAGGTCTAGGAACAAGATACCAGACATCATTACGAACAAATTGATTAAGTTCATCCTGCATAGCAACTATCCAATTTTCGTCAGAAAGTGCTTCTTTTACGTTGACCGATTTTATTTGGGATGTAAAACAAACATAATTACATATGTTCTCAAGTTGTTTGCGAGTACGAACTTCAGTGAGAGGATTTCCAAGTATTTGATTAGTTGGATGATCTTTAACAGTCCTTGGTTCAGATTCTTTTTGACTTGATGAGATATCTAGATTGTCAATAATAAGAGCTTCATCATCATCTGAACTTGGGGCTGATGTATTCAAATGATCATCAATGACCACATTGATGGACTCTTGAATCACACCAGTTCTCTTATTTAGAACCTTATAAGCTCGACTGTTCAAAGAATAACTAAGAAAAATTCCTTCGTCACTCTTCGTATCAAACTTACCCAAATTTTCACGATCCCGTAAAATATAACACTTGCTGCCAAAAACCTGAAAGTATTTGACAGTAGCTTTCTTTTCAAACCATAATTCATAAGCAGTCTTATTATTAGATTTACTGGTAAAAACTCGGTTAATAATATAGCATGCGGTATTAACTGCTTCAGCCCAAAGATTTTTAGAGAGCTTCATACTATTCAACATAACATTAGCCATTTCTTGAAGCACTCTATTTTTCCTTTCAACTATACTATTTTGTTGCGGTGTTTTGGGCGCAGAGAATTCATATGATATTCCCTGATCGCTACAGAATTTCTCAAAACTACTGTTTTCAAATTCAGATCCATGATCACTACGGATCTTGCTAACATGAGAACTTTTCTCATTTTGGATTCGTTTGATGACCTTTTTTACTTCATCCAGGGTTTCTGTTTTATCTTTTAAGAATGATACCCAAGTGAATCTTGTATAGTCATCTACGATAATCAAAATGTATTTTTTGCCTCCTCGACTCTTCGATCTGGTAGGTCCAATAAGATCCATGTGGAGAAGCTCGAGTGGTCTAGATGTAGTGTTAGAGTTCACTTTCTTGTGAGAACTCCTAATTTGTTTGCCCAACTGGCATTCACCACATATTTTGTCTACTTTTTGCAATTTGGGTAGACCTCTAATTAGTTCTCTTTTGCTTAATATAAATAGGTTCCGATAGTGTACATGTCCAAGGCGTTTATGCCATAATTCAGTCTCATCGGTATGGACCATGTAATATGATTGAGTAGATGAGCTAGCATCATTAACGATGTAGCAGTTTTCAGAAGTTCTGCGACCATTTAATATAACAAAACCCCTTTTATTAACTATCTCACAACCTTGATTAGAAAACTTTACACTATGGTTGTTATCACATATCTGAGAAATGCTTAATAGGTTGTGTTTTAAACCCTCAACATATAAGACATTCTTAAATAAGGGAAGGTTATAAAGTTGAATCGTACCTTGGCCAATAATCTTGCAATTATTTTCATCACCAAATGTGACTGACCCGTCAGTCATATCTTTAAGATCAGTGAATAAAGCTTTGTCACCTGTCATATGCCTAGAGCAACCACTATCTAGGTTCCACTTTGAATGGCTTGTTGCTTTGAAAGTAGTGTGGGCAACCAAGCTGGCAACTTTAGGAACCCATTTCATAATTATTTTGGGTTTAGGAGTATAGATGGTCTTTTTCTGTCTATTGTTGTAGGAACGACCTATAGAGTTCGACTTTAATAGCTCTTTACGAAGATCAATAATTTTTTCAGCTAATTGATTCCGGTTTTGAAAATTAAAGTTGACATGGCCACCTTTAGGCTTTTGGAAAGACCTAGAATTTTTTAAAAAACCTTGATAGGTATTCTTTTCTTTTGAGGTCGAAGACTCTCCTTTAACAAATCTAGGAGCAGTGTTCTTTTGTTTAGGAGATGTATTCTTATCATAGCCCAACCCGGATCGATCCTCACATTTTCTTGATCCGGACAATAATTTTTCCAATTTCGGATCACCTTGGGCATATCTCCATGTGTCTTTCAAACTCAAAAGAGAAGCTACCTCATTTTTGAGTTTCTCTTTTTTGGATTTCAAATCTTCAATTTGAGAGGTTTTGAAATCTAAATCATTTTTAGTTTTTTCAAAAGACTTAGAAATATGAGATTTTTTTAGACAAGAGACTCATAATCTTCCTTAAGCTTAGAAAATTTTTCTTTTTGTAATTTAAGCTTGACAACAATTTTACAACTCTCTTTATAAAGGGCATTATAAGCATCTTGAAGATCATCTTCATTATCGCAATCACTATTCAGATTTTCTTCACTAGATATATCATCATGATCTGAATAGGTGATCTTGGCTAGAGTCATAAGGGCTTTAACACCATCGCCCGACTCGGTTTCAGAATCTTCTGATTTAAAAGAGGATTTAGAATCAGATGATTCATCCCAAGTAGCCATCATGCTTTTCCTTTTCGATTTGTCCTTTTTAGGACATTTATTAGATAAGTGCCCATACTCTTGACAATTGTAACATTGACTATCTTTCAAGGATTTACGAGTTCTAGGTTTAGATCGTCTCTTATCATTTGATTTTTGAAAATCAACCTTTTTCTTGTTTTTAAAAATTTTGTAAAACCTTTTTGCTAAAAGTGGAATATCATCTTCAGTATTTTTTGAATCCGAAGTGCTCTCTTGAGAAATATTTTTAGATGATTTGAGAGCTATTGATTTTCCTTTAGGAGCCTTAAAGGATAACTTATAGGTTTGAAGTGAACCAACTAATTCCTCAACCCTCATGCTATCCGTATCACGAAGTTCCTGAATCGCGGTTACTTTAGAATTGAACCGTTCAGGAAGTGAACGTAGTATTTTTGCGCACACTTTACTTTCAGGGATTCTATCACCAAGACCCCACATAGAGTTCACAATGTCATTCAATCTAGTGTAGAAGTCCATAAACATCTCATTCTCCTCCATATGAATTTTTTCAAATTTAGTTGTGAGGAGTTGGACTTTAGATTTCTTGACAACAGATATTCCCTCGTGTGTCATTTCTAATATATCACATGCTTGTTTTGCATTTTCACAAGAGATGATTCTTTTGAATTCATCTGGTGATTATGCACAAATAATTGCATTTAGTGCTTTTGCATTTGCACTACTTTCACTTTTCTGAAGTGTGGTCCAAAGCGAATAAGCCGTTACTTTCATAGATTTTGAACCATCGCCATTAGTTACTTCAGTGATAAGAGGGTTCCATTCATTCACTATGGCCAGCCACACACTTTCATCCAACGATTTGAGGAAGATCCCCATCCTGGCTTTCCAATAGGCATAGTTTGTGCCATTAAAGGGTGGTGGCCTAGTGACTGATAGGCTATCAAAATTTGACATCTTAATATAGCTTAGATCGTTAGCTCAGGAAATAAATCCAATAAATAAAAAATAAGCACGATCTATTAGGCTCTAATACCACTTGAAAGGGGACTAGCTATATACCCTAGAGGGGGGGTGAATAGGGCAATGCCAAATAAAACTAATAACAGTGGAATAATAAAAGATTTAAAGCACAATGCTGAATATAAAACAATCACAATAGCCTAAAATAAAGAGATTGATACTTTATCAGTTCTAAGGACAACCTTACACCAAAAACCAGAGGTTTAAGGTAGGACAACCTTATTTCTAGAACGTCCTTGTATCACAAACCAAAGAGGAATAATAAGCAATGAAATCAAAATAACTTTCGGAAAATAAATCCTAAGTTATTACAACATTCATCCACACTTTGCTTGAAGTGATTACAACATTCATCCACAAACACAAACCACAAAACTGAATGAATAAAGGAATGAAAGAATAAAGCACATCCACAACACAACGATATATAGTGGTTTGCCTGTGTGTACACCAACTGTTATCCAACAGCCACACAGATTGCTACTCTACTCCTAATATCCTCACACAGGGGATATTAGCATGCACTATCAAAATAGGTTTCACAGGTTCACCTAAAACCTTCATAATTGTGTCTTTGATCTCGGGCTTACACAATCCAAAAACCCCTCAATCTGAGTTTTCTGGCACTCCTCAGATAACCAATACAATGAGATTTTTCTGGCGAATCTCAAACAAAAACCAGAGAAAGTAAATTACAAAACATGTAAAATACCTGAATCACCTTTTGATGAAGCTCGGTAGAACCAATCGGAGTAGAAGTTCGATTCGACGTTCAAAGTCCAATACTCACTTTAAGAATGGTTCTAAGTCTAATTGATTTTAGATCAAACGGGCTAGATCTATTTGATTTTGAATCCAGAAGAAGGAATATAGGAAATTCCCCTTTTCTAATAAGATTGGAATGTAGATCAAAATCAAATAAGAAAGAGCTAGCAAAAGGAATATTAAATAAGCACAATGTAGCTTAAAATAAACACAAACTTATCTAAGAGAATAGCCTAAAGAATGCTTGAATAGAATTAATTTGAAGTACTAAAACTCTGAAGTTCGTGCTCAATTTATAGACTGAAAAATCCCGTCTACGACTGGTCTTAGGATCCTAGGACTGGTCGTAGCTCCAAAGATTTTTGAAAGATTTCTGCGGGATTTGATTTTCAGTTACACGACCGGTCGAGGGTGGTCTACAACTGTTTGTGGGCCACCTACGACTGGTCGTGAGACACCTACGACCAGTCGTAGGACCCAAAAAATGGTTACTGGAGTTTGAGTCGTAGGGCTACAACCGGTCGAAGGATGAGTCATAGAACTTCCAGGACTGGTCGTAAGATGTCCAGGACTAGTCGTACGACAGCTAGAAAGATTCGAAAATCTTCAACTACCTAGGACTGATCCTGAAAAACCTAAGACTGGTCGTAGTAAAGCTAGGACTAGTCTTGAAGTCCCTAGGACTGGTCTTAGAACACTCCAAACAAGCATATAAAAATATATGAGTTATGTATCCAGAATGACCTACAATAAAGCCCATCCTAAGGTCAATCTAAGGTCAAACAAACCTTAAAAGTGAGATGAACTTGAAAGTCTTAACACTCAAATGACCCTTAAGAGAAGCTTGTGAATATTCAACACTTGTAGTAGGCCTTCATAAGCTTGATCTTGACTTGACAAAGTCTTCTATAAAACTTGAACTTGATCAAATCTTGAACATGCAAACTTGAAAACTTCTATTCTTGATTTCTTCATCCAAGACTTGAAAACTTTCTTCATTTAAGATCTTGTCTTGATGTCTTAATATGTCTTGATTACAATGACTAGTCTTCAAATATAAAACACAAGATATACAAGACATAGATATAGGTTTTGGCACCATAAAATTTGACAACTAAAGGGATATGAAATCATAGCACTTACAGACTACTCTCTCTATTTATAGGCAAAAGGTTCCAACGGATATAAACGGTCATATTTATGACAGAGTTCGATATCATCGATCAGTCGTCGATATGATCGAGCGTATACTCTCGATTGTATCGGCCGACCTCTCGATGATACAAACTCAATTGTCATTTCGCTTTTAGAAATCTTCCGCCGACTGCTCGATGGGATCGAGACACACATCGATGTTATCGGATTTCGAACTCCGATTTCATCGAGTGATGGTTCGATCTATCGACAGTTGAAAAATAAGAGAGAGAAGCCTTGAAAAATTTCAGGATTACAGATATGATCGGGGAAACAGTCGATGTCATCGGAATTTGTACATCGATCATATCGGATACCTTGTTGATGGGATCGATAAATCGTATAGATTTACATGTAAGCTTGCTGGACGATTTATGGCCTGACTCGATCCAATCGACAAAGTCTCAATATGATCGATATAAGAATATCAATTAATCGACTGGCACCCCGATTAACATTAAAAGCAACCTGAAATTCTTGCTGGAGAGAACACGCGCCTTCAATTGATATGATCGAATGAAACCCTATATGATCAATATTTGAGTTCAAATTATATCGGACAGTCATCGATATATCGAAGCATTTGTTAATTTTCTTTAGAAAAATAGGGGTGCCGAAAAGTAGTCTGTCGATATGATCGATCCACTTCAGATATGATCGATTTTCGAATATTGATGATATTGACTCAAAGGTCGATATATCGATAAATCGTCCAGAAGATTGTTTGATTGCTGGACGCTTTTTGTCCTCACTCGATTGTATCGATTGATATGCCGAGGACATCGACAGAGCTGGTCGATCATGTCGAAAGGGGAATTGATATAATCGACAGTATAAGAAAAACTCAGAAGATTTTCTTTTTGATAAAAAGTTTTCTTACACATAAATCCTAAGATGTTCTAGTTCTTTTTAAGGGTTTAATCACATGGTGTTTTGGGACATGGGATGTGAGGCTATGATTTACCTTTCGATGAGCTTCTACACATCCAGTTGAGGCGGACGCTTGACTTGATCTTCTTGTTAGGCGCTGTTATCCGACTGACTCAACTTACAACGTAATTGACAAACCAGGGCACGTAGTAGGTGCACTTTCAATCTCCCCCTTTGTCAATTACATGACAAAATACTCAAAACACCCTAGGAACATATCTAAACAGATACATCCTAAATTGTGTGTACATGTATTAACACAATTGTATAAACCCGACTCCCGAGTTTCAGACCGTCACTTATGCAACAAAAATGATTATGATTCAATGTTGTCTGAGTTAAAGCATTCACATGAGTAAAAGTATACCAAAACTGCAATTATACTCCATATTCAGTGATAAAAGCAAGCGGAAGACTAAAGGATATACATATCACTGTATGGAAAACAAAATAGATCTCAACTGTCTCTAAAGTATGAATACATCTCTGAGTCTCATATATATGTAAATAAACAGAATCAAAATGTCAAAAATAGTCCCACTGAGAAGTCCCGCCAATTCAGGCCACCTAAGCAAAGCCGTCGTGGTACTGCATATATGAGAACTCGTTATGGTCCTCATCATAATCTGGCTCTGCTTCCTGAATCGCTGTCTCACCTGCATCTAAGACAAGGTCTGGTGGGTGTTGCAAATACTATCCCGTAACGTGGGAGTGAGTAGCTAACTCAGTGGAACAATAGAGCAAAGATTAACATGTTCTCAAATCAATCATGCGATAATAGTAAAGTAGTAAATCAAACATTCCTAATACTGTTGTTAATGCAATATGATGTGACATGATGGATGCCCTCACCGACGATCTTCCTCATGCGGTACCATCTTACGCCCGCGGCATGCTTTCTTCCCACAGTGCTCCACATCATTCAGGCACATGCAATGTGATGGTGTTATGATTACCGAGTTATTATTAGTCCTTTTCATACAGCAGGATTGGGAAACTAAGGTACCTTGCTTATATCAATCCCAACACAGATCTTGTCTAGGGTCGTCACTCCTAGTAATCTCATACGATGTATATTTTGTAGGTCACTGCAAGAGCTGCCAGGGCTGTTGCTCGCACTCGTTGCACCGCTCCCCCATCACCTTATCAATACAGGCCTACTGTACTCTCATTGCTACGAAAGAGTTGTCGCCTCCCGTAGACTCAGAATACGCTCGCGGTCACTACAAAGGGCTCATCGCCTAACTAGTGTAGGCCGACAGTAAGAATATAGTGTCCCATACCACCATAATCTGCTCACGAGTCATAGGTGCTCACTAGTCACTACGGGAAGGTTTGTGGCCCCAGCGTAGGCCGACATCTCGACCACGGTGTCCCATACCACCATGCCCGGCTCATGAGTCTTTATGGATCAAGGTACCATGGTTAATAGGGTTTACAATAGTAAGTTTAGTACCCTAGGTTTAAGCAGTTATGACTCATACAAGGTGAATATGCAATGGCCAGTCGGGTTACTTGACGGGCTCGACTAGCGCGAGTGCATCTCAAGTCGAACGACATGAAGTGCATAAAACACTTCGTGTGGCCTAACCACTGCCGCCAACTCAAAAACACGACTCGCGTTCATCGACGCGTCATTCGTGACAAAGATAAGCCAAACACAAATTTACTCGGTTACCGACTGCCTGGACTAGGTATAGTCCCAAACAGTTATGAATCCACATCAGCAATCATATAAGAGTAATAGAAATGAAATACAACAATGTGAGCATGTTAACACATGTTATAACATGCAACTTAAGTAAATCATCCAACACATGCATTTCATACATATAATGAAATCATGCATATAGCCAACATGTAGGAAATCATTTACATCAGCATATTATTTGAGAATTCAATCTCAAACTAATTCATAACACCATTTAATTCAATACATACTAATACAAAAATTTATACAAACACTTAGTCTACACACTTAAGTCTACATATAGTATGTCGACTCAAAGTGCGCATTTGGGTGAATCTCTTCGCCAAATTGATTATGCATGCATTCCTAATATCCTAATGCGACAAGAAGCCATGTCAATCATATCAGCAAAATATAGATGAAAATAGTATTTCCTACAAATGACTAAAATGCCCTAAATCTCATATTCTTTGTCTACTTACGAAACAGGAAACGGACAACATGTTGTACATGTCAAACGGCGTTGTCGTCGATAATCTACTATTAAACGACATTGAAAGCGTTGAAATCAGCCAATCAAAGTGTCTAGAATCCACACCTTTTATCCTAGAAGTGTATTGATTCGAACGGAGCGTATACGCTTCGTCTACGGCGAACAGGCAACCTATTTCACAAGATGTATAAGCTACCATGCTAAGGAAACGACGGACCCTTAAATCAGCAAGTGTTTGGGGTCTTTTCTTACCTAGAAATGCGGCAAAATTGCCGAAAAAGTGATTGAGGTGCATTGCTTAAGCACGTGCAACAGGTAGTGCAAGCAGCAGGAAATTCTCTCCCACTCTCTCTCATAATCTCTCACCTTTTCTCTCACACCAGCTAGGGTTTCTAGCAAATTCGGATGGGTGAGAGAAGTGAGGGTTTAAGGCCCTTTTATAACCTAAAACATGCCCAAAATAGAACAATGTTTACTTGATGCCTAACCAAATCGGGACTATTTCGGTCCAAAAAGATATTTCTGGAGGTCCCCTAGCCGAACGCGATCGGACTTAAGCTCATGCATGTCGGATGTCGTTCACATCCCATTTTCAGACCAGTAGTGTTCGTAGATCGCACGTGGTGGTCCAGTTTCAGTTCAGCGGTCATCGCACGTAGATCAGGTCTACAAGTCTCATGATATGAAAGAAAATTTTTCCTGATCTGAGGGTGTAATTTGGTTGAATTCTAATGGTCAGAACGCTTAATAATAACGCGTCAAGTCGTGTGCCAGATTTGAATTTCAAATTTCCAAATCTACCCTATTCTCACTCTCTTCACTCTAGGCTCAATGAAATAGCCTCTGAATGTCGGTTGGACTTGATTTTTGAAACGATTATCAAGTCCAGCTAGGCGGTTATAACGGTCTAAGATTGTAGGTATCGGACTTTCGACGCGCGGTCTAGATCCAATACAAAGTTTCAAAGAGGTCCTGAGAACAAACCGATTTAGAGTTTGATCCGAGGTTTTAGAGTATTATAGCGTCATTGGTTCTACTCACTTTGGGTCTTGTAGAATATATTTAAAGTGATTAGGGACTATTTCCCAGCTACTCTAGCGTTGCGCTAGCTAACTTACACTTATTTTCCAAAGGAATTAATCCTACGCGATTTCTGGTCGAGTTGGTACTCGAGTCCAAGTACGGATTTTTTCAGGGCATTACAACAATTTTACAAATTCTAAACTCCCATGTACACACCCAATAAACTTCTCCCCTTTAATTCAAAAACTCCCCCTTGTTGCATTTGCTCCCCCTAACACCTGCAACAAAGATATACAATTTTTGCTCGGGGTGTGTGAATTGTTCTCCCCCTTTTTGTCAGTCATTGGCAAAGGTATAAGACGTGATATTGACTGAAGAGTGAAGCATATGGGAGAACCACAGATGGATAGATGTATATAGATGAGAACACTGTAAAGCATACATCAATGAATAAACAAGCAACATATTTATTGCAATAGCAGTAAGAATGGTACTGAAATATGAATTAGATTCAACCATATCAAAAATATATCCTGTCATAGACAGTAGTCCCGTTATTTGTCCAAGAAGAAATACATAAAAAGATAGAAGATGTATAGGACAGTCAAAGGCCAACTGAGCGGACTCTTAATGGTGTCGAGAAACATCACTGGTGATCAAGTTTACCAAGTGTTGAGTAGTTCCATGGAGGATATGGAGCTTTTCTTCAATAAGAGTGAGACGCCTTTCACAATTGTTCAGCCTATCCTCTATACCAACCAACCCATTGAGCAGGTGACGTTCGAGATGATGAGCTGGGCAATTAGTAATTGACTCGGGACTGACCATTGGTGGGCGATTTGATCCTCCCTGTGTAGGCCTCATTGTGGGTGGATGATCAGATCTGGATCTAGAAGGGTTGTGCCTTGAGGGAGACAAAGGAAGACAGAATCGTTGTGCTGCTAGTGATGCATCATTATCAAACCAGGCTTCCGGATGCACTTCATCACATGTGGCAGGAATTCCAGCATGGTGGGCGAGCTTGCATATGAGCACTGGACAGGGCAGTGTCTCAGTATGAGATCCTTGGAGGACACGAATGACCTGCATAAGGAGAAGAGTTGGCAAGCACACACGATTTTCTTGATATATATCATAGAGAATATTGATCACAAATGGAGAAAGATGTTCACCAAGGATATCGCATGGATACACATTCGAGCAGAAGATGCTGTGAAGAATCTTGAAAGTGGGTCCAAGATGATTGATATGCAGTAAATTTCCATCAGTTCGTAGAACTATAGTCCCTTGGCACAATGTGCGAGTAATTTCTCCCCATACTCCCAATCCATTGAGATTTCGATTGGTTACTGGAATTTTGGTGACCTCAAGATCAAGAAGTTTTTCCACAGTCACTAGAGTGATAAGCTTTGAATAGTGTGCAAGAACAATCCGAATGCTGGGGGGATCTTCACAAATGATATGGCTGTGTTTGAGGAATTCATGTATCACTCCCAGTTGGTATGATCCCCCAAGATGTAAAATATTTTACCACCCAATTACTTCAAGAAGAAGATTAACACTAAAAGGCTCAACTGCACTATGGAGCACTAGTCGTTCACTGATGACAGATGGACTATTTTCCTTTGGAGTAGGATGATACCTATAGAAATTTGATTGGATGCTTGTCTCATCTAAAGATTGAAAGTGAGCCTTACCTTTCCTTTGGGTCATGGTTGAGGAGGTGAAATGCTAATAAAGACTGAAAGAGAAGAAAAATATGAGTTCGAGTGCGCCTTTCTCTTTATATAGCAGACTTTTCGATTATATCGATCAGTTACCGATTACATCGCAGAACTTTTACCCAAAAATTGCTCTGACGGTTGTTTGAAAATAGCAAGACAGCCGTCGATTGGATCGATGAACAGTTTAAATGGAATCGATTATAAAGTCGATACTGTGCAGATATCATCGAGAATGTAAGAATTTTGACTTATATTCACCATTAACCATGAACAACTTAGACCTAAAGATTTTCAGTGAGTACCATAAGTACAGAGATATTATCAATGCGAACAAACGCCAATTGACTTTTGGAGGTCACAGAACCTATTTGTGTCAAGAGGCTTTGTAAGGATATCGACAAGTTTCTTTTCAGTAGTAACATATTCTAACACAATGGTCTTTTCTTCAACTAGTTCTCGGATAAAATGATGACGAATGTCAATATGCTTAGTCCGAGAGTGCTGAACTGGGTTCTTTGAGATGTTGATAGCACTGGTATTGTCACAGAAGAGACTCATTGTGGATTGTGCAATCCCGTAGTCGAATGGCATCTGTTTCATCCAGAGGAGTTGAGCACAACAGTTACTAGCAACTATATATTCAGCTTCTGCAGTAGATAATGAGATTGAGTTTTGTTTCTTGCTCTGCCAGGAAGCTAAGCAATTGTCAACATAAAAGCATCCACCACTAGTTGATTTTCGATCATCCAAATTCCCAGCCCAATCAGCATCTGAATATCCTACAATGATGGTGGAGGTTTCGTGCGGATACCATAGTCCAAAGGTAGTTGTCCCTCCAACATACTTGATAATCCTTTTAACTGCTGTTAGGTGAGATTCCTCAGTATCCGCCTGATAACGAGCACATACCCCAACACTAAAGGATATATCTGGACCACTGACAGTTAGATATAGTAGACTTTCGATCATGCTTCGATAAAGATGTTGGTACACACTTTTTCCATTAGTATCTTTTGAAAGTTTTAAAGTAGTACTCATAGGCGTGTGATAAGTGCGACCAGATTCAAGCCCAAATCTTTTCACTAGGTCTTTTGCATACTTGGCTTGATTTATGAAAGTTCCATAATCCAGTTGCTTGACCTGTAACCCTAAGAAGAAATTTAATTCACCAACCATGCTCATTTCAAATTCTGATTTCATGAGGTTGGCGAACTTGAATGCCTCATCTTCGCATGTTGATCCAAACACAATATCATCCACATAAATTTGCACTATAAGTAATGAATCCTTTGTTCTATGGGTGAACAGTGTTTTTTCTACACTTCCTATGTCGAATTCATGGTCTAGAAGAAACTTTGTTAACCGTTCATACCAAGCACGTGGTGCTTGTTTAAGACCATACAGAGCTTTGTCCAACCGATAAACATGATGGGGATGCTTATGGTCTGAAAATCCTTTTGGTTGTTCCACATATACTTCTTTAGTAAGATCCCCATTAAGAAAGACACTCTTAACATCCATTTGAAATAATTTAAATTTTAGTACACATGCAACAGACATGAGAATTCTAATGGATTCTAGACGTGCAACGGGGGCAAAGGTTTCATCAAAATCAATTCCTTCAATCTGTGAGTATCCCTGAGCAACTAATCTTACTTTGTTTCTAATTACATTCCCTGATTCATCAGATTTATTTTTGAAGACCCATTTTGTTCCAATGACATTAGTATCTGTTGATCTGGGAACTAGTTTCCGCACCTCATTTCTCTGAAATTGTTGAAGTTCTTCATGCATGATATTTATCCAGTATTCATCTTGAAGAGCTTCTACAATATTTTTGGGTTCAATCTTTGAGGTAAAATAGAAGTGACTATAGACATTGTCTATTTGTCGTCTAGTTCTTACACCGATATTAGGGTCTCCAATAATTTGCCCTCGAGGGTGAACTTTGATGACGGGTTTGTCTGATGATTGTTGAGATTCATCCAATAATGAAGATTTATCATCTATTTTTTCGGGTATGCATGAATCTACATTATCGTCTATATCATTAACAGAAGAATTCATATCTTGAGGATGATCATCTACTACCACATTCGTCAATTCCTGAATAGTAAGGGTTCTTAAGTTGAACACTCTATAAGCACGACTATTCATGGTGTATCCAAGAAAAATGCCTTCATCACTTTTAGATTTGAACTTCCCTAGATGATCCCTATCCTTTAAAATGTAACATTTACTACCAAAGACCCGAAAGTATTTCACATTTGGCAGCTTCCCATACCATAGTTCATATGGAGTTTTGTTCAGACCTGCTCTAAGATATATTCTGTTTATGATGTAGCAGGCGGTATTGACAGCTTCTGCTCAAAAGCTTTTTGCCATGTCCTTTCCATTTAGCATGACAGACCCCATTTCCTCCAATACTCGATTTTTCCTTTCAGCAACCCCATTTTGTTGAGGGGTTTTTGGGGCTGAAAATTCATGATGAATTCCTTTATCATTGCAGTATTTTTCAAATTCATAATTTTTGAATTCACCACCATGATCACTTCTGATACGTTTTATATCATATCTTTTCTCATTTTGAATTTGTTTTGCCAAGATAACAAATTTTTCAAAAGCATCTGATTTTTCTCGAAGAAATGCAACCCAAGTAAATCTAGTGTAGTCATCTACTATCACCAAAAAGTATCTTTTCTTGTATCTGACTTTCCACTTTAGTAGGACCCACTAGATCCATATGCAGTAGATCCAAGGGCTTTGTTGTGGCTATGGTGGTTGTCTTTTTATGTCTGACTTTTATCTGTTTTCCTTTTAAACATTCCACACATACTACTTTTTCTTCTTTTCTAATTCTGGGAAGGCCTCTAACCAAGTTTTTGGAGCTAAGTCTAGCTAAATTTCGGTATTGGACATGTCCCAACCATTGATGTCATAATCTGGATTCATTCTTTACAGCCATGTTACATGTTGTGGACAAACCCTTATCGTTGGTACTTTTAATAATATAACAGTTATCACTAGTGCGTGTACCTTTTATGAGAGATTTTTCTGTAAGATCTATTATTTTACACACATCTTTTGAGAAAGTGACCAGATGTTCCTTATCACAGATTTGAGAGATACTGAGGAGATTATATTTCAGACCTTCAACACAGAGAACATTTTTAATTTTTGGAAGACCTGGTACTCCTATTATTCCTTATCCGACAATTCTGGTCAAGCTACCATCTCCGAATGTGACTGATCCACCATTGAAGTTTGAGTACGATCAAAAATGAGTACGATCACCAGTCATGTGTCTGGAACACCCACTATCAAGATACCACTTTGAATAATTACCAGCTTTCAGAGCGGTGTGGATTACAAGGCAATTTTGATCTATCACATCCTCTGAAACTTTCTTGACCATGATTCCTACTTCAGTCAAGATCACTCTCTAGGCGGTGAAGCCCTTAAGAGAGACCTAGCTCTGATACCAATTGAAATTACGGTGAAGACCGCTTAAGTTGAAGTAGGAATATCCCAATATGTCCTAGAGGGGGGTGAATAGGACTTTTTAAAGATTTATAAGTTATTTTTCAGTCCTATCTCACTAATCCTATCACAGAGTATAAATTAGGATTACTTAAGAATTAACTCTATTGGCTTCCAAGCCTAATAGAGGATCCAATCACAAACTATTTAAAGGACAAACAATGTGTAGATGAGATTGTGATGGATATGACTATGTGTGCATAGAATGTGATCATATATAAAGACATGCAATGCAATCACATAAATGAAAGAAAATATCAATCTCAAAAACAGTCATTTTATAGTGGTTCGATGACTTGTCTACTCCACTCCCGGCTTCCACACTCAACCCTTGAGTGACCGGATTTCACTAAGGAGGTTTCCCATGGTTCACCTCAAACCTAAGGTTTTAAATCAGGTTCACCTTCAACCTTTACAGAGGTTTCTACTCGGTTCACCTCAAAACCTGGAGTTTTACTGGCGTACTCCTAACCAGATGTTTGTGCCCACACAGGACAAGGGTCCACACAACGCACCCTGAGGTTTCTACTCGGTTCACCTCTAACCCTGGAGTTTTACTGGCGTACTCCTAACCAGATGTTTATGCTCTCCACAGATCAAGGGTCCATACAACGCACCCCGCACGTACACTCCCGTCGGAGGCCTCCTTCGAGGACTTCAAATGGTGAGCAACACTTAAAACCCAATCCTAAAAAGGAATGATTGCAAGTGTCCTCTGGACTCTTAGTACTTATAGATAAGTTGATGAGTCTCTTTCAGCGCAATGATGAAGATCTCCGTCTTGTTGATGAAGAATCTTCAGCTCTCTTGATCCGCAACACAAAGATGTATATATGCTAGGCTTAGGTTGGGTCAAGGCTATGATGGAATACCACTCTCTGAAGATTTTCCTATAAGGAAGATAGAGAGGTTCCCGTCATTTATGCATTCAAGGCATCCCAGCTTAATGATATGTCATTAAGGTAGTAGCTGAAGGATCCTTGAATGCGAAAGTTCATTCTCCAATCCACTCTATGAGATATCAATGATGAGGGTGAATTGGAGGATGAACTTCCTGAGAGAAAGGGCTTAGTTAAATGATAGGAAGGTTAAAACACTCTAAAGCACTCTTTGCTTTCTCTACCAGCAATGAAGACTACTCTCTCCATTTATAGACAAAAGGTTCCAATGGATATAAACGGTCATATTTTTGACAGAGTTCGATATCATCGATCAGTCGTCGATATGATCGAGCGTATACTCTCAATTATATCGGCCGACTTCTCGATGATACAAACTCAATTGTCATTTCACTTTTGGAAACCTTCCGCTGACTGGTCGATGGGATCGAGACACACATCAATGTTATCAGATTTCAAACTCCGATTCCATCGAGTGATGGTTCGATCTATCAACAGTTGAAAAATAAGAGAGAGAAGCCTTGAAAAATTTCAGTATTACAGATATGATCAGGAAAACAGTCGATGTCATCGAAATTTGTACATCGATCATATCGGATACCTTGTCGATGGGATCGATAAATCGTATAGATTTACATATAAGCTTGCTGGACTATTTATGTCTTGACTCGCTCCAATCGACAAAGTCTCAATATGATCGATATAAGAATATCGATTAATCGACTGGCACCCCGATCAACATTAAAATCAACTTGAAATTCTTGCTGGAGAGAACATGCACCCTCAATCGATATGATCGACTGAAACCTGATATGATCGATATTTGAGTTCAGATTATATCGGACAGTCATTGATATATCGAAGCATTTGTTAGTTTTCTTTAGAAAAATAGGGGCGCCGGAAAGCAGTCTGTCGATATGATCGATCCACTTCAGATATGATCGATTTTCGAATATCGATGATATCGACTAGAAGGTCGATATATCGATAAATCGTCTAGAAGATTGTTTGATTGCTGGACACTTTTTTTCCTCACTCGATTGTATCGATTGATATGCCGAGGACATCGACTGAGCTGGTCGATCATATCGAAAGGGGAATCGATATAATCGACAGTGTAAGAAAAACTTAGAAGATTTTCTTTTTGATAAAAAGTTTTCTTACACATAAACCCTAAGATGTTCTAGTTCTTTTTAAGGGTTTAATCACCTGATGTTTTGGGACATGGGATGTGAGGCTATGATTTACCTTTCGGTGAGCTTCTACACATCCATTTGAGGTGGACGCTTGACTTGATCTTCTTGTTAGGCGCTGTTATCCGACTGACTCAACCTACAACGTAACTGACAAACCAGGGCACGTAATAGGTGCACTTTCAACATGTTGTAAAGATTCTCTTAGATTTTGCAATGCGCGGTGTTTTCCTTAAACTAAACGTGGGCCCACATATCCAGCTCGGGTATCGCCTCAGTGCATGAGACGTGGCATCAGAACCAAGGGGAGGGCACTGTCTCTAGGGTATAAGTCTCAAGTTGAGTCGACTTGGGTTGACGGCATGTAACTCAGGGTTGTGCGTAAACACCGATTACAGGTTGTTGGTTACCGAAATTCGACAAGGAGGATCTCGAGAATCTAAGATATGGTATGGACTATAATACGGGTCTTACAACTCTCCCCTCCTAATAAAAATTCTGTGCTTGAAATTTACACAATCATTGCAACTAGACAACTCATGAGGAATAAGAAACATAACATCATCATATAAAATAAGAGATAGCATACCAAATACAACACATAATCAATTATCAAAAAGATGGGGATAGCGCTCTCAAATCTCGACCTCCCGCTCCCAAGAAGCCTCCTCAACAGAATGGTAAGCCCACCGAACCTTCACCAACGGAATGACCTTGGTCCGGAGGACCTGCTCCTTCTGATCAAGGATACAAACTGGCTACTTAATATAGGAAGCATCCTCACGAACCTCTAATGACTGCCAATCAATAACAGGAACTATGTCTGCCCTACACTTTCTCAGCATAGAGACAAGGAAAATATTGTGGATGTCAGACAATTGAGATGATAAGACAAGCTGATAGACCACAGCATGAATGCGCCCAGTGATCTCAAAAGGTCCTATGCATCTTGGGGAAAGCTTATCATTCACTCCAAATCGAACTACGCCCTTCATGGGGGAGACCTTAAGATACACATGATCCCTTACATCAAACTCGAAGGGACGACGTCGGCGATCAGTAAAACTTTTCTGCTGGCTCTGAGCTGTGCGTATTCTCTGCCTGATGATATCGATAGCCTCTGACGTCATCTACACAAGCTCGAGACCTAAGAGATGGCGCTCTTCAACCTCGGTCCAACAACTTGGTGATCTGCATGGTCTGCCATATAGTACCTCGAAAGGAGCCATGTCAATGGTTGCTTGATAGTTGTTATTGTACGCGAACTCAGCCAATCACAGATGCTCATCCTAACTACCCCCGAAATCAATTGAGCAGGCCTGAAGCATATCCTCAAGGATCTGGTTGATCCTCTCAGTCTGGCCATCTGTCTGCGGATGGTATGCGGTGCTGAACTGTAAATTAATCTCCATCGCTCTCTGGAAGCTCCCCCAAAACTAAGACGTGAACTTCGGATCTTGGTCAGAAATGATCAAGACTTTAACGACCTACAGTCTCACGATGTCCTCAATAAATAACCTCGCAAGCTAGTCCATAAACCAAATCGCATGCATCGTAAGGAAATGTGTCGACTTTATCAGATGATCCATAACAACCCAGATGGCGTCATGACTATGCTAAGTCCTCAGCAAGCCCATAATAAAATTCATCAACACGTACTCCCACTTCCACATCGGGACGCTTAACGGGTGTAATAGGCCAGGAGGTCTCTGATGATCGGCCTTGACATGCTGGCACATGTCACACTCGGCCACAAAACTGGTGACTGGCGCTTCATCCCCGCCCAAAAAAACTATCCTCTCATATCGCGGTACATCTTCATCGAGCCAGGGTGGATAGAGAACTATGATCGATGTGCTTAGGTCATAAGATCTTTGTGCAACTCGAGAATATCTGGAACACATAATTGGCCTCTGAAGTGAAGTCCACTGTTTGAATCAATCTGTCAATCTTCCTGACTCTCAGATGTCGTTTAGCCATATAACTCTGCAACGACTCATCAGCCTACTGAGCCTCGATCACCCTTGCGACAAGAGAGGGTTGAATCAACAAGCTCGATAACTGCATGATAGAAGACTACAGGGCGAACTCAAAATTATACTCCGCGATATCCTCGAGCATCCTCCACTCCCGTACCATCATATGCGCCACCAGGCGTCATGGTTGACGGCTGAGGGCATCTGCTACCACGTTTGCCTTGCACGGGTGGTACTGAAGATCGAAGTCATGGTCCTTTAGGATCTCCATCCAGCGCCTATACCTCATGTTCAGCTCGGACTGAGAGAACAGGTACTTCAAGCTCTTGTGGTCAGAGAAGAGCTCGAACCTAACCCCATAGAGATAGTGCCTCCACACATTCAGTGTGAATACAACTGCAACCAGCTTTAAATCATGCGTGGGGTAGTTCAGCTCATGGACCTTGAGCTGATGACATGCGAAGGGCACTGGTCTCCCTTGCTGCATTAAGATAACACCCAGACCAATATGCGAGCATTGGTAAATACAATAAATCCATCACTCCCAGAGGAAAGAATGAGGACAGGAGCGAACGTGAGGCAGTCCTTCAACTCTATAAATGCTTGCTCGCAGGCGCTGCTCCAAATAAACTCTGTGCCCTTCCAAGTCAACCTGGTCAGCGGGGCTGCAATACGAGAGAAGCCCTTAATGAAACGCTGGTAGTAGCGCTCCCTGTCGATCTTGGATGCATTTGTGGGCTGGTCTCATTGACGCACTGCCTCGACCCTGAGGGGTTCACCGTGACACCCTCCCTCATAACCACGTGACTGAGAAACTTCACCTCCTCCTACTAAAACTCACATTTCTCCAGCTTCGCATACAACTAGTGTTCACAAAGGGTCTGCAATGCAATCGCCAAATGCTGCTCATTCTCTTCATGGGTCCTCGAATAGATCAAAATGTTGTTAATGAAGACTATGACAAACTGATCGAGATACGGAAGGAAGACCTCGTTCATCAATTGTATGAAGACTGTGGGTACATTGGTCAGTCCGAAGGACATGACCTAAAACTTAAAATGACCATAACGCGTCCTGAAGGCCATCTTTGGGATGTCCTCCTTTCGAACCTGAATCTGATGATAACTGGAATGCAGGTCAATCTTTGAAAAGAATTTTTCACCCTGCATCTGATCAAACAAATCATCAATCTTAGGGAGCGGATACTTGTTCTTAATCATGACTTTGTTGAGCTCGTAGTAATCCATGCAGAGCCTCCATGAGTCACCCTTCTTCTTCACGTAGAGTTCCGACACTCCCCACGGTGAACTGCTTCGACGGATAAATCCTAACTCATGCAACTTGTCTTACTGCTTCTCCAGTTCCCGCAGCTCTAATGGTGACATACGATACGGGGCCTTCAAAATAGGCGCGGTATCGGGCACGCGATCAATCTTAAACTTGGTGAGTTGATGAGGCGATAATCCCAGAATCTCCTAAAACACATCGAGAAAATTACAAACCACAAACAACTGGTCGATGCTCACCGCTATGGGCTCTTCTATGGCACACGACATCAAATAAGATAACGACTCTCCTCTGAGCTCTGCATTGAACTGGAACTACAACACTCTGGGTATACAGAACGTAACTTTCCTCGTAGAGCAGTCCAATATAGCGTAGTACTTGGCAAGCCAATCCATACCTTGGATGACATCGAACTCGGACATCGGCAAAGTAAATAAATCGGTAGGCAAAAAGGTATCCCCAACTAGAATGGGGTAAGACGGGCAAAATCGGCCCAACATTACAGTCTTTCCCAAGGGAGTCGATACTAATAGGCCCTCACGAGTAGACTCCAATGGTAAGCCAGTCGATCAGCAGAAACTCTCGGACATAAAAGAATGCGATGCACCAGAATTAAACAACACAAGTGTAGTGCATGCAAAGACTAAAAGTATACCCTCGACGACTTCTCCAGATGATTACAGGTCCTGCTAAGCCGCATATAACCTAGCCTGAGCTGGTTGGGGAGGTGTCTATCCTCTCTGAGCATGATTTTACTGCTAGGGTCACTGAGGCAGTCGAAACTGCTGCCTCTGCTATTGTAGACTCGGAGGTTGGTGTTGATGCTACTACTGAGGTGGCCTCGGTGGTGGGGGCTACTGTCGCTGCTACTGTGGGGTCTCTACTGCTTCTGTGATGGATTCTGCTGTGGACCTCTCTGCTGCTATTGGGGCGAGGACACTCTCACATACGTTGCCCCGTCGCACCGCACCCAAAATAAGTGCCGGTGAACTACCTCAGAGGTGGTGCTGACACTCGGAAGGCTGGGCGACCTGTGCACCTCTGCTGCTGTGGTCGACGCTGCTGGGAGTCACTGGAAGGAACCCCCCTCTTCTAATCACTCCTCTGACCGTGATTAGATTAAGAACCAGCCCACTCTGCCTCAAAAATCTGGGCCTTCCGTACCACCCCCTCAAAAGTTGGGAGCTCATGCCCAATAACACGACATCGAAGACCATAACGTAATCTGTCCTTGAAGTGGCGGGCTCTCCGCTCATCATCTACCAGATATGGCATAAGGACAACACTGCAAAATGAGCCGCATACTAAGCCACTGTCATATCACCATGCACCAGGGCCATCTCTCACTGTCGTCGAATGTGATTAGGAAAGTACTATCGGTCAAACCGATCCATAAAATCCTCTCAAGTCCACATAAAATCGGCACCTACTGTTCAGGAGACTAATGTCCACCAGTCTCAACCTCACCATGGAGAATAAAAACTGTTAATCGGACTCACTGCTGGGTCATACATCCCATCATATCAAATATCTTCTCCACATCAGAGCACCATCTCTCAGCTGCTGTGGGGTCTGGCTCGCTCTGGAAATGTGAGGGATTGAGCTGTCGAAACTCTCGAAGAAGGGTGCTCGAGCGCTCCTGCTTTGCCTGGTCTGATGAAATAATGGTGTGCCTGACTTGCCCCTGAAGGGTGGCCATCAAAGCTTGCAACATCTGCTGTAACTGGGAGGCACTCACAGATATGGTCAAATCCGCATCGGTCTCTGGTAGAGGAGTAACATCCTCAGGTTGGACAGCAGGAATCTCTGGTGGTGGAGTGAGGATCGTAGGTGGTAGTACGGGAGTCTCAGGTGGTGGAGTAGGATTCGATCGGGTGACTCTCCTGGTTGGCATGTCCTACAGGAAAGAGCGAAGGAACTTATCAACTTTGAAAACACTTGAAGGCACGCACGTTAAGGGTCTGTAATAAAAGATCACTAAGCTATCCGAACTTAGGACTTAATCATTCATATCAAATATGTTATGTTGTTCTTAGTTATTCTCAAGTTAAACTCTGATATCAACTTCTTCCACGCCCCAAACTTGAAAATCGGGCTCATAAAATTCTCGATCACTAACTCCTGTGCCGACAGCCTCCATAGTACCCCATTCTCGATTCCCAGTGCTCATTCGCTAGGTTTCGATCCCGGGATGCTACATGAAGGATTTTCAATGTCAGTCTGATTCGTAATAAGTATAACCAAAGGCATAATTCACAAACAACAACGAAAAACTCCATCACATTTCCACTATGATAAAAAATTTATAAGTACAGTGCGCATAAAGGGAAATACAATGATGATAAACAAAAGCTCCAAAATAATATGCCACGTGCTCAAGCCTCAGCACTACTATGATCCAACGTCACCTTCACGGAACAGTCATGCATAAGCTTATGGAAAGCTTAGAGGGTGGTGAAAGTGTGTGCGCAAGGTAGTAATACAATCACGCAGTATCAGAGTAATGCGAAATATGCTGATGAATCCATGAATACTATTAACCGTACCAAGGGCATACGATGAAAGTCACGAATGAAGTCGGCCATACCAAGGCCATGTGATGCAGGATGTAACTCAAGCATACAAATGCTCATCTAAGCCCAATAATAGTATAGTTCAACTCTGTAATATAACAGGGGTCCAGTACACTCCAATCAGATTACCGCCCCATCATGCGCAATAAGGTGAGTGGAAAAGACCAAGCTATTTGCCTGCCAATATCAGACTTGACTCGTCAATAGCGAACTCATTCATCGAGCTGGTCAAATTTAGCCTAGCTTTACTCAAACCTCTCAGGCGGGTAAGGCTACACCCTCTTCCAACCGACCACGACACAGTGGAAAGCGTGACCTCCTGGTAAGCGGTACTCGGTGCCCATGTATTCACTCAGTCTAGACGTTAGAGCAACCTCCTAGTACCATAAGGGTTTAGGGACTTTCACTCAGGGGATATCTATAACAGCTCATGTAAAATAAGATTTTCGGTATCCAATCTTGTCAACT
Source organism: Magnolia kwangsiensis (assembly GCA_037074715.1). Taxonomy (NCBI): domain Eukaryota; kingdom Viridiplantae; phylum Streptophyta; class Magnoliopsida; order Magnoliales; family Magnoliaceae; genus Magnolia; species Magnolia kwangsiensis. The sequence continues at coordinate 122,867,959 of CM073576.1, forward strand.
ATGATATGCCTGCGGAGACAATGACCCTGATGTTACTAGGGCATACAGTATACATGTCACACAATGTGAGATGCATGAATCATGCAATCTAGTCATACAACAATCATGTGCGTACCGCGTGCTCATATGGACATCCCACATTACCTGGAAGTCCTATAAAAATCTGCCCAATGACATTTGCTATGATCAACCACTCATCTTATTACAAGCATGTAGATGATCTGTATGAGCATGTATTATGATGTTATGTTGTCACATACTCATAATCGATATCGATAACTGGCGTTGACCTCGATAATTGGCACCGATAATCAGGATCGATTATTAGCGTCAACCTCGATAATCGGCATAGACAATCAACATATAAACAAGGTGGGGTCTATAAATGTATAGCCGATTATCCATAGTATAAAGGTTGGCACTTGGCCGTGGTTATATTAAATCTAGTAACATGGAGTCATTTGCCTACGGTGAATGAGTACCACTTATTTAAGTTATCCCATGAAGAGAATGGGCCTAATAAGACCTAAGGGAAGGTCACAATGAGGACATCTAACCATCATTGCCCCTCAATGTGGACATCTAACCAACATTGCTCCTAAGGAGTGGCCTACATAAGGAATTCAGAAATAATGTAACGGCCACACACATACATTACATTGGGCCTCGCTCATGGGCCTCACACACATTGCATCAGACTTCATATACATCAAATGAGCCGATTCAAATGGGCCGAATCAATGGGCCGATTCAAAAGGGGTAAATGCATATCAAATCGGGCCCACCCATATGTATTTGAGATCTGACCTATTCATAAGTTAACATAGAGATAAATGAAATGAAAACAATATCATCTTAATTGGAAACTACCATGGCCCTTACAAGTTTGAACGGTGGATGTCACTATCCACTGTTTAAGTGGTAGGGTCCACTTGAACTTTGGATCTCACTCATTTTCTCATGCCATAAAATGATCTAATAAGTGGTTAGAAGGTATGGATACAACACGTGTGTCATGGTGGGCCCCACCACCCAAAAAGTGGGCCGTGAAGACAAAACACATCATCTTGATAGGGCTTGCACATCGAATAGCAATGGGACCCACAGAGCTGGATGGTGTGGATTGTATGCACACGTGCAACAGGTCCCATGGACCTAGCTAATGCCAAGGGAGCAGCTTGCTACCTTAAAATGAACGTAGGGCCCACCACAATATGTAATATAAAACATATATATTTAATATATAAAAAAAGTCAGTTGTTGTACATGCAGCTTTTCTATATTAAAAGGGAGAGGAGGGTCCCACATAGGGCCCACCCTCATAAATGTACAGAATATATATATATATATATATATATATATATATATATATATATATATATATATATATAATCATATATATTATAATATATAATATATTATATTATATATTAATATAATATAATATATTAATATTATATTTAATATATCACCATGTTCAGGCCATGGACAGCCTGGAAATACACATATATCATGGTTGCCCCACAAGTGGGGTGGGTCCCACCGTCCAGGGATGGTGGACGCCCCACACTCATCACAGTGTGGCCAAACCAAATGGGTGGACAACATGGGTGAGTCCCAGGGACGTCACCGTCCGTACACACTTCACTACTAACCACCCATACGAGGGAATCACTGCCAAGACCTTAACATTGAAACGAGGTATCTTTCACCCAGTCTGCCAGTTGAGCAATGGATCTGGGTGTGGATAAATGCATCCAAGAGGGCACCACACGGATGTGGGTCCCACCGTCCAGCGGTAGTGGATGGTTTGGATAAAGCACATACACCATGGTGTGGCCCATAGAAAGGGATGGAGGGCATGGACGGGTCCTATGGACCCCACTATCAGCCCACACTTCACTGTTAGTACACACTTCACTGCTAGCCCCACCCCACGTCAGTCCACACTTCATGTTAGCCCACGTCCAGCGTCCCTGGACACTGGACAGTGTGGATACAACATAAGCATCATGGTGGGTCCCACACGGATGTGGCCCACCTGATGGGATCAATCTAATATTTGTGTTTTTTCCTTTCGTCCATGCCTGGTAACAGTTTAGACGGTGTAGATCCAACTCATCCATCGGGTGGGTCCCATGAAGGTGAATGGCATGGATAAAATATATACTTCATGGTGGGCCATAATCATAGAAAGTGAGAGAGAGAGAGAGAGAGAGAGAGAGAGAGAGAGAGAGAGAGAAAAGAAAGAAAGAGAGATCGGAGATAACGGAGGGGCCCCGCCACTATGGGCGCCTCTTGGATACAAACATACATCAAAGTGGGTCCCACCATATGTGGCCCTTCAATCACAAAATAAAAAATGTAAATATGGGTCCAAGATCACCCACCGTCCACTTCTTCTTGCTCCCTTGGCTTCCTTTGCTCCTTAAGTTCGATCCTAACGAAAGAGATGAATTTTTGATGGTTGGGATGGGAGATGTGAGGGTAGGAAGTGGGCCACACACAAAGTTCCCTTAGAGGTTAGAAAATGCTTGGACGTGTGATCATTTTGGGTTGCTTGGAAAATGGTTTGAGAATGAGAGAGAGATGGTTGTAAAGAGAGAGAGAGAGAGAGAGAGAGAGAGAGAGAGAGAGAGAGAGAGAGAGAGAGAGATGGGTGATGGAGTGATAGATGTGGTGAGTTATGGGTGTGTAAGAACTTTTTGACTTTAGGGGTAGATGGTGTAAGAAGGATATGGGGTGTGTAAGAAGTTTTTGACTTATAAGGTTGCTTGGAGATCGGTGTGAGGTGATGTGAGGTGAGGTGATGTGTTCTTGACATTTGTAGTTTTCCTCAAACTGAACGCAGGCCCACATCTCCTGGCCTGGGTATCGCCTCAGTGCGGGAGACGCAGCATCGGAACCACGGTGACGGCGCAGTCACTAGGGTACAAGTCTCGACTTGAGTCGACTCGGGTTAACAGTATGTAAGTCAGGGTCATGCATAAATGCCGATTTCACGTCACGGGTTGCCAAAATTCGACAGAGAGGATAGCGGGAATCTACAGTATGGTACAGGTTTTACACTGAGCCCTTCTATTTTTCAAGGATGAGGGACCACGACTTCATGCCCCCTCAACGTATCAACCGGCCCCCATTGCAAGCCATGCAGATTTCTCCATTGAGGGCGATAGGACCGGACCAACAATTTCGTCACCCTCTTGCACCTCAAGTTAGGCCGTCACAACGGCCTATGCAGCGACCAAGCTTTTCACAGCAAGCTCGAGTTCATGCATTAGCGGCAGAGGGAAAGATGCAGTCACCCCCACTCCTACGGCCTTCGAGGTGACAGTTTACATACAAGGTACTCTCATATTTCTTTTGATGGACACTGGATCCACTACTTCTCTCATTTCGCATGCAACCGTCAAGCATCTAGGGTTACGCCTCACTCCTATCGTAGGAGTGAAAGTCATTGCAGCCACCGGGACTTTCTTTGAAGTGACGAAGATGTGTTGTGACTGCCCCATAGATTTAAGGGGCAAGGAGGTACTCGTGGACCTAATAGCAACCAAGATATTCCATTACGACGTCATCCTGGGCATGGACTGGTTGACTATGATGAAGGCAGAAATCAACTATGACACTATATTTGTGAAAATATATGAGGATGACGGCACTTCCTTCATATTTCCAGTCTAGGTCAGCCACGAACGTAAAATTTTATGTTATGCTTCATTAGAAAAGGGTTATGATGGACCCTCCTCGATGTGAGGGAGACTTCATGATCGATCTGACTCCGGGTGCCACACCCATTTTCTTGCTAACTTACCACATGCCCCCATGTGAGATGGAAGACTTAAGGACTCAAATCGATAAATTGTTAAAATCAAGCTTCATCCGACCCAGTGTCTCACCATGGGGAGTCCCAGTCCTATTTGTGAAGAAGAAGGATGGAACATTGCGATTGTGCGTAGATTACAGGAGATTAAACCAAGTGACGATTCAAAACAAATACCCATTGCCTAGAATTGACAACTTGTTCGACCAACTGAGGGGTGCTCAGTACTTCTCAAAGAGCGATCTACAATTAGGGTACCATCAGCTATGCGTCAAGGATGAGGATGTGCAGAAGACAGCCTTTAAAATATTCTTTGGCCACTATGAGTTCCTAGTCATGCCGTTTGGACTCACTAATGCTCCAGCGGTGTTCATGGATCTCATGAACCGAGTCTTCGGGCCATTTTTATATAGATTCATTATTGTATTCATCGACAGCATATTAGTGTATTCAAGGAGTTTTGAAGAGCATGAAGAACATTTACGAGCAGTCCTTGAGACCCTTAAGAAACATCGAGTGTTTACGCAATTTAGAAAATGCGACTTCTGGAAGGAAGAACTCAAATTTTTGGGTCATGTGGTATCCAAAGAAGGTATTTCCATGGACCTCACCAATGTGGCAGCCATACAAGATTGGAAGTAACCAAAGTCGGTTACAGAAGTAAGGAGTTTTCTCGGTCTAGTAGGCTACTACCGAAGATTCATTAAGGATAGCTCGGTCGTTATCCTAGCTTACATGGAAGGACCTCAAGTTTTCTTGGAATGAGAAGGCGGAGGCGGCCTTCTAAGAGTTGAAAGATAAATTGATGTCAGTACCTGTACTCTTATTACCTGAGAAAGGGGTCAAGTACACCGTCTATACTGACACCTCTCGTGTGGGCTTAGGTTGCGTACTCATGCAGAAGGACAGGGCAATTTCTCACACATCCCGACAACTAAGGAAGCAAGAGGAGAACTACCCTACCCATGATCTTGAACTCGTGGCGGTAGTATTTTCCTTAAAAATATGGAAACACTATCTCTATGGTGAAGAGTTTGAGCTCTTCTGTGATCATAAAAGTCTTGAATATATCGTAACTCAGAAGGATCTGTAAGCCCCATATCCTAGACCGAACCGTTCCATAGACTTCCGCAGTCTTTTCGGTTGAATTTCAGCAACCTTTGACCCTTAATTGGTATTTATGAGCGACCTTAATTCACACACCGTTAACCTGAGTCGACTCAACCCAAGACTTGTACCCTAGCAACAGCGCCGTCGCCGCGGTTCTGATGCCGCGACTCGCGCGTCGAGGCGATACCCCGATCAGGAGATGTGGGCCAGCTTCAGTGGGAGAAAAATGCCGCGCGTGCGAATTCTGAGAGAATCTCTACGATTTGTCGTATTAATCAATCAATCAATTAATCCCATCATGTCAAGTACATGTCAAGTACAAATCACCTTTCACCCATTTCCAAGCAACCACAAAAGTTAAAAAGTTCTTACAAAGCCTATACTTTTCTTACACCATTTGCCACAAAAGTTAAAAAGTCTCTTACACCCATCACTCACCACATCCATCACTCCATCACCCATCACTCTCTCTCTCTCCCTTTACAACTCTCTCTCCTTCATTTTCAAAATCACCTTCCCAAGCTAGAGAAAAACCACACGTCCAAGCCCCTCCAAGCCTTCCAAGCAACAAGTGCGGCCCACTCCTCCACCCTCTCATCTCCCATCTCAACCATCCAAACTCCATCTCCTCCGTTGGAATCAAAGCTAAGGAGTAAAGGAAGCCAAGAGAGCAAGAAGATCGAACGGTGGGTACTTGTATAGGCTAATTTTTCATATTTTTATGATGGGTCAAGTGAGGCATACCGATCAATGGTTTGGACCTGACTTGGGACCCTAAGATGTGGCTGATGGCCCACTTTGATCATCATGATCATTCCATAATGGAGCCAATCTCCATGGACCCCATCATGATGTTTACTTTATAGTTGATAAGGGTCATCTAGACCTTCCATTTTGGTGGAGAAGGAATCTCCACCTTTGATCTTTGATTTGGTGGGCCCACATGCAATGGGACCCGCTTGATGTATGATTGGGTGTATGAAAGGGAGGGCTCATAGTGGCAGAGCTCTCCATGCACGTCTCTCTCTCTCTCTCTTTCATGTTTTTGTGTGATGATATGGCCGTGTGGCCCACCCGGATGGACCCCACCATGAAGCATGTATTTGATTCGAGCCATTTGTAGGTGGGGCCCACTTTACATATGTTGTGACCACACCATCCATCATTTGGTGGCCCACCTGAGCAGGGCCCACCTTGAAGGATGTGCTATGCCACACTGTCCAGTGTCCAGGGACGCTGGATGTGTAAGAGAAATAAAAATATTAGCTTGATTCACAAGCTTTTTGGGTGGACCACTTATTCAGGCCCCACCTTAATGTATGTATTCAATCCAAGCCGTCCATTCCTTTCCCAAGCTCATTTTAGGCGTTGGGCCGAAAGATGGGGTCAACCCGATTATTCGGCGGGCCATAGCATAGAAAATAGTGTTTCTACCCTTGAAATCTCCCCTAATGTTTCTATACACCCAAAAATCTTGAACATTGGACTTATTTAGCCTATCATAGGCCATAGAATCTCATGGCTAGGATGGATTTTCTGGATATGGGCCCCACCTATGAAAAACCACAGGAAAAATGGTTTTTCAAAAAAAAGAAAGGGAAGGAGGATGTTGCAGCAGGTTCTACTGCTGTCAGCGCAGGCGCTGCTGCCAGCGTCATGAACGGAAACGAACAGGGACCCATGGTCCCATCCGTGGGCCCTACCATGATGTATGTTTTCTATCCACACCGTTCATATGGTGGGACACCTCCTGAGGTGGGCTCCCTCAAAAGATCAGGCGGATCTGAGTCTCAGAGGGCCCACATAATGGGAAATGGTGGGATTGAGTGGCTGCCCTTGAAACCCATTTTGGGTCCATAAAAGTTTTGGATCAAAATGAAATTTATTTTTCTCCTCATCCAGGTTCGTGTGACCTTATTAATGGCTTGGATGAAAAATAAATGTTATGGTGGGACCCACATGGGACCTACAGTGATGCATGTGTTTTGCTACCCCGTCTACGGCCGTGGACGGTGGAATCCCACCATGATTTATGTGTCTTACTCACACCATCCAACGGACGGTGGAGCCCATGGTGATATATGTGTTTTATACACACTGTCAACGACCCACCATGACGTGGGTGCTGCATCCAAATCGTCCATCCACTTGGAAAGCTCATTTTTTGGTTTGAGACTAAGAATGAGCCAGATCCAAGGTTCAAGTGGACCCCACCATTTATGTGGATAGTGACATCCACCATTCTAAACTTTTAAGGGCCACCTGTGATTTATAAAGGCCCATGTGTAGATCCCACCTGTTGCATATTTATAGTCCATTTAGAAGGCCCATTGTGATATATTAGGGCCCATGGATTGAGGCCCATCTTGATTTAATTGTGGCCGTCCATTGAGGCCCACCTTGGCATTTATAAGGCCCATGAGATGGGGCTCATATTGATGTATTTGTGGCCATTGGTGTGGCCCATTTGATTTATATAAGGCCCATATTACGAGGCCCATTTTTATGCATTCTAAGGCCCACTGTTTATTGCCCATTGCAATGTACATAAGGCCCATTGGTGCGTCCCATTGATGTAGCGCACTTGATGAATATAAGGCCCAATGGGATGTACCTAAGGTCCATTGCAATGTGTGATCCCAACATGGTTTATGTAATGATGTTTACGACGGGCTATGCCTTGGGAGCAATGATGGTTTTATGTCCACATTGCAAGTTTAAATGTTGGTTAAACGTCCACATTACGACTCTTCCTAGGGCCCATTGATAGGCCCGTACTTGTTGTGTGTAGGCCATCTAGGCCATTTGCATTGTAAGGATAGTGCATTGCTTTATAACATGTTTAGTATAGTTCCATGATTCATGATCATACGCATCATATGTATGCTTGATATGAGAAGTGACTAATCATAGCATATGCCTTCAGGTAGATTATTTAAGAGCTCCTGGATAGGCGATGTTACCCCACATGAGCACACGATACGCTCAGGATTGCTGCATGATTGGATAGTGTGATTCATACATTCACATTGTGTGATATAGTTACTGTACGCCCTAACGACATTGGGGCCGTAGCCTCCACAGGCGTATCATGGTTGGCAGGATTGGATACCATTTTTTTTTTCTACATGGGGTGTTATAGATATCCCTGGGTGAAAGTCCCTAAACCCTTATGGTACCAGGAGGTTGCTCCAATGTCTATACAGAGTGGGTGTATGAGCGCCGAGTGCCGATTACTAGATGGTCGCACTTTCCATTATGTCGTGGTTGGTTGGAAGGGGGTGCGACCTTTTCCACCGGAGAGGAGGGGCCAAAGCTAGGCTGAGTTTGACCAGCTCAAGGAATGGGTCCACTATCGGTGAGCTGAGCCCGATATTGGCAGGCGGATAGTGAGGTCTCTTTCACTTACCTTATTCGAGCGATGAGGCGGTGATCTGGTTTAGAGTGTACTAGACCCCGGTTATATCTCAGATTTGAGTTGAATTGATATGTAGACTTAGATGAGGACTTGTATGCTTGATTTGCACCTCGCATCGCATGGTCTTGGTACGGTCGACATTATTCATGCCTTGCATTGCATGGCCTTAGTACGACCAATAGTATTCATGGATCCATCAGCATATTTTGCATTACTCTGATATTTCATGATCATATTACTACCTTGTGAACACACTTTCACCACCCTCTAAGCTTTTCATAAGCTTATGCATGACCATTGCGTGCAGGTGATGTTGGACCGCAATAGCACTGAGGCAGGAGCGCATAACAGATCATCTTGGAGCTTTTTGTCCATTATCATTGTATTTCCCTTTATGCTCATTGTACTTGTAAAGTTTTTAATTATAGTGAAAATGTAATGGAGTTTTTAGTTGTTGTTGTGGGTTTTGCCTTTGGTTATGCTTAATACGAATCAAACTGATGTTAAAAATCCTCCTCGTAGCATCCCAGGATCAGAACCTGACGAATGGGCGCTAGGAGCTAAGAATGGAGTTCTATGGAGGCTGTCGGCACCAGATTCGGTGATCAAAAATTTTGTGAGCCCGATTTCTGAGTTTGGGGTGTGATAGGATCTGAACATGAGACAGCGTTGCTAGATGGAAACACTGAAGGACTTCAAGTTTGAAGTCTCATATCATTCTAGCAAGGCCAATGTGGTGGCGGACGCCTTGAGCTGTAAGAGAACGCTCAAATTTGCGGACTCATTGATGGTGAGAGAATGAAACATGGTGGCATTCGTACGGGACTTCGACATGAAGTTAACCATGGAGGAGCTGTATGAGGTCATTGCCCTTATGTTTAACCGCTAATTATCAGTAAAATCATCGAAGCACAAGGAAGCGATGAATTATTGAAAAAGATGAAGGAAAGAGAGGGGAATGAGGTAGAATCCGAGCGGAGAGTCGATGTTAATGGGGGATTGCGGTACCAAGGCCGCCTTTGTGTCCCGAATCTTTGGGGATTATGAGAAGAAGTTATAAATGCCGCTCATAACTCCAAACTGGTGATGCATCCTCGTAGTACTAAGATGTACCAGGATTTGAGGCAAAACTATTGCGGGGACAACATGAAAAAGGAAATAACGGAATATGTGTCTCAATGCCTCACTTGTCAACAGGTCAAGGCAGAGCGCCGCCGCCACTGGGCCTTTTGCAACCAATGCCCTTAGCAGAATGGAAGTGGGACTTCATATCTATGGATTTCATTTTCGGCTTGCCCAAGACTAGAAAGGGGCATGACTTAATATGGGTGATTATGGACCAGTTAACTAAATCGCCCCATTTTCTACCGATAAAGATTTCTAGCTCCACTGATGATTTAGCAAAGTTATATATCAAGGAGATAGTATGACTTCATGGTGTCCCGTTGGAGATTGTGTCGGACCGAGACATTCGTTTCACGTCAATTTTCTAGAAGTGCATGCAAGAAGCTATGGGAGTGAAGCTGAAATTTAGCACTTCCTTCCACCCATAGATCGATGGGCAAACTGAGTGGGTGAATCAGATATTGGAAGACATGTTGCTAGCTTGTGTATTATACTTTCAAGAGAGTCGGAACGACTGCCTCCCATACACTGAGTTAACCTATAATAATAACTTTCAGGCTTGCATTAGCATGACGCCTTATGAGGCTTTGTTTGGGTGTCCATGCTGAGCCCCACATTGCTGGGAAGAAATTGGTGAGAAAAGGTTGCTGGGGTCAGATTTGGTGTGAATTACGATTAAGAAGATTGAAATTATTCGAAGTCGCCTCTTGATGACCCAAAGCAGATAGAAAAGCTACTCCGACATGAGGCAAAGAGACTTAAAATTTGAAGCTGGGGATCACGTATTTCTCAAGATCTCTCCCATGAAGGGAGTTGTATGCTTCAGCAAGAAGGGAAAGCTCATGCCACAATTCATTAAGCCCTTCCAGATTTTAGACCATGTAGGTGCAGTTGCTTATCGCTTGGCCCTACCCACGCCACTCGCCAGAGTGCACTACGCCTTCAAGTCTCAATGTTAAAGAAGTACGTACCTGACCCTTCGCACATCATTAAGTGGGAACATGGGGAGCTTAAGGAAAATGGCACATACGTTCTCCAGCCCACTCAAATACTAGATATGAAGGAGTAAATCCTATGTAACAAGGTCATCCCATTGGTCAAAGTATTAAGGAGCCACTACGATGAAGAAGAGGCCACTTGAGAAACAGAAGTAGAAGTCCATAAGTATTACCCAAGCCTGCTTCAACAATATAAATAGGTACAAATTTTGAGGACAAAATTTATTTATAAGGGGGATAGATTGTAAGGTCTTGTTCAACCAGAATTGTGTCCTAAGGCATCCACGTAGGATTTGTCGCAAGACCGTTTGCTTAAACCGCTCGTGTGTGGGGTATCACCAACAAATTAACCCAAGATTATCCCATTAAGGTGAGCCAGTCTAGTCGAGTTTGAGTCAAGTGCACGCCGTCAAGCCAAATAGCGTGTTTGTACTTGACAATAGCTTATGCGGGCCAGGTAATAGCCAAGGTTAGAAACATCTAAAAATTGAGGAAACTATAGATATCACTAGGCTTATGGTCCATCATAAACCACGGGCTCAGTAGACGCCTAGAAGTAAATTATCCACGTCACCTTAACGGCAATTGCCAAATGCAACTCACCCAAGCCTTGACCCAAAGGCTAGAATTGAAATCTGGCTCTTTTAAATGAAATTGAGATATAAGGCTTTGCAGCTGTCGGATCTATTCTACATTTACGGTGAAGGCCTAAAATATTTTTCTACACCTGTCCAAAAAAAGCTGAAACCCGGTTCTAAAACAGTGACCGTTGATTGCAAATCGGACTCGCACATTAAAACCCCATGTCTGTTTGCCTTTAAATTTTACATAATCCCTCATCGGGCAATAGAGCACCTATCCATCAGAACTGCCACAACAACCAGAATAGGCCTATAAGGCCATTTAAAGATCGAACTCGTACGACAAAACCCTGCGCCCGTTTGTCCTCAAATTTTTCATAGCTCCTCATCAGGCCATTTGACACCTACACACAAAATTTGGTGGCCTGAGGGGTGAAAGAGCTACCCCAAAGCTAAAAAAGGGGTCCTCGAGGGTCATTGTATGAATGATGTTAGAACTTAGGGCCATTTAGCCAAAACTTAGGAAATAAAATCCCAAACCCACTCTCTCACTCACTCCCACACCAAAAATCTTGCAACAAAGGGAGAGAGGAGAGAGTGACATGACATGAATAGATCTAGCAACAAAGATGAAGCATTAAATCACCTAGAGAGAACCTAGCTAAAACCTTACTTGATAAATCCTTCAAATGACATGACATGATTTTGTATTGTTTGTTGTTCCTCAACATGATTGGGCATGAATTTGATGAGTGCATGTTCATCTCACATGTGATTCTTGTATAATATTCCATGTAGCATGTATGATATGTTATCCCTTGTTGTAATTTTATACTATAAGATATATAATTCTTGGTCTCTTCGCTAACCCCACAAAACACACATACACCTTTATTTCATAATATTGTTAGTATTTACATTTATAAAAAAATTTAAAATATTATGGTTGATGTATGAGTGCATGATATCACTTGTGTTAGATGATATTGTTAAAGTGTTATTGAATACCATCAAATCCCTTGGTTGGTCAGGAAACTGAGGTGAGAGAAGGTGGTCCCATTGGTAAGACTATCCTGAGACTAAACCAGTGGATTTAGGCGGGTGCAAATGGGCGACAGTAGTTGGAGTACATGGGTCGCTTGTACTCGATGTCATTCGTCACGTACTCGTCTAAACTCGCATGGTGTAGTTCACTTACTGACCAACCATGTTTGTTAACCCTATCTGCTCATGCCTGTATGGAGACTGGAACACCCTCCAACCATTGAAGCCCATTGATGATCATTTAAAATCGATCCACTGACTTGAGAGTCGAGCATGGTGAAATGGGACACTATGTCCAAGCTGTCAGCCTACGCTGGGGTGACGAGCCTCCCCGTAGTGACCGCAAGTGATCCCGCTTCTCAGCACTCCCCATGTGCTTATAATTGGGGATGGGGAACCCGATGAGATCAAGGATTGTGTGGTCTTAGCCTCGTACAAGAGGGGCCTTGGTCTCGCAACCAGTTAAGGGCATTGATATCGTGGAGTGTACTAGTTTTTCTAATCTCCTGGTCGAATGGAATTAATTAGAAACCTGACTAACATGATCATGATTACATTACACTAGTTAGGTTAGCAACTCAGTAGTTTAGGTCGCAATGAGGGAGTGTTGGTGACACTCGATCGTTAGACAGAGTTACTCGAGGGAGTATTGTTGTGAGGTCATGCATTATATCATTTCTCATGCACATGCATTAACAAGATTAGTTAAGTGTTTATGAATGTTTTCTTTTCATCAAATTCATCATAAAATTGATACTTGTAACTTAAGACTTATAACACCTATTGAATTGATCACTCACTCCCACTCTGGGATGGTGTTTTAAAACATTAACCAGACTCTTCAGTAGCTACAGGTGATGCTGAGTTCGAGGAGCCGAGCAAAGTTGGCATTGATAAGGAGGATGAGCTGTCCTACTTCTAGCTGATGGGCGGCTCACCATAGATTTAACAGCCTATTTTGGATCATTGAGTGGTGGACTCAGCGCAATATTCTTTTGGACTTATCATTCTTTTATATTTTTACTAGGCAATGCCTTGTGCGACTCACTGATATTTTTGGACATGTATATGTATATTTAGCTACTCCTTTTTCAGTAGACTAGGTGTGTCTATGATTCATGTTTCAAGTAATTACATGCTGCTCATTAAATAAGATTAAACATAAAATGGTAAAATTGGTTATAAGTGATACTCAATTTTCAGGGTGTTACACACTTACTTTGATATTTATATGCTTGGCACATGCGTTGCACACACTTACACCACCTTCTAAGCTTTTTATAAGCTTATGCATGATAGATGGGTGAAGGTGGTGTTAGGTCACAACAACATTGAGCTTGGAGTGTGCCACTGTCTTTTGGAGCTTTGATTTTCAATATATGTATTTCCCTTTCAACACTATATTCAACTATTTATATAAGTGGATATGTGATAATGATGTCACTTTTGTGATTTGGGTAAACTTGTGGTTATGCTTCTTACGAGATAAATATATGTTGAAAAATCTTCCTTGTAGGATCCAAGGATCGGAACCGGGTGTATGGGCGTTGAGAACCTATAATGGGGTACTATGGAGGCTGTCGGCACCGGATTCAGTGATCAGGAATTCTGTGAACCTATTTTTCGAGTTTGGGGTGCGACAACAAGTGAGAGAAATAGAGAGAGAGCTTTAAGAGAGTAATTGTATATCACCTTCCCTAAGCCCTTTTTCTCATGGGAGTTCATTCCTCAATCCACCCTTATCATTGATATTTAATAGAGTGGATTGGTGAATGAACTTCCCCATTCAAGGATCATCCAGCTACCATCATAATGATAAATCATTGAGGTTGGATCCCTTGAATGCTTAAAGATCTTGGAATTACTCCGTCTCTCAAATGAGTAACATTCATTAGAGCAGATTCCAACATAACCTTAACTCAACCCATCGCCTTACATTAGAGCCTCATTGCGCATCAAGGGAGCTGAAGAATCTTTGTCATCAAGGGATATCACCTTTATCAATGTGCAGAATGGGACTCATCTACTTATCTGTAAGTCATTAGAGTCCAGTGACCCTATTGATCATTTCTTATGTAGGATTGGGTCACAGGTGCTTCTCACCCCTTTTAAGTCCTCATAGGAGGCCTCTGATCCGAGAGTATGTTTAAGTTCTTAGTGTAGGACATTTTCTCTTCTGTAAGGCATTAACTAGGGTCTTTGTGTACGTCCTTAACATGTGTGATCTAAACTATTGTCCTTGTGTGGATCCTTGACCTGTGTTGTCTAAACTAGGTTCCTTGTGTGGATCCATGGCCTGTGTGGCCTAAAACTTAGATTTCTTGTGTGGATCCTTTGCTCTTGTGTAGGGTATTAAACTAAGGTTCCTTATGTGGATCCTTTGCTCTTATGCAGGGCATAAAACTTAGGTACTTTGTGTAGGACCTTTGCTCTTGTGTAGGGCATAAACTTTTACCTTGTGTAGGCATGTCTAGGTTCCTTGTGTGGGTCTTAGAGTCAACCTTGTGTAGGTTGTAATGGTTAGAGGTGAACCTGATTTAAAACCTCCGTTAGTGAAATCTGGTACACTCAAGGGTTAAGTGCATCCACTGAGAGTTAAGTAGGCACATAGCTAAACCACTATAAACGACTGTGTTTGGGATTAATATTTGCATATTTGTTCATTATGTTTTCTTTGAATGATTACATAAAACATGATAACATGAATGGTTAGAACTACTACGAATCACATCCCACACACATTGTCACATTGTTCATCCATCATAAACTAATTCTTAAATCTTGTTTAAATATTGAGTAGTCTTGCAATTGGATCCTCTACTTGGCTTGGAAGCCATTAGAGTGAAAGTAAGTGTATCTTGATAGTTGCACATTAGATCAAGATTGGGTTAATAGGATTTTTAATTTTCAAGAAAAGTTTATAAAGTCCTATTCACCCCCCTCTAGGATACTTTAACCTATTCCAACTTCTACTATAGTAGTCCTTACCGCAATTTCAGAATCAATTGCTGAAGGCTGGTATGATAGAATTACCTCCATCCAAATTCCTTGAAGAAGCAGCAAAAATAAAGGAAAAAGATTTTTGTCGCTATCATTGTTTGATAGGGCACTCGATAGAAAATTATTACACATTGAAATGCATAATACAAAGAATGATAAACAGAGGCGAGATAATAATTGGAAAAGAAAAAGAAAGAGATGCAAAAGTGACAGTGAATGTATTAACTGTCCGAGAAGATATTCACGAAAGAGTAGGGATAGAGCACCGTAAAATGACAGGCAAAGCTGCAATAATCACCCTATGATCGAGAAGGAGAGTGACAAGTTCCCCTAGAAAAAAAAATGAAATGGCAAAAGTAGAGGGTACTTAGAATTATTTTGGCAGCAATAAAAATGAAGAAAATAATGAAACAAGGAAAGTGACTTATGACGTGGTAAGTCATCTTAAAGGCATACCGGCTCGATTAAGGGTCTACGATGCATTGAGGATGTCTAAGGACTCCCACCAAAGGTTGATCCAAGCCTTGTCCGATAGTGATGCTAGAGAAACACTACTCATGGAAATGAAAAGTGGGGAGCCCAAAGAGTAGGAGGATTGTATGTCAGTAATTTCCTTTTCTAATGATGATTTGACCTATGATAAGGGGCACAACAGGCCACTAATGATCACAGGTCAAATTCATGGCAAACAATTCAAGCGAATAATGATAGATAATGGGTTTGTAGTGAATCTGTTACCGTTAACAATGTTAAATAAGTTGGAATACCATCGCTCTAATTTCTGCCCTAGTGGAATGATGATACATGGCTTCAACCAAGACGGATAACGTGCACTTGGTAAGATCACAGTAACTCTGGAAATAGGAAAGTTAAGCCCAAATGTTGTCTGCCATGCCATCAATGTAGTGACGACATATAACCTCCTTTTGGAAAGACCATGGATGCATCAGTACAACATTATACCCTCCACCCTACATTAGTGTTTTAAATACTATAAAGATGGGATACAACATAAAGTAATGGCCAATACGAGACCATATATAGAAGTTAAATCCTTCTTCACCGACGCTAGTTACAATGATGGATTCGCCAGTAAAGAAGAAAAGGAGAATGATGAAAACAAAGCCCTAAGAAATTCTCATACGAAGTTGATAACAAAATAAACTACAAAAGCAGAATCATTTGTGATGATAGATACAAGAAAAAAATTTTACTTTGTACCCAAGCGCCTGAGACAACATGGACAGCCTCCGCTGACGTTATAATCACCCAAACAGCTGAAGATCTTACAGTTAAACTACACGGTACCATTACCATATGCCAAAAGGAGAAATCCATTTCCGATCATTCTGAAAAGATTTCATGTCAAACCAAGCACAAAATACCCAGAACCAATCGAATTTTATGCCCCTTTGGAAGTGAAAGCAGAAGAAAGGGCTGATAATAACATGGGCTATGGAAGGTTGACATCCGAACACCTTAAGAGGTACAATCTAGCTAGCAAGACAATCATAAAATGTATGGATTTTAATAGTGAAGAACCGACCAGCCTAAATTACGAGAAAGGAATTCATATTCCCATAGGGATCAACCAAAGAAAGTGAGAGAAATTTCAAGGATTGGGGACAGAATCTTCGATGAATATGATTACAGTTGAGTTGGAAAGAGAAATAGATTTTGAAATAATTAAACACCTTGAAACAACTCCAGAGCAGATGGAAGATGGGGGGCAACCCACAATTGATAGTTTATAAGAAATAAATTTAAGAACAGAAGAAGAGCTGTGAAACACATTCATAAGCGCCAGTCTCCTCGAACAGAAAGCCGATCAATATATCTAACTCTTAAAAGAGAACAAGGATGTATTCGCTAGGACATATGTGGAAATGCCAAGCCTAGAACCATCAATAGAAATGCATTGGATAAATATCTCCAGAGATAAGAGGCCGATCAAGCAAGCGCAAAGGCAATTCCATCCAGACCAATTCCTCTAATAGAAGAAGAAATACATAAGCCGATAAAATTCAGGTTCATTAGAGAGGTTAAATATTCGAAATGGATATCGAATGTTGTCCCAGTAGAGAAGAAGAGAGGGCAGATTAGGGTATGTGTTGATTTCAAGGATCTAAATGAAGCTTGCCCAAAAGACGATTTCTCATTAATGATAACTGAATTGTTAATCGATAGTATGATGAAGTATGCTATCATGCTATCATGTCCTCTATAGACTTCTATGCCGACTATAACAAGATAAGAATGACTCCTAAAGATGAAGAAGCCACGACACTAAGATCTTTATTACGAATTTATTGCTATAAAGTCATGTTGTTCAGTCTCAAGAATGCTGGCGCAACATATTAGAGAACAATGTAGAACATCTTTCAGGACATGATGTATAAACATGTCCAATGTTACATAGATGATTTGGTAGTCAAATTATATGACTATCAAGAACATCATGAGCATTTGACTTCAGTCTTCCGTCGACTCAGAAAGAAATAGTTGAAGATGAATTGGGCTAAGTGCACCGTTGGAGTGTCATCGGGAAGATTTCTCAACTTTTTCATTAGACACGGAGGAATCGAATTTGACCCAAGAAAAGTCAAGGCCATCCAAGAAATGCTACCACCAAAAACTTTGAAAGAATTGAAAAGCCTGCAAGGGAAATTGGCGTACATTCGCCGTTTTATCTCAAACTTAGCAGGAAGATGTCAGCATTTTCTCATTTAATGAAGAAAGGATCGGAATTTATGTGGGACAAGTCCTACCAGAATGAGTTCAATTCAAAAAAAGAATTAATGAAAAAGCCTCTAGTATTGGCAGCTCCCACGAAGGGTAAACCACTCATTTTATACATATTTACAACTGAAAACTCGTTAGGATCTCTATTAGCACAGGGGAATGAACACGAGAAAGAAATTACACTTTATTATCTGAGCAGAACTCTAATAGGTGCAGAGTGAAATTATTCTCTGATTGAGAAAATATGCTTGGCACTAATATTTACGATGCAGAAACTGAGACATTATTGCCTCTTCCATGATATAATTTTGATCTTGCGAGTGGATCCCATAAAATTCTTAATGATAAGGTCGATGTTATTAGGAAGATTAGCTAAATGGATGTTGTTGCTTTCAAAATATACAATCACTTATGAGCTGACGAAAGCAGTTATGGGGTAGGCAGTGGTAGATTTCTTAGCGGCTCATCCCGTAGCGGATAGTGAAACCATCAGCGATGATTTCCCCGATGAATAAGTTATGATAATTGAGTCATGAAACCCATGGCAAATGTATTTCGATGGCACTTCCCAAGTATCAGTAGCGAGTGCCGAAGTGATATTTATTACTCCTTAATGTGACTCGTTGCCTTATTCTTTCATGTTGGGTACTACATGCACGAATAATGAAGCAGAATATAAGGCTCTCATCATCGGGATGAAGATAGCTCAAGAAATGAAGATAAAAACGTTGCATATCTTTAGGGACTCCAACTTGATCATAAATCAACTGATAACTGAGTTCAAAATAAGAAAATAAGAACTCCTACCATACTGTCTAAGAGCGTAATAGTTGTAGAGAAATCTATCATGTCAAAATCAAGCACGTACCAAGATGCGAGAATGTAAGGGAGAACTCTTTAGCTAGCTTGGTAACAGATTTATCTTGGTCGAACCGTAGTCCACTTTAGGTAACAATAGAAGAAAGAAGATTTCTGCCATCATCAAAGATCATTAATGAAGCCGCTGAAGCACTTCCTATATCATCTCTAGAGGTGATACAAAATGATTAGCGCCAGCCTTTTGTGGATTAGCTCAAATATGATATTCTGCCAGAAGATTCAACATAAAAACAGTAGATCAAGAAAAAGATAGAAAAGATTCATCTGTGTAGTGAGATATTATATAGAAGGTCTTATAATGAAATGTTGTTGTGATTTCTGGATAAACAAGCAGCAAGTCAAATGTTGTGAGAGGCTCATTCTAAAGAATGTGGAGCACATCAATCTGACCAAAATCTATTCCATCAGGGGCATCGAATGTGATATTACTGGCCCATAATGTTCAAGGATGCCATAGAATATGCAAAGTGATGTCATGAATGTCAGATCCACAAAGATGTCATACCTATGCCTCCTTAAGAGCTTCATCAGTTAGTCACTTCGTAACCTTTCGCTGCCTGGGGACTCGATGTCATTGGTCCCATAAATTCGCCTTCGTCTAAGGGAAAGTAATACGTATTGGTAACAACAGACTATTTCTCCAAATGGACAGAAGTAGTGGCACTCCAAAATGTCAAAGAGAAGGACGTCATGAATTTCATTCAACATGCGATAATATATGCCATGACATCCCAAAAAGAATCGTCACCAATAATGGTACTCCTTTCAAAAACAGGGGTATAGAAAAGCTATGTCAAAAGTTTGGTATTCATCACTCATTTTTGACACCCTACTATCCACCGGCTAATGGATTAGCAGAGGCATTCAACAAGACAATTGTAAAAATACTGAAGAAAATCATGACTGAGAATAAGCACGACTGGGATGAAAAATTATAAGAAGCTCTATGGGCCTATAGGACTACTCACAGAACCACGATGAACGCTACGCCATATTCATTGGTTTATGGTGTTGAAGTCGTCATCTCGATCAAAACACAGGTCGTATCACTCAGAGTTGTTGTACACTAGTCGATAACGGATGACAAAAATGTAAGAATAAGGATAGAAGAATTGGATCTGCTAGATGAAAAATGACTGGCAGCCCAACAGCGATTGTAATTGTATCGAGCAAGAATATCTTCCGCCTTCAATAAAAAAGTCAAATATCACTCCTTCAAGAAAGGTAACATGGTGCTAATGTTAAAAAGGCCGATAGTAGTCACCCACAGAACAGGGGGCAAGTTCGACCCCAAATGGGATGGGCCTTACATAATAACCAAAGTATACTCCAACGGGGTGTACATAGTTGTGGATCAAGATGGAAAAGGTGTTATCATACCAGTCAATGCTCGCTTCATCAAAATATATCGTCCTTGAAGATGGATACAGTTTTGATCCAGAAGATTATCAATACAATCCTTCTATATCAAAAGGGGGCAAGAATAAGCAAAACGATGAAACTGCCTCAAAAGGCAATGCCATGTATTCTTCTACACACGAATGAATAAAAGGAAAATTCTCAAGCATATTCAAGCATATCAGTCTTATTGCCGATCATTAACAAGTTGTCAAGCATCGATTACGATTATCGCCATAATATCATTTACAACAACAATGGAATAAGCCTAAAAAGGCCAACCATACATCTACTACTATCGATAAAATATTTAAAATTATGCGGCCTACAATGAGAAGCCAAGCCCATATAGGCTATCACATGCTTCGACCCATGAGTGCAGCAGATGAAGCCAATCACTACCAAAAGTCATATACGACCAAGGGTAGAAGGGGTTAATCACATGTGAGACCAATGTCGTCTGTATAACTTCTGACAGCATCACGGGGGAAGGTGAGAGAAAATGCCCTTCCGTGAATGGGTTTGACCTAGCAGACGAAGAAAAAGTGGGCTACAGTGTTTACTCTTTGGCCATTGTCCATAAATAGGTCAACCATGCATAAGAACCCCTAAATTCCTGGCTTAATTTCAGCAGTAACTCATGGGTACAGGGTCTCTAAAACAAATTACCCCCTCATCGATGGACTGGCTGTCTTGAGTTTGGTACCCTAAGGTAGCCTTATGCACCCCATGAACTCTAGAGAGTTACTGTAGCCAACCCTATACGTAAATCGCACTGAGTTCACGGCCCCGGTAGCTTCATTGGGCCCCTCTGATGGATCGCAGTTGTGAACTCTCCAACTGTGATAAGTCCAGTGAACTCTAAAGAGTTATAGAGGCCATTCATGTGAGACCCGACTCCAACTACTCATGAGTCTAAAAAACTGTGGTTGCTCCACTACTCAAGATCTTAAACTATGTGCAAGACTAACCTTGAAACCAGAACTAGCCCTACCCATCACAATAAATACCATATAGGAGATACGTCTCACTAACAATCATGATAGATTGTCAATAAATTATATGTGAATTAGTAGAGGAAATACAGTAATGTGCTCAAAATCAATAATAACATTTTTTAAATTCATTTGAATATTACAAGGCAAAAGAAACAAAGGAATTTACATATGAAAGTGACATCTTTACAATTCCTCTGACATGCCTAATGTTGTTATATATCTCTGTAGATCTTCTTTTAACTAAACTTGTGCCGCAGCTTGGGTCTGTTCATCTTCGAGGATGATCTTACCCTGATCAGGGACACTAGCTAGTTCTTGCTCCAGGGAGGCAGCCATTTCTTTATCTTTCATTAGCTCAATCCTTTCAATTTTAGTAATACGAGCATTAACTTCAATTTCTTCCTTAATCTTGCAAATGTTCAATTCTTCTTCTTGCTTCTCCACTTCGAGAAGAGTTATCTCCTTTTGTAGGAAAGAAATGTGGTTCTCAATAACCACCCTATTTTTGTCAAAAGCTTTTAGTCTATCATAAAGGGACTAATCCTTGGCATTGAAACCAGATATTAAGACATTGGTTTGAGAAATTTTCTACTTAAGGGACATAAGTTCACGTTAAGGATTCAATATTTTTAGAGAAATAACAGTTCTTCGTGCTGATTCCAAGTTATTTATAAAATTATAACAAGGAATCGTGAAAGGAAGAACATTGATATGAGCAAGCCTGCCTGAATGTTCAATGATAGTTAGAGCACTGTCTAAGAAGGGCATTGAGTAGGATCCTTGAAAGAATTCATGATAATAAAAATAACATTTTTAAAGAAGACGAGCATAAGGGGCGATACTTTCTCCAAAGAAATTCTGTCAGAGATCGTAGTTATGGAGTTCAAACCCGTAAAGCCACTTGAAGTTGGTGTAACTATAGCTGGAAGGGAAAAGGAAGACATAATAGGAAACGTCAAAGTTGAATATATATATATATATATATATATATATATATATATATATATATATATATATATATATATATATAAGCATTTGAAAATATAAAGAAGAGAAAGCATACCTTCTCTGGGGGAAATTGCCTACACAGAAGATGTAGGCATGTCTATAGCTACAATAATAGCATTATGAGAAAGCTCACGAACTCTAGTACTCAAGTCCAGAGTTATTAGAGTTAAAATGTCAATAGGATCAGAGAAAAGTTCCAAGCTTTGAGCCACCGGTTAGATAGGAGAAGACACACAACATGGGATTTCTTAGCATGGATGGGGGCATTAGGAATCGCAGTAACAACTAGTGGAGCTTGTGTAATGTTCTGGTCTACCTCTACACTTTGAGGAGAAAATATATTTTCTGCTTCTACCTGAACATTCGATGGTGTAATTTCTGCTTCCCTTGACGTTAAAACTTCTGCTATCATTGGACGGGTGGTATGCACAATTGCATCAGTAGCCTATGCAAGAAGAATACGAAGCATTGAAAGAGATTAAAATGTTTGCACTGGAGGAATAGTTGGAACCTCCATAATCAAGTTGCTCTTCTTCAAAAGAAGCTGCTTTGACAGGAGAAGAAACATTTCAATGATCCGGTTGAATTTCGAGAGGCAAAAAATCAGTCCTGACTTCACCGTCTTCACCAATGTCCACTTCACCATCAGCTTCTTGGTTCTCATCCAATAAGACATCCCCTTCATCAGTCAAACTTGTGGAAGAAGATGATTTGTTGATTGGAGTATTCACTGAATAATCTAATGAGCTGTCCTCTTCAAAGATTACTTATTTTCCTTTATAAATGGTCTTTATAGGAAGAAGATGAGCACCTTGAGCAAGAGAAGGAAGTTTCTATGCCAAAGCTTCTAAGGATAAAGATTTGTCTTGCGAATGAGTCATAGGAAAAGCAGTGGTAGTAACTTAACCTGCAATAGGAGAAACTGCATCGTAGTGCGATCTAGAATAGAAGAAACTACATCAATAGTTTGGCCTTCTGTCTCAAGAGTAGGAGAAGAGAGAATAGCGCCAGGATTTTCAAATTCATCTATAGAAGTGAGTTGTCTTCCTGTTCACTTTATAAGATTGAGAGGAGATCCAAAGGCAATCCATCCCTCCAAAATGTTTGGTGACTTTATCTCTCTAATAGGTTCTTCTGTGGAAATTCTCCTACAAAGCTGCCATGATCTGTTTCAACAAAATGCTCAATACCTTGTTTTGGTCTGTAGTTTCTTAGCCTGGGAGGGGGAAATCCAAATGGGACGATCGACAAAAGAATAACTACGCACCAGATAATAATGGTGTGACCACTAGCGCATTCAGGCATACGAAGCTTGCACCCGATGGTTGAATCCTAGAAGAATGAAGCGAGAAGTGAAGTTCCTGGCCAAGAGTTGTTTCCACATTAAGGCCTAGTTATACGGACCGACCCCATAACTTCGCATTATTCGGGTAACTTCCTCTCCCACTTGAGGTACTATCTGGTTAAAGCTAACTTGCCTCAGAAACCTACATGGGTAGTAGGCCTCCCTCCAGAATTCCACTCCTCACAGTGGTAGGCTAAAGGATCGAATGCAAATTAGGAAGATTTTTTCAATTGGCTCCAAATCATTGTTGTCTTCAACCTCTCTATCTCCGGCTTGATGGGTCAAGTAGAAAGGGAAAAAATCGATGGATTTTGAATTCTCAATCTTGTTGACGATCCATTCATATGCCTTCCTTACCATTTTTTGTTTAAGATGATAGCATAAGGAAGGATGCTCAGAGTGTACGTCATTATAGGTCCACAGATAGTACACTCTAAACTAACCTAAGAAATAGTGCCATGGAGTGAAGGAAGATGTAGCCCCAACTGCTGGACTTGAGCAATGCGCTGCAACGTTCCCAAAAGCTCTATAAAGAGAGCATAGGATAAGAGGAGCTAAAGAATACTTCTTTTTACCTTTTGTCATTGCCTCTGCCACTACAAATAAAGTTGGGAAATGGAGTCTGACCAATTCAAGCTAGGTAAGACAACCAAACTTAACCAATATGCTAGAAAAGCAGCTAATTCGATTTCAGGGGTGAAAGTGGTAGAGCCTCTTATTTTTTCACGAGCGGATTCCATCTCCGTGGTGTGGCTACCAGAAAACTTGAGGAGAAGAGAAATATGAGAAAAACATGAAAATGCACATAAAAAGAGAGGAGAAGAAATGTTGAAAGTACATACCATAGGTATCTCGATAAATGTGCGAGCCACTCGAGTGGGGATATTTTATGAATGTCAGGGAAGTTTGATATTTCACGAAAGAGTTCAATAGTGAAAGCAAAAATCTGAGGCGTTCTTCCGAGAGTGACATAAGAAAATTCCTCGTTTGTGGGAATATACTCATCTAAAAAAGAGTCGGTGATGGGAAGGCCAGCCATCCGGTGAAGATCCCACAGAGTGATGCTCACTTCATCGATTAGAAGATGAAAGGAATTTTTGGTAGAATACCAATACTTTAAGAAGCCTTTGTAAATCAAAGTGTCTTTGTGAAAGAAATCAGAGATGGCTTCTGTACCTACAT
The DNA here is from genome assembly GCA_037074715.1 of Magnolia kwangsiensis. Taxonomy (NCBI): domain Eukaryota; kingdom Viridiplantae; phylum Streptophyta; class Magnoliopsida; order Magnoliales; family Magnoliaceae; genus Magnolia; species Magnolia kwangsiensis. Next base: position 122,892,610 of record CM073576.1, read on the forward strand.
ATATATTCATCGCAATGACTCTTTTGTATTTTTTGAGGAATTGCCTTGACCCATGAACTATAGAATTGACATTCGGCTAAGAGGTCGTGTGTCCTGAACTCGTCCTTCCCCCATAAAGAGTTACGGTTGCAAAAGTGTTGCTGGACTCTCTCAAAAAAATGGGTAGGATATAGTGTAGAGATTGTAGCGTGATGTGAGGAAGCGCATATATGATATCTACCCAATCTTCTACACTAGACATTTTTCCATAGGATAGCCTTCCAGAATTTTTAGCTCTTTTATAACCCAGTTCGCTACATATAAAAGGAGATTCTGCATCATATGATCAGATGGCTCACTTTAAATCATAGAGAGGTGACGTTGAACGTTTAGAGGAATGATGACAATCTTATCTTTATAAGGTTTTTTGAACTTGATCACGTCTACCTGAGATTTGATCATATCCTAGACACTTTGATAGCATCTCTTGTTATGTTCTTGTATCTTCTTCTGGAGGATTTCGACTTTACTCTTTTGCTTCTCATTCTTCGAAATAAAGGTAGGAGGGGAAGATTCAACAGGAGTAGGGTGAGAATCGTTTGTTCGAAAGTTGGTTGCAGATTTTAGCCAGTTCTCCTTGTCAAACTCATGACCCTCCATGGGCGGTCCCTCCAATTCTCTCATTAGCACAACATGATGGATAGGATCAGGCAAGTGTTGGATTTGATCAGTGAAATTGATTATTGGTAGGGCTGGCACTTTAAAAAGGGAGGAGTAGTCTTCAGTGGATTTGGCCCTCTTCTGAGAATGGTCTTCGGGTATTTGAGGATCTGATGATTCGATAGCATGTTAGTTAAGGGAGGTGCAAGGTCTTTTTGAATGAGCCATTAGAGAAGTAAGTGAAATTTGGTAGAAGAACGAACAACTTGGGAAATTTCAGATCACAGGACTAGTTGTGCGCAAGTCCAGATTGTGTGCAAGTCCAGATTGTGTGCAAGTCCAATTATGCGTAAGACCAGTTGTGCGCAAGTCCAATTATGAATAAAGACCGATTGTGTGTAGGTTCAGTTATGTGCAAGCAGTTGTGCACAAGACCAGTTGTAAGCAAGAAGTAGTTGTGCGCAGGATATCATTATGCACAAGAGGGCATTGCACGAAGGAGATGGCACACGGAGATAGTGTGTTATGAATGGGTGAAATGATACTAAGTCTGGTATTTATAGTATATATGATGGTCAGTTGTGCATAATTATCCAGTTGTGCACAATCATTTAGTTGTGTACAAAGAGGTTTGGTTATGTGACAACATCTTTGATTGAGTGCAAAAGGGAAGGGATAAAGTGATAATTGAAGAATTGAACCCACATTTTCACCTTGAAGATGGGAAAGGCAAAAAAGTACGATCAAGGGGGCATCTGTTGAGGAATAAAATTGATTAGAAGGAAAAAGATATATACTTCATTATTGAGTTGTGCAGCACACAACAAAACTTGTTCAGAGAGTAGAGTTGTGCGATGCACAACAGAACTTGTTCAGAGAGTAGAGTTGTGTGGCATGCAACAGAGCTTGCTCAAGGATTTTGGTTGTGCGACGCTCAATAGTCAAAGTAACCCAATATGAATATGCACACAAGGGAACTAGCACACAATGGAGATTGTGTTGTGCGGACTAAGAGGTTGGCATGCGTGAAAGTTTATAAATACTCTATTTCTCCTTATAATTCATTCATTGGAGCAATATCAAGATAGCTGAGAGAGATTCAGACTTCAGAAAGGTTCAGGTACTGGAGGAAGTCATTGTGCAGCGCACAACCTATGGGCGCATAACTCCTATGGGTGAATAACTCCCATGGGCACACAACTCTATGGGTGCACAACTCTTATGGGTGCACAACTCCCATATTGAAGATCATGATGCAATCCAAGATGCTACAAAAATTGATATAGAACATTTAATATTTGTATCTTAGATTATGTAAATGCTTTACTTTGGAATCGAAGGAGATAAATGATGTAAATGAATTCAGAATAAATGAATATTGTGATTGTTCTCTTCATTCTTCCTTTTTTAATTATTGAGTAAAATGAATTCTCCCAAATTTAATGCATTTATTTCTTGTTAAAATAGATACACATGGAGAACTCAGTTATGTCATTGAAAGATACATGCAGTAGACATGTGGCACGGGTCCAAATGATGAAAAATTGAATGTTCCCACTCCATATAAACATAGAAGTGTCTTTATAGATGTGCCAACAATGAATAATGGAAGTGGCATCTTCGCTTTGGCCATCTAAACTTTAATAGCCTTAAGCTCTTATCCTCATTAAGCATGGTGCATGGATTGCCTACTATTGAAGCTCCAGAACATGTGTGTGAGGCGTGCACACTTAACAAGCAACAAAGGAACTCATTCCCATTTGGAGTATCTTGAAGAGCAAAGGAGCCATTACAATTAGTTCACATTGATATTTTTGGACCCATGGAGACACCATCTCCTAGAGGTAACAGATATCTCATTACCTTCATTGATGATTACAGTAGAAAACTTTGGTTATTCTACAATAACAAAAAGTCTACAGTCTTTTCTATCTTTAAAATTTTTAATGCCCGAGTTGAAAATGAAAGTGGCTACAAAAATAAGGTCCTCAGATCTAACAGAGGTGGGGAGTACACCTTAAAGTTTTTTGAGAATATTGTAAGGAACATGGCATTAAGTAGTAGCACGCTGCAACTTATAGGCCACAATAGAATGGAATTGCGAAACAAGAGAACTATATCATCCGCATCATGACGAGGACCATGTTGAAGGATAAAGGCCTACCGAAGAGCTTCTAAGGAGAGGCAGTTGCATGTACTGCATATCTGCTCAATCGGTGTCCCACTAAGAGCATTAGGTTCATGACACCACAAGAGGCATGGAGTGGAAATAAGCTGAGCATGGCACACTTTAAAATCTTTGGGACGTTTCCTATGATAAAGTTCTAGAAGAAGAAAACTTGATGATTGTGGCGAGAAGCGTATCTTCATCGGCTACAACGAAGAGTCAAATGCATACAAGCTCTACAACCCAATAACTAATAAGTTGGTGGTAAGTAAAGATGTGGTGTTCTACAAGGAAGAAGCCTAGAAGTGGAATCAAGAAGATTCGACCAAAGAAAATTAGGTCGAGGCCAAAGAATATGAAGAAGAGAGGCATGTGAATCAGGAGCAGACACTCACATCACCTCCTTTGGATCGCAAAAGTCTAAGATTACATTATATCTTCATCAAAATTGGAATTCAGTCAGCACATCTTCATCCTATTCTCCTTCACCCTTGGCTCCCATCAAAATGAGAAGCCATGATGAGATCTACGCAGAAATTGAGGAAGCTAATTTGATATGCCTATATGTGGACCATGAGCCTCTTACATTCAAGGAGGCCATGAATGAAGAATGTTGGAGAAAGGATATGGAAGAAGAGATCCATACTATCGAGAAGAATCACACATGGGAGCTGATCTCACTCCTAAAAGGCCAAAGGACCATTGGCCTCAAATGGGTGTATAAAATCAAGTGAAATGCTGATGATAAGACCAAACGATATAAGGCAAGGCTAGTAGCAAATGGCTATAAATAGAAATACATGGTAGACTATGAAGAAATTTTTGCCCCAGTTACTTGCCTTGACATCGTGAGAATGATTATCTCCCTTATAGCTCATCACTGTTTGATGATGTACCAACTGGATGTGAAATCTGCATTCTTAAATGGAGTACTCAAAGAAGAAGTCTACGTTGACCAGCCTGAAGGCTTTGTCATGCAAGGGAAGGAACATAAGGTATATCAGCTGAAGAAAGTCATGTATTAGTTGAAGCAAATCGTTAGTGCTTGGAATGCACGAATTGATGGCTATCTTTAAAAGAATAGTTTCGTCAAATGTCCGTATAAGCAAGTTATCTACATAAAAAAGAATACCCATGGCGATATGCTTATAGCTTGTTTATATGTTGATGATTTGATGTTCATAGGAAATAGTTAGGCGATATTTGTAGAATTTAAGCAGGCTATGTTCGATGAGTTCAAGATGACTGGTGGTGGATTGATGTCCTCCTTCTTGGGCATTGAAGTGAAACAACAAGTCAGTGGCATTTATATATCTAAAAAGAAGTATGTAAATGAACTTCTTGAAAAGTTCAAGATGACCGAGTGTAATACCGTAAATACGCTTGTAGCAACGGGCCTGAAGATGACAAAAGACAGAGAAGGAAGAAGAATGGACTCGACTCTATTCAAGAGTCTGATTGGAAGTCTCATATACCTCGCAATCACTAGGTCAGATATTGTCTACAGTGTCGGGCTTCTAAGCAGGTACATGGAAGCACCGAAAGAATCACACCGGCTTGTTGTAAAAAGAATCCTCAGGTATCTCAAAGGAACCGTGGAATTCGGTCCCTTCTATCCATACAATGATGAAGTAATATTATATGGATAATTAGACAGTGATTGGGGAGATAATCAAGATGAAAGAAAAAGCACCATAGGATATGTATTCTATCTTGGGTTGACTAGCTTCGCATGGAACTCAAAGAAGCAAAGTGTGGTCGCTCTATCCACATGTGAAGCGAAGTATGTGGCAACATCATCCACAGTCTATGAAGCAATATGGTTGAATAACATGCTAAAGGAGCTTAAACATTCACAAGAGGAATCCACATTTATATACGTGGATAACAAGTCAACAATCGAACTTGCTAAAAATCCAGGGTATCATGGAAGGAGCAAGCACATTGATGTTAGTACCGCCATACTACTAAACAGGTGGCAAATATTTTCACCAAGGCATTATCGATTGATGCATTCAAACGACTAAGGTCAATGCTCAAAATGAAGTCAGTTTTGGTTTGAAGGGGAGTGTTGGAATGTCCAAACCAAATTGTCCAGATCCTGCAAATCCATCCTTCCTAGCATTTTCTAATTCATCCAGAAAATGCATTGTCCTTGGAATTTTTAGATTCATCTAGCATATGCATTCTCCCTGGAATTTCATATTCATCCAGCAGATGCATTCTCCCTAGAATTTCAGATTCATCCAGAAAATTCATCCTCCCTATCTAATACATATTCATCTAGAAAAATGTTTGGAATTCTAATGTTATTTATTATTTTTAAAAATTCGTAGTTTATTTACTCCTAGTGAATGTATCATACAGGGGCAGTAATGTCTTTTGTAACTCTTGCTAAACTTATAAATAGGAATGTTGAAAACAGTAGCTGCATTAGGAAAAGCAGAAAGTTCTTATTACAACAGTAGTTTGGTTTTGAAAAAGTAAATTTTAATATATTTTCTCTCTCCCTTACAAGTGGAGGTGCACTTGTCACAATTTGGGCTTTGTAAAGCCAACAATCTAGTATTAGAGCACCAAGTTTCTGGTTAAAGTCAGCAACAGTTTTCAGCCAACAACATTTTTTAGAAAAAGTTATTTAAAAAAAAAATTTTAAAAAAAAAAAACAGAATTCTACTTTTCCTTCTCCAAAATCAGATTGTTTAGGTCGTGTTAAGGCTTAGCAAAGAAAATTTGTTTTATCCATCAAGAACTTGTTCGTGTAAAGATGACCACCATAATCCATCCACAAATTCCAAAGTTGTCTAAGAACATCTATGAAAATTGGTGCATCTAAATGAAGGCTCTTTTTGAGTCATAAGATCTATGGGAGATCGTCATCGACTGGTACATAGAGCCCACTATGCACCAAGAAGCCACCTACTCCACCGAACAAAAGGCCGCCCTCAAAGATCAAAGAAAGAAGGACAAGAAGGCATTGTTTCTTATCTATCAGGGGTTAGATGAATCCACCTTTGAAAGAATTGCTAAAGCAACATCAAGCAAGCAAGCATGGAAAACACTAAGTACCATCTTCAAGGGTGTGGATCGGGTAAAAAGAATTTGGTAATAAACACTTAGAGTCGAGTTCGAGGCCGCTCACATGAAGGAATGTGAGAGTATCTTAGATTTTTTTCACAATTACTCGTTATTGCTAATAACTTGAAAGAAATGGTGAAAAGATCGAAGATATTTATGTGGATGAATAGGTGTTTTGATCCCTCATAACCAAGTTTGAACATGTGGTTGTGGCCATTGAAGAATTAAAATATTTAGAAAATCTCTCCATTGAAGAGTTAATGGGATCATTGTAAGTTTATGAGCAACGAATGCAAAAGAATCCAGATCTATAATGCTAGAACAAGCGTTGGAGTAAAGATTAACTCTAAATGAACAAAAGATTGGTCATGGTCATGGAAGCTCCCATTTTCGAGGTGGCTACACCAATACCGATCATGTAAGAGGAAGAGGGCATGGATATAATCCAAGAAATCCATAAAATCAATAAAATTTTACTAATTTCTGAGGTAGAGGAAATGGTAGAGGTCAATCCACATGAGGTCATGGAAATATGAAAAATATTCAGTGCCGAAATTGCAACAAGTTCGACCATTATGCATTAGATTGTTGGAGCAAGCCAATGAATCAAGATTAACAATCTAACTATGTTGAAGCATCAAATCATAAAGAGAAGAAAAAATCACACTCTTCCTTGCACAAGAGAAAGGTCGTGATTAGTTAGATGTGTAGTATCTTGACATGGGTGTAAGAAATCACATGTGGGTCAACAAAAAGCTATTTATGGAACTCACGGGAGTTCATGGAGATGTGACATTCAGAGGCACATCAAAACCTCCGGTAAAAGGTAAAGGTAAAATCAAAATTACTAAAAAAATGGTGAACTACAATTCATCTGTAATGTATATTACGTACCCAACATGAAAAGTAACATACTTAGCATCGGCCAACTACTTGAAAAGGGGTATGTGATACAAATGGAGAACTCAGATATGTCATTAAAAGATACATGTAGTAAATATGTGACACGAGTCCAAATGGTGAAAAATTGAATGTTCCTACTCCATATAAACATAAGGCTCGAGAAGTGTCTTTGTGGATGTGCCAACAATGAATCATGGAAGTGGCATCTTCGCTTTGGCCATCTAAACTTTAATGGCCTTAAGCTCCTGTCCTCATCAAGCATGATGCATTGATTGCCTGCTATTAAAGCTCTAGAACATGTGTGTGAGACGTTAACACTTGACAACCAACAAAGTAACTCCTTTCTAGTTGGAGTATCTCGAAGAGCAAAGGAGCCATTACAATTGGTTCACACTGATATTCGTGGACCCATGGAGACATCATCTCTTGGAGGTGACAAATATCTCATTACCTTCATCGATGATTACAGTAGAAAACTCCATTAACAAAAAGTCTACAGCTTTTCTATCTTTAAAAATTTCATAGCACGAGTTAAAAATGAAAGTGGTTACGAAATCAAGGTCCTCAGATCTCTAATAGGAGTGGGAAGTACACCTCAAATGTTTTTCAAGAATATTACAGGGAACATAGCATTATGCAGTAGCACACTACATCTTTCACACTACAATGGAATGGAATTGCAGAATGGAAGAGCCACACCATCCTCAACATGATGAGGACCATGTTGAAGGAGAAAGGCCTACTGAAGAGCTTCTGGGGAGAGGTAATTGTATGTACTGCATATCTGCTCAATCAATGTCCCACTAAGAGCATCAGGTTCATGACACCATAGGAGGCATAGAGCAACAATAAGCTAAGCGTGACGTACCTTAAAATCTTTGCGTGTGTTTCCTATGCTAAAGTTCCTGATGAAAGAAGAAGAAAACTTGATGATCGTGGAAAGAAGTGTATCTTCATCAGCTACAGCGAAGAATCATATGCATACAAGCTCTACAACCCACTAACTAACAAGGTGGTGGTAAGTAGAGATGTGGTGTTCTGCGAGGAAGAAGCTTGAAAGTGGAACCAGGATGATTCAGATAAAGAAAATTAGGTCGTGGTTGAAGAATATGAAGATGAGAGGCATGTGAGTTAGGAGCAGACACCCACATCACCTCCTTCGGATCGCAGAAATCCAAGAGTATGTTCAATCTCCCTTGGAAGTACTTCTTCAAATCAAAATTCAATCAACACATCTTCATCCTATTCTCCTTCACCCTTATCTCCCATCAAAATGAGAAGCCACAATGAGATCTACACAAAAATTGAGGAAGTGAATTTGATATGCCTGTATACAAACCATGAGGCTCTCACATTCGAGGAGGCCGTGAATGAAGAGTGTTGGAGAAAGTCTATGGAAGAAGATATCCATGCTTTTGAGAAGAATCAAACATGGGAGCTCAAGATGACCGAGTTTAATACCGTAAATACCCCTGTAGCAACGAGCCTAAAGATGACAAAAGAAAGATAAGGAAGAAGCATGGACTCGACTCTATTCAAGAGTCTAATTGGAAGTATTAGATACCTCACAATAACTAGGCCAGATATCGTCTACAATGTTGGGCGTCTAAGTTGGTACATGGAAGCACCAAAATAATCACACTGTCTTGCTACAAAAAGAATCCTCAGGTATGTCAAAGGAGCCATGGAATTCGGTCCCTTTCATCCATACAATGATGAAGTAAATATTATATGGATACTCAAACAGTGATTGGAGAGGTGATCAAGATGAAAGAAAAAGAACCACAAGATATCTATTTTATCTTGGGTCAATTGCCTTCGCATGGAACTTAAAGAAGCAAAGTGTGGTCTCTCTGTTCACATGTGAAGGAGAGTATGTGGCAGCATCGTCCATGGTCTGTGAAGCAATATGGTTGAAGAACCTGCTAAAGGAGCTTAAACATCCACAAGAGGAATCTACAATTATATACATGGATAACAAGTCACCAATTGAACTTACCAAAAATCTGGTGCAACATAGAAGGAATAAGCACATTGATGCTAAGTATCACTTTCTAAGAAGTCAAGTCAAGCAAAAAATGGTGAAATTGGAGTACCACCATACTACTAAATAGGTGGCAGATATTTTCACTAAGGCACTATCGACAGATGCATTTAGATGACTAAGATCGATGCTCGAAATGAAGTTAGTTTTGGTTTGAAGGGGAGTGTTGGAATGTCTAAACCAAACAGCCTGGATCCAATAGATCCATCCTTCCTGGGATTTTCAGATTCATCCAGCAAATGCATTGTCCTTGGAATTTTCAGATTCATCTAGCAGATGTATTCTCCTTAGAATTTTAGATCCATCCAGCAGATGCATTCTCCCTAGAATTTTAGATTCATTCAGAAAATTCATCCTCCTTGTCTAATTAATACATATTGATCTAGAAAAAATTTTGGTTGCCTATTGATATTTATTATTTTTAGAAATTTGTAGTGTATTTATGTTGAGTATCAAATATTACATATTTTACCCTATTTATATCTTGGTTTTATGAACATGATAATGCTTAATGTGTATATTTTATATATGTTTGTGTTGCAAGGTGAATCTGGAAGCTTGGATTGAAAAGAATGTTAAAAGTATGAATTTGATGCTCAAGAATCACCAAGGCAAAGAATGGATCTTAGGAGACCAAGACTGAAGAATTTTGTTCACAACCCCAAGTGTAGGGTCGCAATATAGTAGTAATTTCAATGAGACCGATGTCGAATCCATAGGGACTGAACTTGTACATTTCTGAAAGTAACTGGAAGTAAAAATGGTGAAAGAAATAAACTATATGAAATAAGGAAGGAATTATGAATATTGTGATTAAACTATCAATTTAAAGGTGGAAACTAGGGTACCAAGGATCCACTTGTAGCAATTGAGATGCTACCTTACTTGATTCAAGAGATCTAACTGGAATCAGAGTCCTATCTTATCCAGTTGGAGAAAGAGATGATCAAATATCTGAACTTCTCATTAATCCAGTCTCAAAGGATGAGAATTGTGAGGATTTGGAAGGGATTCCATCACCCAACCATGCCCCGGAGATGATGGAAAACAACAGGATTTACCAATCCCACAATCTCAATTAAGAAAAAAAGATATCTAAAGCTATTGGAGATCTATTATAATTTAAGTCATAACAATCCATTGAATACTGAAAATATTCCTTAAAATCAACTAGAAATCATTGGAGTTCAACATAAACATGAATCAAAGCAAAGTAAACATCCCAATCATGCTATAAGCTTCATCTCTTAGCCTTAGGTAAGAGGTTTAACCAACTATAGACATGATCAAACTAAGAACTCTTAAACCAAAAAAACCAACTAGAACCCATGAACCAATCGAAGTAGAAGAACGTTGTTGGCGCTCCGTCTTGTCCTTCTCTCCCTTTCCAAACCCTAGAAGATGCTTTGTAGCATTCTAGGAACTCCTATTTATAGTTGGGTTACTCAAACTTTCACACTGAGTTGGAAGAATCCGAAAACCGTCTCAAATTTACGCAGTCCGCGCAGAATTCGCATAACCTTATGCTAGCCTAAGTAGAGCTTCAGTTACCCGACTAACACTCGGACTAGCTGAACTTCCGCATGTTCTAGAAGTTCATGTTGCTGGATTTTCAGCCGAACTTTCTCAGGTTGGCCTAATTCTTATGCTAGCTGAACTAAAACTCGGGCTAGCCGACTGACACTTCAAATCTTGGATTCTCCTCATTCCACACTTAGTTTCCTTGGATCTTTGGCACGTGAATTCTTCAATCTTGGTCTCTTAAGATCCCTCCTTTACCTTGATGATTCCTGAGCACTAAATCCATGCTTTTAACATTCTTTTCAATCCAAGTTCTTAGATTCATCTTACAAAGCAAACATGCATAAAGTATATCATTAAGAAGTATCATGTTCATAAAACCAAGATATAAATGGGGGAAAATGCAATATTTGAGTCTTAACAAATTTACATGCCAAAGTTCCAAAGAAACCAAGTACAAAGCATGAAGAAAGGACTCGAAAGATTTCAGAATCTGCAGCAGAAAACAGATAGGTTTGGTCTGACCGAAATTGCACAAAATAATCAATGACCAACGATGAAATTTAGAGCTAATTTAGTTCAACCGAAAGTTAAATTGGTTCGACCAAGACCAAGATCAATCCGACCAAAGGGAGTAGTCAGTGTGACTAAAAGAACACAAAAAGCTCCAATGAAGAACAATGAATATTGGAGTTAATTCAATTCGATCGAGGATAAATTCGGTACGATCGGAACTTAAGTTCAGTCCGACCGATCCTAACTCAGTGTGACCAAAATCATGCAACTGACGAAACAGAATCTTATCACGATTCAGACATGACTTCGGTCCAACCGAAGGTGACTTCAATCTGACCGATGCGTAACATGACTGCGTAAATTTGAGGCGGTTTCAACATCAGTTTGCTGAAATTCTAAGTCGGTGCAAAAGACAGTGTTTCACAACTATAAATAGGAGTCCCTAGGACATCATAAATCATCTTCCAGGGTTAAATGAGTAGAGACAAAGGGTGAAGAAGCTTCCCAAGATTTTTTCTTCCTCTTCGTTAGTTTATTTTCATGTTTTACTTAAGAGTTTTTAGTTTAATCATGTTTATGGTTAACTAAAGCTCTTAGCTAGGGCTAAGAGGTGAAGCATGTAGCGTGTTGAGATATTTATCTTGTTTTGATTCTTATTTATATCGAACTTCATTGAATTCTAGTTTGATATTAAAGGAATATTTTCAATTTTCTATGATTTATTGTGACTCAAATTACAATAGATGTTGTGATAACTTTAGATATCTTCTTTTCCTATTTTGAGGTTGTGAGATTGGTAAATCCTGTTGTTCATCATCATCTCCTAGGCATGGTAGGGTGATGGAATCCCTTCCAATCACACAATTCTCCTCCATTGAGAACTAGGTCAATGAAAAGTTCAAATTTGATTTAAATTACTTTATCTTTCAATTGGATAGGATAGGACTCGAATTCCAATTGTGCTCCTTAAATCAAGGTAGCATCTTGATAGCTATAAGTGGATCCTTGGCACCTTAGTTCTCACCTTTAAATTTAGAAGTTTTAATCAACATTATTCACACTCATTTTCAATTATTTCATAATTCAGATTTAGATCTTCTTCTAGTTCTAGTTCTAGTTATTTTCAGAATACGTACAAGTTTAGTCCTTATGGATTCGACCTTAGTCTTACCGAGTTATTACTAGATCCCAACCCTGCGCTTAGGATTGTAAATAAGATTTTGACACTGTTGCCAAGGACTACAGTTTTATTTTTCTGAGATTAATTAGTATTAAAATTAGGTTAAGATTTACCAAGTTATTACTAGATCACAACCCTATGCTTAGGGTTGTAAATAAGATTTTGGTAGTGTTGCCGAGGACTATGGTTGTGTTTTTCTGAGATTAATTAGTATTAGAATTAAGTTAAGATTAGGATTTATTTTTCTGCTATATTTTTAGGTTAGGGATTTTTCTGAAATTATTTTTAGAAACTAACATTGTTTTCTATTTTGTAGGATCCTAACGTAGCAATTTTTATTCGGTAATTTTGTTCCAACTCTCTCTTTTACCTTTTCTAGATCTCTTATTTGTTTTAGTTTTTCTAGTTTTCTTTTTTATATTTAATTATTTAGTTACTTGAGGGCTGAACGTGTTTCATGCCCAAGTGGGTTCATACCCACACTCTACGTTTCTTGAGTGAAGGGGGATTAGTTGAAGGGTTGCCTATCCATCATTGGATTAGACGCCACCTAAGATCTTTTAAGTTAGTAGAAGTGATGGCTACACATCAACCTCAACACCCAGTTGAGGAAGCCCAAGATGAAAACGATGTGTATCATGTAACCCCGCCTCGTACTCTACGAGATTATTTATAATCAACGGGGGTGAGAAAACCTTCCAGCATGATATTTCCATTGAATGCAGTAACACTGGATGTTAAACTGAGGGTGATTCAACTCCTTCCAAAGTTTCATGGACTAGAATCTGAAAGTCCATACTTGCATATGAAAGAACTTGATGAGATAATATCTACATTACACTTCCCAAACGTGTCTGAGAACACAGTAAGACTAAAATTTTTTCCTTTCTCTTTGAAAGAAAAGGTTAAGTCGTGGTTACATTCCTTAAGACCATAGTCCATTAGCACATGAGCTAAGATGAAAAGGGAGTTCCTTAAAATTTTCTTCCCATTATTGAGTGTGAAATATTACATATTTCCTCCTATTTATACCTTGGTTTTATAAACATGCTAGTGCTTAATTGATCTAATTATGCATATTTTCATATGCGAGGTGATTTCAAGAGCTTAAGGTGAAATTAATGCCAAAAGGAAGATTTATTCTTAAAATATTACTAAATGAATATTTTTAGATTTGGAAGTAATTAATAAAGAATTCTCATGCCAAAGATCTAAGAAAACCAAGTGAGGAATGAAGAGAATCGAAGATTTGAAGTGAAGAAAAAGAAAATGAATCTTAAAAATTGTCCTAAAAAACATATTCCTGAAAATTGTCCTAAGAAAATAACTTCTAAAACTCCGATCTAAAAAATGAAAGTTTTGGAAGTCTATTTTGGTAAACTGCGCAAAGTGTAAAAATTTGAGGCGGTTTCTAGATTTTTCCAACTCGGTGCAAAAGTTGGAGTTCCACAACTATAAATATGACTCCTTAAAATGCTTTAAAGCATCTTCTACGGTTTAAAAAGGTCTCAAGGAGCATAGCATAAGGGTGGAGCAGCTGCTAAAGAGTTTTTCTTCTTTCATAGTTTATTTTTCATACTTTATTTAAGAGATTTTGTTTCAATCATGTCTATGGTTGGCTAAACCTCTTAGCTAGGGATAAGAGGTGAAGCTTGTAACATGTTTGAATGATTATATTGCTTTAATTCTTGTTCTTATATTAAACTTCATTAATTTCTAATTTGATATTAAAATAATATTTTCAGTTTTCTATTGTCATGCCCCAAACTCGAAAACCGAGCTCACAAAATTCCTGATCGTCAAATCTGATGTTGACCGCCTTTATAGTACCCCATTCTTAGCTCCTGGCACCCATTTACTAGGTTCCGATCTTAGGATCCTACAATGAGGGTTTTCAATATCAATTCGATTTGTAATAAGCATAACTAAAGGTATAACCTAAAACAACAACCAAAAACTCCCATCGTATTTCCACTATGATCAAAAACTTATAAGTAGAGTGTGCATAAAGGGAAATACAATGATGATAGAAAAAAACTCCAAGATGATCTGTTATGCGCTCCTATCTCAGAGTTACTGCAGTCCAACGTCACTTGCATGCAATGGTCGTGCATAAGCTTACAGAAAGCTTAAAGGGTGGTGAAAGTATGTGCGTAATGTAATAATACAATTATGCAATATCAGAGTAATGTAAAATATGCTAATGAATACATGAATACTATTGGTCATACCATGGTCATGCGATGCAAGGCATGAATGATGTCGGCCATACCAGGGCCATGTAATGAAAAATGTAACTCAAGCATACCAATCCTCATATTATTCCATATATCAATACAGCACAACTCTGGAATATCACTAGGGTCTAGTACACTCCAAACCAGATTGTCATCCCATCGCGCGTAATAAGGTGAGTGGAAGAGACCTCACATCCACCTGCCAACATCAGGCTCAGCTTGTCGATAGTGGATCCATTCCTTGAGCTGGTCAAATTCGGCCTAGTTTTACCCCCTCCTCTTGGGTGGGTAAGGCCACACCCCCTTCCAACTGACCACGACACAGTGAAAAGCGTAGCCTTCTGGTATTCGGCACTTGGCGCTCATGCATCCACTCGGTCTAGACATTGGAGCAACCTCCTGGTACTATAAGGGTTTAGGAAATTTCACCCAGGGACATCTATAGCACCCCATGTAGAACAAGATTTCTGATATCCAATCCTGCCTACCAAGATACACCTATGGAGGCTACGACCTTGATGTTGCTAGGGCGTATAGTAATCATGTCACACAATGGGAGATGTATGAATCACACTATCCAGTCATATAGCAATCTTAAGCATATCATGCGCTCATGTGGGCAACTCCCCTTATCAGGGAGTCCCATAATAATCTGCCCAATGACATGTGATATAATTAATCATTTCTCATATCAAGCAGACATATGATGTGTATGGGCATGAATCATGGGGCTATACTAAGCATGTTACATGATGATGATGTGGCCCCCCTCTTATATCAAGGTTGGGCCCAAGTGGCCTACCCAAAGCCTAAGGATCTGGAAACGATTCATTCACCATACTATTGCATGGCCCACTAGATGCCCTAGGGGGGCCCAAATAAGTCCTAGATGGACTCCAAAATAAAAGAAGTAATCCTCCTAACAACCAATGTGGGCCCAATATCTTGAGATAACCCAATGAGAATAGATGGATCATGAAAATGGGGCCCAATGACTAGGGTTAACCCACTTAGAAAATGATGCAGATGGGCCTAATAAGGCCTAAGGGAAGGTCACAATGAGGACTTTGAACCGTCATTACCCATCAATGTGGACATTTAACTAACATTCCTCCCAAGGAGTGGCCCACACAAGGGATTCATACAAAATGTAATAGGCCTCGAATATATCACAATGGGCCTTACCTATGGGCCTCGAATACATCACAATGGACCTTGCCCATGGGCCTCGAATACATTACAATGGACCTTGCCCATGGGCGTCAAATACATCATAATGGGCCTCACGTATGGGCCTCGAATACTTTATAATGGGCCTTGCCCATGGGCCTCGAATACATCACAATGGGCCTCGAATACATTAAATGGGCCTTACCCATTGGCCTCGAACACAAGGCAGGTGGGCCCTATCACATGGGCCTCATGGATGGTCTACACCAATGGCCTCAAATGGGCTTGGACCACACCAAAAATCATTTCAATAGTTGTAGGTGTAACATGTGTATCACTGTACACTATCATTGCATGGGGCACATGGCCCACTAATGATAATCAGCACTATCCAAACATTGTCCATGTACATCAGCACCATCCAAACATTTTCCATGTAATTCCACACCATCCAAACATTTTTCATGTAATTCCACACCATCCAAACATTATTTGTGTAAATCAACACCATCCAAACATTGTCCATGTAAATCAACACTATCCAGCCATTGTCCAACACCATCCAACACCATCTGGACAGTGTGGATGGAATAAATACATCAGGGTGTTCCACTAAGGGATAGATGGTTTGGATCTAACACATACCACATGTGGGACCCACAGAACTTGCTAATGTCAGTCCAGTAGTGGGTCCCACAATCTGGATGGCTTGGATATACATATATATCACATGGGACTCATAAAACTTGCTGACATCAGTCAGCAGGTGGGTCCCACCATCTGGATGGCTTTGATGTACATATACATCACGTCATGGTAGGGACCCACTGCACATATATAATATAATATAATAATAATAATTATTATTATTATTTTTCTTTTCTTCTGGACTGAAATGTCCAATGTCTAGATGGACAACTGGATAAAATACATACATCACATGGCCCGCCGTCCTAGCCCTGCTGGACGGATGGCTGAATATAAAGCACATACATCTGATGGGCCCCACCCTCACACGTATCACACGTGTGGGGTGGGCCCCATGCAAATGAATGAATGATTTTTTGTAACACCCCGGATTTTGGCTAACCTAGGATTTGACGTCCTTAGGCAATGGGTCAATTAAAACACCTGAAAAAAATCATTCAGAACCCAATTCCATAGCCAAAGAAACCACTTAGGATAAATTTCTTTAGAAACTAAGCATAAGTTAGCTAGCGCAACGTTGGAGTGGCTGGGAAACAGTCCCTGATCACTTTAAATACGTTCTACAAGACCCAAATCGAGTAGAACCAATGACTCTAGAATACTCTATAACCTCGGATCAAACTCTAAGCGGGTTTGTCCTCTGGACCACATTGAATTTTTATATTGGATTTAGACCGTGCGTCGAAGGTCCGATACCTCCTATCTTAGACCGTTAGAACCGCCCAGCTGGACTTGACAATCATCTCGAAAATCAAGTCAAACCGATAATCACAGACTATTTCGTTGAACCCGGACTGAAGCGACCGCGAATAGGGACGGATTTGGAATTTCAAATTCAAATCTGGCACACGACTTGGCGCGTCAGTATTGAGCGTTCTGACCGTCAGAATTCATCCAGATTACACCCTCGGATCAGGAAAAATTTCTATTTATTATCATGAGACTTTCAGCCCTGATCTACGTGCGGTGACCGCTGAACTGAAACTGGTCCGCCACGTGCGATCTGTGAACCCTGCCAGACTGAAAACTTAATACGTGCTACATCTGGTACGCATGAGCTTAAGTCTGATCGCAATCGACCAGGGGACCACCAGAAAGCGTCTTTTGGACCGAAACAGTCCCGATTTGGTTACCCCTCAAGTGAAACTTGTTCCCGAGCCTATTTCGGGCAAGTTTAGCTTATAAAAGGGGTTGAAACCCTCACTTCTCTCATCCATCCGAATTTGCTAGAAACCCTAGCAAGAGTGAGAGAGAAAGTGAGAGTTTGTGAGAGAAGGTGGGAGAGCTTTTCCTGCTGCTGCTGCACGTGCTTAGGCAACGCACTCCGATCACGTTGCCGGTGATTTCTCTGCGTTTTCAGGTAAGAAAAACCCTAGAAAGTTGCTGATTTGCTGATTCCTTGGTTCCATAGAGAAATAGCTAATAGATCTTGTGTATTAGGTTGCCTAGTCGCCGTAGACGAAGCGTATACGCTCCGTTCGAATTTCAACATCCATAAGAGACAAGGTGAGGATTTTAGACGCTTTGATTGACGGTTTACAACGCTTTCAATGTCATTTAATAGTAGATTATCGACGGCATCGCCGTTTGACATGTACAACATGCTCCCTGTTTCCTGTTGCGTAAATTAACGAAGAATATGAGATTTAGGGCATTTTAGTCATTTGTAGGAAGTACGGTCTACGTGCATATTTTGCTGACGTGATTGACATGGTTTGTCGCCACATTAGAGAGTTAGGAATGCTTGCATAATCAGTTTGGCGAAGAGATTCGCCAAGTTGCGCACTTTGGGTCGACATACTATATGTGGACTTAAGTGTGTAGTGTATGTGTTTGTATAAATGCTTGTATTAGTATGTATTGAATTGAATGATGTTATGTAATAGTTTGAGATTGATTTCATGATTAATATGCTGACCTAAATGATTTCCTACATGTTGACCTTATGCATGATTGCATTACATGCATATAAAGTATGCCTTGAAGATTTGCTTAAGTTGAATATGCATGGAAAGTATGCCTTGAAGATTTGCTTAAGTTGAATGTTATAACATGTGCTAACATGCTCACATGATCCTGTTTCAATTCCAATACCTTTGCATATGTTGTTAATGTGATTCCATAGATGTGTGGGACTAGACTTAGTCCAGGCAGTCGGTAACCGAGCGAATTCGTGGCTGACTGGTCATAGCCACGAACGACGCGTCGATGAACGTGATTCGTGTTAAGAGTTAGCGGCAGTGGTTAGGCCACGTGAAGTGTTTTACGCACTTCATGTCGTTCGACTTGAGATGCGATCGCGCTAGTCGAGCCCGTCAAGTAACCCGACTGGCCGATGTATGTTCACCTTGTATGTATCATAACTGCTTGAACCTAGGGTACTGAACTTACCATTGTAAACCCTGTTAACCATGGTACCTTGATCCACGAAGACTCATGAGCCGGGCATGGTGGTATGGGACACCGTGGTCGAGCTGTCGGCCTACGCTGGGGCCACAAACCTCCCCGTAGTGACCAGTGAGCACCTAGACTCGTGAGCATATTATGGTGGTATGAGACACTATATTCTAGCTGTCGGCCTACACTGATCAGGCGACGAGCCCTTTGTAGTGACCGCGAGCGTATTCTGAGTCCACGGGAGGCGACGACCCTTCCGTGCAGTAGAGTACAGTAGGCCTGTATTGATAAGGTGATGGGGGAGCGGTGCAACGAGTGCGAGCAACAGCCCTGGCAGCCCTTGCAGTGACCTACGAAATATACATCGTATGAGATTACTAGGAGTGACGACCCTAGACAGGATCTGTGTTGGGATTGATACAAGGGAAGTACCTTAGTTTCCCAATCCTGCTGTTTGAATGGACTAATAACAACTAGGTAATCATATCACCATGACATTGCATGTGCCTGGAAGATGTGGAGCACTTGAGGGAGTGCGGCATGCCGCGGTCGTAAGATGTTGCCGCATGAGGGTGATCGTCGGTGAGGGCATACATCACGTCATGTCATCTTGCATTAACAACAGTATTAGGATTGTCTGATTTACTGCTTTACTATTATCGCGTGATTGAATTGTGAACATGCTAATCCCTGCTCTCTTATCCCACTGAGTTGATCACTCACTCCCACGTTACGGGATGGTGTTTCCGGACACCCACCAGTCCCTTTTGTGATTGCAGATGATGGCGCGGCCTGTGAGGCGGAGCTGGACTTGATGATGGGGAGGAGGATTCCTCCTTTATGCGTGTTCTGACTGACGGGATTGGAGGGAGGTTGATTAGATACTTTGATATGGTCATTTTATATTTTTAGCGCCCTCATGTATATTCATTTTGTTTACTTTTGAAGTATACATGTATGTGTATAACCTGGTAATATATTCATACTCTGGAGACATACAACAGTTTATATACGTTATACATATTATTACAGTCTTCCGCTTGCAAATTTAACTGTCTCTGGAGTATGATATGCTGTTCTGGTTTAATCTCACTCATGTTTAATACATTATCACAGACAACATTCAATCATACATATCTATGTTGTATAAATAACAATTTGGAACTCGGGAGTTGGGTTTTTGCTCGACCCCCCCGATTTTCGGGATGTTACCGATGGTATCAGAGCATGAATGAGAGTATACTGGGCCTGGGTTATGGTCTTGCGACGTACGCTGTCGCTTCCTTTGACTTAGGTGGGTGCAAGAAGGGTCTAGAAACACATCTAGGATCGTAGATTCGCCGATGGGCGAAGTCTATTAGGATCGATCGCAAGATCGAGTCTGTAACGCATCTTGGGTCGCGTAAAGCAACCCGAATCACTTCTAAGCTTTAGGAAGTCGGGTAGAGACGTCCTATGAGCGGTTTTAAACCGCAAAAGTGAATCCTTGGGCCGTGGGATGACCACGACTCCAGTAATCAATCGCCAGGGCTTAAAAATCCCGTTTCACCAAAAATCTTCAAAATTCCTTCTCTAAACACTCCAATATTAATTTCTTTCTTATCCATTTCATGTTAGGCATCGAACCTAATGTGAAAATAATATAAATTAGTACTTTCACAAAATTTTACCATGAATAGTAAAATTTCATGAAAAATTGCCATAAGACCATTCTAACTTCACTTTCTTTAGCAAATAAGGATCTAGATAGGTGTACTGGCTCCTTCTACCCCAAATTCATATGCTGCATCATATAGTTTGGTATTCGGGATTGTGATGTGGACCCAGAAAACCCTGAACACATGTTTGGGCTTATACAGACCAAATTACTATGAACTAGGGGGTGGGATGTGATTTTTTAAAACCCTGGGACCATGGGGGACCAGACCCATGGGGTCCCACCAGCCAACGTGGGAGTTGGCCGGCGATGCCATCGCCGGTCGGGCGATGCATCGCCGGCCGGCGGTGTCTGTTGGTGCCGTCCTTCGGGCGCACCCCCTTAAATGAGGTCCACACCATCCCTAGGTACCTCCCACCTCACGAAAACCCCCAAATATTACCCCTCCTTCACAAACAGCCCCCTACATAGCCCTAGATTCGATTTTCAGCAACCCATTCCAAACCCCAGCGTCCCAAACCACTCCTAAAACCTTCCTTGGCCAAAACCGACTACCACCCATCATTTATTGGGTGTTGGCAGCCTCTTTCCTTGAAGATCTCACCATTTGGAGCTCCAAAATCCCCCAAATAGAGCTGAAATCGTGAGGTGCTCCATCCCATCTTTTTGTTTGTATTTCTCCCTGAAAGTACAGCCTTGGGAAGCTTGAAGCATCCCTCTACGACGCCTAGATTTCCTTTTATCAGATTGGGCACCCATTTCTCCGCATTTTCGGCGTTTTCCATGGCTTTCGTGGAAGCCATTTTGGGTCTTTTGTCACTCTCATCCATCCTGTCTTTGATGGGTAAGAGGAAAACTGCAACAGACGAGGCTGGGCCGAGCCGCCCTGCTCGATCGAGAAGACCGCGGGGTGGTGCCGCAAGTCCAAGCACCGCCGCAGGTCCAGCTGTAGTCCTGGAGTGCAGTACAAAGCGGGATTTGGATCCCCATGCACACCTTGGACGAACCATTTTATCAGAGATACCTCATGGCGAATACACTGATCGTAGAGTGTTATTTGAGGCGGACGTAGATGGACCATTGTTCGGCGAATATCTGTTGTTCGAACGCATTGAAGCTGCGCACTGGGGACCGATCTTTGAAGCTCGCGCTCGTGCTAATGTGAGCACCGTTCGTGCCTTCTATGCTAGCATCCAGAATCCTACCTTGGAGCCTTTGCAGTTCAAAATCCCTTTTAGTAGAGATCGGATGGCTACGATCGACGTCCGGTTGGTTGCGCGACTTCTCAACGTGCCTCTAGGTGATGTGCATCCTAGTGAGAAGAATTTGAGGACTAGACGTGAACGAGATCGTCGCACCAGGTTTCTGTGCGGTAAGTTAGTTCCATGGCAGCCTAATAATAGCCTCAAGGCGACGTACATGTCTGAGGATTTACGCCTGCTGCATCATATCTGCACGTTCAATGTCTATCCCAGGTCGACGAACCGCATTGAATGTACACGTCTTTTGGTCGACTTCTTATTTCTGGTGGCCCAGGGAGAGAATGTATGTATGGCCACTTTCATCTTACGGCAGATAGTTCTCATAGCCAGGTCGAGAAGAACATCCGAATCGCTTCCCTTTGGCCGACTTATTTGCAAGATTGCGCTTGAGTTTGCCTATAGACTTGGGCCCGAATTGCCGGTATCGATTCACACCATCGATGAGTCGACAATGGTTAAGATGAAGATTGGTCACAATACCGTGAAAATCAACTTGAAAGGGATAGTGGGGATGACTTTGATGAAGAAGAAGATCAAAGCGAAGAAGAACCTAGAGTAGAGGTTCAGGAAGAAGCTCAGGAAGAAGCAGAAGAGGAGGCTCAGGATACTGATGAGAGCCCTCCTCCTTCTGCGCAGGCTACTATCGACGACCGCATTGCTCGGATGGAGGAGAGTCAGACCGCTTTGCGAAGGGAAGTCCAAGAACTTCGCGCAGAGGTCGCTGATGCCAAGGCCGTTACAAAGAAGAAATTTGGCAAGGTGACTCGCACCTTGAAGGCGATCCTGTGTTGCTTACAGGATAAGGGCGCTCCTCCTCCATCACCAGACTCCGACTAGCGATGCAATCTTTGATGTTATTATTAGTAGTTAGTCATTTCCTGTTTTAAGTTGTGTTTTGTAAGCCTGATAAGGCTGGTAGTTTACCTATGTTGCTGTAGTAGCTGACTGACATAGCTCCCATGTACTTTTTGTCATGATACTTATAGGGAGATATCCCTTGTATTATGATAATTTTGGTTTAATGAAATGCATGATGCTTTTCGACTTGTTATGTGAATGTTTGTGTTGTGGTTTGGGCTTAATGTAGCTAAAATTTGTGGAATGGAGTGCATGCCGTCTCATTTCACTGTAAGGTATTGTCCCTGGATCGGGAGTATTGTAACTCCCGGGATTCAGCCTACAAATTAGTTTTTATCCCACCCTACCCTCCTACCAAACATGCCACTTCCGATCCCACTATGGGACTAAGAACACGGTTCTATTTAATACAACTGAATGCTACTGGCCACATAGGCCCTTGGCGTTTCGGTCCTAGAGTTAGCACTCCTAGATTTGAAGAGTCTGACGACATAAGAAATCCAATTCCATTTAGACAATCTTGACCCTAAGTGATAGAACAACTCTCTGTAGTAGAAATGGTATGGAAAGCCATTTACCGTATAATCTTAAGCTTTAGATTATAGCTACTGAGTTACAGACTTATGCGTGTTCTGATTGACGGGATTACAGGGAGGTTGATTAGATACTTTGACATTGTCATTTTGTATTTTTAGTGCCCTCATGTATATTCATTTTGTTTACTTTTGAAGTATACATGTATGTGTATAACCTGGTAATATATTCATACTCTGGAGACATACAACAGTTTATATACGTTATACATATTATTACAGTCTTCCGCTTACAAATTTAACTGTCTCTGGAGTATGATATGTTGTTCTGGTTTAATCTCACTCATGTTTAATACATTATCACAGACAACATTCAATCATACATACCTATGTTGTATAAATAACATTTTGGAACTCGGGAGTTGGGTTTTTGCTCGACCCCCCCGATTTTCGGGATGTTACATTTTTAAATAAAAGCATACATCATGGTGAGGCTCCACACATGTGGCCCACTAGAGGTTTGAATTTGCCTCATTCCCTGGCCCATGGCTAGGGAGTTGGATGGATAGCTAGGATGAAACACGCTGCTCATGGTGGGTTCCACAGTACCGTCCAGGTGGCGGATGGTCTGGATGTATAGGGCTTGTAAGGTGGAGTCCAAGGCAACATGGCCCACTGTCAAGATGATATTTGTGTTTCCCAACATTCAGGTCATCCAACTGGACCACCAGTCCAGCAAGGTGGACAGCAGGGCCATCCCACCTGCTGAATGGTCTGGATCGCCCGTAGATGGGCCACCAATTCAGGAAGAAGGAGAGAGAGAGAGAGAGAGAGAGAGAGAGAGAGAGAGAGAGAGAGAGAGAGAGAGAGAGAGATGGTGATGGAGGGGTCCCGTCGCTATGGGACCCTCTTGATACAAGGCATACATCAAGGTTGGTCCCGCCATATGTGGGCCCTTAAATCACAAATAAAGAAGGAAAATGTGGGTCCAAGATTACCCACCGTCCACTTCTTCTTGGCTCCTTAGAAAGGTAGTCTCCTTAGCATTGATCTCAACGAAAGATGATGAAGAATGAAGGGTTGATATGGGAGATGAGAGGGTCAGGAAGTGGGCCACATGTAAAACTCTCTCATGGAGGTTTGAAGAGCTTGGACGTTGGAATTTTTTTTGGGTTGCTTGGGAGATGGGTTTGAGAAATGACAGAGAGTGGGTTGTAAGGAGAGAGAGGGATGGGTGATGGAGTGATGGGTGAAATGAGTGATGGGTGTACTTGTGGGGGATGGGTTGTGTAAGGGATTATTAACTTTTAGGGTTTCCTGGGGATGGTGTGTGAGGTGATGTGTAGTTGACATATATTTGACCATTGATGTGACTGATGGGATTGATGGGATGTTCTCTTGGGTTACAAATCATGACATTTTTCCTCGAACTGAATGTAGGCTCACATCTTCTAACCTGAGTATTGGACCGATGTGCGAGTCACAACGTTGGGTACAAGTCTCAGGTTGACAGTGTGTAACTTAGGGTCGCGCACAAATGACGGTCTCGGGTTGACAGGTGGTAGGGAGGATCGTGGGAATCTACAGAATTGTACGGACTATGATACGGGTCTTACATCTATGATTTATTGTGACTCAAATTACAATAGATACTATGATAGCTTTAGATATCTTCTTTTCTTCTTTTAAGATTGTGAGATTGGTAAATTCTATTGTTCACCATCATCTCATGGGCATAATAGGGTGATGGAATCCCTTTTAATCATCACAATTCTCTTCTATTGAGAATTAGGTCAATGAAAAGTTCAGATTTGATTTAAATTGATTTATCTTCCAATTGGATAAAATAGGACTCTAATTCCAATTGTGTTCCTTGAATCAAGTAAGGTAGCATCTTAATAACTGCAAGTGGATCCTTAGCACCCTAATTCCCACCTTTAAATTCATAAGTTTTAATTAACATTATTCATCATTACTCTCGATTATTCATATTTCAATTTTGATCTTTTTCTAGTTCTAGTTCTACTTATTTTCAGAATATGTACAAGTTTAGTCCCCATGGATTCAACCTGAATCTTACCGAGTTATTACTACATCAC
The DNA here is from genome assembly GCA_037074715.1 of Magnolia kwangsiensis. Taxonomy (NCBI): domain Eukaryota; kingdom Viridiplantae; phylum Streptophyta; class Magnoliopsida; order Magnoliales; family Magnoliaceae; genus Magnolia; species Magnolia kwangsiensis. The sequence continues at coordinate 122,917,579 of CM073576.1, forward strand.
GACCCAACACTTGGGGTTATGAACAAGTTTCTAGCACTGTTGTCGGGGACTATGGCTATGTTTTTTTAGAATTAAATCAAAATTAGGTCAATATTAGGATTTATTTTTTTGTTATGTTTTTAGGTTAGGATTTTTTTAATTATTTTTGGAAACTAACCTTATTTTTTATTTTGTAGAATCCTAATATAGAAACTCTTATTCAGTAATTTTGTTACAACCCTCTCTTTTATCTTTTTTTTTTCAATCTCTTATTTGTTTTAGTTTTTCTAGTTTTATTTTTAGGTTTAATTGTTTAGTTTCTTCAGGGCTGAGAGTGTTTTATGACCAAATATGTTCGTGACAACACAATTCATCTTTTAACTGGAGGATTAGTCGAAGAGTTGCCTATCCATCACAGGATTAGACACCACTTGAGATCCTCTTAATTAATTGAAGTGATATGTGCAAATCAACCTCAACCTTAACCACCAGTTGAGGAAATTCAAGATGAAAACGAGGTACATAATGAACCCATGCCTCGTACTCTATGAGATTATTTATAACCGGTGGGGGTGAGTACACGTTCCTGCATGATATTTCCATTGAATGCAGGAACTGTGGATATTAAACTAGGGGTAATTCTATTCCTCCCTAAGTTTCATGAACTAAAATATGAAATTCCATACTTATATATGAAAGAGCTCGATGGGATAATATCTGAAATTACAGTAATGACCGCTTTAGTTGAAGTGGGAATATGCCGATATGTCCTAGAGGGGGGTGAATAGGACTTTTTAATATTTTATGATATTTTAAAATCCTATCAATCTTATCCTAAGAAAATATGCATATATCAGGATCTCTTCAAAGTAACTCTAATGACTTCCAAGCCAAATAGAGGATCCAATAATAAAACTATTTAAAGGTTAAACAAGATACAAACCATAGTATATGATGGATGTGACTGTGTGTGAGATGTGATTTTAGATAATTAAATATGAAAGAATTTAGGCAAATCACACAAGCAATCAAAGAAGATATCAATCTCAAACACAGTTATTTTATAGTGGTTCGACTACTTGTTTACTCCACTTCAGGCAAACGCACTCAACCCTTGAGTGTACTAGATCTCACTAACAGAGGTTTCACAATAGGTTCACCTAAAACCGGAGGTTTTAAATCAGGTTCTCCTCAAACCAGTACAACTTACACTTAGGTTGACACAACGTGTCTACACGACACAAGTTAATACTCCCATGAGCAAGGACAAACACACAGCACCTGACTTTTAGGTCACATAGGCCAAGGATTGACTCAAGGAACCTCACCAGTTTATGTTCCCATGAGAAAGGGTCTACACAAAGCATCCGAGTTTTAGACCACATAGGTTAAGGACCTACACAAGGATCTAAGATTTTATGCTCTTCATAAAGCACCCACCACATACCCTCCCGTCGGAGGCCTCCTATGATGACTTGAAAGGTGTGAGAAACACCTTAGACCCAATCCTACAAAAGGAATAATTACAAGGGTCCTCTGAACTCTAGTGACTTGTAAATAAGTAGATGAGCCCCATTCAGCATGTTGTCGAAGATCTCCTCCTTTGATGACGAAGAATCTTCAGGTCCCTTGAACCGTAACTCAGATGATGTACCAATATAAGGCTTAGGGTATATGATCTAGGGTTAAGCATACAAAAGCACTCTCTATTTTCTCTACCAACAACTAAGGGCAATCTCTCATTAAATAGGAAAAAGGTTCCAACGAATATAAAATGGTCATATTTTTAAAAGAGTTCGATATCATCGAGCGTATACTCTCGATAGCATCGACTGGCCGCTTGATGACACGAACTCAGCTATCAAACTCTTTTGAAACCTTTTGCCAACTGGTCGAGGAAATCGGATGTGTGTCGATGTCATCGGATTTTGAACTCTGATTTATTGACACGAGGTTCAATTCCTCGACATTTTAAAATGTGAGAGCACTTGCCTTTAAAATATTTCAGGTATATGATATAATCGCGCATCACTCGATATCATCAAAATTTGAATATCGATAATATTGAGGGCAGTATCGATTTATCAATAATTCTAAGGAATTTTCCTATAAGCTTGTTGGACATTTATATTCACTTTCGATAATATCAATCATGCCTCGATATGATCGATATTGAATATTAATTTTATCGAGTGCCCTCGATCCAAGAAAAATAACCTGAAAACTTACTAGATAGATTTGTGTCCCAATTCAATATCATCGAGATTTGAATTTTGAGGATATCGAGGAGCTCTTCGATATATCAAGGATTACATGATTTGCCTTAGCAGTACTCTAGACATAACAAACTAGATGTCAATTTTATAGAGTTGGCTTGATGGACTCGAGATTCAAAATTCGATGATATCGAACCATCTATCGATTCATCGATAATTCAATCCAGAGATCTTTGAGGTTGCTGGACATCTTAAGTTATCATTTCGATAATATCGAGTAAGATTTAAGGACATGGATAATAGGGTTCGATTTCATCGATCCATGTATCAATAAATCAATAAAGGAAGAAAACTTAATGATTTTTCTTAGTTTGAAAAAAGTTTTCTAACCAAAAACCCTAGGATGATCTATCCAATTTTAAGGGTTTTAATTACCTGGTATTTTGGGACATGAGATGTGAGGCTAAGATTTACTTGTGACGAGTTTGGGCATACATCCAGTTGAGGTAGACGCTTGATCAATCTTCCTATAGGGCTCCTTTTTCTAGCTGAACCAACATGCATGCTAATTGACAAACTAGAGCACTTTCAATATCTATATTACATTTCCCAAACGTGTCTAAGGATACAGTTAGACTGAAATTATTTTCTTTCTCTTTAAAAGAAAAGTCTGAGTCATGGTTACATTCCTTAAGAGCAAGGTCTATTGGCACATGGACTAAGATGACAAGCGAGTTCCTTAAAAGGTTCTTCCCCTATCATAAAACAAATACCTTAAGGAAAGCAATCATGAATTTTGCACAAAAAGAGGATTAAATTTTCTTCCAATGTTGGGAGCGATCTAAGGATCTCATAAATTTATGTCCACAACATGGCTACGAAACATGACGTATAATAAGAATTTTCTATAAGGGATTGACCTCACCCATGCATCAATTTTTGGAGATGATGTGTAATGGAGAATTCATGAACAAGGAAGTCGATGATGCGTAGGATTATTTTGATAAACTTGATGAAAACGCGCAATCATGGGACACCACCTCAATAACTACCACTTCTAAGCCTACTCAATTAAAGAAAAAGGGATGAATTTATGTTTGAAAAATGATATAAATGCAAGAATGGCCAAACTCACAAGGAAAGTCGAGGCCATGGAACTTTAGAAGGTAGAACCTGAAAAGGCAGTTGAAGTTATTTATGGTGTTTGTACTCGTAACATACATACAATTGAGAATTGCCCAACAATTCTTTCTTTTTAAGAGATATTGAATGAGTATTTAAATGTTGTAAATAATTACCAAGACCCACCTCAAATACATACAACTCCAGTTGGAGGAACCACCCAAATTTCAGTTGGAGGAATTGACAAATAGCTAACCCATAAGTGGCCCTTACACAATTCTTAAATCAAAAGAAGCCTCAAGAGGATACGATTTAAAAGTTCATGTAAAACCAAGAGATATTCAACCAAAATATGGTGCAAGCATTCCAAGATCTCAAAATAACATTGAGAATATTTGTTTCATCAATTCAAAAGATTGAGTCACACTTAGTGAATGAGGAGAAAGGGATGCTTCCAACCCAACCCCTCTCCAATCCAAAACCGTAATATGAAAAAAGTGACTCAAGCTCTTCAAATCAGATGGAGCAAGCTAAGTCTATTACCACTCTTAGGAGTAGGAAGATTATTGACAAAACCATTCCAGCGAGGGCTGAAGAACCTAAGGGCATGAAAGAAATTGAGAATGATAGACCTAGCAATACTCCACATGGGTTAGAACCAAAACCTTAAAGTAAGACAATTGCATCATTTCCTGAATGGTTGATTACACAAAAACCTCTCACTAACTCTTAAGATATTTTAGAGGTACTTAAGCAAGTGAAGGTCAATATTCTTCTACTAAATATTGTTAAACAAATACCTTCATATGCCAAATTTCTGAAATATTTATGCACTACCAAACTATGGAAAAACATACAAAAGAAAATCTTTTTGATAGAAAAAGTGAGTGTCATCCCTAAGTAAGATATGCGACAAAAATTCAAAGATCCTGGTAGCCCAACCATCGCTTGTGTAATTGGGAACCACCAGATTGATCACGCACTTCTTGACTTGGGGTTAAGATTTAACTTGATCCCTCACTCAGTTTACGAACAATTGGGTCTAGGAGAATTGAAACCTACCCGGACCACATTACAACTTGTCGATCGCTTAGTTCGTGTACCGAGATAGATGATTGAGGATGTGTTGGTCCAAGTTGATAAATTCTACTATCCAGTAGATTTTATTGTTCTAGATACTCGACCCATCATATATATGAGCACTCAAATACTTGTCATTCTTAGTCGACCATTCCTTGCTATATCAAATGCTATCATTAATTATAAGAATGGAATTATGAATTTATCTTTTGAAAATATGACATTAGAGCTCAACATCTTTTTTAATATGAACAAAAAGTCATAGGATGATGACGATACTCACGACATTAACATGATCAATTCTTTCATGGAAGATAGAGCACTTTTGACTTTATACTCTGACACTCTAGAAACATGTTTGGCCCACTCCCCTGATTTAGATGATGACATGATTAGGGAGATGAATATCTTGCTTGATGCTATGTCGATACTTGAAGTTAACTGGTGGAGGCCACAATGTGAGAAATTGCCCCCAAACTGATTTAGTACCTCTACCGTCTAGCCTCAAAGCACCAAAGCTTGACCTAAAACCTCTGCCCATTGATCTTAAATATGCCTAATGAGACATCCTGGTGGTGATTTCTTCCCACCTAGAGAAAGAACAAGAGAGTATGCTTATTTCTACTCTTATTGAGCATAAAGGAGCCCTTGGATGGTCAATTACGGACCTCAAGGGAATTGATCCTTTGATTTGTACTCATGTTGAGGGTCAAATATTACATATTATCCCCATTTATTACTTACTTTTATGAACATGACAATGCTTAATGTTCTATTTTAATCATGTGTGTGTCGCAAGGTGAATTTAAGAGCTTGGATTGAAAAGGATGCTAAAAGCATGGATTTAACGCTCAAGAATCACCAAAGCCCAGGATGGATCATATGAGACTAAGAATGATGAAATCACATACCAAATATGCAAGAAAACCAAGTGAGGAATAAAGAGAATCAAAGACCTGAAGTGAAGAAAAGGAACCCTAAAAATCTGCTTGTTTCGACTAGTCTAAGCCCTCCTTTGACCAATCTAAGGCTCCTACTCACTACTCGAAGATTCCTCGACTTGAACTCCAGGAACATGAACTTTTAATTTCACACGATCCTTGACCAGTCGAAGACTTTCCTCGACCAGTCGAATGTTTTCCTCGACTCGTCTAAGGTTACGCCGACAACACGGACTGCATAGATTTGAGGCGATTTTCAAAATTTTCTAACTCATTACGAAAGTTGGAGTTGAAAAACTGTAAATAGGAGTCCCTAGGATGTTCCTAGCCATCTTTTAAGGTTTAAGGAGCGAATCAAAAACATGGAGAAGCCGTTACAAAGAATTTTTCTTCCTCTTCCTTAGTTTTTTTTTATGCTTTTCTTAATAAATTTTAGTTCGATCATGTCTATGGTTGGCGGAACCTCTTAGCTAAGGCTAACAGGTGAAGCTTGTAGTCTGATTAGGATACTAGATTTGTTTTGATTCATGTTTTGTTGAATTATCTTGGATTTTAGTTTGAATATGAGGAATAGTTTTAGTTGTTAATGGTTTGTTGTGACAAATTACAATAGATCTGCAATTTCTTTGAATATCTTCTTTTCCTGAAATGAGATTGTGAAATTAGCAAGTCCTGTTGTTCACCATTATCCCTTGGGCATGGTAGGGTGACGAAATCCTTTCTAACCTTCACAATTCTCTTATGAATGGCTGTGGGATTGGTAAATCCTGTTGTTTTCCTTGTCTCCTGGGCATAGTTATGTGATGGAATCACTTCCAAATCCTCACAACTTTCATCCATTGATGATTAGATCCATGAGAAGTTTAGAGATCTGACAAATATGTTTTTATCAATTGGATAAGATAGGACTCTGATTCCAGTTGTGTCCTTAAATTAAGCGAGGTAGTATCCTGAGAACCTACAAGTGGATCCTTGGAAACTCTAATTTCCCACTTTTGAATTTCTTAAGATTTTCATTAAAATCTCTCGCAATTACTCCCTACTTTCCTGATTTAGGTTTACATCTTCTTCTAGTTCTACTTCTAGTCACTCGTATAAAATACACGAGATTAGTCCCTGTGGATTCAACCTCAGTCTCACTAAGATTATTACTACATTGTGACCCTACACTTGGGATTGTGAACAAGTTTTTAACACCTTTTCCATGGATTAACAGTTGCGTTTCTCTGAGATTGGCTAGTTTTGTAATTAGTTTAAGATTAGGGTTTTTATATTTTCTATTTTTGGGATAAGGGTTTTTCTGAATTATTTTACAAACTGACTTAGCTTTATAATTCTAGGTTTAGAAACTTTCCTAATTTAATTTTAGAAACTAATTTTTTTCTCTTTTTAGAAACTTTTTATTTTCTATTTTAGAAACTTTTCTTTTTAAAAACTAGTTTACTTTCCTAATTTATTTTTAAAAAGTTTCTAATTTTAGAATTTATGTTTTTAGAAACTAACTTTTTTTTTTTTTATTCTGTAGGATCTTAATTTAACAACTTCTAATTTGGTAACTTCTTTCTAATTCTCTCTTTCTATTTCTAGATTTTTATTTTCCTTCTTTTTTTTAAGTTTAGGTTGGAATCTAAAATTGAGAGCTAAGAGTGTTTCATGCCCAAGTGGGTCAGTGACAACACTCAACATCTTTTGGGTGCAAGAGGATTAGTTGAGGGGTTATCTATCCAGTACGAGATTAGACACCACTCAAGATCCTCAGAGTTAATTAAGGTTATCACTGTAAATCACCGTGTAAATCAACCAATGAATTAGCTGCAACCTCGTATTGCAGAAGTCCAAGATGAGAATGAGGTGCACCATGCACCCCCACCTCATACTTTACAAGATTATTTACAACCAATGGGGGTGAGCACACCTTCCTGTATGGTTTTTCCAGAAAATACAGGAAACATGAATATCAAGGCAGGAGTGATCCAACTCCTTCCAAAGTTCCTTGGACTTGAATATGAAAGTTCATACCTGCACATGCAAGAGTTTGATGAGGTTATAGCCGCTTTATACTTTCCTAACATGTCTGAGGACACGATCAGCTTAAAACTCTTTCCTTTCTCCTAGAAAGAGAAAGTTAAGATGTGGTTGCACTCATTACGTCCGTGATCTATTGGCACATGGAATGACATGATGAAGGAGTTCATAAAAAAAAATTTCTATACCATAAGACGAACACCATCAAGAAGTCAATCATGAACTTTGCCGAAAATGAAGATGAAACATTCTTCTAATGTTGAAAGCGGTTCAAGGATCTCGTCAGTTCATGCCCGCAACACAGTTTTGAAACATGATGCATAACAACTTTCTACCATGGTGGACTGACATCTTTCATGCCCCAAATTATTGAGACGATGTGCAATGTGGAATTCATGAACCAAAATGTCGATGAAGTGCGGGATTACTTTAACAAACTCGCTGAAACTGCACAATCATGGGACATCTCCTCAAGACTTAACACCACATCTAAACCTACTCAATCAAAGGAGAGGGGTGAGTTATATCCTCTAAAAGCAAATGATGATGTAAATGCTAAAGTGACTAATCTCATGAGGAAATTCGAGGTCATGGAACTGAAGAAGGATAAGGCTAAGTAAACTATTTATAGTATTTGTGCTTGCAACATTCACACAACTAAAAATTATCCAACAATACCTGCCTTTTAAGAGGTATTGAATGAGAAATCCAATGTCGTGAATAATTACCAAAAACCTTTCAATGGACGTACCTCCAATACATACAATCCTAGTTGGAGAAATCATACAAACTTCAGTTGAAGTTGACAAATTGCTACTCCACAAGGTTTCTTTAATCAAATCTCAAATCAAGGGAAACCTCAAGAGGATCCTATCATGCTCCAAACTTGGAAAACAGGCTCACAAAATTCTCGATCGCCAAATCCAGCACCGACAGCCCATAGTGCCCCATTCTCAGATCTTGACACTCACATGCCAGATTTCGATCCTGGGATCCTACAAGGAGGATTTTCAGTATGATTTTTTTTTATAATGGAACATAACCATAAGCATAACCAAGTCACAAAACAACATCACCACATATCCACTATATCAAAAACTTTAAGTACAACGCGGAAAGGGAAATACAAGGTGATCAAAAACTCCAAAATAATCCGACACATGCTCCTACATCAGCGCTGCTGTGATCCAATGACACTTACACACATTGGTCATGCATAAGCTTACAAAAGCTTAGAGGGTGGTGTAAGTGTGTGTGCAAGGCAAGTGCCAAGTGTATAATATCAGAGTAATACGAAAATATGTTGTAAGTCCATGAATGCTATCAGCTGTAACAAAGCTATATAATGCAAGGCATAAATGCTATCAGTCATACCAAGGTCATGAGATGTGAGGCCTATGTAACCAAATGTTATATGTGAGATACAAAGAAAGCATGCTAGTCCTCATCAAGTACACATATCATTACAGTTCCTCTCTTGATATCACCGGGGACTAATACACTTCACACTGACTGCCTCCTCCCTAGCTGCACAGTCAAGCAAGTGGAATAGACCACACTATCCGCCTGACCAGTAGTCTGTCAATATCTACCCAGCTCATTGATAACAGACTCATTTACGAGCTGATCAAACTCAGCCTAGCTTATAGCCCTCTCACTCAGGAATATAAGGCCACACCCCCTTCCAACCGACCACAACACAGTGGGAGACACAGTATATTGGTATTCGACATTCGAGCTCTTGTGTATTCACTCGGTCTAGATATTGGAGCATCCTCTAGTACCAAAAAGGTTCTGAAATTTTCACGTAAGGACATCCGAAGTGTCGACAATGCTAGAGCCAATATTTTCGGTATCCGATATGACCATCTACGATGTGCTTGTGGAGGCCACAACCCTGATGTTGCTAGGGTGTGTAGTGATCACAACACACAATGCAAAATTCATGAATCGCATTGTCAGTCATGCAGCAATCCTGCATGTACCGTGTGATCATGTGGGGTACTCCATCTTATAAGGAGTCTCGTAAATGTTTCATCCCAAAGGCTTATGCTATGATCAAACATTCTTCATATCAGGCATACATATGATGCGTATAGGCATGAATCATAGAGTTAAACTAAGCATGCTATAAAGTGATGAATTATCAACAAATATGGGCCTATCAATGGGCCATAAGGAGAGTTATAATGTGAACATTTAACCAACATTGTACTTACAATGTGGATGTCAAACCTTCATTACTCCCAAGGCATAGCCCACCATAAAGGTCAACATATAAACCACGGTGGAATCACATTCAATGGGCCTTATGTACATCCTATTGGGCCTTGACCCATGGGCCTCCAATACATCAAATAGGCCTCATATATATCAAGGTGAGCCTCAACAACAGGCCACAAATACATCATGATGGGCCTAATCACATGGGCCTCATATATATACCAAGGTAGGCCTTAATGGATGGCCAAGTGCATTAATATGTATATAATATATAAAAATGAATCATATCAAAAGACCAACTGGACTGCACTCCAAATTACAGTGGTGAGAATGATTTCCACCATTTAAAACTTTCGAGGCCCACCATAACATTTATTTTCTACCCAATCTGATCATAAGGTCACACAGACTTGAATTAAGAGGAAAAACAATTTTCCTAATGATCCAAAACCTATGTGACAACAAGGTTTCAATGGCAGACACTGAATCCCCAATGCTTTTGCTATGTGGTCCACTTAATGCAGGATCTATCTCATTTTTGAACTCAAGCTTTAAAATGATCTTTCAAATGGTTAGACGGCTTGGATGCAACACATGCATCATGGTGGGTTTTGTAGACCCTGCTGATGTCAATAGCAGTGGGACCCACTGTCCCTGTAGAATGGGTGGATAGCATGTATAAAACACATACCCCATGGTGGGTTCCACCATCCGTGGATGGTGGGAAAAACACATACATCATTGTGGGTCTCACGTGGGGCCCACCGTAACGTTTATTTTCCATCTAATCTATTGATAAGGTCGCACGGACCTGGAGGCAAGGGAAAAATAAATTTCATATTGAACTAAAGCTTCTGTAATACCCAAAAAGGGTTCAATGGCAGTCGTTCAGTCACCACTATTTCCTATGATGTGGGCTACCTGAGCCATGTACATGGCTGATTTTTAGAGGGCGCCCACTTCAGGAAGGGGCTCATTGAATGCACGGAGTGGATATTGAACACACATCATGGTGGGGCCCATGGATGGATCGTGGGTCCTGCTATCCGTCTGCCCAAACGCCTAAGGTGCTGCCTACACGCCTCTGGCAGCAGTAGCGTCTGCTGCATATATTGTTATTTTTTTTAAAATCGCATATTTTCACGATTTTTCATGTGTGGGGCCCGCATCGAAAGAATCCACCCTGCCACTGGTTCTCATAGCTCAGGACAAGGCAAACAAGCCCAATATCCAATATATTTGGTGCATAGAAATGACAGGGGTTATTTCAATGATAAACACGTTGTTTGCTATACTATGGCCTGTTTGAAAGTCGAATTGGCCCCAATTTTGGACTCAATGCCTAAAATGGTTTGGGGAAAGGAATGGACAGTGTGGATTGGGTTTAAACATCAAGGTGGGGCCAACCCAAGCGATCTACCCAAATAACCTTGAACCCAAGGAAAATATTTATTTTTTCCATTAACGTCCAGCGTCTAGGGACGCTGGACGGTTTGGCCATTTCAAGCCTAGAAGGTGGACCTGGTCAAGTGGGCCACCAAATGATGGATGGTGTAGATACAACACTTATAAAGTGGGCCCCACCTACAAATGGCTTGGATCAAATACATACATCATGGTGGGGTCCATCCAGGTGGGCCACACAACCACATCATCATACACAAAACTAATGAAAAAGAGAGGGAGAGAGAGAAAGAAAGAGGGACACATGTGATGGAGGGAACCCGACACTATGGGCCCTCCTTTGCAATCAATCATACATCAAGTGGGTCCTATTACATGTGAGCCCATCAAATTAAAAATCCAAGGTGAAGATCCTTCTTCACCAAGACATAAGGTCTAGATGACCCTATTCATGAAAGAAGAATAAACATCATGATGGGGTTCATGAAGAATGGCCCCATCGTGGAATGATCATGAGGATCAAGGTGGGCCACTAGCCACACCTAGGGTCCAAAGTGAGATCCATACCATCAATCGGTAGGCTTCACTTGGCCCATCATCAAAACATGAAAAATCTATCCTAATAAGTAGCCACCGCTCGATCTTCTTGGTCTGTTGGAAAGCCGATCTCCTTGTGTTTCACTTTGATGGAAGGTGATGAAAGGTGAATGGCTAGGATGAAGGATTCTGGGGTGGGAAGTGGGCCGCACAACACTCTTTCTCTTTTTCTTTCCTTAGAAAAATTTAGACGTGTGCACCTCTTGGTTGCTTGGAATTTGTGTTGAGAGAGAGAGAGAGAAGTGTGGTGGTTGGAAGAGAGATGTGAGTGATGGGTGAGGTGAGAGATTGGTTGACTTTTGGGGTTTATTTGACTTGTGGAGAAAGAAAACATGGGTTGTGTACTTGACATGAGGTAATTGATTGATTGATTGAGTGAATGATTAATGGGACATGTAAAAAGGACTAGCTATAAGTCCTAGAGGGGGTGAATAGGATTATGCTAAATTTAACATAATAACAACAGAATTAAAGAATGAGATAGAAAAATACAGATAATCAATTCAAAATGCTAAAATGAAAAGCAACCTCAAGAAACAAGTATTGAGAGGTTGATATAAATGTTATTCTAACGACAGCCTTACACTAAAAACCAAGGGTTTATGGTAGGACAACCTTATTTCTAGAAAGGTCTTTGTATGAAACACTCAAACCGAAGAGGAATAAATAAATAGCAAGGAATTGAAATAAATTACAGAAATTTAAATCTAAACTATTATAACATTCCCCACAATGCTTGAAATGTAAATATTATAACATTCACATTCACATATACATCCCACAATTCTGAATGATAAAGATAGAAAAATAAAACACACATCCACAAAACATAAAGATTTATAGTGGTTTTCCTGTTGTTCACCAACTATTAAACAACAGCCACACAGTTTGCTACTCCACTCCTAATATCCTCACACAGCGGATATTAGCTTTCACTATCAAAATAGGTTTCTCAAGTTCACATAAAAGCTTCACAATTGTGTCTTTCCAATGGGCTTACACAATTAAAAAAAACCCACTTCTGAGTTTTCTGGCTTTCCTTAGATAACCAATACGATGAAATTTTTCTGGCTTAATCTCAAATAAAAATAAAAATGAATTGAATTTACAATAAAGTAAAATACTTAGATTTCTCCTTTTGTAGGAGCCCAGAAGAACCGATCGGAGTAGAAATTCGAATGTAGAAGTTCAATGTCCAATACTCACTTTTAAATGGTTTTATGTTCTAGATTGATTTTAAATTAAACCAGTTGGGATTAGCTCTATTTTGATTTTGATTCCAAGAAGAAGGAATATCACAATTCCTCTTTTCAATTAAGATTGGAATGTAGAAACAAAATCAAAACTATAAAGCTAACAAAAGAGAATATTAAATGTGCACAATATAACTTAAAATAAACACAGACTTATCTCAGAGTGGTCCCTTAATTTTTCTTGAATTGAGTTATAAATCTCTGAAGTTCGTCGTTTATTTATAGCCGTAGAAATCGCACCTTCGACTGGTCTTATGAACACTACGACCGATTGTAGGAGAAACGGATTTTTGAATTTTTGAGAGCGATCGGATAAAACTGTTTCACGACTGGTCAAAGGCAGTCTACAATTGGTTGTATGCTATCCACGACCGGTCGTAGGCTGTCCATGACCAGTCGTACAAACCCTACGACTGGTCGTTAGGCACTAAATTATCAAATATATATACACTATGATACACATATGCATGAATATTCAATTTAAAATGCACATACCAAGATCAAATTTTAATTTATTAAACCTGCTTTTGTCGAACGATTTATTAAAAATGTCAGCAAATTAAGTCTCGGTAAGAATGTATTCCAAAGATATTATTTTTTCTTCCACTAATTTATAAATATAATGAAACCTAATGTCAATGTGCTTAGTACGTGAATGCTAGATTGGATTTTTTAAAATATTTATTGCACTTGAATTATCGCAATATAAAACCATTGTATCCTGTGCAATTCCATAATTGTTTAACATGTGTTTCATCCATACAAGCTGAGTACATGCATTTCCTACTGCGATGTATTTAGCTTCAGCAGTTGAAAGTGATATAGAACTTTGCTTCTTGCTAAACTAAGAAACTAAACAATTTTTAATATGAAAACAAACACCACTAGTTGATTTCCTATCATCAATATTACCAGCCCAATCAGCATCGGAGTACCCAACCAATTGAACACTAGTTTCATGTGGATACCAAAGACCCATATTTAATATACTTACGACATATCACATAACCCACTTAACAGCAGTTAAATGAGATTCTTTAGGATCAGACCGATATCTAACGCAAATACCAACACTTAAAGCAAATTAGGCTAGCTAGCAGTTAAATAAAGTAAATTGTCAATCATACTACAATATAATTTAGGATTAACATTTTTACCTGTAGAGTCCTTTGAGAGTCTTAAGGTTGTACTCATAGGAGTATCAAAATTCTTACCATTTTCAAATCTGAAATTTTTGATCAAGTCCAGAGGATATTTGGTCAGAGAAATGAAAATACCATTAGGTTGTTGTTTTACTTGCAACCTAAGAAAATAGTTCAATTCCCTAACCATGCTCATTTCGAATTTGGATTTCATTAAATCTACAAACTCAACTGTCATGTTAGAACAGGTAGATCCATAAATAATATCATTAACATAGATCTGCACTATTAAGATATAATCATTATGTTTCTTAACAAACAGAGTTTTATCAACACTTCCATTTGAAAATTATGACTTAGTAAAAACTTAGTCAATTTCTTGTACCACGCCCTGGGAGCTTGTTTTAAGCCCTATAGAGCCCTTTTAAGGTGATAGACATGATCAGTGTTTTTGTAGTCTTCAAAACCCAACGGTTGTTCAACATACATTTCTTCATGCAGATCACCATTTAATAAGGTACCCTTCACATCCCTTTGATAAATTTTGAATTTTCTAAAATAGGCAATTGATATAAATAGTCTGATTGACTCAAGACGAGCTACTGGGGCAAAGGTTTCATCATAATCAATACCTTCAATTTGAGTATACCCTTGTACAACCAGTCTAGCCTTGTTTCGAATTATAATACCAAGTTCATTAGACTTATTTTTAAAAATTCACTTAGTTTCGATAATATGTTTATCTTTAAGTCTAGGAATAAGATACCAAACATCATTTCTCACAAATTAGTTAAGCTCTTCTTGCATCACAACTATCCATTTTTCGTCAAAAAGGGCTTCTTTTATGTTAGCAGGTTCAATCTGAGATGTAAAGCATATGTAGTTACATATATCTTCTAGTTGTCTACGAGTGCGTACACCAGTGAGAGGGCTTTTAAGAATCTGAGTGGTTGGATGATCTTTAGCAGTCCTCAATTCAGAATCAATTTGATTTGATGAAGTATTTGTTTTATTAAGTAAAAGAACTTCATCATTATCTGAACTTGGGGCAGGTGTATTCAAGTGATTGTCTATGACCACATTTATAGATTCTTGAATAACACTAGTGCTTTTATTCAGTACACGATATGTGCGACTATTTAAAGAGTATCTTAAAAAGATTCCTTCATCACTTTTAGTATTAAAATTTCTTAGATTTTCCCGATCATGTAAAAATAGCACTTGCTGCCAAAAACTTGAAAGTATTTAACAGTAGGCTTCTTATCGAACCACATTTCATAAGCAGTTTTATTACTGAATTTTCTCGTATAAACTCGGTTGATTATATAGTATGCAGTATTAACAGCTTCAGCCCAAACATTTTTAAATAGCTTCATACTATTCAACATTACATTAGCCATTTCTTGAAGCACTCTATTTTTCCTTTCTACAATTCCATTTTGTTGTGGAGTTTTAGGTGCAGAGAATTAATGTAATATCCCTCGATCGCTACAAAATTTCTCAAAACTACTATTCTTAAATTAAGATCCATGATCACTACGGATCTTACTGACTTGAGAACCTTTTTCCATTTGAATTCATATGAGAACTCTTTTCACTTAATTAAGGATTTCTGATTTATCCTTTAAAAAGGCTACCCAAGTGAATCTGGTAAAATCATCTACAATTGCCAAAATGCATTTTTTGCCACCTTGACTTTCCATCCTAATAGGTCATATAAGGTCCATATGGAGAAGCTCAAGTGGTCTTGATGTGGCATTGGAGTTCACTTTCTTGTGAGAGCTCCTTGATTACTTGGCAATCTGGCATTCACCACATATTTTGTCTACTTTCTGTAATTTAGGTAGACCTATGATTAGTTCTCTTTTGCTTAATTTATATAGATTACGCTAGTGTACATGTCCAAGGCATTTATGCCACAAATCTGTCTCATTAGTATGGACCATGTAACACATTTGACTAGATGAGCTGGATTCACTAACTATATAGCAGTTTTCAGAAGTTCTATGACCAGTTAAGATTACTGAAGCCTTATTATTTAAAATTTCACAACCTTGGTTAGAAAATTTTACGCTATAATTGTTATCGCATATTTGAGATATGCTTAACAGATTATGTTTTAATCCTTTAACATATAAAACATTTTTAAACAAAGGGAGGTTATAAAGTTGAACCATACCTTGGCCAATAATCTTGCAATTGCTGCCATCACCAAATGTAATAGAACCATTAGTCATGTCCTTGAGATCGGTGAATAGACCTTTTATCAGTAGTCATATGCCTTGAGCATCCACTGTCTAGGTACCACTTTGAATGGCTTGTAGCTTTGAAAGCGGTGTGACAACCAAGCAGGTAATCTTAGGAACCCATTTCATAACTTTTTTGGGGTTTAGGTTGTAAGAATGATCTATTGAGTTAGATTTTAAAAGCTCCTTAAGCAAATCAATTAATTTTTTAGCTAAGGGGTTTCGATTCTGATTTTTATAGTTGATGTAGTAGCTTTTAGGTTTTTGAAATGTTTTAGTATTTCTAGAAAACTCTTGATTTGTATTTTTTCCTTTTGAGTTTGAGGTCTCTCCTTTTACAAACTTAAGAGCGTATTCTTCTGTTTAAGAGGAACATTTTTATCATAGCCCAAACCAGATTGATCGCCACATTTCCTTGATCTAGATAAAAGTTTTTCTAACTTTGGATCTCCTTGGGCATACTTCCATATATCCTTTAAACTTAAAAGAGAAGAGACTTCAAGTTTAAGTTTTTCATTTTCAGATTTCAGATTTTCAATCTAGGTGATTTTGAATTCTACATTGTATTTAGTCTTTTCAAAATAGTCTAAAATATGGGATTTTTCTAAAACAAGGGATTCAAAATTTTCTTTAAGCTTTGAAAATTTTTCTTTTTGAAGTTTAAGTTTCACAGAAATTTTACAATTTTCCTTATATAAGGCATTGTAAGCATCTTGAAGATCATCTTCATTTTCACATTCACTGTTCAGTTTTTCTTCACTTATTGAATCATTATTTGAAAATGTGAATTTCGCTAGAGTAATAAGGGCTTTCACTACACTGGTCGACAAAGTTTCAGAATCTTATGATTCAGAAGAGGCTTCAGAATCAGAGGATTCATCTCAAGTAGCCAACATTCCCTTGTTTTTGGGTTTATCCTTTTTAGGACACTTGTTTACTAAATGCTCATATTCATGGAAGTTGTAACACTGACTGTCTTTTAATGATTTTTGAGTTGTAGGTTTAGATTTTTTCTTATCTTTCAATTTTTAAAAATCAACCCTCTTTTTACTTTTAAAAATTTTGTAAAACTTTTTCGCTAAAAAGGCTAGATCATCTTCAGAGTTTTTCAAATCAGAATTGTTATCTTTTTCTTGAAAACTATTTTTAGAAGATTTTAAGGTAATAGATTTACCTTTTGGAGCTTTAAAAGTTAACTCATAAGTCTGTAAAGAGCCAACTAATTCTTCTACCCTCATATTGTCCGTATCACGAAGTTCATGGATTGCAATTACCTTAGAATTGAACCGTTCAGGAAGTGAGCGTAATATTTTCACACAAATCTTACTGTATGGGATTTTATCACCAAGACCCCACATAGAGTTCACAATGTCATTTAATCTTGTATAGAAGTCCATGAACATTTCATTTTCTTCCATACGTATTTCCTCAAATTTAGTTGTGAGGATTTGAATCTTAGATTTCTTGACAATTGATGTTCCCTCGTGTGTCATTTCTAAAATATCCCAGGATTGCTTTGCAGAATAACAGGATATAATTCTTTTGAATTCATCCGGTGATAATGTGCAAGTGATTGCATTTAGTGCTTTTGCATTTGCACTACTCTCACTTTTCTTAAGTGTGATCCATGAGAAATAAGGTGTTATTCTCATTAATTTTGAACCATCGATCCCAGTTACTTCAGTGGTAGGAGGGGTCCATTCATTCATTGTGGCTAGCCACACACTTTCATCCATGGATTTAACAAAAATCTTCATCCTGGCTCTCCAATAGGCATAATTGGTGTCATCGAAAAGTGGAGGCCTAGTGAGTGAAAGGCTATCAAAATTTGACATCTTAAATATAGCTTAGATCGATTAGCTTAGGAAATAAATTCAAATAAAAAAGAATTAAAATGAGCTATTAGGCTTTGATACCACTTGAAAAGGCCTAGCTATAAGTCCTAGAGGGGGGGTGAATAGGATTATGCCAAATTAAATATAATAACAGCGGAATTAAAGAATGAGATAGCCAAATACAGAAAATCAATTCAAAATGCTGAAATGAAAAGCAACCTCAATAAGCAAGTATTGAGAGGTTGATACAAATGTTGTTCTAAGGACAACCTTACACCAAAAACCAAGGGTATATGTCAGGACAATCTTATTTCAAGAAAGGTCTTTGTATGAAACACTCAAACCGAAGAGGAATAAATAAATAGTAAGGAATTGAAATAAATTATAGAAATTTAAATCTAAACTATTATAAAATTCCCCACAATGCTTGAAATGTAAATATTACAACATTCACATTCACATATACATCCCACAATTCTGAATGATAAAAGATAGAAAGAAAAACACACATCCACAAAACACAAAGAGTTATAGTGATTCACCTGTGTGTTCACCAACTATTAAACAACAGCCGCACATCTTGCTATTCCACTCCTAATATCCTCACACAGGGGATATTAGCATTCACTATCAAAATAGGTTTCTCAAGTTCACTTAAAACCTTTATATTTGTGTCTTTCTAATGATCTTACACAATTAAAAACCCCCCACTTCTGAGTTTTCTGGATCTCCTCAGATAACCAATACAATGAGATTTTTCTGGCTTAATCTCAAATAAAAATAAAAAAGAATGAAATTTACAATAAAGTAAAATACCTGGATTTCTCCTTTTGTAGCAACCCGGAAGAACCATTCGGAGTAGAAATTCGAATGTAGAAGTTCAATGTCTAATAGTCACTTTTAAATGGTACTAGGTTCTAGATTGATTTTAAATTAAACCAGTTAGGCTTAGCTCTATTTTAATTTTGATTCTAAGAAGAAGGAATATCACAATTCCTCTTTTTAATTAAGATTAGAATGTAGAAACAAAATCAAAACTATAAAGCTAACAAAAGAGTATTAAATGTGCACAATGTAGCTTAAAATAAACACAGACTTATATCAGAGTGGTCCCTTAATTTTTCTTGAATTTAGTTATCAATCTCTGAAATTCGTCATCTATTTATAGCTGCAGAAATCACACCTTCGACTAGTCTTGTGGACACTACGACTGGTCATAGGAGAAACGTATTTTTGAATTTTTAAGCATGATCAGATAAAACCATTTCAGGACTGGTTAAAGGCAGTCTACGATTGGTTGTATGCGGTGTCCAGGACCGGTCGTAGGATGTCCACAACCAGTCGTACAAACCCTATGACTGGTCGTGAGGGACCAGATTTAGTTGCTGGACTTTGAGTCGTAAATCCAGGACTGGTCGTAGGACAAGTCGACACTGTTTACACGACTAGTCGAATAGTCTCCAGGACTGGTCGTAGAACAACTAAAAATTTTGAAAATTTTCAACAAACTTAGGACTAATCCTGAAATATCTTAGACTGATCGACCTAGTGCTAGGACTAATCTTAGAATAGACTACAACACTTATAGAAAGAAGTAATTGAATTATATATCCGAAATGACCTAACCTAAGGTCAATCTAAGGTCTTTCATACCTGGGTCATAAAGTATGAACACTGAAACTTCATTTCTTCAGATGATGTATGACCTTTAAAGATTATGAAGTTTGAGATCTCTACATGATGTAGCTTAAACTTTGAGATCTTCAAAAGCTTGAAAACTTCTTCTTGAGTTGTACACTTTCTTAAGTCTTGAACTGTACTTGAGTCATAAGTTGTACTTGTCTTTTGTTGTAGCTTTTGAAAGACTTTAATCATTGGAGTTTACAGGAATGAATAGCGTAGTTGACCTTGTATAACTTTCATGTCTTGAAGTAGAGCTTCATTATGATGTAGTGTCTTGAACATGTATATCTCCTCATGCTGGATAAGACACAGGTTGATGTTTTGGAACCACAAAATTTGACAACCAAAGGAACATAAAACTATATCACTTACAACATGTTGTAGAGATTCTCTTGGGATTGCAAATGCATAGTGTTTTCATCGAACTGAACATGGGCCACATCTCCCTCCCAGGGTATCGGATAGTATGCAAGACATGGTGACGATGCGGTCGCAATGGTATAAGTCTTGAATTAAGAGGACTCAAATCTGCAAGATACGACTCAGGGTCACGCGCAAACGTCAATTATAAGTCGTGGATTACCGAAATTTGATGGGAAGGATCGCCAGAGTCAACGAAATAGTACAGACTAGGATATGGGTCTTACAGCTCTCCCCACCTAATAAAAATTTTATCCTCGAAATTTATACTACCATCGCAGCTAAGCATAACTCATAAGGGAATAGGAAACATAACAACATATATACTCAAAACACAATACAACATATAATTAAACATCGAAAAGATGGGGATACCACTCTCGAATCTCCTCCTCGCGCTCTCAAGATGCTCATCCACACTATGATGGCCCCACTACACCTTCACCAAGGGAATGACCTTGGTCCGCAAGACCTGGTCCTTCCGATCGAGGATACGAACTGGCTGCTCAACGTAAGAAGCGTCCTCACGAACCTCCAATGGCTGCCAATCAATAACGGGCATAATCTCTGACCCATACTTCCTCAACATAGAAACGTGGAAAATATTGTGAACACCAGACAACTGAGATGGTAAGGCAAGCCAATAGGTCATGGTGTCAATGCGCCTGGTGATCTCGAAAGGTCCTATGAATCTCGGGACAAGCTTGTCCTTCGCTCCAAAATGAACCACACCCTTTATGGTTGAGACCTTGAGATAAACATGGTCCCCAATGATAAACTCCAAGAGACGACGCCAACGATTAACAAAACTCTTCTACCGGCTCTGAGCTATTCACACCTCTGCCCGATGATATCAATAGGCTCTAACATCTTCTGCATAAGCTCGGGACCTAGGAGATGTCGCCCTCCACCTCAGTCCAACAACTTAGAGATCTACACGGTCTGCCAATAATACCGCAAAAGGAGCCATGTCAATGGTCGCCTAATAGCTATTGTTGTACATGAACTTAGCCAATCGCAGGTACTTGTCCCAGCTACCCGAGAAATCAATTGCGCAGGCCCGAAGCATATCCTCAAGTATCTGGTTGATCCTCTCGATCTGGCCATCAGTCTGTGGTTGATACACGGTGCTGAGCTGCAAATCAGACCCCATTGCCGTCTGAAAGCTCTTCCAAAACTTAGACGTGAATCTCGGGTCTCTATCAGAAACGATCGAGACTGGAATATCCTGCAATCTCACAATCTCATCGATGAATAACGTCGCAAGCCAGTCCAAAGTCCAGGTCGCACGAATCATAAGAAAATGCACTAACTTCATCAGATGATCGACGACAACCCAGATGGCATTGAGACTGCACTGAGTCCTTGACAAACCCATGATAAAATTGGTGGATATGTTCTTCCACATCGGGACACTCAACGGTTGCAATAAACCAGGGGGTCTCTGATGATAGGCCTTGACATGCTGGCACGTGTCACACTCGGCCACAAAATTGGCTATCTGTCGGCTCATCCCTGCCAAAAAATACCGACGCCTCATATCGCGATACATCTTCGTCGAGCCAAGGTGGATAGAGAACCACAATCAGTGTGTCACGGTCATAAGATCTCTGCGTAACTCAGGAATATCCGGGACACATAATCGGCCTCTGAAATGAAGTCCACCATCAGAACCAATCTGCCAGTCTGATTGACTCTTAGATGCTACCTCTGCTCAGTAATCCAACAATGACTCATCTACTTGCTTAGCCTCGATCACCCTTGTGACAAGAGAGGGTTGAATCGACCAGCTTGATAACTACACAATGGAAGACTATAAGTCAATCTCGAAGTCAAATGTAGACACATCCTCAAGCATCCGTCACTCCTGAATCATCATGTGCGCCACCAGGCCTTGTGGCTGACGGCTGAGGGCATCCACCACCACGTTCACCTTGCCTGGGTGGTACTGAAGATCAAAATCATAGTCCTTCAGGAGCTCCATCCAACGCCTCTGCCTCATGTTCAGCTCGGTCTAAGAGAACAGATACTTTAAGCTCTTGTGGTCGGAGAAGAGATCAAACCTCACTCCATAAAGATAGTGCCTCCACACCTTCAGTGCGAAAACAACTGCTGCCAGCTCTAAATCATGCGTGGGGTAGTTCAAATCATGGACCTTGAGCTGGTGAGATGCATAAGCCACCGGATTCCTGTGCTGCATCAGGACAGCAGCCAAGCCGACTCATGAGGCATCGGTAAATACAACAAATCCATCACTCCCAGAGGGAAGAGTGAGGACAGGAGTGGACGTGAGGCGAGCCTTCAGCTCCATAAATGTCTACTCACAAGCATCGCTCCACATGAACTCGGCACCCTTCCAGGTCAACCTGGTCAAAGGGGCTGCAATGAGAGAGAATCCCTCAATAAAACGTCGGTTATAGCTCGCTAAACCAAGAAAGCTGTTGATCTCGGATGTGTTCGTGGGCTGGCCCCACTGACGCACGACATCAATCTTCGAGGGGTCTACAGCGAAGCCCTACCTCATCACTACCTAACCAAGGAACTTCACCTCCTCCTGTCAGAACTCGCACTTCTCCAACTTTGCGTAAAGCTAGTGTGCACGAAGGGTCTACAAGTTAATCTCCAGATGTCGCTCATGCTCTTCACGGGTCTTCAAATATATCAGAATGTCATCGATGAACACCACAACAAACTAGTCGAGATACGGATGAAAGACCTCGTTCATCAACTGCATGAATACTGCGGGCACATTGGTCAGTCTGAATGACATGAACTGAAACTCAAAATGACCGTAGCGGGTCCTGAAGGCTGTCTTCGGGATATCCTCATCTTAGACCCAAACTTGATGATAACCGGACTGCAAGTCTATCTTTAAAAAGAACTGCGCCTTATGCAGCTGATCAAACAAATCATTGATCCTTGAAAGTGAGTACTTGTTCTTGATCGTGACCTTGTTGAGCTCGCGGTAATCTACGCAAAGCCTCAACAAGCCATCCTTCTTCTTCACGAAGAGTACCGACACTCCCCACGGTGAACTGCTTGGACAAATAAAGCCTAACTCACGTAACTTGTCTAACTATTTCTGTTGTTCTTGTAACTCCAACGGTGTCATATGATATGGGGCCTTCAAAATAAGCGCGGTACCGAGCATGAGTTCAATCTGAAACTCAGTGTGCCGACGAGGTGATAACTATAGAATCTCCTAGAACACATCGAGAAAACCATAAATGACCGCCAGCTGGTCGATACTCAAAGCAGTTGACTCCTCAATGGCACATGACAATAAGCAGGAAAACTGCTTTCCTCTGCGCTTGGCAACAAACTGAAACTCTGGTATGCCGGGTATACAAAACGTGACTGTCCTCGCCGAATAGTCGTATATGTCGTGGTACTCGACTAGCCAATCTATGCCCAGAATGACATTAAACTCAGACATCGGCAATATAAATAGATCAGCAGGCAAGAAGATATCCTCAATCGGAATACGGTAAGACGAGAAAAATCTGTCTAATACTGCAATCTTCTCCAAGGGCGTCGATACTAACAAACCCTCATGGGAAGACTCCATCGGTAAATCGTTCGATCGAGAGAAATCATCAGCCACAAAGGAATGCGATGCACCAGAGTTAAATAATACACGTGTAATGCATGCAGAAATAGGGAGAGTACACTCGACGACCCCTCCTGATGACTGAGGATCCTACTGGGTGGCATAAATTCTGCCCTGGGCCTACTAGGGAGGTACAGGTCCCCTCTGTGGTCTCTGCTGATGCTGCTGCCACTGTGACGACCTAATCTGTTGCCTCTACTATTATGGGAGAGACCCTAGAGGTTGGCACTGTGGTGGCTGTTACTGTTGTGGTGGCTGTCGTGGAGGCTGATGCAGTGTCCTTAGCTGCTACCGTGGATGGGGACACTCATGCATACGATGTCCTGTCCTACCGCACCCAAAGCAAGTACTTGTCAATGGTCCCAGAGGTGGTGCTAGGGGTACTGCTGGTGCTTGGAATGTTGGGCGGGTCATGCATCGCTACTGTGAATGATGTTGCTGCTACTGGGAACTACCAGAGGGTGTCTTCCTCTTCTGATCTCCCCTCTAATCATGGGCTCTTTGCAAATTGACTCAATCTGACTCATAGATCTGGGCCCTCTCTACGATCTGTTCAAATGTCGGAAGCATGTATCTGATCACACGACTCCTGAGAGCAGGATGTAAACCGTTCTAAAAAAGACGGGCCTTCCGCCCCTCATCATCAACAAGGTATGTCACGAATCTTAATAACATAACGAAATGTGCCTCATTCTGGGACACCATCATGTCTCCCTGGACCAGAGTCTCAAACTCTAGTACACGCTGATGTCACACATGCTCAAGAAAGAACTTCTAGTCAAACCGGTCTACAAAGTCCACCCAGGTCCACTTGAAATCAGCCGCTACCGATCGGGCTACAGATGCCCACCAATGCTGAGCCTCACCCTAGAGAAGAAATATGACTAATGGGACTCGCTGCTGGGTTGTACATCTCATGGTGTCAAATATCTTCTACACCTCATAGCACCATATCTTTACTGTAGTAGGGTTTGGCTCATCCTGAAAATGTGGGGGATCGTGCTGTCAGAAGTCCTTGAGAAGGGCGCTGGCATGCTCCTGCTCTGCCCCTGAAGAATAACGGTCATCGCCTAGAGCATCTACTGTAGCTGGCATAGGTACGGTCAGATCCATACTGGTCTCAGGTATAGGAGTGGCATCCTTAGGCTGAAAAGTAGATATGTCCAGTGGTAGAGCGAAAGTCATAGGTGATAGAACGAGGGTCGCAGGTGGTGGAGCGGGATTCGCTCAAGTTGCACTTCAAGGCATCATGTCCTACAAGAAGGAACAAGGGCCTATCAGCCTTAAGAATTCTCGAAGGCATACATGTTAAGGGTCGATGTTAGAAAATCATTAAGTCATTTGGACTCGGAACCTATTCATTCTAAATTCATAGTAGATATGTGATGTGATCCTCAGGTATTCTCAATTTATGCCATGATACCAACTTTTGTCAAGCTCCAAACTCGAAAAACGGGCTCAAAAAATTCTTGATCACCGAATTCGGCGCCAATAGCCTCCTTAGTGCCCCATTCTCGGATCCCGGCGCTCACATGCCAGATTCCGATCCTAAGATCCTACAAGAAGGATTTTCGGTATGAATTTTTTTATAATGGAGCATAACCACAAGTATAACCAAGTCACAAAACAATATTACCACATATCCACTATATGAAAAACTTTAAGTACAATGCATAAAGGGAAAAACAAAATGATCAAAAACTCCAAAATAATTCGACATGCGCTCCTGCCTTAACACTACTATGATCTAACGACACCTGCATGCAACGGTCAGGCATAAGCTTACAAAAGCTTAGAGGGTGGTGTAAGTGTGTGCGTATGGCAAGGGCCAAGTGTACAATATCAGAGTAATGCAAAATTATACGGTAAGTCCATGAATGCTATCAGCTGTACCAAAGCTATATGATGCAATACGTGGATGCTATCGGCCATACCAAGGCCATGTGATGCGAGGCCTATGTAGCCAAATATCATATGCGAGATATAAAGCAAGCATGTCAATCCTCATCAAGTACACATATTAGTACAGTTCCTCTCTGGATATCACCTGGGTCTAATACACATCACACTGACTGTCTCCTCCCCAGCTCCACAGCCAAGCAAGTGGAAGAGACCACACCATTTTCCTGACCAGTAGTATGACAATACCTACTCGGCTCATCGATAGCGGACTCATTTATGAGCTGGTCAAATTCAACCTAGCTTATAGCCCCCTCACTCGGGCAGATAAGGCTACACCTCCTTTCAACCGACCACGACACAATGGGAGACACGACCTACTGGTATTCAGCACATGAGCACTTGTGTATCCACTCGGTCTAGACATTGGAGCATCCCCTGGTACCAAAAAGGTTTAGGGATTTTCATCCAAGGACATCCTAAGTGCCCACAATGCTAGAGCTAATATTTTTGGTATCCAATACGATCATCCACGATGTGCATGTGGAGGCCATGACCTTGATGTCACTAGGGCATGCAGTGATCACTACACGCAATGCGAAATGCATGAGTCACACCATCAGTCATGCAGACCACGTGATCATGTGGGGCACTCTGTCTTATAAGGAGTCCCGTAAATGTCTCAGCCCAAAGGCTTATGCTATGATCAAACATTCCTCATATCAGGCATACATATGATCCTTATGGGCATGAATCATAGAGTTATACTAAGCATGTTATAAAGTGATGAATTATCAACAAGTATGAGCCTATCAATGGGCCATAAGGAGAGTTACAATGTGGATATTTAACCAATATTGTACTAACAATGTGGACGTCAAACCATCAGTGCTCCCAAGGCATAGCCTACCATAGAGGTCAACACATAAACGACGGTGGAATCACATTCAATGGGCCTTATGTACATCCTATTGGGCCTTGGCCCACAGGCCTCCAATACATCAAATGGGCCTCATAACTTAGGCCTCATATATATCAAGGTGGGCCTCAACAACGGGCCCCAAATACATCAAGATTAACCTAATCACATGGGCCTTAGATATATACCAAGGTGGGCCTTAATGGATGGTCACAAGTACATCAATATGTATATAATATATATAAATGAATCATATCGAAAGACCAACTGGACTGCACTCTAAATAATAGTGGTGAGAATGATTTCCACCATTTAAAACTTTGGAGGCCCACCATAACATTTATTTTCTACCCAATCTGATCATAAGGTCACACAGACCTGAATTAAGAGGAAAAATAATTTTCCTAATGATCCAAAACCTATGTGAAAATAAGGTTTCAATAGCAGACACTCAATCCCCACTGCTTTTGTTGTGTGGTCCAGTTGATACAGGATCTATCTCATTTTTGAACTCAAGCTTTAAAATGATCTTTCAAATGGTTGGACGGCTTGGATGCAACACATGCATCATGGTGAGTTCTAAAGGCCCTGCCGATGTCAACAGCAATGGGACCCACTGTCCCTGTAGAATGGGTGGACAGCATGTATAAAACACATACCCCATGGTGGGTTCCACCGTCCATGGATGGTGGGAAAAACACATACATCATTGTGGGTCCCATGTGGGGCCCATCGTAATGTTTATTTTCCATCCAATCTGTTGATAAGGTCACACGGACCTGGAGGCAGGGGAAAAATAAATTTCATATTGACCCAAAGCTTCTGTAATACCCAAAAAGGGTTCAATGGCATCCATTCAATCACCACTGTTACCTATAATGTGGGCCACCTGAGCCATGTACATGGCTGATTTTTGGAGGGGGCCAACTTCAAGAAGGGGCCCACTGAATGCACGGAGTGAATGTTGAACACACATCATGGTGGGGCCCATGGATAGACCGTGGATCCTGTTGTCCGTCCGTCCAAACGCTATAGGCACTGCCTGCGTGCCTCTGGCAGCAGCAGCGTTTGCTGCACATATTGTTATTTTTAAAAAAAATCATGTATTTTCACAGTTTTCATGCATGGGGCCCGCATCAGAAGAATCCACCCCATCCACTGGTTCACATAGCTCAGGACAATCCAAAATAGCACAATATCTGATATATTTTGTTGTATAGAAATGATAGGGGGTATTTCAACCATAAACACACTGTTCGCTATGTTATGGCCCGCCCGAAAGTCAGATTGGCCCCATTTTTTGACTCAATGCCTAAAATGGTTTGGGGAAAGGAATGGACGGTGTGGATTAGGTTTAAACATCAAGCTGGGGCCTACCCAAGCTGTTTACCCAAATAGCCTTGAACCCAAGGCAAATATTTGTGTTTTCCATTAACGTCCAGCGTCCATGGACGCTGGACAGTTTGACCATTTCAAGCCTAGAAGGTGGGCTAGCACAGGTGGGTCACCAAATGATGGATGGTGTAGATTCAACACTTTATAAAGTGGGCCCCACCTACAAATGGCTTGGATCAAATACATGCTTTATGGTAGGGTCCATCCAGGTGGGCCACACAACCACATCATCATACACAAAACTAATTTAAAAGAGAGGGAGAGAGAGAGAGAAAGAAAGAGGGACACGTGTGATGGAGGGACCCTGACACTATGGGCCCTCCTTTGCAATCAATCATACATCAAGTGGGTCCCATTACACGTGGGCCCAACAAATTAAAAATCCATGGTGGAGATCCTTTCTCCACCAAGATGTAAGGTCTAGATGACCCTATTCAAGAAACGAGAATAAACATCATGATGGGGTCCATTGAGAATGGCCCCATCGTGGAAGGATCATGAGGATCAAGGTAGGCCATCGACCACAGTGAAATTGCGGTGAAGACCGCTTTAGTTGAAGTAGGAATAGGTCAGTATATCCTAGAGGGGGGTATAGGACTTTTTAAAATTTTTATAAATTATTAAAGATCCTTATTACACTAATCCTATCACAGAATATTGATTAGGATTACTCAACCTTAACTCTACTGGCTTCCAAGCCTGATAGAGGGTCCAATCACAAATTATTTAAAAGACAAACAATGTATAGATGAGATTGTGATGGATATGACTGCGTGTGCATAGGATGTGATCATATATAAAGACATGCAAGGCAATCACATAAATAAAGGATAATATCAAACTCAAACACAGTCATTTTATAGTGGTTCGACGACTTGTCTACTCCACTCCCAGCTTCCACACTCAACCCTTGAGTGACCGGATTTCAGTAAGGAGGTTTCCCATGGTTTACCTCAAACTTAAGATTTTAAATCAGGTTCACCTTCAACCTTTACAGAGGTTTCTACTCAGTTCACCTCAAACCCTAGAGTTTTCTGGCGTACTCCTAACCAGATGTTTATGCCCACGTAGGACAAGTGTCCACACAACGCACCTTGAGGTTTCTACTCGGTTGATCTCTAACCCTGGAGTTTTTGCTGGCGTACTCCTAACCAGATGTTTATGCTCTCCACAGAGCAAGGGTCCACACAACGCACCCCGCACGTACACTCCCGTCGGAGGCCTCCTTCGAGGACTTCAAATGGTGAGCAACACTTAAAACCCAATCCTAAAAAAGAATGATCGCAAGTGTCATCTGGACTCTTAGTACTTATAGATAAGTTGATGAGTCCCTTTCAGCACAATGATTAAGACCTTCTACTTGTTGATGAAGAGTCTTCATCTCCCTTGATCCGCAACATAAAGATGTATATATGTTAGGCTTAGGTTGGGTCAAGGTTATGATGGACTACCACTCTCTAAAGGTTTTCCTATAAGGAAGATAGAGAGGTTCCCATCATCTATGCATTTAAGGCATCCCAGCTTAATGATATGTCATTAAAGCAGTAGCTGAAGGATCCTTAAATGCGGAAGTTCATTCCCCAATCCACTCTATAAGATATCAATGATGAGGGTGGATTGGAGGATGAACTTCCCAAGAGAAAGGGCTTAGGTAAATGATAGGAAGGTTAAAACACACTAAAGCACTCTCTTCTTTCTCTGCCAGCAATGAAGACAACTCTCTCTATTTATAGGCAAAAAGTTTCAACGGATATAAACGGTCATATTGATGACAGAGTTCGATATCATCGATCAGTCGTCGATATGATCGAGCGTATACTCTCGATTGTATCGGCCGACCTCTCGATGATAAGAACTCAATTGTCATTTTGCTTTTGGAAACCTTCTGCCGACTAGTCGATGGGATCGAGACACGCATCGATGTTATCGAATTTCAAACTCCGATTCCATCGAGTGATGGTTTGATTCTATCAACAGGGAAAAAATAAGAGAGAAGTCTTGAAAAATTTCAGGATCACAGATATGATCGGGGAACCAGTCGATGTCATCAGAATTTGTACATCGATCATATTGGCGACCATTCGATGGGATCGAAAATCGTATAGATTTTACATGTAAGCTTGCTAGACGAATTATGTCCTGACTCGATCCAATCGACTTGGTCTCGATATGATCGATATATGAATATCAATTTATCGACAGGCACCCCGATCAACATTAAAAGCAACCTGAAATTCATGCTGGAGAGAACATGCGCCCCACAGTCGATATGATCGACTGACTCCCCATATGATCGATATTTGAGTTCAGATTGAATCGAGCAGTCATCGATATATCGAAGCAGATGATAGTTTTCTTTAGAAAAACAGGGGCGCCGGAAGCAGTCTATCGATACGATCAATCCACCTTAAATATGATCGATTTTTGAATATCGATGATATCGACTAGAAGGTCGATATATCGATAAATCGTCCAGAAGATTGTTTGATTGCTGGACGCTTTTTGTCCTCACTCGATTGTATCGATTGATATGTCGAGGACATCGACAGAGCTGGTCGATCATATTGAAAGGGGAATCGATATAATCGACAGTGTAAGAAAAACTTAGAAAATTTTCTTTTGGATAAAAAGTTTTCTTACACATAAACCCTAAGATGTTCTAGTTCTTTTTAAGAGTTTAATCACCTGGTGTTTTGGGACATGAGATGTGAGGCTATGATTTACCTTTTGGTGAGCTTCCACACATCCAGATGAGGCAGACGCTTGACTTGATCTTCTTGTTAGGTGTTGTCGTTCGACTGACTCAACATACAACATAATTGACAAACCAGGGCACGTAATAGGTGCACTTTCACACACATAGGGTCCAAAGTGAGATCCATACCATCAATCGGTAGGCATCACTTTGCCCATCATCAAAACATGAAAAATTTAGCCTAATAACCGCCAATCGCTTGATCTTCTTGGTCCTTTGGAAAGCCGATCTCCTTGTGCTTCACTTTGATGGAAGGTGATGAAAAGTGAATGGCTAGGATGAAGGATTTTGGAGTGGGAAGTGGGCCACACAACA
Organism: Magnolia kwangsiensis; assembly: GCA_037074715.1. Lineage (NCBI taxonomy): Eukaryota > Viridiplantae > Streptophyta > Magnoliopsida > Magnoliales > Magnoliaceae > Magnolia > Magnolia kwangsiensis. The sequence goes on from CM073576.1 coordinate 122,948,638, forward strand.
CTCTCTCTTTTTCTCTCCTTAGAAAAACTTGGACGTGTGCACCTCTTGGTTGCTAGGAATTTGTGTTGAGAAGGGAGAGATGTGTGGTGGTTATAAGAGAGATGTGAGTGATGGATGCGAGGTGAGTGATGGATGTGTGGTGAGAGATTGGTTGACTTTTGGAGTTTACTTAACTTGTGGAGAAAGAAAGAATGGGTTGTGTACTTGACATGAGGTGATTGATTGATTGAGTGAGTGATTGATTAATGGTACATGTTGTAGAGATTCTCTTGGGATTGTAAACGTGCAGTGTTTTTCTCAAACTGAACACTGGCCCACATCTACATGCCAGGGTATCGGATCCGTATGCAAGACGCAGTGTTGGAACTGCGGCAACGGTGTGGTCGCAATGGTACAAGTCTCGGATTAAGATGACTTAAATTTATAAGATACAACTTAGGGTCACGCGCAAACATCGATTATAAGTCACAGATCACCGGAATTCGATGGAAAGTATCACCGGAATCGACAGAACAGTACGGACTAGGATACGGGTCTTATAGATCCAGATCAAAAATATATTCAAGACTAAGAGCTACCAAGATATTAGATTAGCATTGGGAATGCTTGCATCATCTATTCAAAGGATAGAGTCACACTTAATAATTAAGAGAAAGGGGGTGCTTCCTGCTTAACCTCTCCCCAATCACAAACCGTAATATGAGATAAGTGATCCAAGCTCTTCAAATTAGATGGAGCAAGATAAATCTATCACCACTCTTAGGAGTGGGAAGACCATTGACAAAACTATTCCGATAAGTGCTGAAAAGCCTAAGGACCCGAAAGAGGACGACGATGATAGACTAGCACTGTTCCACAAGAATTGGAACTGGAACTTCAAGGGAAGCTGATTGCCCCATTCCCCCAACAGTTGGTAAAACCAAAACCGCTCACTAACTATCAGGACATTCTAGAGGTGCTTAAGCAAGTGAAGGTCAATATTCCTTTATTAGATGTTGTTAAGCAAATAACTTCATATACCAAATTTCTGAAAGACTTGTGTACGACCAAAAGATGATAAAATATTCTAAAGAAAATCTTTTTAACTGACATCCTAAAGCAAGATGTGCCATAGAAATACAAAGATCCCGGTAGCCCAACTGTCACTTGTGTAATTGGAAATTACCGCAATGAGCACACACTTCTTGATTTAGGAGTGAGCTTAAATCTGATCCAATACTCGATCTATGAACAACTAGGTCTAGGTGAATTAAAACCCACCTAGACCACATTATAACTTGCCGATTATTTAGTTCAAGTACCGAGAAGGATAATTGAGAATGTGTTGGTCTAGGTTGATAAATTCTACTACCTGGTAGATTTTATCGTCTTAGATATTCAACTCATCATAGACATGAACACTCAAATTCTAGTCATTCTTGGTCACCCATTCCTTGCTACATCAAATGCAATCATTAATTAGAGGAATGGAGTCATGAGTTTATCTTTTAGAAATATAACATTGGAGTTGAATATCTTTTTCAATACGGGCAAATAGCTAAAGGAAGATGATGATTTTCATGACATTAACATGATTGACTGTTTCATAGAAGATAGAACACTTTTGACCTTATCCTCTGACCCTCTAGAGACATACATGGCCCACTCCTATAATTTTGATGATGACATGATCAGGGACATGGGTACCATGTTGGATACCATGCCGGTACTTGAAGTTAACTGGCAGAGGTCATAATTTGAAGAATTATCCCAAACTGATGTAATGCCTCTATCATCTAACTTCAAGACATCGAAGCTTAACCTAAAACTTTTACCCTCTGATTTGAAATATGTCTATTTAAGTCAAGATCAGACATACACGGTGGTGATTTCTTCCCACCTTGAGCAAGAATGAGAGAGTATGCTAATCTCTACTCTCATTGAGTATAAAGGAGCCCTTGGATGGTTGATTACGGACCTCAAGGGAATTGACCCTTTGATTTGTACTCACCATATTCATCTTGAGATAATGTGAAGACCTCACGACAACCACAACATAGACTAAATCCAAACATGAAGGAAGTGGTTAAGGCCGAGGTTCCTAAGCTATTGGATGTAGGTATCATATATCCAATATTCAATAGCCAATAGGTGAGTCCAAAACAGGTGGTTCCCAAGAAGTATGGAATCACCATTATAGCCAATGCCAATAATGAACTCATGCCAATTAGGATCACTACTGGTTGGAGAATTTGCATTTACTATAGGAAGTTGAATACCATCACGAGGAAGGACCACTTTCCTTTACCCTTTATCGATTAAATTTTGAAAAGGCTAGTAGGTCACTCTTGCTATTACTTCCTCGATGGTTATTCAGGCTACAATTAAATCGAGATAACCCTTGAAGATTAGGAAAAGACCACATTTATATGTCCTCATGGCACCTTTGCTTATCAAAGGATGTCATTCAAGCTATGTAATGCCCTACCCACTTTTCAACAATGCCTGTTGAGTATTTTTTCTAACATAGTGGGGGGATATTTAGAGGTCTTCATAGACAACTTCTCAGTCTTGGTCCATCCTTCAGTGAATGTTTGAAAATTTAAAAAAAATGTGCTGAAGTGATCCAAGGAAAAGAACTTGGTATTGAATTGGAAAAAGTGTCACTTCATAGTTCGTAAACGAATTGTCCTCGGACACATCATCTCATCCAAGGGAATTGAGGTAGATAAGACTAAAATTGATCTTATTTCTAACCTACCTCCACCCAAGAACATGCTAAACGTGTGATCCTTCCTAAGACACGCCGAGTTTTACAGAAGATTCATAAATGACTTTAGTCACCTCTCTCATCCTCTATGTAATCTACTTTAAAAGGATGCACCTACAAGTGGACTGAGAAATGTCAGGAAGCTTTTACTAAGCTCAAGGGCATGTTAACCACTGCACCTATCATGCAGCCACCCAACTGGAGCCTTCCTTTTGAACTTATGTTCGATGGTTCTGACTATGCTCTTGGTGTGGTTTTAAGCTAAAGAAAAGAAAAGAAGCCCTAGATTATTCATTACGCAAGTAGAACTCTAAATCCTGCCCAAGTGAACTACTCTACTACATAAAAAGAACTCTTAGCCATAGTGTTTGTTTTGGACAAATTTAGGTCCTACTTAATCGGATCCAAGATCATCAGTTACATAGATCATTTGATGTTCAAGTATCTTCTTTCTAAGAATGATGCTAAGCCCCACCTAATAAGATGGATCCTCTTACTCCAAGAATTTGATTTAAAAATAAAAGATAAAAAGAGAGTACAGAACATAGTGGCTGACCATCTTTTTCGCCTTGATCTCTCTGATTCCCTTGAGACGACACATATAAATGACATGTTCCCTAACGAATAATTGTTCAAAGTCTTCCATTTACCTTAGTTTGTTGATATTGCTAATTATCTTGCCACAGGTTTCACGCTGACACATTGAATTGCGCAAGATAAGAAAAAATTCTTTGCTCAGGTCCATAAGTTCTTTTAGGATGAATTATATTTATTTAAATGTTGCCCAAATCAAATCTTAAGGAGATGTGTGCCAGACAATGAACTCCAAAGTGTCATCTCCTTCTGTCACTCTTAGGCCTATGGTGGTCACTTTTCTGCTAAAAAGACTACGGGCAAAATTCTGTAATGCAGTTTTTATTGGCCCACTATATTCAAGGACACTCATGAGTTTTGTAAAGATTATGAGTATTATCAAAAATTAGGAGTATTGTCCCATCGAAATATGATGCCTTTGAACCTCATTCTGATCATTGAACCATTTAATTATTGAGGCATTGATTTCATGGGACCATTCCCCCAATCTTTTAAAAATTTATATATTTTGCTCATCGTAGACTATGTCACTAAATGGATCGAAGTGATCCCATGTTGGAACAATGATCATTAAACGGTCATTAAATTCTTAAAATAGAACATCCTTTCCCAGTTCAGAACGCCTCAAGCCATCATTAATGATAGAGGTTCACATTTTTGTAATAGGCCATTTACAAACTTAAGGAAAAAATATGGCATCTCCCACAAAGTGAGCATTCCATACCACCCACAAACAAGTGGGCAAGCTGAGGTTTTCAATAGAGAAATTAAGCACATCTTGGAAAAGACGGTTAACCTTGATAGTAAGGATTGGTCAATCCGATTGACTGATGTTTTATTGGCTTACTGTACTGCATTTAAAACCACTATTGGAATGTCTCCCATTAAACTTGTCTACGAGAAGGCTTGCCACTTACCTATGGAGTTAAAACATACAGCCTACTGGGCTATTAGAAATATGAATTTCAATTTGGACAATGCTGGCTCGCTATGCAAAGTTCAGTTAAATGAACTTGAAGGAATCCGGAACAATGCGTACGAGAAATCGAGAATTACAAGAACAATATGAAGGTGTTTCATGATCAACACATTCTTCAAAAATCATTCACACCAGGTCAGAAAGTCCTCTTGTACAATTCTTGATTACATCTCTTTCCGGGAAAGCTCTAATCTCGTTAGATTGGATGTTTCACTATTACTAATGTTTATCCTCATAGAGCTATCGAGATAAAGAATCCAAACAATGACAATGAGTTCAAAGTAAATGGACATCGATTGAAGCCATTTGTTGAGAAATTTAATTCAGAGGATACGTCCAACCTCTGATTGATCCTATTTACCAAGATTAACCTCATATTCTAACAGAGGTATAGTTAGGTTTATTACTTCCACGAAATTTAAGACTAGGATAGTTTCCTTTCACTATTTTAGGATAGATTGCTTTCCATTTATTTAGGATAGTTTACTTTTCGGTCATTTAATTTTTGAGCTAACCCACCTTCACGCTGAGATCCTTTGAAAAAAGCCTCAAAATTCCTTCATCAGGTACTATCTTTCCATCACTTCTCCTTCAATTATGTTGTCTCTTTTTACAAATCATGCTTATTTATTTTACATTAAGGATAATGTAGATTTTAGGTTGGAGATGAGAGATTAGGTAAACTAATCAGTGTTTTCTTAGTTTAGAGCAAAAATTGTAAATTTTTTGAAAAATTTTCAATGTTTATCTGTTTAAAAGCAACGAATTGTGTATTTAAGAATGTTTTGAGTATGATGATAAGATAGAGATAGAATTTTGAATTGTTGGAGTTTGATCATCTAAGTAATATATCAATTACAGTTCTTACACTCAACTGATTAAGAGGAAGTTTGAATATTACGTTAATCTAAATCACAAGACACGTTTAATTCGCCTTCTGTGAATAGTACTAGATTTTTCGATTGTTAGTATGATGATCATTAAAATATATTGTGAATCAAGTCTGGAGAATTTTATCCACCTTAAAAGAAGAAAAGAACCAGTTAATAAAAAAGAGAGAGAGAGATCAACAAAAAGGGTCATTTATGGTGAAAAGATTGAAAAAGTTTGAAAAAGAATAAAAAAAAAATTTGAAAGAAAAGAGAAACGATGAAAATACTGAATGAATACAAATGACTATCGATATAAAATCAAAAACTGAAAAAAGAAGAAAAAAGGGATAAGTTCAGAATCAGTACTTGAATTTTCAACCTTAAAGTGGTGAGCATGGTTAACATTATGAAAAGATAGTATTTTTATGAGAAGCAAGTTGATTTTCACTAAGTACGTTGAAAAAATTGATATGTAAACTATGCTTTGACGTAATGGATAAAAAACTTATTTGATTAATTGCTTATATGATTCGGCTCTAAGCTTTCAAAATCTAACTTTCTCATCTTAAGTCTACCCATTCATACTTTTTTTAAAATTAACCAGTTAGTACACCTCACTATCTATAAGTGCTATGATTTCATATCCCTTTGGTTGTCAAATTTTGTGGTGCTAAAACCTATCTATGTCATGTATTTCTTGTGTCATGTTTGAGACTTTTTCATTGCTTCAAGACATCGTATTTCAAGACAAGAACTTAAATGAAGAAAAGTTTCAAGTCTAGTCATGGATGAAGTATTCAAGAATAGAAGTCTTCAAGTATGCATGTTCAAAATTCAAACAAGTACAAGAATAAAAGAAGACTTTATCAAGTCAAGAAAGGTTCAAGCTCGAGAGGCCTGCAACAAGATTCGTAAATTCTCAAGCTTCACTTAAGGGTCATCTGAGAGTACAGACTATTAATGTTCATCTCACTTTCAAGGTTTGTTTGACCTTAGATTGACCTTAGGTTAGGTTTTATTGTGGGTCATTCCGGATACATAATTTATATAATTTAAATATGCTTGTACGGGCTGTTCTAAGACCAGTCCTAGGGACTTCAAGACCAGTCTTAGCTCTGCTACGACCAGTCTTAAGTTTTTCAGGACCAGTCCTAGGTTGTTGAAGATTTTTAAATTTTTTTGGTTGTCCTATGACCAGTCCTGGACATCCTACGACCAGTCCTGTGAGTTGTACGACTCGTACTTCGACCAGTCTTAGTCCTACGACTCGAACTCCAGTAACTAATCTGGAGGTCCTACGACTAGTCATAGGTAACCCACGACCAGTCGTAGGTGGCCCATGACCGGTCGTAAGCTACCCAGGGCCAGTCATGGAACAACTAATCCTTTATCCGATGGAAATCTTTAAAAATCTTTGAATCTATGACCAGTCCTAGAGATCCTAAGACCAGTCATAGATGGAATTTTTCAGGATATAAATAGAGCACGAATTTCAGAGTTTTTCAATTCAATTCAATTCAAGCAATCTTAAGGCCATACTCTGAGATAAGTTCGTGTTTGTTTTAAGCTATTTTGTGCTCATTTAATATTCCTTTCATTAGCTTGTTCATTATTTCATTTTGATCTACATTCCAATCTTATTAGAAAAGGTGAATTTTTTTATATTCCTTCTTCTTGGATTCAAGATCAAATAGAACTAGCCCTTTTGATTTAAGATAAAATCAATTAGACTTAGAACCATTCTTAAAGTGAGTATTGGACTTTGAACGTTGAATCGAACTTCTACTCCGATTGGTTCTACCGGGCTACTTCAAAAGGAGATTCAAGTATTTTACATTTGTGTAATTTACTTTCTTTAGTTTTGTTTGAGATTTGCTAGAAAAATCTCATTGCTTTGGTAATCTGAGGAGAGCCAGAAAACTCAGACTATGTGGGTTTTTGGATTGTGTAAAGCCCGAGGTAAAAGACACAATTGTGAAGGTTTTAGGTGAACCTGTGAAACCTATTTTGATAGTGCATGCTAATATCCCCTGTGTGAGGATATTAGGAGTGGAGTAGCATTTTGTGTGGCTGTTGGATAACAGTTGGTGTACACACAGGCGAACTACTATATATTGTTGTGTTGTGGATGTGCTTTATTCTTTCAGTCCTTTATTCATTCAGTTTTGTGAATTGTATTTGTGGATGAATGTTGTAATCATTTTATTTCAAGCAAGTATGGGGAATGTTGTAATAACTTAGGATTTATTTCTGCAAGTTATTTTGGTTTCTTTGCTTTTTATTCCTCATTGGGTTGAGATACAAAGGACGTTCTAGAAATAAGGTTGTCCTACCTTAAACCTTTGGTTTTTGGTGTAAGGTTGTCCTTAGAATTGATATAGTATCATTCTCTTAATTCTAGTTTATTGAGATTGCTTTTAAATTCAGCATTGTGCTTTATTTCTTTTATTATTCTGTTGTTATATATTTTATTTGGCATTGCCCTATTCACCACCCCCCCCCCCCCCCTCTAAGACATATAGCTAGGCCCTTTCAAGTGGTATCAGAGCCTAATAGCTCATTCTTATTGTTTATTTATTGGATTTATTTCCTGAGCTAACGATCTAAGCTATATTAAGATGTCAAATTTTGATAGCCTATCAGTCATTAGGCCACCACCCTTTAATGGCATAAACTATGCCTATTGGAAAGCCAGGATGAGGATCTTCCTCAAATCCTTGGATGAAAGTGTGTGGCTGGCCACAGTGAATGAATGGAACCCTCCTATCACTGAAGTAACTAATGAAGATGGTTCAAAATCAATGAAAGTAACGACTTATTCTCTTTAGATCACACTTCAGAAAAGTGAGAGTAGTGCCAATGCAAAAGCACTAAATGCAATTACTTGTGCATTATCACCAGATGAATTCAAAAGAATCATCTCTTGTGAAAATGTAAAACAAGCATGGGATGTATTAGAAATGACACACGAGGGTACATTAATTGTCAAGAAATCTAAAGTCCAACTCCTCACAACTAAATTTGAAGAAATTCATATGGAGGAGAATGAGATGTTTATGGACTTCTACACTAGATTGAATGACATTGTGAACTCTATGTGGGGTCTTAGTTATAAAATCCTAGAGAGTAAAGTGTGCGCAAAGATACTACGCTCCCTTCCTGAACGGTTCAATTCTAAAGTAACCGCGATTCACGAACTTCATGATACGGATACCATGAAGGTTGAGGAACTAGTTGGTTCACTGCAAACCTACGAGTTGACCTTTAAAGCTCCTAAAGGAAAATTAATTGCTCTCAAATCATCTAAACATGTTTCACAAGAAAGCAATTCGGACTTAGAAAATTCTGAAGATGATATGGCGCTTTTAGCAAAAAAGTTTTACAAAATTTTCAAAAGCAAGAAAAAAGTTAATTTTCAAAAGTCAAATGATAAGAGACGATCTAAACCTAGAGCTCGAAAACCTTTGAAATATAGTCAATGTTACAACTGTCAAGAGTATGGACACTTAGCTAACAAATGTCCTAAAAAGGACAAATCAAAAAGGAAAAGCATGTTGGCTACTTGGGATGAGTCGTCTGATTCTGAATCCTCTTTTAAATCAGAAGATTCTGAAACCGAGTTGGGCGATGATGTTAAAGCCCTTATGACTCTAGCCAAGATCACTTTTTAAGATAATGATGATATATCTAGTGAAGAAAATTTGAATAGTGATTGCGATAATGAAGATGATCTTCAGGATCCTTATAATTCCCTTTATAAGGAGAGTTGTAAAATTACCGTCAAGCTTAAGTTACAAAAAGAAAAATTTTCTAAGCTTAAAGAAGATTATGAGTCTCTCGTTTTAGAAAAGTCTCATATTTTTTATTCTTTTAAAAAGACCAAATGTGATTTAGATTTCAAAACCTCCAAAATTGAAGATTTGAGATCTAAAAATGAGAAACTCAAAAATGAGGTAGCTTCTCTTCTGAGCTTGAAAGACACTTGGAGATATGCCCAAGGTGATCCTAAATTGGAAAAATTATTGTCCGGATCAAGAAAATGTGGCGATCAATCCAGGTTGGGCTATGATAAGAATACATCTCCTAAACAAAAGAATATTGCTCCTAAATTTGTAATAGGAGAGTCTTCAACCTCAAAAGAAAAGAATACTTATCAAGGTTTTTCCAAAAATTCAAGGACTTTTCAAAAACCTAAAGGTAGCCATGTCAACTTTGATTTTCAAAACCAAAATCCATTAGCGGAAAAAATAATTGATCTACTCAAGGAGCTATTAAAGTCTAACTCTATAGGTCTCTCCTATAACAACAGACAGAAAAAGACCATCTATACTCCTAAACCCAAAGCAATTCTGAAATAGGTTCCTAAAGTTGCCTGCTTGGTTGCCCACACTGCTTTCAAAGCTACAAGCCATCCAAAGTGGTACCTAGATAATGGTTGCTCTAGGAATATGACAGGTGACAAGGCTTTATCTAAAAGATATGACTGACGGGTCAGTCACATTTGGTGATGGAAGCAATTGCAAGATCATTGGCTAAGGTACAGTTCAGCTTTATAACCTTCCCTTATTTAAGAATGTTTTATATGTTGAGGGCTTGAAACACAACCTCCTAAGCATTTCTCAGATATGCGATAACAACCATAGTGTGAAGTTTTCTAATCAAGGTTGTGAGATACTTAATAAAAAGGGTTCTGTTATATTAACTGGTCGCAGAACTTCTGAAAATTGCTACATCGTTAGTGATGTAAGCTCATCTACTCAATCGTATTACATGGTCCATACCGATGAGACTGAATTATGACATAAACGGCTTAGACATGTACACTACCAGAACTTATTTAGATTGAGCAAAAGAGAACTAATTAGAGGTCTACCCAAATTGTAAAAAGTAGACAAAATATGTGGTGAATGCCAGTTGGGCAAACAGACTAGGAGCTCTCACAAGAAAGTGAACTCCAATACCACATCTAGACAACTCGAGCTTCTCCACAAGGATCTTATTGGACCAACCAGAACGGAGAGTCGAGGAGGCAAAAAATACATCTTGGTTATCGTAGATGACTATACCAGATTCACTTGGGTATCGTTCTTAAAAGATAAAACTGAAACCCTGGATGAAGTGAAAAAGGTCATTAAACGAATCCAAAATGAGAAAGGTTCTCATGTTAGTAAGATCCGTAGTGATCATGGATCTGAATTCGAAAATGGTAGTTTTAAAAAATTTTGTAGCGATCAGGGAATATCACATGAATTCTCTGTGCCCAAAACACCGCAATAAAATGGTATAGTTGAAAGAAAAAACAGAGTGCTTCAGGATATGGCTAATGTTATGTTGAATAGCATGAAGCTCTCTAAAAATCTTTGGGCTGAAGCAGTCAATACCGCATGCTATATTATTAATCGGGTTTATACTAGTAAATCTGATAATAAGACTGCTTATGAATTTTAGTTTGAAAAGAAACCTACTGTCAAATACTTTTGAATTTTTGGAGTAGACCGTCATTTGATATCGGGTATTATGGATATACCTGTTAATGATGAAGGTATTCCGATTCATACTCTATAGGTTAAACCATCTGAATCGAAAAAATGCATGTTAACAAGAGACTTATGCAAAATTAATGCGCAATGGACACACCAAGGAAATGCGCTCCCTTCAAAGTATCTGTTACCTAGATACAGAGTGTTACATCATTTTTTCATTTCAAATATGTATCCTCGGTCCGGTAATAAAATTGAGTTGACTTCTTTCATGGTTCTTGTGTTGCATTCTATTACTTCTGATACCTAGTGATCTGTCATTTTACCAAGTTGGATTTGCTTAGTCAAGTTGATGAAGGTGGTGTTAGTGGTGATGGTGGTGAATCCGAAAATGCAGGGAAGCTGGTGATCTTCCTCAACAAGATGTTAATATGGATGAGTTATTTGATGAGATAGAAACTGATTCGCCAAATGATCCTGATTTCGATCCATCTAGTTATGATGCACACCTTCGTGCATTGGAGGAGTAGGTTGATAACATGAATGTAGCCCACAATATGCATTTTAAATATATGCAAAAATATCTTCATCACATTAATAGGGGCTTACACCAGATTGATCCTTCTATCCTTGCTCCCTCCTCTGGATCTGATTAGGTGGATTTTCTTTTGGATTGTATAACATTATCTTATCTTTTATTTTGGATATTGTATTAACTTGGTTATGGATTGATGATTCTGGTTTATATTTTGAAATATGTTATGTCCTTCCATATTTCTTTCTCATTATCTGCTTTTTATTACTCTCTATGTTGTTGTTCTCTTTCCTATTGTGACTTTCCCTTGTCATTTTGTGATAAAAAGGGAGAGTAGTATGGTAAGGGGGAGTAGTATATGGAAAGGGAGAGTAATTTGTATGGATTGATTGATTGAGAAGGATATGTGGATTGAGAATATGGACTCTTGATGTTTACATGTTGTTTATTGTTTACATGAGCAGTATTTGTATCTCTCAAGGGGAGTAGAGTAATTTGTGCTTTTTTGGCTCATGATTCTTTTTTGAGCAAATGTTGCTCTTATCTTTTATGATATGTGTTTTGTCACAAGTTTGACAAAGGGGGAGATTGTAAGTGCTATGATTTCATATCCCTTTGGTTGTCAAATTTTGGGGTGCTAAAACCTATCTATGTCTTGTATGTCTTGTGTCATGCTTGAGACTTTTTCATTGCTTCAAGACATCATACTTCAAGACAAGAACTTAAATGAAGAAAAGTTTCAATTCTAGTCATGGATGAAGTATTCAAGAATAGAAGTCTTCAAGTATGCATGTTCAAGATTCAAACAAGTACAAGAATAGAAGAAGACTTTATCAAGTCAAGAAAGGTTTTAGCTCGAGAAGGCCTGCAACAAGATTCATAAATTCTTAAGCTTCACTTAAGGGTCATCTGAGAGTACAAACTATCAATGTTCATCTCACTTTCAAGGTTTGTTTGACCTTAGATTGACCTTAGGTTGGGTTTTATTGTAGGTCATTCTGGATACATAATTTATATAATTTAAATATGCTTGTACAGGCTATTTTAAGACCAGCCCTAGGGACTTCAAGACCAGTCCTAGCTCTTCTACGAACAGTCTTAAATTTTTCAGGACCAGTCCTAAGTTGTTGAAGATTTTTAGATTTTTCTGGTTGTCTTACGACCAGTCCTGGACATCCTACGACCAGTCCTGTGAGCTGTACGACTCGTCCTTCGACCGGTCTTAACCCTACGACTCCAACTCCATCAACTAATCTGGGGGTCCTACGACCAGTCGTAGGTGACCCACGACCAGTCGTAGGTGGCCCACGACCGATTGTAAGCTACCCAAGGCCAGTCGTGGAACTATTAATCCTTATCCCGTAGAAATCTTTGAAAATCTTTGAAGTTACGACCAGTCCTAGCGATCCTAAGACTAGTCGTAGATGGGATCTTTCAGGCTATAAATAGAGCACAAATTTCAGAGTTTTTCAATTTAATTCAAGCAATCTTAAGGCCATACTCTGAGATAAGTTCGTATTTGTTTTAAGCTATCATTTAATATTCCTTTCATTAGCTTGTTCATTATTTCATTTTGATCTACATTCCAATCTTATTAGAAAAGGGGAATTTCTGATATTCCTTCTTCTTAGATTCAAAATTAAATAGAACTAGCCATCTTGATTTAAGATAAAATCAATTAGACTTAGAACCATTCTTAAAGTGAGTATTGGACTTTGAACGTTGAATCGAACTTCTACTCCAATTGGTTCTACCGGGCTACTTCAAAAGGAGATTCAGGCATTTTACATTTGTGTAATTTATTTTCTTTAGTTTTGTTTGAGATTTGCCAGAAAAATCTCAGTATTTTGGTTATCTGAGGAGAGCCAGAAAACTCAGACTGTGTGGGTTTTTGGATTGTGTAAAGCCCGAGGTAAAAGACACAATTGGAAAGGTTTTAGGTGAACCTGTGAAACCTATTTTGATAATGCATGCTAATATCCCCTGTGTGAGGATATTAGGAGTGGAGTAGCATTCTGTGTGGCTGTTGGATAACAGTTGGTGTACACATAGGCGAACCACTATATATCGTTGTGTTGTGGATGTGCTTTATTCTTTCAGTCCTTTATTCATTCAGTTTTGTGGATTATATTTGTGGATGAATGTTGTAATCATTTTATTTCAAGCAAGTGTGGGGAATGTTGTAATAACTTAGGATTTATTTCTGTAAGTTATTTTGGTTTCTTTGCTTTTTATTCCTCATTGGGTTGAGATACAAAGGACGTTCTAGAAATAAGGTTGTCCTACCTTAAACCTTTAGTTTTTGGTGTAAGGTTATCCTTAGAACTAATATAGTATCATTCTCTTAATTTTAGTTTATTGAGATTGCTTTTAAATTCAGCATTGTGTTTTATTTCTTTTATTATTCCGCTGTTATATATTTTATTTGGCATTGCCCTATTCACCCCCCCTCTAGGGCATATAGCTGGGCCCTTTCACTATCAGTTCACACTTCATTGTTACCCATTCATACTTGATTACACAAAAGATTATTTTTTAAAAGAGGTTTGAGCATTACCCATTGAAGTTCATTTTTTGAATATTTTGCTCAGGGCTAGAAAAATGCTGGTTGGGGATTGTGTTGAGGGTTAAATATTACATATTATCTCTCATTTATTACTTACTTTTATGAACATGACATTGCTTAATGTTCTATTGTAATCATGTTTATGTTGTAAGGTGAATTTAAGAGTTTAGATTGAAAAGGATGTTAAAAGTATGGATTTAATGCTCAAAAATTACCAAAGCCAAGGATGGATCTTATGATACCAAGAATGAAGAAATCACGTGTCAAAGATCCAAGAAAATTAAGTAAGGAATGAAGAGAATCGAAGACTTAAAGTGAAGAAAAGGAACCCTAAAAATCTGCCTACTTCGACTAATATATGCCCTCCTTCAACCAGTCTAAGGTTCCTGCTCAACTACTTGAAGATTCCTCGACTCAAACTACAATAACATAAACTTTTAATTTCATGCAATCCTCGACCAGTCAAAGACTTTCCTCGACTCGTCTAAAGTTACGCTGACAGCACACGGACTACGTAAATTTGAGGCGGTTTTCAGATTTTTCCAACTCGGTGCGAAAGTTAGAATTGCAAAACAGTAAATATGAGTCTCTAGGATGTTCCTAGGCATCTATAGGGTTTGAGGAGTGGAGAAAAAGCATGAAAAATCCATCATCAAGAGTTTTTTCTTTCTCTTTCTTAGTTATTTTTATGCTTTTCTTAAGAGATTTTAGTTCAATCATGTTTATTGTTTGCTAAACCTTTTAGCTAAGACTAAGAGGTGAAGCTTGTAACATGATTGGGATGCTAGCATTGTTTTGATTCATATTTTATTGAATTCTCTTGGATTCTAGTTTGATTATAAGGAATATTTTTAGTTGTTAATGGTTTGTTGTGTCAAATTACAATAAATCTGCAATTGCTTTGAATATCTTCTTTTCCTGAATTGAGATTGCGAAATTAGCAAGTCCTGTTGTTCACCATCGTCCCTTGGGCATGGTAGGGTGATGAAATCCTTCCTAACCTTCACAATTCTCTTATAAATGGTTGTGAGATTGATAAAACCTGTTATTTGCCTTGTCTCCTGGGCATGGTTAGGTGATGGAATCACTTCCAAATCCTCGAAACTTTCATCCATTAATGATTCGATCCATGAGAAGTTCAGAGATCTGATAAATCTGTTTTTACCAATTAGATAAAATAGGACTCTGATTCCAGTTATGTCCTTAAATCAAGTGAGGTAGCATCCTGAGAACTTACAAGTGGATCCTTAGAAACCCTAGTTTCCCACCTTTAAATTTCTTAAGTTTTTCATTAAAATCTCTCATAATTATTCCTTACTTTCCTGATTTAGGTTTACATCTTCTTCTATTTTTACTTCTAGTTTCTCTTAGAAAATACATGAGATTAGTCCCTGTGGATTTGACCTCGGTCTCACCAAGATTATTACTACATCGCGACCCTACACTTGGGGTTGTGAACAACTCACCGCATTCATCTTGAGGATAATACAAAAACCTCTCGACAATCACAACGTCGACTCAATCCAAATATGAAAGAAGTGGTTAAGGTTAAGGTACTTAAGGTCTCGTATGCTCTTAAGTGGAGGTAGGTTGGAGATAAGGTCAATTTTAGCCTTGTTTACCTCAATTCCCTTGGACGAGATTATATGTCTAAGAACAATTCCCTTATAAACCATCAAATGGCACTTCTCCCAATTTAGTACTAATTTCTTTTCCTCACATCATTTCAACACATTTTTCAAAATTTTCAAACATTCGCTGAAGGATGGACCAAAGACAGAAAAGTTATCCATGAAGACCTCTAAATATTACCCCACCATGTCAGAAAAAGTACTCAACATGCATCGCTGAAAAGTGGCATGGGCATTACACAGCTTGAATGACATCCTTCGGTAAGCAAAGGTGGCAAAAGGGAATGTGAATGTAGTCTTTTCTTGATCTTTAAGGGCTATCTTTATATGATTGCAGCCGAATATCCATTAAGGAAGCAACAGTAAGAGTGACCAACTAGCCTTTCTAAGATTTGATCAATGAAGGGCAAAGGGAAGTGATCCTTCCTTGTGACGATATTCAACTTCTTGTAGTCAATGCACATTCTCCAACCAATAATGACTCTAGTTGGCATGAGTTTATTGTCGGCATTGGCTATGATGGTGATTCCAGACTTCTTGGAAACCACCTTAGTTGGACTCATCCATTGACTATCGGATATAGGGTAGATGATACCCACATCTAATAATATAAAAACCTAGGTCATAACCACTTCTTTCATGTTTGGATTTAATCGACATTGTGATTGTCGGGAGGTCTTCGCATTATCCTCAAGATGAATGTGATGAGTATAAATCATGGGATCGATTCCCTTGAGGTCTGTAATCGATCACCAAGGGCTTCTATGTGCTCGATGAGAGTATAGATAAGCATACTCTCCTGTTCTTGCTCAAGATGGGAAGAAATCACCATCAGGTATATCTCATCTTGACCTAAATAGACATATTCGAGATTAGCGGGTAATGGTTTTAAGTCAAGCTTTGGCACTTTGAGGTTAGACGGTAGAGGCACTACATTAGTTTAGGGCAATTTCATAAATAGTGGCCTCCACCGGTTAACTTCAAGTATCGATGCAGTATCAAGCATGGCATCTATTTTCCTAATGGTATCATCATCTAAATCAAGGAAGTGAGTTAAGCACGTCTCTAGAGGGTCAGAGTATAGAGTCAAAAGTGCTTTATCAGCCATGAAAGAATTGATTAGGTTAATGTCGTGGGTATCATCCTCATCCTCTACCTATTTGCTTATGTTGAAAAAAATATTGAGCTCCAATGTCATCTTTTCAAAAGATAGATTCATGACACCATTCCTGCAATTAATGATTGCATTTGATGTACCAAGGAATGGGCGGCCAAGAATGACAGGAATTTGAGTGCTCATTCCATGATGGGTTGAGTATCTAGGATGATAAAATCTACTGGATAGTAGAATTTGTCAACCTAGACCAACACATCCTCAATTATCCCTCTCGGTGCACGAACTAATCGATTGGTAAGTTGTAATGTGGTCTAGGTGGGTTTTAATTCACTTAGGCCTAGTTGTTTGTATACCGAGTAAGGAATCAGATTTATGCTCGCCCCCAAGTCAAGAAGTGCGTGCTCGATCTGGTAATTCCCAATTACACAAGTGATGGTTGGGCTACTAAGATCCTTGTATTTTTATGGCACATCTTGCTTAAGGATCACACTCACTTTTTCTGTCAGAAATATTTTCTTTTGAATACTCTGTTGTCTCTTAGTAGTGCATAGGTCTTTCATAAATTTATCATATGAAGGAATTTATTTAACGGCATCTAGTGGAGGGATGTTAACCTTCACTTATTTAAGCACCTCTAAAATATCCTGAGAATTGGATAGAGGTTTTGGTGCACTCAACCGCTAAGTGAATGGAGCAATTGACTTGCCTTGAGGCTCTGGTTCTACTCCATGTGGAGACGTGCTAGGTCAATCATTCTCATCTTCTTTTGGGTCCTTAGGCTTTTCATCATTTACCAAAATGGACTTGTCAATTTTCTTTCCACTCCTAAGAGTCGAGATAGACATAGTATGCTCCATATGATTTAATGAGCTTGGATCACTTATTTCATATTGCGATTTAAGATTGGGGAGAGGTTAGGCTGGAAACATCCCTTTCTCCCCACTCTCTACGTGTGATTCCACCCTTTGCATGAACGTTGCAAGCATTCCTAATGTGGTTTTGATATCTTGGAATGTTTGTCCCATCTTCTGATTATATAGCTCTTGGTCTTGAGTATGCTTTTTGACCGGATCCTCTTGAGGTTTTCCTTGATTTAGAATGAGTATGTTTTATGACCCAGATCCTCTTGAGGTTTCCCCTGATTTAGAAATTAGTTAGGGAATCCTTTAGGAGTAGTAGTTTGTCCATTCCTCCAGCTGAAGTTTGGTTGATTTCTCCAACTAGGATTGTAAGTATTGGAGAAGGGTCGCTTGAAAGGTCTTTGGTAATTATTTACGGCATTCGATTGCTCATTCAATACCTCTTGAAAAATAGGTATTGTTGGATAATTTTCAGCTGTATGAATGTTGCAAGCACAAATACCGCAAATAACTTCCTTAGCCTTATTCTACTTAAATTTCATGTCCTTGAGTTTCCTTGTGAGACTGGCCACTTTAGCATTTATATCATCTTCCTCTTTTAAGAGATATATTTCGCCCTTCTCCTTTGATTGAATAAACTTAGAAGTGATGCTAGGTTTTGGGGAGATGTCCCATGATTGCATGTTTTCAGCAAGCTTTCCAAAATAATCCCACACATCACCGACATCTTTGTTCATGAATTCCCCATTGCACATTATTTCAACCATTTGGCGCATTGAATATGTCAGTCCATTGTAGAAGAAACTTGTTATGTGCCACATTTCAAAACCATATTGTGGGCATGAACTGACAAGATCTTTAAACCACTCCCAATATTGGAAGAATGTTTCATCTTCCTTTTGGGCGAAGTTCATGATTGACTTTCTGAGGGTGTTCATTTTTATAATATGGGAAAAAAATTTTAATGAACTCCCTTGTCATGTCGTTCCATCTACCTATTGATCATGGACGTAGTTAGTGCAACCATGTCTTAGACTTTTCTTTTGAGGAGAAGGGAATGAGTTTCAATTTGATCGTGTCTTAAACACATTAGGAAAGTATAAAGTGGCTATTATCTCATTAAACTCTTTCATGTGGAGATATGGATTTTCTTATTCAAGTCCATGAAACTTTGGAAGGAGTTTGATCACTCCTAGCTTGATATCTACATGTCCTACATTCTCCGGAAAGATCATGAATGACGGTGTGCTCACCCCTGCTAGTAATAGATAATCTCATAAAGTATGAGGCGGGGGTGCATGATGTACCTCATTCTCATCCTTAGCTTCCTCAACTGGTGGTTAAGGTTGATCTGCAGGTTGATTCGCAGCCATCACTTATATTAACTCTGAGGACCTAAAGTGGTATTTAATCTTGTGATGGATAGGCAGCCCTTTGACTAATCCTCCTTCACTCAAGAGCCGTAGAGTGTTATCACGGATCCACCTGGGCATAAAACACTCCCAGCCCTTAAGTTCATAATCTAACCTAAAATTTAAGAATTGAAAATTACAGGAAATAAGAAGTGAGAGAGAGAGAGAGAGAGAGAGTTAGAATGAAGTTACCAAATAGGAGATGTTAGGTTAGGATCCTACAAAATTGAAAATAAAGTTAGTTTCTAAAATGAAAGTGAAAAAAATTCCTAACCTAGAAACAAAATAGAAAGTTAATCCTAATCTTAACCTAATTATAAAATTAATTAAATTCAGAAAAGCACAACCATAATTCCCGACAACGGCACCAAAAACTTGTTCACAACCCCAAGTGTAAGGTTGCAATGTAGTAATAATCTCAGTGAGACTGAGGTCGAATCCACATGGACTAAACTCATATACTTCCAAAAGTAACTAGAAATAGAACTAGAAGAAGATTAAAACTAAATCTGAAATCTTTGAAAGAGTGATTTTGAATAAGGTAATTGAAACTTATAAATTTAAAGGTGGGAACTAGGGTGCTAAGGATCCACTTGTAGTTCTTGGGATGCTACCTTACTTGATTCGAGAGATCCAATTGGAATCAGAGTCCTATCTTATCCAATTGGAAAGAGAGATGATCAAATCTCTGAACCTCTCATTGATCTAGCCATAATGGAAGAGGATTGTGGAGATTGGAAGGGATTCCATCACCCAACCATGCCTAGGAGACGATGGAGAACAACAGGATTCACCAATCTATCAATCCCAAGAAGATACTTAAAGCTATCGTAGATTCAATTGTAATTTGAGTCACAACAAACCATTAAAAACTAAAAGTATTCCATAAAATCAACTAGAAATCAATGAAGTTCAACATAAACATGAATCAAAGTAAAGTAAACATCTCAATCACACAAGAAGCTTCACCTCTTAGCCCTAGCTGAGAGATTTAGACAACCATAGACATGATTGAACTAAGAACTATTAAAAAAAACATAAAACAACTAAGGAAGAAGAAGAAGAAAAACTCTTAATGGTAGCTCTCCACCCTTTTGCTCCACTCCAAAAATCCTAGATGATCCCTACGAATGTCCCAGGGACTCTTATTTATAGTTGTGAAGCTCAACCTTATGCACCGACTTGGAATTTTCGTAATTCATTGTGAAACCGCCTCAATTTATGTAGTCCGCAGCTTTTTCGTTATGCTTCAATTGAACCAAATTCGAATTTGAAGCCGAGACCAATTTTAGAAAGGATTTATTTCTTCTGTTGCTCGATTTTGGTTGGACTGAGCTAAGCTCGGTTGGACCGAACTTAAGTCATCAATCGGAACAAATTAATCTTCGGTCGAACCGAATTAACTCCTTTCAGCGCTGGAGCATTTTGTGTACTTTCGATCAGACCAAATCCTCCCTTCGGTTAGGCCGAACTGGGTTTCAGTCGGAGTGAATTGTTCATCGATTGAATTGAATTAGCTCTGAATTCCATCGTTTGTTGCTGGACTATTTTGTGCAAGTTCAGTCGGATCAAACATGGGTTCGATCAGATCAAACCTATCTTTTTTCTGCTATAGATTTTACGATCTTTCAAGTCCTTTCTTCATCTTTTGTACTTAATTTTCTTAGATCTTTGGCATGTCAAATCTTCATTATTAGTCTTCTAAGATCCAAACTTTGGCTTAGTGATTCTTGAGCATTAAATCCATGCTTTTAGAATTCTTTTCAATTTAAGCTCTCATATTCACCTTGTAACACAAACATGTATAAAATACACCATTAAGCCTTATCATGTTCATAAAACCAAGATATAAATAGGGGAGAATATTCAATATTTGACACTCAACATAGCTCAATGCCATCGAACATGCCATCGAATCTGTTGTTTTGGGTTATCTTTTACACAACAGATTTGTACCTCTTCTAGCCTTCTTTATCATGTTTCTCTTGTTCTCCTAAGGCTGGGGGATGATTAAATTAGTATACCTACTGGGTTAAGATCATCTAAAGGCTATAGAGTTATTTTGGGTCAAGGGTTAAGTTCACCATGGTCACCTGTTTACATGTTCTTGTCACTTTAATGCTTCTACTCCGATGTGTCTTCGATCTTTACTTTCCAAAGGCTTAACCGACTTTACGACACAATGACTCATGTGATTGACAAACCAGGGTGCAAAAATGAGTGCACTAATGCCTACGACTAAGTTCAGCTTGATGCCTTGATTTATTTAATTCTAGTCTAAGATTTTGATTCTCAGTTTTTTGTTTGTTGATTTCTGATTTTAGAAGTTCAATCTTTTCATTCAACTCTTCAATTTTAAAATCATCATCATTTGTTTCTCTTTCAAGTTTGGCATTTTCAACATAGTAGTCTTATAGATCATGGGCCGAATGTTCATTTACAACTAGAGCTTCATCCAATTCTTTTTACAGCTATTTTGTTCTCATTATTTGCTTGACCAAGATTTTTAAGAATGTTCAAGTTGTGGGTGTAAATTTGGTCATAGGTACTTTGTATGTAATCATTCTCTTATTCTTCTTCTTCTACTTCTTCTTCCTCTTCTGAGGAGGTGGCCTTTTCATTTTCTAGTCCATTTATCTCCTTAAATTCCCCCAAGTTTAGAATGACTAAAGTGGTGGAGGCAATGAGAATTTTTAAAGATTTCTGGTCTCCATCACTTTCAAACTCATCTGAATCTAATTCAAAGTCTTTCATGTCGTCTCATGTGGCTATCATAACTTTTCCTTCAGATTTCTTTGAGGGGTAGTTAATGAAAAGGCCAAGCTTAAAGTCCTAGAGGGGGGGGGGGGGGGGGGCAAATTAAAAAATAAATACAAAATTACAATGATAAACAAAGATAGATAGTACAATTATAAGCAACCTCAAATGCACAAGTATTGAGAGGTTGATACAAACTAAGTTCTAAGGACAACCTTACACCAAAAACCAAGGTTTATGGTAGGACAACCTGATTTCTAAAACATTTGTAAGTATTAAAAACTCAAACTTAGGAGGCAAAGGAAATTATCTAAATTATTACAACATTCACCACAAGTGTATAAAAGGAAATTACAATATTCAGCACCACACATACATCACCATAAGCATCCACCAAACACTGAGAATTATAGTTGTTCATGCGTGTATACCAACTATTTGAAAAACAGCCACACAACTACTCCACTCCTAATATCCACTCCCTTGGGATATTAACTTTGACTATCAAATAAGGTTTTTCAAGGTTTACCTTAAAACCTTCACAATTGTATTTTTAGATATGCTTACATAGTTACAAAAACCCCACACTCTGAGATTTTCTATCTTATCTCAAACAAAATCAAAAATGATATTTTCCTGGCAGAATCTCACAAACCACAAGAGATACACAAAATTAAATTCTACTTATCTAAAGATTCTCCTTCTGATGAAGCCCGGTAGAATCATTTTGATGTAGATGAAGGTATTCAATGTCCAGTATCACAAATGAAAGGTTTTAGGTCTAAATGATTTTTAGATTAATTTAACCTAGGCTACCTTGATTTGATTTTGATCTCAAAGAGGGTAAAATCACAATTCCCTTAATGAAATAAAGTTGAATGAAGATCACAAAATTAAATACAAAAAGTTATTTAAGAGAATTTAAAATGAACACAATATAGCTTAAGAAATGTAAAAACTTATCTCTCAGAGTGATGGCTTGATTATGCTTGGAATGAATGAAAAACTCTAAGATTCATCCTCTATTTATATGTTAAAAATTTATTCTCTCAACTGGTTTAAGGGTCGGTTCGACTAGTCGAAGGACCAACCACATTTCAAAATTTCTAGCGCGATAAGATAAGGTAGGTACTTGACTGGTCGAGTGGCTTACTTGACTGGTCAAGTGGCCTGCTCGACTGGTCGAGTGGGACCAAAAAACCTTGCTGGACTTTAAGTCGAACCAGCACGACTGGTCGAGCACTATTCACTCGACTGGTTGAGCAGTCTCCAAACTGGTCGAGCTAGAGCTTGGACTAGTCAAGGAAATGACCTATAAACTTATGAAATGACGCACATAAAATACGCAATGAATATGACTCATCCTATGGTCAATTTAGGGTCATCCATACCTTATTTGTGAGTTTGAACAATTGAAACATTGTTCGCTCTGCTAACTCATTCACTTGAAATACTTGAAGCTTGTCTTCAAAATCTTAAACTTGAGCTTGAATTGGGGCTTGAGTTCTTAAATTTTTTTTAAGGTACTAAACTTGAAGATTAAACTTGAACTTAAGCCTTGAACTTGTACTTGTACTTGTACTTGAGCTTGAAATCTTAAACTTTGACAACGCTCTTCAACTAGAATACGTAAAAAAGTTTGATGAAAACGTGGACAACTTTAAAATGCATGAAGTTGATCTATTCATCTCATCAACACATGATACAGATTCGAAATGATTTGTCACACCATAATTTGACAACTCTGGGTGCTAGATTTACAACATAGCATTTACAGTCAGTAGATAAATGACCATATTTTTTACAGTGTAACATTAAGGCTCCTTTGACCTTCTAGATGGTTTGCCTATTTGGCGCTTTTGGTTAAGATACTTCCCCTTCTTGTTAAATGATTTTCTGTTGTTCTTGTTAAAGAATTTCTTGAACCATTTAGCTAAAAAGGCCACTTCATCATCTTTATCATTTTCATCACTATCTTCCTTAGTCTTAACTTTGTTCTTTGATGTTTTGAGCACATTGTGTTTAAATTTTGTTGGGGTTTTGAAGTGTAGTTCAAATGTTTGTAAGGAACCTATGAGTTCTTCTACTTTCATTTCGTTTATGTTTCTTCACTATTCAATGGCGGTAACTTTTGAAGAGAAGCGCTTCAATAGAGATCTCAAGATTTTCCTACATATTTTAGGTATCAGAATCTTCACCCCTAGTCCCCATATGGAGTTACAGATATCATTAAGTTTAGTGTAAAACTCCATAAATGTTTTATGTTCCTCCATCCTGATATTTTTCAAATTGGGTGGTGAGGAACTAAAGCTTGAACCGTTTTACCGTGCTAGTTCCTTCGTGGGTGGTTTCCAATAGATCCCATACTTCCTTTAATGTTTTCACACATACATATGCCTTTGAATTCATCTTATGTGACAGCACAATAAGTGGTGTTCATAGCTTTGACATTACACATCTCCAATTATTTTTCATAGTCGCCCCAAAAGGCTTTCTTTTTTGGTCTAGATGTGGTAATACCATCATCTGACACTCTTTGTTCCATGGGTGGTGTCCACCCATTGTCAACTATGCCCCATATGAAATGGTCCAATGATTTTAGAAAAAAAAAAAGCACATTCTAGCCTTCCAGTAGGCATAGTTGGATTTATCGAACAATAGTGGTCTTGAGACGGAGTAACCCTCATGTTTAGACATATTTCTTCACTTCAGCAAGGATCTCCCTCTAGGTTGTTAAATCCTTCAAGAGGAACTCTCTCTAATACCAATTGAAATTGCGACTAACCACTACAAGTGAACCTTAGATATATGTCTAATTGTCTTAGAGGAGGGTGAATAGGACTTTTTAAAATCTACTAACTCTTTTGTAGGGAATTAATTTTAATTACTTAAATAAGGAGATTTATAGTAGAATAAGTATGCAAACAAAATCAAGATAGTGATATACATTTTTATGGTATAATATCAAATATGTGTTGTGCAAGAATTGAGTAAAGCACGGCAAGTAGTTAATTAACACAAAACATGAAGAAAAGCATTTAACACATTACATAACGATATATAGTAGTTCCGTTATGTGCCTACTCCACTCTCATCTAACTCACTCTCTCTTAAAATGTGCCAGATTTCACTATCCAATGGTTTCAAATTAGGTTACCATAAACCTTTACAACCTACACAAGCTTATCATAATTGCCTACATAAGGCACTTGACAAGCCTACACAAGAACAACAAGTTCTACACAAGAACTACAAACTAATCCTACAAAAGGACACTATGCGTACTCTCCCATCAAATGCCTATGAAAGTACTTAGTGAGTTTGAGGAATGACAAACTCTGAATCCCAATCCTATACAAGAAATGGTCTTTAGACACAATAGACTTTGAAAGTGCACCTGCTAGTGCCCTAGTTTGTCAATTACCGTGTGTGTTAAGTCAGTCGATCTACAGAGCCTCACAGGAAGAACAATTCAAGTGCCTACCTCAACCGAATGTGTGGAAGCTCGCTATAGGTAAATCATAGGCTCACATCCCATGTCCCAAAACACCAGGTGATTAAAACCCTTAAAAATAACTTAGAACATATGAGGGTTTTTAGGTAAGTGAACTTTTTTGAAAATCAAAAAATCTCTAAGTTTGCTTACCCTGTCGATTGTATCGATACATATTTCGATATGATTGACCTGCTCTGTCGATGTTCTCGACACTTGATCGATACTATCGATAAGAGGACTAAAAGTGTCCAGCAACCGCACACTCATCTGGATGGATTTATCGATATATCGATACCTCTATCGATATTATCGATATTCAAATATCGAGCCCATCGGAAGTGCCTCGATAATATCGATAGGCTGATTTTCGGCGCCCCTGTTTCTCTTAAGAAAATTACTATGCACTTCAATATATCGATGTCCTTTTCGATTCAATCTGAATACAAATATCGATCATATCAAAAGGTCAATGATCATGTTGATAGTGGGCGTACTTTTTTTCCAACAAATATTTCAGGATATTTTTAACTTTGATCGGGGGCCACTCGAGGAAATTGATATTCTTATTTTGATGGTATCTAGGCCTAGTCGATTGGATCGAGACTGGACACAAACTGTTTAGCATGCTAATAGCTAAGTCTATATGATTTATCGATCCCATCGACATAGCCTCAATATCATCGATATTCAAATTTCGATGACATCGGTTGTTCCCCGATTATATCCTAAAAACTTGAAATATTTTAAGACTTATCTCTCTCATGCTTCAAATGTCGATAGATCAATCCTAATATCGATGGAATTGGAATTTGAAACCTAATGACATCAACACCAGTATCTCTCTCATGACATCAAAAGCGTATGACATTTGAGTTTGTGTTATCGAGCGAACAATAGATCCCATCGAGAGTATACACTCGATGATATCGAACTCTATCATAAATATGACCGTTTTATATCTGTTGGAACCTTTTGCCTAATAAAGAAAGACTTGTCTACATTGCGGTAGAGAAAGAAGAGAGTGCGTTTGTGTGTTTTACCTTTAGATCATATACCCAAAGCCCTTTCTCTCACGGGAGTTCATCTTCCAATCCACTCTCATTCATTAACATTCAATAAAGTGGATTGGAAAATGAACTTCTGCATTCAAGGATCCTCCAGCAACTATCTTAATAGCTTATCACTAAGCTGGGATACCTTGAATAAATAGATGACGAGAATCACTCTATCTTCCTTATAGGAAAATTCTAAGAGAGTGGATTTTTGTCCTAAACCTTGACCCAACCCGAAGCCAAGTACTGGTACAGCTTTTGTGTTACGGATTAAGGGAGCCGAAGACTCTTCAACAACAAGGAGGAGATCTTCATCATTACACTAAATGGGACTCATCAACTTATCTGTAAGTATCTAGAGTCCAGAGGACACTTGTGATCATTCCTTTCTAGGATTCGGTCTTAATTGTTGCTCACCCTTTGAAGTCCTCATAGGAGGCCTCTGGCAGGAATGTACGTAGTGGGTGTGTTGTGTGGACCCTTACTCTATAGAGAGCATAAACATCTGTTTAGGAGTGAACTAGTAAAACTCCAGTGTTAGAGGTGAACCGAGTAGAAACCTTCATGTAAAGGTTGAAGGTGAACCTAATTTAAAACCTTAGGTTTGAGGTGAACCCTGGGAAACCTCCTTAGTGAAATCCGGTACACTCAAGAGTTAAGTGCAGCAGCCGGGAGTGGAGTAGATAAGTAGTCGAACCACTATAAAAATGACTATGTTTGTGACTACCTTGTTTGAGTGATTTGCTTTACTATTTCAATATCTGAGATCACACCACACACACATACACAGTCATATCCAGCATGAACTAAGTTCTATATCGGTATCTTTTGAATAGTTTGTGATTAAACCCTCTACTAGGCTTGAAAACCAGTAGAGTTACATTTGAGTAATCCTGGTAATTGTATATCTGATAGGATTAGTGCAATAGGACATTTAAATACATTATAAAACTTTAAAAAGTCCTATTCACCCCCTCTAGGACATATTGGCATATTCCTACTTTAACTCAAGCGGTCTTCACTGCTATTTCAGACTTGAGTACTTATTTAAAAGTGAGTAAGCCCTATTCAACAAAAATGATGAAGAGCTTGCAAGTTGTTGAAGATTCTTCAACTCCCTGAACCGTGATCGGTCATAGATGCTCCAATGTTGATGCCAAGGTTGGTAGGTTTTGGGTAAATCCTATCTAGTTAATGATGGGTCTTTATGAGCTAGAAAGGATTCTCCAAATTGAGCATTCAATATTTCTAGCATAGAGATTTTCCTTTGAGATGAGTTGCTAGAACGTCAATGAATGTAGGAGTTCATAGTTCAATCTGATCAATAAGTTTCACAATGATTGCATTTAAGAATGGATTAAATGATGAACTCTTATAAGGAAGGAGGATTAGAGAGTGTGTGAAATAACTCTCTTGGAACTCTCTTCTTTTCTCATTTAAGGACCCTAGAAGCAACTCTCTAGATTTATAAAAAAAAATCCCAACAGTTATAAAACGGGCAGAAAACTGTCAGGCTCAATGTCTTCAAAGGGTCTTCGATGTCATTAAACCTTCTTTGATGCCATTGAACCTTCTTCGATGTCATATAACTTTGCACAAGAATTTTCAAATATGCGCTGGACAGTTTGTATCTAATGTCATCCAGTGTCATTGATGTTTTAATTTAAACCAATCTAATTTAAATGATTTTAACTCGCAAGTATGCGAATCAGATGTAAATATAGTACGTATTACGAGATCATTCCCATGAGGACTGGTTATCACAATTCAAAATTTAAGACTCTTCTTAACTAATCCAACAAATATTTTAGCAAACTAATAAGTAAATTAACACAAATCTATGGAAAATAACTGAGAACTATGAGAAAAATTCAATCCAGGAGAAGACTAGGACTTTCGAATCCACCCCTAATTATCTTAACCCTTATTTTACCTGTTGATTCACCCTAATTCAGATTGATATCAAAATAAATAAAGTACACTCTATGTCCTTGGTCGGGTACACAATGGATAATCTTTTAAAAGCATATGGATCACATCTTTCCATCCATGGTCAGGCATGGAGAGATATAAATCCTGTTTCTTCCTCTATAGGAAACTTGTTCATGGTCAGACACAAGCACCTAAAGTAATATTCTAAACAACATCCATATCTAGACTTTGGTCGAGCTCATAGAATGGAGAAGTATAGAAATCTCAGGAAAGCACACTAGAAAAAGAAACAAATCAATCCAATTAAAATAAATTCAACATAAAAAAGAGTCAATCAAATTAGGGGCTACATCTCAGCCCTAGCTAAGAAGTTTAGCAATCTATAAAATTAATTAGGAAAAAAGAAAATAAAAAATAAAAATATTAAAAACATCTTTCTTATCTCTCTTCTTCTTTCTTCTCTCTCTTCTTTTTCTTCTCCTTGACTCTGGATCTTCCTTCCTAGCTCTGAATGACTCCTCCCCACGTCCAAAACCTCCTTATATAGTTGCTGGAGTGGTGAAAATCGGATTTGAATCGGATTTGGAAAGCTATGCATGCGCAGCGAAAGCCTTTTCGCAGCCAAGTTCGGTGCCTCGAAACACGCCACTTTCCTCGCTCAAATTTCAAAGAAACACCATCCCTTAGGACTTTCTTGGGTCCTCTACACAATAGACGGTTCAGATCTGCCATATGATCAAAGATGGTGGGCCAAAACTGCCTGAAAAAGTCAGTTTTCGCGGATGTGCGAAACCTTTCGTACCATTTCGCTGTTGTGATCGGTGGGCCCCACAGAAGCATTTTTTGAAAAATCCACCCCGTCCATTGGATTCAGAATGAAACTTTAGTCAAGAATGGGTGGTTTTGAATGTCCATTGGCATGTCTCAGAGAAGAAATAACTAAAAGATCAGATTTGAACGATACAGGGCAGCCCTTTTGTGGCCTATGTATCTCACACGTGTGTACGCATGGGTACAAAAGGTTAGCATGGTTTTGTAGCTCTCGAAGCCCTCTACAAGATGGACGGATCAGATCGACCGTACGGGGCATGTGTGGGGTCCACTATCAGCCGCAAAACAGGCCAGCGGACGGCGTTGGCTGACGAAAACGGAAACTTCCGTTTTTTTTTTCTTTCTTTCTTTTTCGGTCAGAGACGGTCAACCGTCTCTGACATTTTCCATGCACGTGTAGTGCACTTGTGCACTATGCACATTTCATTCATGTGGGGTCCACTGTGATGATTTTCAGAAATTTTCGCCGTCTAAATTATTTCTCATCTCATTTAAACCGTCAATAATAATTTTGAGGCAGTTCCAGATATCAGGTGGGCCCAGAATCAACGGTTTATGGGCTGATCTGTCAGTTGGGGCACTTTCATAGTGATCCAATGAATGAAATTTTACGTGTACGGTTAATTTAGGGCCCTCATCCCATATATGAAGTTTCAAATTGATTGGATGGCGGAAACCATGTGATCTTGCATTCTTGGACCAATTTTGCGCCTCTTTAACGCGAATGGCTTAATTTTCTCAGATCCTTGCCGTGTAAATCCATCAATATTGGTCTTCTAGAGTCCTTTCCTTGTACTGGTGACTTCAGATCAACAAAAACACACTTTTAATATCCCTTTTTCAGTCAACACTCCTGATTTGATCCTGCAATGAAAATATAATTAAAATATGGCATTAAATATTATCTTGTTGATAAAATCTGGTAATAGTCGGGGTCTAATATGCAATATTTGACCCTCATCAGTCATTCGATGTCATTGAAGGAAACCTTTGATGTCATCGAAGGATGATTCAATGCCATTAAGATTTTCCTGAAAAATACTTTGAGGTTGTAGGACAGTTTAGGGTCATGTACAATGTCATCGAAACTATTTTTATGTCATCAAAAATCAAATTTTGATGTCATCGAACAGGCTTCGATGCCATCAAATTAGTCAGGATAAATTCAATTTTCTTGCTAGATTGATGATGAACTGTTGTGATGTCATCGAGGTCTTGTTTGATGTCATCAAAATTCACATTTTGATGTCATCGAACTCGCTTCAATGACATCAAGAGTTTCATGATTTTCCATGTAGACACTCTGGACCAACTTATCCCATTTATGATGCCATCGATAACTTATCTTCAATGTCATTGAGATTTATGATTTTCGTTGAAAGCTTGTTGGAGTGTTTTAAGCCATTTACGATGTCATTGAACACTAGGTTTCGATGTCATTGAAAATTTTTTAAAAATTTTTGTTCAGTTGTTGTATAATCAAGGCACAATTTCAATGTCATTGAGCTGTCTTCGATGACATCGAAGACAGTTCAATGTCACTCTAATAACATTGACAGTAGCAGATTTTCAGGTGAACTTTTAACTCCAAAAGCTGCAAGTTTAGGATTTTTAAGCATACTTCCTAAGGGGTATTCCTAGATGATCTTGGGCAAGTATGGTGTAACACCCCGGATTTTGGCCAATCTGGGATTTGACGTCCTTAGGCAATGGGTCAACTAAAACACATGAAAAATCGCTCAGAACCCAATTTCATAGCCAAAGAAACCACTTAGGACTAATTCCTATGGAAATTCAGCGTAAGTTAGCTAGCGCAACGCTGGAGTAGCTGGGAAACAGTCCCTGATCACTTTAAATACGTTCTACAAGACCCAAATCGAGTAGAACGTATGACTCCATAATACTCTGTAACCTCGGATCAAACTCTAATCGGGTTTGTTCTCTGGACCACTTTGAATTCTTGTATTGGATTTAGACCGCGCGTCGAAAGTCCGTTACTTCCTATCTTAGACCGTTAGAACCGCCCAGCTGGACTTGACAATCATTTCGAAAATCAAGTCAAACCGATAATCACAGACTATTTCATTGAGCCCGGACTGAAGAGACCGCGAATAGGGACAGAATTGGAATTTTAAATTCAAATCTGGCACACGACTTGACACGTCAGTATTAAGCGTTCTGACAGTCAGAATTCATCCAGATTACACCCTCGGATCAGGAAAAATTTCTATTTATTATTATGAGACTTCCAGCCCTGATCTACGTGCGGTGACCACTGAACTGAAACTGGTCCACCACGTGCGATCTGTGAACCCTGCCGGACTGAAAACTTAATGCGTGCTAGATCTGGTACGCATGAGCTTAAGTCCGATCGCATTCGACCAGGGGACCACCAGAAAGCATCTTTTGGACCGAAACAGTCCCGATTTGGATATACCTCAAGTATACTTTGTTCCCAAGCCTGTTTTGGGAACATTTGAGCTTATAAAAGGGGTTGAAACCCTCACTTCTCTCACCCATCCGAATTTGCTAGGAACCCTAGCAAGAGTGAGAGAGAAAGTGAGAGTTTGTGAGAGAAGGTGGGAGAGATTTTCCTACTGCTGCTGCACGTGCTTAAGTGGCGTATTCCAATCACTTTATCGTGATTTCTCCGCGTTTCTAGGTAAGAAATAACCCTACAAAGTTGCTGATTTGATGCTTCTTTAGTTCCATAGCTTGTTAGTTGATAAATCTCGTAAATCAGGTTCTCTATTCGCCGTAGACGAAGCGTATATGCTCCGTTCGAATTTACTCATCCATAAGAGACAAGGTGCGGATTTTAGACGCTTTGATTGACTGTTTCCAAAGCTTTCAATGTCGTTTAATAGTAGATTCTTGACGGCAATGCCGTTTGACATGTACAACATGCTGTCCGTTTCCTGTTTCGTAAACTAACGAAGAATATGAGATTTAGGGCATTTTAGTCATTTGTAGGAAGTATAGATTTCATTCATATTTTGCTGATGTGATTGACATGATATGTTGTCGCATTAGGATGTTAGGAATACGTGCATAATTAGTTTGGCGAAGAGATTCGCCTAAATGCGCACTTCGGGTCGACATACTATATGTAGACTTAAGTGTGTAGTGTATGTGTTTGTATAAATGCTTGTATTAGTATGTATTGAATTAAATGGTGTTATGAATTAGTTTGAGATTGATTTCTCAATTAATATGCTGGTGTGAATGGTTTCCTACATGTTAGCCATATGCATGATTTCATGATATGAATGAAATGCATGTGCTTGACGATTCGCTTAAGCTGTATGTTATAATATGTGCTTGATGATTTCCTTATGAGTTACTTTGAGATTGAATTCTCAATTAATATGTTGATGGAGAGGATTTCCTATATGTTGGCGACATGCTTAATTTCATTATATGTGTGAAAGACATGTGTACGATGATTTGCTTAAGTTGTACGTTATAACATGTGTTAACATGCTCACATGGTTGTATTTCATTTCCTTTATTCTTACCTGATTGCTGATGTGAATTCATAATTGTTTGGGACTATACTTAGTCCAGGCAGTCGGTAACCGAGTAAATCCGTGAATGGCTTACCTTTACCACGAGCGACGCGTCGATGAACGCGAGTCGTGTTTTGAGTTGGCGGCAGTGGTTAGGCCACACGAAGTGTTTCATGCACTTCATGTCGTTCATCTCGAGATGCGCTCGTGCTAGTCGAGCCCGTCAAGTAACCCGACTGGCCATTTTATGTTCACCCTGTATGAGTCACAACTTCTTGAACCTAGGGTACTGAACTTACCATTGTAAACCCTGTCAACCATGGTACCTTGATCCACAAAGACTCATGAGCCGGGCATGGTGGTATGGGACACCGTGGTCGAGCTGTCGGCCTACGCTGGGGCCACAAACCTCCCCGTAGTGACCAGTGAGCACCTAGACTCGTGAGCAGATTATGGTGGTATGGGACACTATATTCTTGCTGTCGGCCTACATTGATAAGGTGATGGGGGAGCGGTGCAACGAGTGCGAGCAACAGTCCTGGCAGCCCTTTGTAGTGACCGCGAGCGTATTCTGAGTCTACGGGAGGCGACGACCCTTCAGTAGCAGTAGAGTACAGTAGGCCTGTATTGATAAGGTGATGGGGGAGCGGTGCAACGAGTGCGAGCAACAGCCCCGGCAGCCCTTGCAGCGACCTACATAAATACACATCGTATGAGATTACTAGGAGTGACGACCCTAGATAGGATCTGTGTTGGGATTGATACAAGGGAAGTACCTTAGTTTCTCAATACTGCTGTTTGAATGGACTAATAACAACTCGGAAATCATATCACCATAACATTGCATGTGCCTTGAAGATGTGGAGCACTCTAGGGAGTGTGGCATGCCGCGGTTGTAAGATGTTGCCGTATGAGGGAGATCGTTGGTGAGGGCATACATCACGTCATGTCATAATTGCATTAACAACAGTATTAGGATTGTTTGAATTACTGCTTTACTATTATCGCATGATTGATTTGATAACATGTTAATCTTTGCTCTATTATTCCACTGAGTTAGCTACTCACTCCCACGTTACGGGACGGTGTTCCTGGACACCCACCAGACCTTTTTGTGATTGCAGATGATGGCGTGGCCTGCGAGGTGGAGCTGGACTTGATGATGATGAGGAGGATTCCTCCTTTATGCGAGTTCTGATTGACAGGATTACAGGGAGGTTGATTAGATACTTTGACATTTGTCATTTTATATTTTTAGCACACTCATATATATTCGTTTCATCTACTTTTGGAGTATACATGTATGTGTATAACCTGGTAATATGTTCACACTCTGGAGACATATAACAGTTTATATACGTTATACATACTATCACAGTCTTCCGCTTGCAAATTTAACTGTCTCTGGAGTATGATATGCTGTTCTGGCTTAATCTCACTCATGTTTAATACATTATCACAGACAACATTCAATCATACATATCTATGTTGCATAAATAACATTTTGGAACTCGGGAGTTGGGTTTTTGCTCGACCCCCCGATTTTCGGGATGTTACATATGGACTATGATTAAGGTGTTTATTAATGGAAGGGGTTTAGTTAGGATCATGAGGCTTAGATTACCTTCAATTTGTACTTGAACCTCTCATCTTAATGAGTTTTCAGTCTTGTGTTCTTCATTTGGGGCTCACTTTACTCTAAGACTCCAACATCACGTTAATTGACAAATAAGGGCACTTTCAGACTCGACTCATACATATACATTTAAAAAAAAAAAGCCTCAGATCTGAGATGCCATGTAGTTGATGGAGAGGCTACAATTCTGGCAAGTGAATATAGGTTTTGAGTTATGATTTTAACTTGTGGATACTTGTTGCACCCGACCCGATTCAGTGTCGTCTCTACCCGACTTGGAACTTGTGATCAGGTCGAACTCGGTCCGAATTAGTCTAGTCTAGACCCAAACTCGAATCGGGTGAGGAATGCTGGACTCGATACCAAGTTGGGTCAAGTTCAGGTCATGCTTATTTCAAAACCGGATTGAGTCATATCAGACCTAACTCAGTCTCACTCGACTCGATGCCTAGCTATAGCTGTGTCATGTCATGGGTGAGCCTTTCTATGACCACCCTTTCAAGAGTTTCCCTTGATTGTACTATGATGGTATTTACATGTAGTGCTTTATCCACTCTTAGTGCCCCTTCAATTGCTTCTTCCGAAGGAAATGAGGCATGTTGTACTGCCATAGGAGGATTGAATTCTTCTACATTTCCAGCCATATCAATCAAGGGACCTTTAATTCCTTAATCGTCGCTATCATTCCATTTATTAACCATTTGTCCCTTGGTCCTGCTGACCCACTAGGCTGAGTAACATCTTTCATGCCCTAATCATATAGTATAGGCTGTAAAACTACCTCAGCAGTGTTAACGATCAGTTGTTCCTATGACTGAGGGATTCTCCAGAATGGTCCTAACTAAAGAATTTTTGACCAAAATCATCCTTGACCTTTGCTAATTCCTTCTTCATAGCTGCTTTACACCGCTACGGTGTTTATGAGTTTGAGTCATCGCTTCGGGAACAGGTGGGAATTTAGGATGCGTGACTCATTTCCAAACTCCCTTTTAAGTTGATGGTGGTTTGACCATCCTTTGACTCGGAACTCTATCCTAAGGGTGGCGATCAAGTGGTGGAAAATTTTCTTGTGATCGATGGTGATTGCATTTCTTAACCATCCTCAAAGATATATGTCGAACTTGCACCCCTGATCGAGGAGGTCCTCCCCAACCTGAGATGGTCCTCCAAGCACATTGGTCAAATAGTTGTGAACCTCAACCATTTTTTAGAGTCATGTTCGGCAGCTTCAGGGTTGACATAGGAGGTTAATATCGCCACGGCCTTGCCTGTCATAATGCACCATCACAACTAGTTGGACCAAGATCAACACTTTATCATGGTCGATCGGCCTTCCATATTAACCTTAATGTTAGGCAGGAACTGAATGGTGTCGATCAACATTGGAGAACTTTAATAACCCACAATCAAGGTTATTCTGAATAACGTTCCTGAACACAACACATTCGTTAGTTAAATGTGAATGAATTTCTTACCGTTTACAATATTCAGCATTTTTTTACTCATCAGATAATGGTATCTTATGGTTAATAGGAACCTTGATGAACTTCCCAGCCAACGAAGTTTTAAATATTTCATCGACCCAAGTAATATCAAAGGTATATACCTTATGGGCCTTTTGTGTGGCCGACATGGTTGATTCTACCTTGACCAACACTGAGCATATGACCAGCTTTTTCGTCATTACTTCAAAAATTGCAATCTTGTAATTTGGTCCATGATAATATGTCATAATTGACGAGTTCTTTTACCTAGTTCTTTCTTGAAGAAGTTCTTTATATCTGGGGACCTTTCTAGTCAAGTCATATAGATCCATGAACTCTGTTCCAATAAATTTCTTACGGAGTTTGTATTCAAGGCCATCTTATGTAAATCGCGCAAATTTGGCTTCCGCCATGATAACCTTACACCAGCTTTTTGCTCTCTTGAATCGGGCAATGTAACTCTCACAAGTTTCCCCTAGTAACTATTAGAAACATGCGAGATTGATCATGGTCATTTCTTTGCCCTTAGAAAAGAACTGAGTATGGAACTTTTCTTCCATCTCTTGCCAAGTATGGATTGGGGTTGGCATTAAATTGAAATAATATGTAAAGGTCGCTTCTGTTAGTGAATGACCAAATAATTACATCTTATTACAATCATTATTTGTCAGTTCACCATACTGCATTGTGAATTGAACAACATGCTAGATGGTTGATTGATCGGGATCACCTGAAAATAGGAAAAAATTCAGTCGATGATTCCATAACTACGAGTGTTGTCGATCAATCTATTCGAGGTAAGGTTTATGATTAACCGAGATGGTGTTGCAGCTAAGGACTTAGCCTGCTACCTATTGAACCATCTACATGATCTGGTCATGATCTACTCACTGGAGTTTAACCATCGATGGTGGATCAAGACGTACTCAGTTTTATCCCTCATGGAATAATGGGTTCCTAAGGGGTTGTTGGAAAAGTCGTGCTCTTAGTAAGCCAGGGTTTCAAATTTTAGGAAAAGAACTCCTAGCCTCCCACCTTAATAGCCTGAACATGGCAGGTAATATTCACAACCCCAACTGTAAGGTCGTGATGTAGTAATAATCTCGATGAGACCGAGGTTAAATCCACAAGGATTGAACTTGTGTATATTTTGAAAGTAATTAGAATTAAAACTAGAAGAAGATCTAAATCTAAATCAGGAATATAAGGAAGTAATTATGAATTTAATAAAAACTTATAAATTCAAAGGTGGGAACTAGGGTGCCAAGGGATCCACTTGCAGCTATCAGGATGTTTCCTTATTTG
This sequence comes from Magnolia kwangsiensis, assembly GCA_037074715.1. Lineage (NCBI taxonomy): Eukaryota > Viridiplantae > Streptophyta > Magnoliopsida > Magnoliales > Magnoliaceae > Magnolia > Magnolia kwangsiensis. Next base: position 122,985,435 of record CM073576.1, read on the forward strand.
ATTTAAGGAACACAATTGGAATTGGAGTCCTATCCTATCCAATTAGAAGATATATCAATAAAATCAATCTGAACTTTCATTGACCTAATTCTCAACAGATGAAAGTTGTGAGGATTGGAAGTGATTTCATCCTTAAACCATGCCCTAAAAATGATGGCAAACAATAGGATATACCAATCTCACAACCAAACATAGAAGAATTGTGAAGGTTAGAAGAGATTTCATCACCCAACCATGCCCAAGCGACGATGGTGAACAACAGGATTTACTATCTTCACAATCTCAATTCAGAAAAAGAAGATACTTAAAGCTATTGCAGATCTATTATAATTTGAGTCACAATAAACCATTAAAAAGTAAAAGTATTCCTTAAATATCAAATTATGATTAAAGAAGTTCAACAAGAACAAGATTCAAATAAGAAAAACATCATAATCATGCTACAAGCTTCACCCCTTAGACCTAGCTAAGGGATTTAGCCAACCATAAACATGATTGGATCTATAACCCTAGAAGAAAGCATTAAAAATTAGAAAGACAGGTAGAAGAAAATCTTGGATGACGGCTCCACCCCTTCATGCTCCTCAAAACCCTAGATATCCTAAAAAGACTTAAGAAACCCATATCTATAGCTAGTTTCCACAAAATCACAAGATCTTATCAAATTTACGCAGTCCACGTAACTCTACGTAACGCCTTCGATGTCATCAAAGGGGTTTGAATCTGTAAGTCGAGTCTTTTCTCCTTTTGCACTGTGTAAGCCTTTGTGTCATCGAACCTTCATTCTAGTCATCAAACAGGTCCTCAAGTAATTGAAAAAGTGTCCAAAATAGTCCAGCAAGTTGCTAAGAAATTCTTCAGAAAATTCAATGCTATCGAGCTATGTTCGATGTCATCGAGAGAGTCTTCGAGTAATCGAGAATGGCACCCAATATGTCCAACGACCAACTTGATTTTCGTGTAAAAATTTGATGTCACCGAGTTATGTTTGATGTCATCGAACCATGGCTTCGATGTCATTGATCAATGATTGACGACATAGTTAATGAAGTGAATTTCAACACATTGTTCTTTCAATTTCCTTCCTTCTCCACTTATTTTTCTTAGATCTTGGGGTCTTGAAATCTTCAATCTTGGTCTCCAAAAATCCATTCTTTTCCTTAGTGTTTCTTAAGCATTAAATTCATGCTTTTAGCATTCTTTTTAATCTGAGTTCTTAAACTCACCTTACAACATAATATGTATAAAGTATACTATTAAGCATTATCATGTTCATAAAACCAAGATATAAATGGAGGAAAATATGCAATATTAAACACTCAATGTACTTCCCAACCAGCATTTTGCTAGTCCCAAGCAAAACATGCATAAAATAATCTTCCATCTTCAGAACTCAAAACCTTTTTCAGAAAATAATCTTTTATGCAATTAAGTATGAATGAGTAGAGTCAAGACAAGAAAGTGAGATTTTGAAAATCTAGAGCCGAATCACGTAAGAAAACACTCAAATAGGTTCTTTATCAGTTTTTAAATCATAAATTCATGTATCAAGTTTTTCAAATGTGCTTTCGTGAATATCGACTTGCTTCCCATGAACACACTATCAGTTCATAATGTTAGCCATGTTCTTCATATCAAAATTAGTCAAAACTTAAGTATTAAACATATCTTCCCTTTCCTTCTTTTCCAGGCTTTTATTTTTTTTCGATGGCTACTCCTATTCATTCTTTTTCAAACATTATATCATTTTCAGAGACCTTTTTCATTCTCCTTAGAGGTGTTATCTTTCTTCATTCTTTTCATCATTCATGGCCTTTTTGTCGATCTCCCTTTTTTTTAACTGATTTTTCATCTTTTAAGGTGGATAAAATTCTCTAAACTCAATTCTCAACATCTATCAATGATTCACATGCTACCAATCAAAAATCATAGCATATCCCAGGAAGTAACTTGAACGTGTTCTGCGATTTAGATTAACATGATATACAAATTTTCTCTTAATCATTCAAGAACCTTAGGTGATAGCTTACTCGGGTGATCAAACTCCAACAATTTAGGATTCAATCATCATCTTATTATCCTACTCAAGGCATTCTTAATTACATAAACTATCACTTCCAAACAAGTTTTAGTAAAAATTTCACTATTTCTACTCCAAACTAAGCTCAATACTGATTAGTTTACCTAATCCACACCCCCAACCTAAAAACTACATTGTCCTCAACGTAAAAGAAATAAACATGTAATGCATATGAGGCAACAAAAAGAAAGGGAATAGTGATGGAAAGATAGTACCTGGAGGAAGGAAATTCGAAGCTTTTCCACGAATCTCAAGATAAAATGGGTTAGCACAAAATTTAAACAAAGTATAAGAAAATAACCCTAGTCTTAAATCCTATGAAAGTAATAAACCTAATTATACCTCCATCAAACTAGGAGATTAATCCTAGTATACAAGATCGGTCAGAGACATGGACATGTCCTATGAATCAAACTTCTCAACAAATGGTTTTAAACGATGTCCATTTACTCTGAAAGCATTGCCATTGTTTAGATTCTTTATCTCAACAGCCCTATAAGGATAGACATTAGTAACAATGAAAGGGTTGGTCCAATGAGATCAGAGTTTTTCTAAAAAAAGATGTAACCAAGAATTGTAAGAAAGGACTTTTTGACCAGTCAAGAATGATTTCTAAAGGATGTTCCTATCATGGAATACCTTCATCCTATATTTATAAATTCTCGAGTTCTCGTCAGCATCATTCCAGATTTCCTCGAGTTCATTCAATTATAGTTTTCCCAGCGAGCTAGCATCATCCAAGTTGAAGTTCAAATTCTTAATAGCCCAATAGGCTCTATGTTCCAACTCCACAGGTAAGTGGCAAGATTTCCCATAAATGACTCTAAAGGGAGACATTCCAATGGGAGTTTTAAAGGTTGTATGGTTAGCCCATAAATCATCGGTCAATCAGAGTGACCAATCCTTTCAGTCAAGGTTAACCATTTTTTTCAAGATATGTTTAACTTTCCTGTTGGAAATCTCAGCTTGCCCACTTGTTTGTAGGTGGTATGGAGTGCTCACCTTATAAGAGATGTCATATTTCTTCATTGAGTTTGCAAATGGCCTATTATAGAAGTGTGAACCTCCATCACTAATGATGGCCTGAGACGTTCCGAACTGAAAAATGATGTTTTCTTTTAAGAATTTAATGACCGTTTGATGGTTATTATTCCGGCATAGGATTACTTTGACCCATTTAGTGACATAGTCTACAACTACCAAAATATATAAATGCTGAAAGGATCGCAGGAATGGTCCCATGAAATCGATGCCCTAGCTATCAAACGCTTCAATGATCATAATGGGGTTCAGAGGCATCATATTTTGACAGGACAATGCTCTCAACTTTTGACAATGCTCACAAGCATCGTAAAACTCATGAGTATCTCTGAACATAGTGGGCCAATGGAAGCTGTGCTACAGAATTTTAACTGTGGTCTTTTTAGTAGAAAAGTGACCACCACAGGCCTAAGAGTGACAAAAGGATATTACACTTTGGTGTTCATTGTCTAGCACACATCTCCTTAAAATCTGATATAGGTAATATTTAAATAAATATGGATCATCCCAGAAGAATTTGCGTACCTCAGCGAAGAATTCTTCTTATCTTGCACAGTCCAATGTGTAGGCATGAAAACTATGGTAAGATAATTAACAATATCAGTAAACCAAGGTGAGTTGGAGACTTTAAACAATTGTTCGTCAGGAAACATGTCATTTATAGGTGTCATCTCAAGGGAATCGAGGAGGTCAAGTCTCGAAAGATGGTTAAATTCTTGTAGTAGAAGGATCTATCTTATCAAGTAGGGATTAACATCATTCTTAGAAAGAAGGTACTTGAGTGTCGCATGATCAGTGTAGATAATGATCTTAAATCCAATCAAGTAGGATCTAAATTTGTCAAAAGTGAATACCACGGCCAAGAGTTTCTTTTCCGTAGTAAAGTAATTCACTTGAGCAGGATTTAAAGTTCTACTTATATAATGAATGACAAGGAGCTTCTTTTCTTTTCTCTGGCCTAACATCACCCAATAACATAGTCAAACGCATCATACATTATCTCAAAAGGAATGCTCCAATCAGGTGGCTGCATGATAGGTGTGATAGTCAACATGCCCTTGAACTTAGAAAAAGCTTTTTGGCATTGCTCAGTCCACTCATATGGTATATCCTTTTGAAGTAGATTACAGAAAGGATGAGAGAGTTGACTAAAGTCCTTTATGAATGAATCTTCTGTAAAATCTAACGTGTCCTAAAAAGGATCACATGTCTCGTATACTCTTGTGTGGATGTAGGTTAAAGATAAGATCTTATCTATTTTAACAGTATCTACCGCAATTTTAACCATGAAATGATACTTCTCCCAATTTAGTACCAAATTCATTTCCTCACATCGCTTCAGCATACATTTAAGATTCTCCAAACAATCGTTGAAGGATGAACCAATGACAGAGAAGTTATCAATGAAGACCTCTAAATATTATCCCACCATGTCAGAAAAAATACTCGTCATACATCACTGAAAAGTGGTAAGGGAATTACACAGTCCGAATGGCATCCTTCGGTAAGCGAAGGTACCAAAGAGATATGTGAATGTGGTCTTTTCCTGATTTTCAAGGGCACTCTATCTGGTTGTAGCCCGAATACCCGTCAAGGAAACATTAGTAGGAATGACCAACTAGCCTTTTTAAAATTTAATCAATGAAGGGCAAAGGAAAGTGGTCCTTCCTTGTGACGGTATTCAATTTCCTATAATCAATGCACATTCTCCAACCAGTAGTAACCTTAGTTGGCACGAGTTCATTATCGGCATGACTACGATGGTGATTTTGGACTTCTTAGGAACCACCTGAGTTGGACTCACCCATTGACTATTAAATGTAGGATAGAAGGTCTTCGTATTATCCTCTAGATAAATGTGGTGAGTACAAATTAAAGGGTCAATTCCTTTGAGGTCCACAATCGACCATCCAAGGGCTCCTTTATGTTTAATGAGAGTAGAGATAAGCATACTCTTATGTTCTTACTCAAGGTAAGAGGAGATCACCACCAGGTATGTCTCATCTTGATCTAAATAGACATATTTCAAATTAGTAGGCATAGGGTTTTAGGTAAAGCTTCAGTGCTTTAAAGCTAAATGGTAAAGGCACTTCTTTAGTTTCGGGTAATCTTTCAAATTGTGGCCTCCACTGGTTAACTTCAAGTATCAGTGCAGTATCAAGTATGGCATCCATCTCTCTAATTATATCATCATCTAAATTGAGGGAGTGGGCTAAGCACAACTCTAAAGGGTCAGAGGATAAGGTCAGAAGAGTTTTATCTTCCACGAAAGAGTCAATCATGTTAATGTTGTGGGCATCGTCATCATCATCTGCTTGTTTGTTCATATTGAAAAAGACATTGAGCTCTAATGTCAAATTCCCAAAAGGTAAATTCATGACTTCATTCCTACAATCAAAGATTGCATTTGATGTGGTAAGGAATGGGTGACCAAGAATGACTGGAATTTGAGTGCTCATGTCAACGATGGGTTGAGTATCTAGGATGATAAAATCTACTGGGTAGTAGAATTTGTCAACCTGAACTAACGCATCCTCAATTATCCCTCTCAGTACATAAACTAAGTGATCAGCAAGTTGTAATGTGATCTGGGTGGGTTTTAATTCACCTAGACCCAGTTGTTCGTAGACCAAGTAAGGGATCAGATTTACGCTTGCTCCTAAGTCAAGAAGTGCACGCTCAATCCAATAGTTTCCAATTACACAAGTGATGGTTGGGCTACCAGGATCTTTGTACTTTTGTGGCACATCTTGTCGTAGGATGACACTCACTTTTTCTTTCAAAAAAATTTTCTTTTGGATATTTTTCCGTCTTTTGGTAGTGCATAAATCTTTCAAAAATTTGGTATATGAAGGTATTTGTTTAACGACATCCAATAGAGGAATGTTGAACTTCACTTGTTTCAACACCTCTAGAATGTCCTGAGAGTTATAGAGAGGTTTTGGTACAATCAACCGTTCGAAAAATGGAGCAATCTTCTTTCCTTGAGGCTCCAGTTCTAATTCTTATGAAGCAGTGCTAGATCAATCAATTATTGTCCTCTTCTAGGTCCTTGGGCTTTTCAACCCTAACCGAAATAGTTTTGATAATGGTATTTTCACTCCTAAGAGTGGTGATAGATTTAGCTTGCTCCATCTGATCTGAAGAGCTTGGGTCACTGACCTCGTATTGCGGTTTTGGATTGGAAAGAGGTTGGGCTGGAAGGGTCCCCTTTTCTCCAATTGATTTGTTTGCCTCAAGCCCTTGTATTTCCTTTGTAAGGTTTTGAAAGGCCTAGAGCATACCCTGATTGGAAAAGCTCTTAATTTTGGATATGTTTTAAGATTGGATCCTCTCGAGGTTTCCCTTGATTTAGGAATTGGTTAGGGAATCCTTGAGGAGTAGCAGTTTGTTCGTTCCTCCAATTGAAGTTTGGATGATTTCTCCAACTGGGATTGTATGTATTTGAAGTAGGTCCACTGAAAGGTCTTTGGTAATTATTAATGACATTAAATTGTTCATTCAGTACCTCTTGAAAAGCAAGTATTGTTGGACAATTTTTAGTTGTGTGAATGTTACAAGCATAAATACTGCAAACAGTTTCTATCGCCTTATCCTTCTTAAGTTCCATGGCCTCGAGTTTTCTTTTAAGATTAGCCACTTTAACATTTATGTCATCGTCCTCTTTCAAAAGATATATTCTGCCTGTATCCTTTGATTGAGTATGCTTAGAAGTAGTGCTAGATTTTGGGGAGATGTCCCATGATTGTGTGTTTTCAACAAGCTTATCAAAATAATCTCATACATCATCTACCTCTTTATTCATGAATTCCTCATTGCACATTATCTCGACCATTTGTCATAGGGAAGATGTCAGCCCATCATAGAAGAAACTTGTTATGCGCCACATTTCAAAACCGTGTTGTGGGCATGACCTGATGAGATCCTTAAACCACTCCCAACATTGGAAGAATGTTTCATCTTCCTTTTGGGCGAAGCTCATGATCAATTTTCTAAGGGTGTTCGTATTATGATATGGGAGGAATTTTTTTATTAACTCCCTTGTCATGTCATTCCATCTACTAATAGATCATGGACGTAGTAAATGCAACCACATCTTAGCTTTCTGTTTGAAGGAGAAAGGAAAGAGTTTCAACCTGACCATGTCCTCAGACACGTTAGGAAAATATAAAGTGGTTATGATCTCATCAAACTCCTTCGAGTGTAAGAATGGGTTTTCATATTCAAGTCTATGGAATTTTGGAAGGAGTTGGATTACTCCTAGCTTGATATCCATATGTTCTATATTTTCTGGAAAAACCATGCATGAAGGTGTGCTCACCCCTGCTGATTGTAAATAGTCTCGTAGAGTATGAGGCGGGGATGCTTGATGCACCTCGTTTTCATCTTGAATTTTCTCAACTCAAGGTTAAGGTGGATTTGGAGGTTGATTGGCAGCCATAACTTCAGTTAACTATGAGGGTCTCTGGTGGTGTCATATCCATCATCCTGTGATGGATAAGCAACCTTTCAATCAGTCCTCTTTCACTCAAGAGATGTCGGGTGTTGTCACGAACCCACTTGGGCATGAAACACTCTCAACCTTCAATTTCAAAATCTAACCTAACCCTCAAAAGAAAGAAACCTACGGCAATTAAGAAATCTAGAAAAGAAAGGGAGAGAATTAGAAAGAGATTACCAAATTGGAAGTTTCAATGTTAACATCCTACAAAACAAAAAACAAAAGTTATTTTTAAAAAATAAATTAGGATAATTCCAACCTAAAATAAACAGTAAATAAACCTAATTCCAAAACTAATCAATTTCAGAAAATGCAACCGTTAGTCCCCGACAACGGCGCTAAAAACTTGTACACAACCCCAAGTGTAGGGTCACGATATAGTAAGAATCTCGGTGAGACCAAGGTCGAATCCACAATGACAGAACTTGTGTGTATTCTAGAAGTAATTAGAATCAAAACTAAAAGAAGATCTAAATCTAAATCAGGAATATAAGGAAGTAATTATGAATAATTTAATAAAAACTTATAAATTCAAAGGTGAGAACTAGGGTGCCCAGGGATCCACTTGCAGCTATCAGGATGTTTCCTTATTTGATTCAAGGAACACAATTGGAATTGGAGTCCTATCATATCCAATTAGAAGATATATTAATAAAATCAATCTAAACATTCATTGACCTAATTCTCAATAGATAAAAGTTATGAGGATTAGAAGTGATTCCATCATCAAACCGTTCCCTAAAAATGATGGGAAAAAAATAGGATATAATAATCCCACAACCGAAGATAGAAAAATTATGAAGGTTAGAAGGGATTTCATCACCCAACCATGCCCAAGGGACGATAGTGAACAACAAGATTTACTATCTTCACAATCTCAATTTAGAAAAAGAAAATACTGAAAAGGCCTAGCCATATGTCCTAGAGGGGGGGGGGGGGGGGGGGGGGGGTGAATAGGACAATGCCAAATAAAACTAGTAACAGCGGAAATTACACAAATACAATAGCCAACAATTAAAGTAGACCAATCCCAATGTATGAATGTAAAGAATGTAAAGCAACCTCAAAATTCAGATCTTGAGAGGTTAATAAAAATATTATTCTAAGGACAACCTTACACCAAAAACCAGAGTTTATGGTAGGACAACCTTATTTCTAGAAAGGTCTTTGTATCAAGTCTCAAATCAAAGAGGAAAAGAAAATTAAATGCAAACTGTACTAAAGAATAAACTGCAATCAATTATATACTATTCTAAGGACAACCATGCACCATAAAAATGGCAGGGCAACCTTACTAGAACAAATAAGAATGCTGAAAAATGAATTGCAAGAAATAAATTCTAAATTATTACAACATTCTCACAATGCTTGAAATAAATGATTCTAGCATCACATCCACATATACATCTCACAAATGAATAATAAAATATCTGAAATATAAACCATTCAACCACGAGGTACAAAGGATTATAGTGGTTCGCCTATGTGTTCACCAACTATTTAATAACAGCCACACAGAATGCTACTCCACTCCTAATATCCTCACACAAGGGATATTAGCGTTCACTATCAAGTTAGGTTTTATAGGTTCACCCAAAACCTTACAATTGTGTCTTTCTATGTGGGCTTACACAATTAAAAAAATCCCACTTCTGATTTTTCTTGGCTCTCCTCAGATAACTAATACAATGAGATTTTTTTAAAAAATCCCAAACAAAACCAAAAATAAAAAAGTAATTTATAATTAAATGTAAAATACATGAATATCTCCTTCGTTGTAGCAGCCCAGAAGAACCAAGTCAGAGTAGATGATTGAATGTCCAAGTTCAATGTCTAAACTCACATTACAATGGTTTTAGTTCTAATTGATTTTAAATTAAATCAAAATGGGCTAGCTTTAATTGATTTTGATTCCAAAGAAAGGGAAACAGCAATTCCTCTTTTCAGATTAGATTAGAATATAAGAAACAAAATCAATTAAAAAATCTAATGAAAGAGAATATTAAATACTCACACTTAGCTTAGAATGGAGCACAGTCTTATCTCTCAGAAGGCCAAATTAATTAGCTTGAATTTTCTATTTTATTCTGAGATTCATGTTCTATTTATAGCTAAACGAAACACGTCTTTGACTGGTCTTAAAACCAACAAAAATTTGAAATTTTGAGCGGGATAAGATACGACGATTTCACGACAGGTCGTGGGTACCTCTTCGACCGGTCGTAGGTCACCTTCAACCGGTCATAGGTTCCACACGACTGGTCGTATACTAATGAATTTCATTACTGGACTTTGAGTCAAAGGTCTACGACTGGTCGAAGAACCAGTCGACATTATTCCTACGACTGGTCAAACAGTCACCAGGACTGGTCGTAGAGCAACCAAAAACTTTCAAAAATCCTCAACAACTTAGGACTAGTCGTGGAATTTCTTAGACTGGTCGAACAAGGTCCAGGACTAGTCTTAGAACATACCAAATTTACGTATAAAACATATATAGATTATGTATCCAAAATGGCCTACATTAAAGGTCAACCTAAGGTCAGTCTTACCTTAATAGTGAAGCAAGGACATTGAAACTTGAAAACAAGTGACCTTTGAGTATAAAAAAGATTGAGATCTTTAAACTTGGAAGCTTCTTGAACTTAAACACTTCTGAGATCTTGAAAGCTTCTTGAACTTGAACACTTCTGAGATCTTAAAAGCTTCTTTTGTTCATCACTTATACAAGCTTCAAAGTAGTGTCTTTGTCATCACAAATTTGACAATAACAAGGGGCTATAAACTATAGCACTTACAATCTCCCCGTTTGTCAAATTCGTGACAAAACATATATCCAAGATATGATACATAACATTGAATATCTGATTAAAGAATCATAGACTAGTTGATATCAACTAGCACACATTCATGTAACTGCAAACTAATATTTAACCAACATACAATCCATACTCATACACATGCTCATACAGTCTATCTCTGCACATACTCCCCCTGAGTAATATATATCTTAAAAATATGACAAATATGACACTAGCATAATGCAATGCAATGCTACTCCCTCCTTATGGCACCAATCCAGCATTAATCCAGTAAAAAAATATATCAGAAAAATCAATATATGGATATCCATACTCCCCCTTTTTGTGACAATATGATAAAGGAAGCACGAAAACAGATTGGTAAGGAGTAATAAACAAGGAGATAAAGAAGACGATAGTAGACAAGAGATTGAGAACATAGCATAAGCAACATATATAAAGTGAGAACTGAGCTAAATCAACAATAACTAAAGTAGCAAATCCAGTCAAGTGAACATAATAGAAATATAGTTATTACAGACTAAAAAATAGAAAATGAACTAATCTGAACCAGATGAAGAAGCAGGAATGGAAGGATCCAGTTTATGCATGCCCTTATTCAAGCGCCTAAGATACTTGTGCATATACTTAAATTGTAAATCATGGGCAAAAAACATATTTTCCATCCTAACATTTATATTCTCAACTTTCTCCTCCAATGCACTCAGTTGAGCATCAAAGACAGAAGGCTCATAATATGGATCATTTGCAGAGTCAGATTCAATTTCTTCAAAAATATCATCCATATTAATATCATTAGGAGGAAGATCACCAGCTTTTTCCTCATGTTTAGCTTTAGCCGTATCAACACCATCTCTTTGGCTATGAAGAAATTTCAGCTTCATCTTATTGATATTAGAGTTGTTAAATATCAAATGATGGATAGGGGCTTCACCAACCGGCATATCTATTAATATATGGGTAGCCAATACAGTCATCAAATAATTAAAAGGGATATCACTATGACTAGGATGGAGTCGAAATTGAATGATAGAGTGACAAATCAAGGATGGTAAGAAAATATTAGCACCTCTGGCAATATTATGAAGAACACGAATCATAATGTCGTTAACTCAGTTTTATTACCCGATCAAGGATACAAATTCGACACAAAGATCCTATGAAGAACTTTATATTTAGGTAACAAAAATCTTGAGGGGAGCGCATTTCCTTTATGTGTCTATTGAACATCCAGATTGCATAAATCCTTAGTTAGCATGCATTTTTCAGTTTGTGAGGGTTTTTCAGATAATGTATGAATGAGAACTCCCTCATCAATCACAGAAATTTCCATAAGAGCTGAAATCAAGTGACGATCAACGTCAAATGGTCCTCTTATGGTAATTCTAAACGTTAGATTTTCCAGTGAGAAATCACATACACAAGCAAACATGGATTGGGCAATAGACCGGTATGCAGGCCCACCCCAATGCAATAAGTTATTCCAACCTACAGCTTGGAGCATAGGAATGATATTAAAAGGAGTAGCATGATTAACATCAACAGGATGTTTAAAAATAACGTTAGGCAATCAGATGTCCCAAACAAAGGATGGATCATCCTCGGGAGCTCTAAGATAATGCTTAGAGATAGTGGCCGATCTGGAAGAATATGGACTACGAAAAGTTATTTTTCTTCCCCTAGAAGCCATTTGCAACAAGGATTTCAAAGAAATAGAGAGTTACAAATGATTGAGAAGTGGGTTTTCTCAAATCAGATTTTTCAAAAGAAAAACCCCAAATCACAACTAAAATTGAAATATATAACTTCAAGAGAGAAATGGAAGTAATCTAAATACAAAACTACAAGAAAAATAAAAATGGAGCACTAACCATGCAGATTTTGGAAGTTGGCTTCGACTAGTCGAAGTTCGGCCCGTTGGAGAGTGAAATAGAAATGAGGAAGATGATGGCTTTTTCCCAAATTAAAGATATCCATGTGATTCACGACTGGTCGTGGATGTACATGACCAGTTGTACCATGACTGGTCGTGTATATTCATGACCGGTCGAGTACCAGCTAAAAATGCAGTATTCCATTAATTTTTACACAATTTTTCAGTATGAATTGTAAAAATTAAAGTCTAAACTAGCAAGAATATACAATATAATACAAAAAGGAATAAATTATCATCTTAAAATGCACATGCCAAGATCAAATTTCATTTGATTAAACCTGCTTTTATCGAAAGATTTAGTGAAAATATCAGCACATTAATTCTCGGTAGGTATATATTCTAAAGATATAACCTTTTCTTTTACTAATTCTCGGATATAATGAAATTTAATGTCAATGTGCTTAGTACGAGAATGTTGAATAGGATTTTTTGAAATATTTATGGCACTGGAATTATCACAATATAATAACATAGAATCTTGTTTAATTCCATAATCACTTAACATTCGATTCATCCAAACAAGTTGCGTACACACATTACCAGCTGCGATGTATTCAGCTTCAGCTATTGAAAGTGATATAGAACTTTGTTTCTTACTAAACCAAGAAACTAAACAGTGTTCGATATAAAAGAAACCACCACTGGTTGATTTTCTATCATCTAGATTACCATCCCAATCAGCATCTAAGTACCCAGCTAGTTAAACACTACTCTCATGTGGATACTAGAGACCGAGATTCACAGTACTTGCGACATATCGAATAATTTGCTTGACAGCGATCAAATGCGATTATTTAGGATCAGATGATATCTGGCGCAAATACCAACACTTAGTGCGATATCAGGTCTACTAACGATTAAATACAATAGGCTACCAATCATACTCCAATATAATTTCGAATCAATATTTTTACTTTTAGAATCTTTTGAGAGTTTCAATGTAGTACTCATAGGAGTATCAAAGTTCTTACCATTCTTAAATCCAAATATTTTAATCATTCAAGGCATATTTAGATTGAGAAATGAATATTCCATCAGGTTGTTGCTTTACTTACAACCCTAAGAAATAATTCAATTCTCCAACCATGCTCATTTCAAACTATGACTTCATCAAATCTGCAAACTCAGTAGTCATGTTAGTACAGGTAGATCCATAAATAATATCATCAACATAAATCTGTACCATTAAAATATGATCATTATATTTTTTAACAAATAGAGTTTTATCAACAGATCCCATTTGAAAATTATGGCTTAAAAGAAACTTTGTTAGTTTCTCATACCATGCCCTGGGAGCTTATTTTAATCTGTAAAGTGCCTTTTAAGGTGATACACATGATCAGCATTTTTGAGATCTTCAAAACCCATTGGTTATTCAACATAGACTTCCTCATGTAAATCACCATTTAAGAAAGCACTTTTCACATCCATTTGATAAATCTTAATTTTTCTAAAACATGCAATGGATATAAATAATCCGATTGATTCAATACGTGCTACTGGTGCAAAGGTTTCATAAAAATCAATACCTTCAATTTGAGTGTAACCTTATACCACTAGCCTAGGCTTGTTCCTAATTATATTTCCAAGCTCATCAAACTTATTTTTGAAAATCCATTTTGTTCCAATGATGTGTTTATCTTTAGGTCTAGGTACGAGATACCAAACATCATTCCTTACAAATTAGTTAAGTTCTTCTTGCATCGTAGCAATCCAATTTTCATGAGCAAGAGTTTCTTTTACGCTAGATGGTTCTATCTGGGATGTAAAATATACATAATTACATATATCATCAAGTTGTCTATGAGTACAAACACCAGTGAGAGGGTTTCTAAGAATTTGAGTAGTTGGATGATCTTTAACAGTCCTTAGTTCAGAATCAGTCTGATTAGATGAAGTATTAGGTTTATCAACTAAAAACTTGATCATTATCTGAACTTGAGACTGTTGTGTTTAAGTGATCATCAATGACTACATTGATAGACTCTTAAATCACACCGATCCTTTTGTTCAGAACCCTATAAGCACGACTATTTAAAGAATACCCTAGAAAGATCCCTTTATCACTCGTATTAAATTTTTCCATATTTTCACGATCTCATAAAATAAGCACTTGCTATCAAAAACTCGAAAGTATTTGACAGTAGGATTTTTATTGAACCACATTTCATAAGCCGTTTTATTATTGCCTTTAGTGGTGTAAACTCAGTTAATAATAAAGCAAGTTGTATTAACTACTTCAGCCCAAAGATTCTTAGAGAGCTTCATTCTTTTCAACATAACATTAGTTATTTCTTGTAGCACTCTATTTTTTCTTTCCACTATCCCATTTTTTTGTGGAGTTTTGGGTGCTGAGAATTCATGTAATATTCCTTGGTCGCTACAGAATTTCTCAAAACTGCTATTTTCAAATTCAGATCCATGATCACTACTAATCTTACTGATTTGAGAACCTTTTTCAATTTAAACCCTTTTAAGAACTTTTCTTACTTCTTCAAGGGTTTCTGATTTGTCCCTTAAGAAGACTACCCATGTATATCTAGTAGTGTCATCTAGTATTACCAAGATATACCTTTTGCCACCTCGACTCTCCATTCTGGTAGGTCCTATCAGATCCATGTAGAGAAGTTTGAGTGGTCTTGATATGGTATTGGAATTCACCTTTTTGTGTGAGTTCCTTGTTTGTTTGTCAAACTGGCATTCACCACATATCTTATCTAACTTTTGAAGTTTGGGTAGACCTCTTATAAGTTCCTTTTTGCTCAATCTAAATGAGTTTCGGTAGTGTACATGTCCAAGACGTTTGTGCCATAATTCAGTCTCGTCTGTATGGACCATGTAACATGTTTGATTAGAAGAGCTAGATTCACTAACAATATAGCAGTTTTCAAACATTCTACGTCCAGTTAATATTACTGAACCCTTGTTATTTAGAATCTCACAACTTTGATTAGAAAACTGAACACTATGGTTATTATCGCATATTTGAGATATGCTTAGCAAATTATGTTTTAGTCCTTCAACATATAAGATATTTTTAAATAACGGAAGGTTATAGAGTTGAACCGTACCTTATCCCATAGTTTTGTAGTTATTGTCATCACCAAATGTGACTGAACCATCAGTCATATCATTTAGATCGGTGAATAAAGCCTTGTCGCCTATCATATGCCTGGAGCATCCACTATCTAGGTACCACTTTATATGGCACGTAGCTTTGAAAGCAGTGTAGGCAACCAAGCAAGTGACCTTGGAATCCATTTCATAACCATTTTGGATTTGGGTGGATAGTTGGTCTTCTTCCGATTATAAGAATTATAAGTATGACCTATTAATTTAGACTTTAGAAGCTCCTTAAGTAAATTAACTATCTTTTCAGCCAAAGGATTTTGGTTATGCTTCCTATAGTTGAAATAATTTCCTTTAAGTTTTTGAACAGATTTAGGGTCTTTAGAAAACACTTGTCCTTTCCCTTTTGAGTTTAAGGTCTCTCCTTTTACAAACTTAGGAGGTGCATTCTTTAGTTTAGGAGAAACATTCTTCTCAAAACCTAGACCGGATCGATCACCACATTTTCTCGATCCTGATAAGAGTTTTTCTAATTTAGAATCACCTTGGGCATATTTCCAAGTTTCCTTTAAACTCAAGAGAGAAGAGACTTCATGTTTTAATTGGTCATTTTCAGATTTAAGAGTTTTAATTTGGGCAGTCATAAAATCCAAATCGCATTTTGTCTTTTCAAAATAGTCTGAAATATAGGACTTTTCTAAAACAAGAGATTCATAAATTTCTTTGAGTTTAGAAAATTTCTCTTTTTGAAGTTTCAGCTTTACTGCAATTTTACAACTCTCCTTGTATAGGGCATTATAGGCATCTTGAAGATCATCTTCATTTTCAAATTCACTATTCAGATTTTCTTCACTTGTTGAGTCATTATCTGAAAATGTGAATTTGGCTAGAGTCATAAGGGCTTTCACTTCATTGCCCGACTCAGTTTCAGATCTTTAGATTTCGAAGAAGCTTCAGAATCAGAGGATTTATCCCAAGTAGCCAACGTACCCTTCTTCTTGGGTTTGTCCTTTTTAGGACACTTGTTAGCCAAATGCCCATATTCTTAGTAGTTGTAACACTGACTATCTTTCAAAGATTTCTTAGTTTTAGATTTAGATTTTAATTTTTTTCTTATCATTTCCTTTTTGAAAATCAACTCTCTTTTTACTTTTGAAGATTTTATAAAACTTTTTTGCCAAAAGAGCCATATCATCTTCAAAGTTATCTACATCAGAATTTTTTTTTTTAATTATTTTTAGAAGTTTTAAGAGCAATTGATTTTTCTTTTGGAGCTTTAAAAGTTAACTCGTAGGTTTGTAAAGAACCAACTAACTCCTCAACCCTCATATTATCCGTTTCACGAAGTTCCTGGATCGCGGTTACTTTAGAGTTGAACCGTTCAAGAAGTGAGTGTAGTATTTTTTGCACACACTTTACTTT
This sequence comes from Magnolia kwangsiensis, assembly GCA_037074715.1. NCBI lineage: Eukaryota > Viridiplantae > Streptophyta > Magnoliopsida > Magnoliales > Magnoliaceae > Magnolia > Magnolia kwangsiensis. The sequence goes on from CM073576.1 coordinate 123,002,306, forward strand.
CTGGGATTCTATCACCAAGACCCCACATAGAGTTTACAATATCATTTAATCGTGTATAAAAGTCCATAAATGTTTCATTTTCCTCCATATGAATTTCTTCAAATTTGGTTATAAGGAGTTGGACTTTCGATTTCTTGACAATAGAGGAACCCTCGTGTGTCATTTATAATATATCCCAAGCTTGCTTTGCAGAATCACAAGATATAATTCTTTTAAATTCATCCGGCGGTAGTGCGCAAGTGATTGCATTTAGTACTTTAGCATTTGTACTACGACTTTTCTTAAGTATGGTCCACGATAAATAAGGTATTATTCTCATAGATTTTGAACCATCAACTCCAGTTACTTCAGTAGTAGGAGGGTTCCAACCATTCACAGTGGCCAGCCACACACTTTCATCCATGGATTTTAAGAATATTCTCATCCTGGCTTTCCAATAAGCATAGTTGGAGCCATAAAAGGGTGGTGACCTAGTGACTGATAGGCTATCAAAATTTGACATCTTAAATAGCTTAAATCGTTGGCTCAAGAAATAAATCCAAAAATTAAAAATTAACAAGTTCTATTAGGCTCTGATTTCACTTGAAAAGGCCGAGTTATATGTCCTGGGGGGGGGGGGGGGGGGGGGGGTGAATAGAACAATGTCAAATAAAACTAGTAACAGTGGAAATTAAACAAATACGATAGCCAACAATTAAAGCAAACCAATCCCAAAGTAAGAATGTAAAAATATAAAGCAACCTTAAAATTCAGATCTTGAGAGGTTGATACAAATGTTATTCTAAGGACAACCTTACACCAAAAACCAGAGTTTATGGTAGGACAACTTTATTTCTAGAAAGATCTTTGCATCAAATCTCAAATCGAAGAGGAAAAGAAAATTAAATGCAAACTGTACTGAAGAAGAAACTACAATCAATTATATACTATTTTAAGGATAACCATGCACCATATAAATGGCAAGGCAACCTTACTAGAAAAAATAAGAATGCTGAAAAAGGAATTGCAAGAAGTAAATTTTAAATTATTACAACATTCCCACAATGCTTGAAATAAATGATTATAGCATTCACATCCACATATACATCCTACAAATGAATAATAAAAGATATGAAATATAAACCATTCAACCACGAGACATAAGGGTTTATAGTGGTTCACCTGTGTATTCACTAACTATTTAATAACAGCCATATAGAATGCTACTCCACTCCTAATATCCTCACACAGGGGATATTAGCGTTCACTATCAAGTTAGGTTTTTACAGGTTCACCCAAAACCTTACAATTGTGTTTTTCTATGTGGGCTTAAACAATTGAAAAAACCCCACTTCTAAGTTTTCCTGGCTCTCTCAGATAACTAATACAATGAGATTTTTCTGGCAAATTCCAAACAAAATAAAAAATAAAAAGTAATTTACAATTAAATGTAAAATACCTGAATATCTCCTTCGTTGTAGCAGCCCAAAAGAACCAAGTCAGAGTAGATGATTGAATGTCCAAGTTCAATGTCCAAACTCACATTACAATGGTTCTAGTTCTAATTGATTTTAAATTAAATCAAAATGGGCTAGCTTTAATTGATTTTGATTTCAAAGAAAGGGAAACAACAATTCCTCTTTTCAGATTAGATTAGAATACAAGAAACAAAATCAATTAAAAAAGCTAATGAAAGAGAATATTAAATACTCACACTTAGCTTAGAATGGAGCACAGTCTTATCTCTTAGAAGGCCAAATTAATTAGCTTGAATTTTCTGTTTTATTCTGAGATTCGTGCTCTATTTATAGCTGAGCGAAACACGTCTTCAACTGTTCTTAAGACCTCTACGACTGGTCTTAGAACCAATAAAATTTTAAAATTTTGAGAGGGATAAGATATGACAGTTTCACGATTGGTCGTGGGTACCCTATGACTGGTCGTAGGTCACCTTCGAACGGTCGTAGGTTCCATACAACTGGTCGTAGACCAATGAATTTCATTGCTAAACTTTGAGTCGAAGGTCTATGACTAGTAGAAGAACTAGTCAACACTAATCCTATGACTGTTCAAACAGTCACCAGGACTGGTCGTAGAGTAACAAAAAACTTTTGAAAATCCTCAACAACTTAGGACTGGTTGTGAAATTTCTTGGACTGGTCGAACTAGTGCGAGGACTAGTTGAATAAGGTCCAGGACTAGTCTTAGAACAGACCAAATTTACGTATAAAACATGTATAGATTATGTATCCAAAATGGCCTACATTAAAGGTCAAGCTAAGGTCAGTCTTCCCTCAATAGTGAAGTAAGGACATTGAAACTTGAAGACAAGTGACCTTTGAGTATAACAAAGCCTGAGATCTTTGAACTTGAAAGCTTCTTGAACTTGAACACTTCTGAGATCTTGAAAGCTTCTTTTGTTCATCACTTATACAAGCTTCAAAGCAGTGTCTTTGTCACCACAAATTTGACAATAACAAGTGGCTATAAACTATAGCACTTACAAATACGCAAAGCTGTTACAGATCCATTATAATTTGAGTCACAACAAACCATTAAGAACTAAAAGTATTCCTTAAATATTAAATTAGAATCAAAGAAGTTCAACAAGAAAAAGATTCAAATAAGAAAAACATCATAATCATGATATAAGCTTCACCCCTTAGACCTACCTAAGGGATTTAGTCAACCATAGACATAATTGGATCTATAACCTTAGAAGAAAGCATTAAAAACTAGGAAGAAAGGAAGAAGAAACCCTTGGACGACAGCTCCACCCCTTTGCTCTACTCTTCAAAACCCTAGATATCCTAAAAGGACTTAAAAAACCCATATTTATAGTCTAGTTTTCGCAAAATCACAATATTGTATCAAATTTACATAGTCCACGTAACTCTGCATAATGCCTTTGATATCATCGAAGGGATTTGAATCCGAAAGTTGTGCCTTTTCTTCTTTTGCACTGCGTAACTCTCTGTGTCATCAAACCTTCCTTCAATGTCATCGAGCATATCTTCGAGTCATCGAACAGGTCCTCGAGTAATCGAAAAGTGTCCAAAACAATCCAGCAAGTTGCTTTGGAATTCTTTAGAAAATTTAATACCATCAAGCTGTGCTCAATGTCATCGAGAGAGTCTTCGAGTAATCAAGAATGGCACCCAATATGTCCAGCAACTAACTTGATTTCCATGTAAAAATTCGATGTCATCGAGTTGTGTTCGATGTCATCGAACCATGGCTTTGATGTCATCGAACAGTGGTCAGTGACACAGGTAATGAAGTGAATTTTAAAACTTTGTTCTTTTGACTTCCTTCCTTCTTCACTTGGTTTTCTTAGATCTTGGGGTCTTTAAATCTTCAATCTTGGTCTCCAAAGATCCATTTTTTATTTTGGTGTTTCTTGAGCATTAAATCCATACTTTTAGCATTCCTTTCAATCCATGCTCTTAAACTCACCTTGCAACACAAACATGTATAAAGCAAACTATTAAGCATTGTCGTGTTCATAAAACCAAGATATAAATGGAGAAAAATATGCAATATTTAACACTCAACATGTAGCGGAACATGTCATACTTCACGAATTGGAATCGACAATGAGTTTCGCTACAAAGGAGGCATGGATGGTGATTATATTGCGTTACTGATAGAACTTCCCTTGGCATTATACTATGTAGTCATCGAGACTCTTTCAGTCATCATGGCCATCAACTGATGCATGGCTTCGGTCCGTGTATGCACCAACTCTGCCTGAGCTTTCCCATATTCTTGAATGTAGTAAATACTTAGTTATACATCTTAAAGTGCAACCATTATCTCTTCAAGAAAGACGATCCATGAGGTCTAGTCCCCTTCCTGATTCTTGATACTGAGTATCAGACTACTATTAAAATTTAACATTTTGGAGGTCGCTTGAACTGGCACATCCTTGATTGGAAGTAGTATGGTCAGTATAGAGGGTTCAACCCTAGCAATTCGATTACTCCTATTTATATTTTCAATTGGCAATATTGTCCCAATAAGTTATATACAGCGTCCCATTGAGCGTGACAAAAACCTATTGTGGTTCGATTTACAGTTTTTATCATGTGATGAGTACGGGTGTGCTAAAATTGAATGTGTCGGCCAATTGAAACTGGACAACTATGACCCCAAACACCAAGATAGGAAAATATGTAGTATATGACTAAGATCAAATAAGATCGGTCACCTATTTACCCACTCACATAGTATGTTAAAATAATTAAGTGATAGTTAGAGGGTAAGGCTCATTCTTTGATAATAGGTCACACATTTTCCTTACATACAAAAGGACTTTTCAATACAGATGAAAGATGTAACACCCAAAACATTTCAATACCCAAGTATTGGAAGTTCTCGAGTGTTACCATGAAATGTAACGTAATATGTACATGAGTGCAATACCAATATAACTATCCTAACCGTATAATCTATTTCCTTAGATGAATTTGACCCTTGAGAACGGGCCCAGCCCATAAATCAAGTCACCCGACCATTGATCACATAGTCTGATACATGTACATTACCTAACTAAATTGATGAATAACCCTTCACCCATGATGATTTAGATATAAGTTCCTTTATAAGAATTTCTTAGAAACATGCCTAGTACCATGTAGACCCATTAGATTTCACAAAACTCTTAGATCAGTGATAATTATGAAAATGTCATTAACTTAGACCCCTGAATTCTAGATCACATAGTTTCCACCATCCGATTAACGTGAAATTTTATACGATGCCTATAAATCATAAATTAACTGTACACATCGAATTTTAACCTTTAGATCATTATAAAAATAATCCAATGGATAGATCATCCATTAACCATTAATTTTGGGGCTCACCTAATCTTCGGATATACTTAAACTTTGGTCTCAACCCCTTAAATTAGGTGGAAGAACTAATGGACAGTGTAGATCCATCAAAAAAAAAACATAACTAGGGATCCCATAAGTAGCCTGTGTGCACAACGCATGTGCACCGCCTTTACACTAAGACGGAAGTCCGGTCAAACTAGGTTTGACCCGTGAGGAAGAATCCTCTCCTCAACAGCTTCGTGCCCATGATAAAATTTCAAACAGGGTGATGTTGGTGTCACCCATGGGCCACCAAGATCGCCCTAAAAGGGTGATCTGAACTGTCCATCAGACTTGCATTGACCGTCCGATCAAAGGCTAAATGGAGGTTTGCTAAAAGGAGAGCAAGAAAATGATCTCCATCAGACGAATGCTGAGTAAAACGTGCCAAGAAAGATCTCGTGGGCTACCTCAAACCCAATCTTTACCACATCATGCTAGCCCAAAATAACGAGAGGAATCTAATGGAAGAAGTGGATTTCCCTAACGTTTCTGTCATGAGCCCCACCAAATAACGCAGATCTGCGAATTCTGCAATAGGTGAAAACGGCGGAGAACCGATCACAATTGTAAGATTTTCGATCATTGGATGGTTGAAATTTGGATTATAGCCCTGATCCGAACCATCCAAACACTGGGAATGGGAGATCCGACCACTCCCATGCTGACGAAAATGATCGGAAGAAGGATGGTGGCTTGCTCACGACTCCGATTGTCATTGCGTCGTCGAAAGAACAGGGTCGCAATGCGACGTGTTTCTCCTACCGTGCAAAGTTTACGCACACCCTCTTCCTGCGCAAGAAGAATCTGGAAGGCCTCCCCGTTGCTATATAAAGAAGGCCTCTCATGTCAGTGGAGACAAGTAAGAAAGACAAGAAAACAAAAAGAAGAAGAACAAGAGAGGAAAGAAGAAGGAGAAAATTTTAGCTATCCAACAGCTATCCTTCAACACTGGGAGGAAAAGAAAGAAAGAAGGAAAGGAAGAAGAAAAGGAAGGAAAGTAAAGGAAAGGAAAAGAGAAGAAAGGGAAAAATAAGGAAAGAGAAAGAAAGAAAGAAGGAAAAGAAAGAAAAGAAAAGAGAAAGTGAAAGAAAAGAGCAAGAAAGAAAGATAAAGGAAAGAAAGAGAAAGGAAAGGAAAAAGGAAAGAGAGAGAGAGAGAGAGAGAGAGAGAGAGAGAGAGAGAGATCGTCTGATGAATAAACTTACTGGATCTTGGACTAAGTCTGGGCCAGATTTCATTAAGTTAAGGTGAGGGTTTTATCCTTTAGGCTAACATTAACTTAAGTTGTTATATTTACCTTGTACTTACATGACATCCTGTTGTGTTGTCTTACCTTTATATGCTTTCATGTTATTTCTACCTTGCTTTTAACATGCCTTCGTGTTACTTTGGATTTTCCTGCAATTATATGTTTTACCATCAAATATTTTTCCTTTGAGATTATAGTATAATATTGCTTACAAGTGATCTTTCTAATTTTATGTGGGGCCTTAGATACAAGCCTTGCCCTTGCCCTATCAAATACATTTGAGTTGGCCCTGCCACTCGTCTCTTTATTGAGTTGGCCATTGTCACTCTTCTTATTAAAGAATCGACCATTGCCGCTCTTCTATTTATTGAGTTGGCCATTGTCACTCTCCTTATTAAAGAATCGGCCATTCTTGCTCTTCTATTTATTGAGTTAGCCATTACCACTCTCCTTTTTATTGAATCGGCCATTGTCGCTCTTATATTTGTCATATTCGCCATTGTCAATGCTTGAGTTGACCATTGTCACTCTTCTGTATATTGGCATTGTGCTATCTATCTTTAAAACGCTTGGGCATGTGTCTTAATATTCCAGAACCTCCATAATTTAATAAGTATTCTCTATAAGTGCAAGTACTATGTTAGAAATCCCTCTTCTAGCGATCGAATAAATATCGTGGACATAATGTGTTTTCGATAGTGGCCCTGGGGCGAAACGTAATTCCATGTTTCACGAGTGATGATGCATCAGTTGGTATATGTAAATCTTTATATATACGTATTACATCAATTCTTTTCTTTTGGGAGTTGGTTGTCGCAATTAGTCACTCCAATCTGGGTTGCGTAATTCACCTGGTCATTGTTGTGTCCATCTTAGGATAACCGTATAAATCTATGTTAAACGTAGGACACACCGTGAATCTCCGTAGTATGGGAATCGAGGTGAGTCAGATAACTTTAATCGTATTCCACATTGTAACAATTGTTAAGGGTGATGAACCGCATATAGTTTAATAGGCATGCATCTCATGTAGATTGTTTGTGCATAGTGATAGCTCTTAGAGTTGTGAAGTACGGGACGTATCAGAATCTTTACATTGCTTTTATGAATCTCTTAAATTACTGTTAATCTTAAACGATAACCATCACTATGAGTAAGGCATTGACCTTCTCCCAACCGTACAATTGATGCAGGTGATATACAACTTGAAGACCTAGAGGACCATCTCCCTATAGAAGACCATACTGAAAGAATATGAAGATAGTTTTATTATTTAGTTTTATACTTCCATTACGAACCCAATTAATGTAATAGGCTTCCATTGAGAAGGAATTTGATTATTTATTGAATTTCTTTACTCTGATGAAATAATCAATCCAGTCAATTTTATTCTTGTAAATGTTACCTTTATGAATGTATCCGGATGTGATTTAAATAATTCAAATGAAAAAAAAAAGGTGCAGTTTCTAAAGTATCCAATTTATACATTATTAACACATGGTTTTCCCAGGCACGAGTATAAACTCGGGCCATGAAAATTAAAGATGTTACAAAAGAGATATAGGAAAGAGAATCTTATTCGTTCTCAGAGAATAGTTGTAAAAGACCTTTTAGGATGGAGAACTGGATTCTTACAGTCGTTCTTGGAGAATAGTTACAAAAAACCTTTCAAGATAGAAAACTCTAATTGATACTCGAATTGAATCTAACATATAAGCATATGTCATGCCCCAAACTCGGAAACCAGGCTCAAAAAATTTTTGATTACCGAATTTGGTGCCACAACATCCGTAGTACCCCATTCTCAGCTCCCAGTGCACCTATGCAAGATTCCGATCCTGGGATCCTATAAGGAGGATTTTTCAACGTACATTTATCTCATAATAAGCATAACCACAAGTTTACCCAAATCACAAAGGCAACATCATCATCACATATCCACTAATATAAACATTTGAATACAGAGCTGAAAGGGAAATACATATATCGAAATTCAAAGCTCCAGAAGACCACTGCACACTCGGAGCCCAATGCTGCTGCAACCTAACATCACTTGCACGCATCTAACGTGCATAAGCTTATAGAAAGCATAGAGGGTGGTGTAAGTGTGTGTACAAGGTAAGTGCCAACTATTCAATACAATGTCATAATTATACAATATCAAAAATGCTGGTAAGATCATGAATCATACAATATTAGAGTACGTAATAGAGATTAGTTATGTAAATGATGAGTCATAAAGAGCCAAATATCAGATGCCAAGGAAGTAATGCAATATGTGGTACGAATAGAATGACCATGCTGGAGTGTGAAGTTGGGATGATAGTACATAGTATGCAGGCTACAGGGTTCACCACAAGAGACTTCTATCCAAACTAGTCCCATATCTAAATTTGGATAGATAGACTCGATGTGGTAAACTCCTAATCTCAGGTTAGTCATGTACCCCACCCAAAATCCTGACCATTACGAAGGTACATGTAATAAATAGTTGCGCACCACCATCCTAAGTGGATAGTTAATGAATGAATGAGAAAAATACTGAGTGTATAACTCCTGCCCAATAAGTCCACATATCAACACTATACATCTCTGCGATCATCACCGGGGTCTAATATACTCTACATGCAATCACCGTTCATTAGACGCATAACCATGCAAGTGGAAGAGACTTCACTATTCGCCTAGCCAATAGTCAGCCAATATCTACCCAGCACGTCGATAGCGGACCTATTTATGAGCTGGTCAAACTCAGCCTAGCTATGCCCTATCACGCCCCAAACTCGAAAAATGGCCCCACAAAATTTTCGATCACCGAATTCGGTGCCGACAGCCTCCATAGTGCCTCATTCTCGGATCCTAGCACTCACATGCCAGATTCTGATCCTGAGATCCTATAAGGAGGATTTTTAGTATGATTTTTTTTTGTACTGGAGCATAACCACAAGCATAACCAAGTCACAAATCAACATCAACACATATCCACTATATTAAAAACTTTAAGTACAATGCGGGAAGGGAATCAAAACTCCAAAATAAGCTGATGTGCGCTCCTACCTCAGCGCTGCTGCGGTCCAATGCCACCTGTATGCAACGGTTGTGCATAAGCTTACAAAAGCTTAGAGGGTGGTGTAAGTATGGGAGCAAGGCAAGCACCAAGTGTACAATATCAGAGTAATGCGAAAATATGCGGTAAGTCCATGAATACAACCAGTCATCCCAAGGCTATGTGATGCAAGGCGTGAATGCTATCGGCCATAACAAGCCCATGTGATGCAAGGCCTATGTAGCCAAATGTTGTATGCGAGATGCAAAGAAAGTATGTCAGTCCTCATCAAGTACACATATCAGTACAGTTCCTCTCTGGATATCACCGGGGTCTAATACACCTCACACTGACTACCTCCTCCCTAGCTACACAGCCAAATAAGTGGAAGAGACCACACTATCTGCCTAACCAGGAGTCGGCCAATACCTACCTGACTCGTCGATAGCGGACTCATTTACGAGCTGGTCAAACTCAGCCTAGCTATAACCCCCTCACTCGGGCTGATAAGGTCATACCCCTTCCAACCGACCACGACACAGTGGGAGACGTGGCCTACTAGTATTCAATACTTGGGCACTCATGTATCCACTCGGTCTAGACGTTAAAGCATCTCCTGGTACCAAGAAGGTTCTGAGATTTTCACCCAAGGACATCCTAAGTGCTCACAATGCTAGAGCTAATACTTTCGGTATCCGATACGACCATCCACGATGTGCCTGTCGAGGCCACGACCCTGATGTCGTTAGGGCGTGTAGTGATCAAGTTATACATATGCGGGATGCATGAGTCACATTGTCAAATCATGCAGCAATCCTGCGCGTACCACGCGCTCATGTGGGGGCACTCCATCTCATAAGGAGTCCCGTATATGTCTCAGCCCAACGACTTATGCTATGATCAAACATTCCTCATATCAAGCATATATATGATGCGTATGGGCATGAATCATGGTGTTATACTAAGCATGTTATAAAGTGATGAATTATTCACAAGTATGAGCCTATTAATGGGCCCTAAGGAGAGTTACAATGTGGACATTTAACCAACATTATACTTACAATGTGGACATCAAACCATCATTGTTCCCTAGGCACGGCCTGCCATAAATATCATTACATAAACCATGGGGAATCACACATTACATTGGACCCTAAGGACATCCCGTTGGGCCTCGACCCATAGGCCTTGGATACATTAAATGGGCTGCATCATATGGGCCTTATATAAATCAAGTGGGCCGCATCATATGGGCCTTACATAAATCAAGTGGGCCACATCAATGGGCCTTACGTACATTGTAATGGGCCATAACCCCTGGGCCTTGAAATACATCACAATGGGCCTCATAATATGAGCCTTACATTCACATCGAGGTGAGCCTCAACAACGGCCACAAATAAATCAAGATGGGCTCCATATATATCAAAGTGGGCCTCAACGATGGGCCATAAATGCACCATGATGGGCCTAGTCACATGGGCCTCATATATATACTCAGGTGGGGTCCAGTTGAACTATAGATCTATCTTATTTTTATTCTCAAGCCTTAAGACGGGCTTTCAAAATGGTTGAACGGCTTGGATGCAACACATGCATCATGGTGGGTCCCACCATCCAGGTGTGGGCGATGTGGATAGAACACATACATCATAGGGTCCAGTAACCGTCCAGCAGCCCAGCAAAATGGCTGGACGGCATGGTAAAACACATACATTTAGGTGGCTTCCACCGTCCACATGTACGGTGTGCATAAGACACATACATCACTATGGGTCCCACGTGGGGCCCACGATAATGCTTTTTTGCAATCCAACCTATTAGTAAGGTCACACAGACTTGGATGAAAATGAAAAATAAATTTCATTTAGATCCAAAACTTTTGTGGCCCAAAAAATGTTTTAAGGGTAGACGTTCAATCCCACTATTTCCTCTGATGTGGGACACCTGAATCATGTATACGGCTAATTTTTGGGGTGGGGCCCACTTCCCTAAGGGCCAACAAGATCGACGGTGTGGATATTCAACATACATCACAGTGGGGCCCACGACAAGGGACTTGTGGCCCTGCCCGTCCGCCCGCTAGTGTAGCGCTGGCATTACCGATGTCTCTGACAGCAGCAGCATCAGCTGCTACATGGTTTTTTTTTTTTAAAAACCTGTTTTCTCAAGGTTTTTCGCACGTGGGGCCCGCATCCACAAAATCTACCCCAGCCATTGGATTTTATGGCCCAAGACAGACCAAACAAGCCCAATATTTAGGATATTTTGTTGTATGGAAACATCAGGAGGATATTTCAACGATAAGCACGCAATTTGTTATGCTATAGCCCACCTGAAAGTCAGATTGGCCCCATTTTTTGGCTCAACGCCTAAAATGGTATGGGGAAAAAGGTGGACGGCATGGATTAAATGTATACATCAATGTGGGGCCTATACAAGTGGCCCTCTCCAAAGCCCAAAAAAATATCAACAAATATATTTGTTTTTCCCAGTTCACCTCCAGACGTTGGACGGTTCTGGGCTTAACAAATACATTTAAGGTGCGCCCTGCTTAGGTGGGCCACCACATGGTTGGGTGTAACACCCCGGATTTTGGCTAACCTGGGATTTGACGTCCTTAGGCAGTGGGTCAATTAAAACACCTGAAAAATCGTTCAGAACCCAATTCCATAGCCAAAGAAACCACTTAGGATAAATTTCTTTAGAAACTAAGCATAAGTTAGCTAGCGCAACGTTGGAGTGGCTGGGAAACAGTCCCTGATTACTTTAAATACGTTCTACAAGGCCCAAAGCGAGTGGAACCAATGGTGCTATAATGCTCTAAAACCTCGGACCAAACTCTAAGCAGGTTTGTTCTCTGGACCACTTTGAATCTTTGTATTGGATCTAGACCGCACGTCGAAAGTCCGATACCTCCCATCTTAGACCGTTAGAACCGTCTAGCTGGACTTGACACTCATTCCAAAAATCAAGTCAAACCGATAATCACAGGCTATTTCATTGAGCCCGGACCGAAGAGAGTGAGAATAGGGTTAGAATTGGAATTTGAAATTCAAATCTGGCACACAATTTGACGCATCAGTATTGAGCGTTCTGACCGTCAGAATACAGCCAAATTACACCCTTGGATCAGGAAAAATATCTATTATATATCACGAGACTTATAAGCCTGATCTTGGTGCGATGACCGTTAAACTGAAACTGGACCGCCACGTGCGATCTGGGAACCCTACCGGTCTGAAAACTGGATGTGTGCTAGATCCAGTATGCATGAGCTTAAGTCCGACCGCATTTGGCCAGGGGACCTTCAGAAATGCCCTTTTGGACCGAAACGGCCCCGATTTGGTTAGGCACCAAGTAAACATTGTTCCCAAGTCTATTTTGGGCATGTTGTAGGCTATAAAAGGGGTTGAAACCCTCACTCCTCTCTCCCATCCAAATTTGAGAGAAGCCCTAGCTTGGGAGAGGGAAAGAAAAGTGAGAGATTGTGAGAGAGTGGGAGAGTTCTTCCTGCCACTTGTGCTACGTGTTGCACGTGCTTAAGCAACACACCTCTACCACTTTCCCGGCGATTTCACCGCGATTCTAGGTAAGTAAATATCCTAAATAGTTGTTGATTTGAGTTTCCCTTGTTTTCATAGCAATGTAGCTTATGGATCTCGTGTATTAGGTTCCTTATTCGCCGTAGACGAAGCGTATACGCTCCGTTTCAATTTCCGAGTCTACAAGACATAAGATGATGATTTTAGACGCTTTGATTGACGGTTTACAACGCTTTCAATGTCGTTTAATAGTAGATTATCGACGGCATCGCCGTTTGACATGTACAACATGCTCTCCGTTTCCTGTTTCGTAAATTAACAAAGAATATGAGATTTAGGGCATTTTAGTCATTTGTAGGAAGTACGGTCTACATGCATATTTTGCTGACGTGATTGACATGGTTTGTCGCCGCATTAGAGAGTTAGGAATGCTTGCATAATCAGTTTGGCGAAGAGATTCGCCAAGTTGCGCACTTTGGGTCGACATACTATATGTGGACTTAAGTGTGTAGTGTATGTGTTTGTGTAAATGCTTGTATTAGTATGTATTGTATTGAATAATGTTATGTAGTAGTTTGAGATTGATTTCATGATTAAAATGCTGACCTAAATGATTCCCTACATGCTTACCTTATGCATGATTGCACTACATGCATAGAAAGTATGCCTTGAAGATTTGCTTAAGTTGAATATGCATGGAAAGTATGCCTTGAAGATTTGCTTAAGTTGAATGTTATAACATGTGCTAACATGCTCACATGATGTATTCCAATTCCAATACCTTGTATATAGTGTTAATGAAATTCTATAGATGTGTGGGACTTGACTTAGTCCAGGCAGTCGGTAACCGAACGAATTCGTGGCTGACTGGTCATAGCCACGAACGACGCGTCGATGAACGTGATTCGTGTTGAGAGTTGGCGGCAGTGGTTAGGCCACACGAAGTGTTTTACGCACTTCATGTCGTTCAACTCGAGATGCGATCGCGCTAGTCGAGCCCGTCAAGTAACCCGACTGGCCGATGTTTGTTCACCTTGTATGTATCATAACTGCTTGAACCTAGGGTACTGAACTTACCATTGTAAACCCTATTAACCATGGTACCTTGATCCACGAAGACTCATGAGCCGGGCATGGTGGTATGGGACACCGTGGTCGAGCTGTCGGCCTACGCTGGGGCCACAAACCTCCCCGTAGTGACCAGTGAGCACCTTGACTCGTGAGCAGATTATGGTGGTATGGGACACTATATTCTAGCTGTCGGCCTACACTGATCAGGCGACGAGCCCTTTGTAGTGACCGCGAGCGTATTCTGAGTCCACGGGAGGCGACGACCCTTCCGTGCAGTAGAGTACAGCAGGCCTGTATTGATAAGGTGATGGGGGAGCGGTGCAACGAGTGCGAGCAACAGCCCTGGCAGCCCTTGCAGTGACCTACGAAATATACATCGTATGAGATTACTAGGAGTGACGACCCTAGACAGGATCCGTGTTGGGATTGATACAAGGGAAGTACCTTAGTTTTCCAATCCTGCTGTTTGAATGGACTAATAACAACTTGGTAATCATATCACCATAGCATTGCATGTGCCCGGAAGATGTGGAGCACTCTAGGGAGTGTGGCATGCCGCGGTCGTAAGATGTTGCCGCATGACGGTGATCGTCGGTGAGGGCATACATCACGTCATATCATCTTGCATTAACAACAGTATTAGGATTGTCTGATTTACTGCTTTACTATTATCGCGTGATTGAATTGTGAACATGCTAATCCCTGCTCTCTTATCCCACTGAGTTGATCACTCACTCCCACGTTACGGGATGGTGTTTCCGGACACCCACCAGTCCCTTTTGTGATTGCAGATGATGGCGCGGCCTGTGAGGCGGAGCTGGACTTGATGATGAGAAGGAGGATTCCTCCTTTATGCGTGTTCTGATTGACGGGATTGCAGGGAGGTTGATTAGATACTTTGACATTTATCATTTTAAATTTTTAGCGCCCTCATGTATATTCATTTTGTTTATTTTTGAAGTATATATGTATGTGCATAACCTGGTAATAGATTCACACTCTGGAGACATACAACAGTTTATGTACGTTATACATACTATTACAGTCTTCCGCTTGCAAATTTCACTGTCTCTGGAGTATGATATGCTGTTCTGGCTTAATCTCACTCATGTTTAATATATTATCACAGACAACATTCAATCATACATATCCATGTTGCATAAATAACATTTTGGAACTCGGGAGTTGGGTTTTTGCTCGACCCCCCGATTTTCGGGATGTTACAGATGGTATCAGAGCATGATTTGGATTAAACCGGGCCTGGGTTATGGTCACGCGACGCACGCAGTCGCTTCCTTTGACTTAGGAGGGTGCGAGAAGGGTCTAAAAACACTTCTAGGATCGCGGATTCGCCAATAGGCGAAGTCTATTTATTTCGATTGCACGATCGAGTCTGTAACGCATCTAGGGTCGCGTAGAGCAACCCGAATAGCTCCTAGGTTGTAGGTAAGTGGGTTGAACTGTTCTTTGAACAATTCTAAACCGTTAATGTGAATCCTTGGGCCGTGGGACAACCACGACCCCTGTATTCAATCGTCAGGGCTTAAAAACCCCGTTTCACCAAAAATCTTCGAAATTCTTCCTCTCACCACCCCAATCTTCAATTATTTCTTATCCATTTCATGTTAGGCATCAATCCTAATGTGAAAATAACATAAAATCCTACTTTCATAAAATTTTACAGTGAATAGTAAAATTTCATGAAAAATGGCCATAAGGCCATTCTAACTTCACTTTCTTTAGCAACTAATGGTCTAGATGGATGTAATAGATCCTTCTACCCCAAAATCATATTCTGCATGATAGGGTTTTGTATTCGGGATTGAATATTGGACCCGAAAAGCCTCGAATGGATGTTAAAAATGTATTGGTCTCCCTAAGGCAATCTACAATGAACCAGAGTGTGCACCATACCTTTTTGGAATCCCTAGGGCAAGGGGAATCCATCCCATATGGCCTCAATGTCCAGTTTGCAACTTCATCGGCGATGCCATCGCCGGTTCGGCAATGCATCGCCGGTCAAACTTGTCGGATGGGTTTGAACTTTGGGCTGGAGGAGTTTGGGGGCTAGGGTAGCCCCCTGGTATGCGGTCCGTACCTTGAAACCCCCTAAAAGATGTACTTCCTTCACAAACGGCCCCCATTTCAAGCTCCATTTTCGTTTTTGCTGCCCTATTCCAAAAATCGTGACTTTAAATCACTCCCAAATCCATCCTTGGTTGAAAAAGACCACTCTCCACCATTCTATTTCGGTTTGCAGCCCTTCCTCTTGAAGGTTTCATCGTTTGGAGCTCTTACAACGCTCAAATCGAGCTGAAATCGTGAGGTGCTCCATTCCCCTTTTTTATTCTCTTTTCTTTCTGAAAATACATCCTAGGGGAGCTTGAAGCATCCCTCTACAACGCCTAGATCTCCCTTTTCTAGTTTGGTTAGCCATTTCCTTGCATTTCCCCCATTTTCCATGCTATTGTTAAGATGTTTTAGCCTTTTTCTCTCTTTTCACCATCCTCCCTCTCAATCCTATTTCTCCATTTTCTTTGCTTAAGGGATACTGAAAATATATGGCCGAGAGAGCTTTAGTGAGCAACAGACAGTATTAGACTCGACAGGGATAAAGAAGGTAAGTCGGGACTGTGGTAAAGTCCTTTGGTAGAGTTAGGCATCTATGCCTTTACCCTGTAGATTGTTTGATTTTTGTTTTAAGGGTTTCTGTGTTTTGTTGTTGTTAGGTTTAGTGAAGTTACAGGTAGAAACTGTGTTTGTGTTGTGGTTTGGCCTTATCATAGCCGAATTTTGTTGAATGAAGTGCATGCCGTCTCATTTCACTGTAAGCTATTGTCCCTGCATCGGGAATATTGTAACTCCCGGGATTCAGCCTACAAATTAGTTTTTATCCCACCCCACCCTCCTACCAAGCATGCCACTTCCGATCCCACTATGGGACTAAGAACGCGGTTCTATTTAATACAACTGAATGCTACTGGCCACATAGGCCCTTGGCGTTTTGGTCCTAGAGTTAGCACTCCTAGATTTGAAGAGTCTGACGACATAAGAAATCCAATTCCATTTAGACAATCTTGACCCTAAGCGATAGAACAACTCTCTGTAGTAGAAATGGTATGGAAAGCCATTTACCGTATAATCTTAAGCTTTAGATTATAGCTACTGAGTTACAGACTAGCCTACTAGTTACCTAGAGTAGGGTAAAGCCTGTATATGTTAAGGAATGATAGATTAGTTTTGATTGGAATGAGACTCCCTTCCTTGGATAGATCTCCTTATGACTTATAGACTCCTGTTGTTGCCCATAGGAAGGAACCATACACTCTCAGGGAACATTTATAACTCCCTCAGATTGAACTTAGAATGAACTAGCACGCCCCTTAGAATTGCCTTTCCCAAGGACCTATTGCATTCGGGAACGCAGAGTAAAGGAACTACATGTAAGCGATTTCTTACTCCTAGTGGTTACCAATGAATCCAATGCTCTGATCAAGCAGAGGATCGGCATCGACTTGGATTAAGAACTGATACAACACATTTTCTGTCCTGATTAGACAGAAGGTTCAACGTATCCAGCTTAGACCTACTACACAACCTTTCTTCTGTGATGGCCTAACCATCTACAACTAAACAGGATCACATTGTCTTTGGAAAATGGCAAGGACTTAAAACCATGTAGAGAAAGGTTAAGGATAGCCCCTAAGTTACGCCCCGTTCCGATATACGGATCGATGCAACGATTCTTAGACTTTAAGTAGAACCAAGTTTTAAGGGGGGTAGAACGTATTAAGTCCAATCCAGTTAGGATTAGTCAACACTGTCGTTCGATCAGTGTGGCGCAGCGGAAGAGTGGTTGGCCTCTTTCCCACTGGCCCAGGATCGAAACATTTGATTTAGGTTATATGTACGATTAGGTTATTAAATAGGATTTGAACCTTCCTTAGAGAAAGTACTCCTTGCCCTTCGCCAATGTCGGGGACGACATTGTGTTTTAAGGGGGGTAGATTGTAACACCCCGGATTTTAGCTAACCTAGGATTTGACGTCCTTAGGCAGTGGGTCAATTAAAACACCTGAAAAATCGTTCAGAACCCAATTCCATAGCCAAAGAAACCACTTAGGATAAATTTCTTTAGAAACTAAGCATAAGTTAGCTAGCGCAACGTTGGAGTGGCTGGGAAACAGTCCCTGATTACTTTAAATACGTTCTACAAGGCCCAAAGCGAGTGGAACCAATGGTGCTATAATGCTCTAAAACCTCGGACCAAACTCTAAGCAGGTTTGTTCTCTGGACCACTTTGAATCTTTGTATTGGATCTAGACCGCACGTCGAAAGTCCGATACCTCCCATTTTAGACCGTTAGAACCGTCTAGCTGGACTTGACACTCATTCCAAAAATCAAGTCAAACCGATAATCACAGGCTATTTCATTGAGCCCGGACCGAAGAGAGTGAGAATAGGGTTAAAATTGGAATTTGAAATTCAAATCTGGCACACAATTTGACGCATCAGTATTGAGCGTTCTGACCGTCAGAATATAGCCAAATTACACCCTTGGATCAGGAAAAATATCTATTATATATCACGAGACTTATAGGCCTGATCTTGGTGCGATGACCGTTAAACTGAAACTGGACCGCCACGTGCGATCTGGGAACCCTACCGGTCTGAAAACTGGATGTGTGCTAGATCCAGTATGCATGAGCTTAAGTCCGACCGCATTTGGCCAGGGGACCTTCAGAAATACCCTTTTGGACCGAAACGGCCCCGATTTGGTTAGGCACCAAGTAAACATTGTTCCCAAGTCTATTTTGGGCATGTTGTAGGCTATAAAAGGGGTTGAAACCCTCACTCCTCTCTCCCATCCGAATTTGAGAGAAGCCCTAGCTTGGGAGAGGGAAAGAAAAGTGAGAGATTGTGAGAGAGTGGGGGAGTTCTTCCTGCCACTTGTGCTACGTGTTGCACGTGCTTAAGCAACACACCTCTACCACTTTCCCGGCGATTTCACCGCGATTCTAGGTAAGTAAATACCCTAAATAGTTGTTGATTTGAGTTTCCCTTGTTTCCATAGCGATGTAGCTTATGGATCTCGTGTATTAGTTCCTTATTCGCCGTAGACGAAGCGTATACGCTCCGTTTCAATTTCCGAGTCTACAAGACATAAGGTGAGGATTTTAGACGCTTTGATTGACGGTTTACAACGCTTTCAATGTCGTTTAATAGTAGATTATCGACGGCATCGCCGTTTGACATGTACAACATGCTCTCCGTTTCCTGTTTCGTAAATTAACGAAGAATATGAGATTTAGGGCATTTTAGTCATTTGTAGGAAGTACGGTCTACATGCATATTTTGCTGACGTGATTGACATGGTTTGTCGCCGCATTAGAGAGTTAGGAATGCTTGCATAATCAGTTTGGCGAAGAGATTCACCAAGTTGCGCACTTTGGGTCGACATACTATATGTGGACTTAAGTGTGTAGTGTATGTGTTTGTGTAAATGCTTGTATTAGTATGTATTGTATTGAATAATGTTATGTAGTAGTTTGAGATTGATTTCATGATTAAAATGCTGACCTAAATGATTCCCTACATGCTTACCTTATGCATGATTGCACTACATGTATAGAAAGTATGCCTTGAAGATTTGCTTAAGTTAAATATGCATGGAAAGTATGCCTTGAAGATTTGCTTAACTTGAATGTTATAACATGTGCTAACATGCTCACATGATGTATTCCAATTCCAATACCTTGTATATAGTGTTAATGAAATTCTATAGATGTGTGGGACTTGACTTAGTCCAGGCAGTCGGTAACCGAACGAATTCGTGGCTGACTGGTCATAGCCACGAACGACGCGTCGATGAACGTGATTCGTGTTGAGAGTTGGCGGCAGTGGTTAGGCCACACGAAGTGTTTTACGCACTTCATGTCGTTCAACTCGAGATGCGATCGCGCTAGTCGAGCCCGTCAAGTAACCCGACTGGCCGATGTTTGTTCACCTTGTATGTATCATAACTGCTTGAACCTAGGGTACTGAACTTACCATTGTAAACCCTATTAACCATGGTACCTTGATCCAGGAAGACTCATGAGCCGGGCATGGTGGTATGGGACACCGTGGTCGAGCTGTCGGCCTACGCTGGGGCCACAAACCTCCCCGTAGTGACCAGTGAGCACCTTGACTCGTGAGCAGATTATGGTGGTATGGGACACTATATTCTAGCTGTCGGCCTACACTGATCAGGCGACGAGCCCTTTGTAGTGACCGCGAGCGTATTCTGAGTCCACGGGAGGCGACGACCCTTCCGTGCAGTAGAGTACAGCAGGCCTGTATTGATAAGGTGATGGGGGAGCGGTGCAACGAGTGCGAGCAACAGCCCTGGCAGCCCTTGCAGTGACCTACGAAATATACATCGTATGAGATTACTAGGAGTGACGACCCTAGACAGGATCCGTGTTGGGATTGATACAAGGGAAGTACCTTAGTTTCCCAATCCTGCTGTTTGAATGGACTAATAACAACTTGGTAATCATATCACCATAGCATTGCATGTGCCTGGAAGATGTGGAACACTCTAGGGAGTGTGGCATGCCGCCGTCGTAAGATGTTGCCGCATGACGGTGATCGTCGGTGAGGGCATACATCACGTCATATCATCTTGCATTAACAACAGTATTAGGATTGTCTGATTTACTGCTTTACTATTATCGCGTGATTGAATTGCGAACATGCTAATCCCTGCTCTCTTATCCCACTGAGTTGATCACTCACTCCCACGTTACGGGATGGTGTTTCCGGACACCCACCAGTCCCTTTTGTGATTGCAGATGATGGCGCGGCCTGTGAGGCGGAGCTGGACTTGATGATGAGAAGGAGGATTCCTCCTTTATGCGTGTTCTGATTGACGGGATTGCAGGGAGGTTGATTAGATACTTTGACATTTGTCATTTTGAATTTTTAGCGCCCTCATGTATATTCATTTTGTTTACTTTTGAAGTATACATGTATGTGCATAACCTGGTAATATATTCACACTCTGGAGACATACAACAGTTTATGTACGTTATACATACTATTACAGTCTTCCGCTTGCAAATTTCACTGTCTCTGGAGTATGATATGCTGTTCTGGCTTAATCTCACTCATGTTTAATACATTATCACAGACAACATTCAATCATACATATCCATGTTGCATAAATAACATTTTGGAACTCGGGAGTTGGGTTTTTGCTCGACCCCCCGATTTTCGGGATGTTACATTGGGTGGTGTGGAACAACACATATAAAGTGGGCCCCACCTATAGATGGCTTGGATAAAATACATGCCTTCTGGTAGGGTCCATCCGGGTGGGTCACATGGCCACATCATCACATGAAAAGAAATGAAAAAGAGAGGGGGAGAGAGAGAGAGAGAGAGAGAGAGAGAGAGAGAATGAGAGTGGGACACGTGTGATGGAGGGCTCCGCCACTATGAGCCCTCCCTTGCAAGTAATCATACATCAAGTGGGTCCCATTACACGTGGGCCCATCAAACCAAAAATCAACGGTGGAGATCCTTTCTCCACCAAATGTAAGGTCTAAATGACCCTATCCATACAAGGAAAATAACATCATGATGGGGTCCATGGAAAATGGCCCCATCATGGAATGATCATGAGGATCAAGGTGGTCCATCGACCACATCAAGGGTCCAAAGTGAGATCCATACCATCGATCGGTAGGCCTCACTTGGCCCATCATAAGAACATAAAAATCTAGCCTATAGAAGCACCCACCGTTCGATCTTCTTCGTCCGTTGGAACGCCGGTCTCTTTGTGCTTCACTTTAATGGAGGGTGATGAGAGTTGAATGGCTAGGATGAAGGTTTTTAGGATGGGAAAGGTGAGCCACACAAAGTTATTTTTTTCTCTTGAAATGGCTTGGACATGCACTCTCTTACTTGGAACTGTTGCTTGGAAAATGTGAAGGGAGAGAGAGAGAGAGAGAGAGAGAGTGAGAGAGAGAGAGAGAGAGAGTGATGGATGTGAGTGATGGGTGAGTTGATGGTGTGCTTGACATGTATGGCTGTGTAAGAGAGAAGGTGAGATAGAGTTGACTTGGTGGTTGCTTGACTTGTGGAGAAAGAAAGCATGGGTGTGTGTACTTGACATGAGGTGATTGATTGATTGATTGATTGGACATGTTCTAGAGATTCTCTTGGGATTACAAACGCGTGGTGTTTTCTTCGAAATAAACGTCAGCCCGCATCTTCTGGTCAGGGTATCGGATCGGTATGCAAGACGCGACGTTGGAACCATGGCGACGGTGCGGTCACAATGGTATAAGTCTCAGATTAAGACGACTCAAATCTCTAGGATACAACTTAGGGTCGTGCGCAAAAATTGATTATACGTCGCAGGTTACCGGACTTCAACGAGAAGGATCGCGGAAGTCAACGGAACAGTATGGACTAGGATATGGGTCTTACATGCCCCCTACCCTTAGACAAATAAGGCCACACCCTCTCCCAACTGACCACGATACAGTGAAAGACGCGACCTACTGGTATTCGGCACTCGGGGGCTCATGTACCACTCGGTCTTGACGTGGGGCATTTTCTGGCCTCGAAGGTTTAGGAATTTTTACCCAGGGACATTTATGGCACCCCGATGCTAGTAACAGATTTTTAGTATCCCATCTGACCATCCACGACATGCCTATGGAGGCTATGACCCTAATATCGCTGGAGCATATAGTAATCACAACATAAAATGCAAGATGCATGAGTCATACAATCCAGTCATACATCAATCCTACGCATACCGTGTGCTCGTGTGAGATAATCTCTGCTAATCAGGGAGTCTCATAACAACCTGCCCAATGACATATGCAATGGTCAACCACATCTCATAACAAACATGCAGATGATGCGTATGGGCATGTATTATGATGTTATACTCATAATCGGTATCGACAATCGGCACTGATAATCAACATCGACAATCATCCTATACAATCGACCTCGATAATTGGAATCAACCTCGACAATAGGAATCAGCCTCAATAATTAAAATTAGCCTCGATAATCAAAATCGGCCTTGACAGTCAAAATCGGCCTCGACAATCAGAATCAGTGAGAATGGGCCTAACAAGGCCTAAGGGAAGGTCACAATGTGGACATTTAACCATCATCGCCCATCAATGTGGACATTTAACCATCATTGCTCCCAAGGAATGGCCCACAAAGAGCCAAACGTATCATGGGTCCATGGCCTCACTCATGGGCCGCATATACATCACATGGGCCATAATTACATCACATCGGGCCTCACTCGTGGGCCAGATATACGTCATAATGGGCCTTGGCATGTAACACCCTGAAAATCGGGGGTCGTGTATAAACTCAACTCCCGAGTTCCAGACTGTCACTTATGCAACAAAAATGGTTATGATTCAATGTTGTCTGATTTAAAGCATTCACATGAGTAAAAGTATACCAAAACTGCAATTCATACTTCAGATCCAGTGATAAAAGCAAGCGGAAGACTAAACAATATATATATCACTGTATGGAAAAATAAAGTAAATCTCATCTGTCTCCAAAGTATGACTACATCTCTGAGTCTCATATACATATACATAAACAAAAAAATAATGTTCAAAATAGTCCCACTGATGTCCCCTCGATCCAGGTCGCCTACGGGAAGCCGTCGTGATACTGGATATACGAGAACTCGTCCTGGTCCTCGTCGATCTCTGGCTCCACCTCCTGGATCTCGGCCTCACCTGCATCTACAACAGGGTCTGGTGGGTGTTGCAAACACCATCCCGTAACATGGGAGTGAGTGATCAACTCAGTGGAATCATAGAGAAAAGATTAGCATGTTCACAATTCAATCACACGATAATAGTAAAGCAGTAAATCAGACAATCCTAATACTGTTGTTAATGCAAGATGACATGACGTGATGTATGCCCTCACCGACGATCACCCTCATGCGGCAACATCTTACGACCGCGGCATGCCACACTCCCTAGAGTACTCCACATCTTCCAGGCACATGCAATGCTATGGTGATATGAATTCCAAGTTGTTATTAGTCCATTCAAACAGCAGGATTGGGAAACTAAAGTACTTCCCTTGTATCAATCCCAACACAGATCCTGTCTAGGGTCGTCACTCCTAGTAATCTCATACGATTTATATTTCGTAGGTCACTGCAAGGGCTGCCAGGGCTGTTGCTCGCACTCGTTGCACCGCTCCCCCATCACCTTATCAATACAGGCCTACCGTACTCTACTGCAACGGAAGGGTCGTCGCCTCCCGTGGACTCAGAATACGCTCGCGGTCACTACAAAGGGCTCGTCGCCTGATCAGTGTAGGTCGACAGCTAGAATATAGTGTCCCATACCACCATAATCTGCTCACGAGTCTAGGTGCTCACTGGTCACTACGGGGAGGTTTGTGGCCCCAGCGTAGGCCGACAGCTCGACCACGGTGTCCCATACCACCATGCCCGGCTCATGAGTCTTCGTGGATCAAAGTACCATAGTTAACAGGGTTTACAATGGTAAGTTCAGTACCCTAGGTTCAAGCAGTTATGACTCATACAAGGTGAACATACATCGGCCAGTCGGGTTACTTGACAGGCTCGACTAGCGTGATCGCATCTCAAGTCGAACGACATGAAGTGCGTAAAACACTTTGCGTGGCCTAACCACTGCCGCCAACTCCAAGCACGAATCACGTTCATCGACGCGTCATTCGTGGCTATGACCAGTCGGCCACGAATTCGCTCGGTTACCGACTGCCTGGACTAAGTCTAGTCCCACACATCTATGGAATCACATTAGCAATATATGTAAAGGTATTGGAATTTAGGTACAATCATGTGAGCATGTTAACACATGTTATAACATTCAACTTAAGAAAATCTTCAAACACATACATTCCATGCATGTAATGAAATCATGCATATGGTCAACATGTAGGAAATCATTTAGTTCAGCATATTAACCAAGAAATCAATCTCAAACTACTACATAACATCATTTAATTCAATACATACTAATACAAGCATTTATACAAACACATACACTACACACTTAAGTCTACATATAGTATGTCGACCCAAAGTGCGCAACTAGGCGAATCTCTTCGCCAAACTAATTATGCAAGCATTCCTAACTCCCTAATGCGACAACAAACCATGTCAATCACGTCAGCAAAATATGAATGTAGACCGTACTTCCTACAAATGACTAAAATGCCCTAAATCTCATATTCTTCGTTAATTTACGAAACAGGAAACGGAGAGCATGTTGTACATGTCAAACGGCGTTGCCGTCGATAATATACTATTAAACGACATTGAAAGCGTTGTAAACCGTCAATCGAAGCGTCTAAAATCCTCATCTAGTATCTTACGGATGCGGGATTTTGAACTGAGCGTGTACGCTTCGTCTACGGCAGTAGGAGAACCTGTTTTACGAAATACGTTAGCTAACACGCTACGAATCCAAGTAATCCCTAAATTAGCAACTTTTAGGGTCGTTTCATACCTGAAAAAGCGGAGAAATCACCGTCCAGGTGATTGGGAAGAGTTGCTGAAACAGTAACAATCGGTGGCTCGAAAACGGGAAAAATCCCTTCCAATCTCTCTCTCAAACTCTCTCTCCTTTTCTCTAGGGTTTGCAATTTTTGGATGGGAGAGAGAAATGAGGGTTTCAACCCCTTTTATAAGCTTAAAAACGCCAGAAACAGGCTCCGGAACGAAGTTTACTTGGTGCCTATCCATTTCGGGGCTGTTTCGGTCCAAAAGCTGCTTTCTGGTGGTCCCCTGGTCGATTGCGATCGGACTTAAGCTCATGCATACCAGATGTAGCACGTATTAAGTTTTCAGTCTGGCAGGGTTCGCAGATCGCACGTGGCGGACCAGTTTCAGTTCAGCGGTCACCGCACGTAGATCAGGGCTGAAAGTCTCATGATAATAAATAGAAATTTTTCCTGATCCGAGGGTGTAATCTGGATGAATTCTGACGGTCAGAACGCTTAATACTGACGCGTCAAGTCGTGTGCCAGATTTGAATTTGAAATTCCAATTCTGTCCCTATTCGCGGTCGCTTCAGTCCGGGTTCAACGAAATAGTCTGTGATTATCGGTTTGACTTGATTTTCGAGATGATTGTCAAGTCCAGATGGGAGGTTCTAACGGTCTAAGATAGGAGGTATCGGACCTTCGACGCGCGGTCTAAATCCAATACAAAAATTCAATGTAGTCCAGAGAACAGACATGCTTAGAGTTTGATCCGAGGTTATAGAGTATTGTAGAGTTGTTTGTTCTACTCGATTTGGGTCTTGTAGAACGTATTTAAAGTGATCAGGGACTATTTCCCAGCTACTCTAGCGTTGCGCTAGCTAACTTACGCTTAATTTTCATGGAAATTAATTCTACACGATTTCGGGTCGAGTTGGTACTCGAGCCCAAGTACGGATTTTTCACGGGCGTTACAATCTACCCCCCTTAACAAATAATTTCATCCTCGAAATTTAGACCTATTCGTACTCCTCGAGAAGTTGTGGGTAGTTCTTTCTGATCTCGGCTTCTGTCTCCCAAGTAGCCTCCTCCTCAGAGTGATGCGTCCATAGTACCTTCACAAGGGGAATCACCTTGCTACGCAGTACCTGCTCCTTCCTGTCTAAGATGCGTGTCGGTCGCAGGATATAAGTAACATCCTCTCCTAACTGCACCTACTCCCATCTGATGATATGGGAAGGATCAGCAACGTACTTCTTCAGCATAGAAACATGAAATACGTTGTGGACGCTCGCGAGGGGCGTGGGTAAAGCCAATCGGTAAGCCACTGCTCCCACACGATCGAGGATCTGGAATGGACCAATGAATCGCGGTGCCAGCTTCCCCTTCTTCCCGAACCGAAGGACTCCCTTCATAGGGGAAACTCGCAAAAACACGTGATCCCCAACTGTGAACTCTAGTGGCCTCCGTCTCGTATCGGCGTAGCTCTTCTGTCTGCTCTGCGCTGTAAGAAGCCGACGTCGAATAATATCGATCTTCTCTGACGTCGCCTGCACCAACTCTGGGCCAATCAAGCTACGCTCACCGACCTCTAACCAGCAATGCGGTGCGCGACAAGGTCGCCCATACAGCGCCTCATAAGGTGCCATACCGATACTCACCTGGAAGCTATTGTTGTAAGCAAACTCCGCATATGCAAGACAGTCATCCCAACTGTCCTTGAAGTCCAATGCGTAAGCTCGCAACATGTCCTCCAGGATCTGGTTCACTCGCTCCGTCTGTCCGTCCGTCTGTGGGTGGAAGGCAGTACTGAACTTCAACTTCACACCCATAGCCTCCTGAATGCGAGTCCAGAAAATAGAAGTGAACCGCGTGTCTCTGTCCGACACGATCTCCAACGGAACTCCATGCAGACGCACAATCTCTCGGATGTACAATCTAGCTAACTCGTCTGCAGAGTTCGTAACTCTGATCGGTAGGAAGTGCGCCGACTTCGTCAATCGATCGACGATCACCCAAATGGAATCATGTCCCTTCCTCGTCTTCGGCAACCTAGAAATGAAGTCCATGGAAATGAAATCCCACTTCCACTCTGCAATCGGCATAGGCTGCAAAAGTCCAGGTGGTCGGCGATGCTCTGCCTTCACCTGCTGACAAGTGAGACAACGGGACACGAACTCAGCTATGTGGGTCTTCATACCTTCCCACCAATACGTCCTCTTCACGTCACGATACATCTTCGTACTGCCTGGATGCATCGCGAGTCTAGTAGAATGCGCAGCCTCGAGAATCTCTCGTCTCAAGTCAGGGACATCTGGGACGCATAGGCGGCCACGGTAACGTAAGCCCCCATCCATACCAACTCGCCAGTCGGCGTCAGCATCATCACTGGCCTGCTCTCGAAGCTCAGTAAGATGCGCATCGTCCCTATGCGCCTCGATGACTCGGTCAACGATCTGAGATCGCACCTGTACATATGCGATGAACTCAAACGGCTCCTCTATGGTGAGTTTCTGCTCAAAGTCTCGCAAAAACTCAACCATATCCCACTCGGCAACCATCAGCGGAGCCGCAAACTCTATCGCCTTCTTGCGGCTCAACGCATCAGCCACAAGGTTCGCCTTCCCAGGATGGTAAGAGACTTCAAACTTGAAGTCCTTCAACGTCTCCATCCATCGCCGCTGCCTCATATTCAAGTCTCGCTGCGTGAATATGTACTTGAGGCTCTTGTGGTCGTAAAAGAGCTCGAACTCCTCTTCGTAGAGGTAATGTCTCCAGAGTCTCAGTGCGAATATAACGGCTGCCAACTCTAGGTCGTGTGTAGGGTAATTCTCCTCGTGCTTCCTTAATTGTCTCGAGGCATACGAAATTACCCTGTCCCTCTGCATAAGGACACAACCCAAACCAACGCTAGACGCGTCAGTGTATATAGTGTATCTAACCCCTTGCTCTGGCAATACTAGCACAGGGGTGGACGTAAGTCTGTCCTTCAGCTCCTGAAAAGCTGACTCCGCCTTATCATTCCAGGCGAACTTCACGTCCTTCCGTGTCAACTGAGATAAGGGTCTCGCGATCTTCGAGAAGTCCTGAATGAAGCGCCGATAGTAGCCAGCGAGACCCAAGAAGCTCCTCACCTCAGTGACAGAACCAGGCTGCTCCCAGTCCTGCATCGCAGCTACCTTAGACAGGTCAACTGCCATGCCATCCTTGGACACCACGTGTCCCAGAAACTTTACCTCATGCTTCCAGAAGTCGCACTTCTTATACTGTGCGAACAACTGATGCCGTCTGAGCGTATCAAGGACCAAACGCAAGTGCTCCTCATGCTCCTCTCGACTCCTAGAGTACACCAAAATGTCGTCAATGAAGACAACGACGAATCGATAGAGGAAAGACCGAAATACCCGGTTCATCAGATCCATGAACACGGCCGGTGCGTTCGTAAGACCGAACGACATCACGAGGAACTCGTAGTGGCCAAAACTGGTCATGAATGCTGTCTTCTGCACGTCCTCATCCCTGACGCGCAGCTGATGATAACCTGACTAAAGATCAATCTTCGAGAAGTACTGCGCTCCTCTCAGCTGATCGAACAAGTCATCGATCCTGGGCAAAGGGTACTTGTTCTTCACCGTGAACTGGTTCAGCCTGCGATAATCAATACACAATCGTATCGAACCATCCTTCTTCCTCACGAACAAGACCAGTGCTCCCCAAGGAGACACGCTAGGCCGTATAAGGCCAAGCTCTAGCAGACCATCAATCTGCGTCCTCAACTCCTCCATCTCACATGGTGCCATGCGATACGTCGGTAGTGAGACGGGTGTAGAACCAGGAACCAGATCGATAGTGAAATCGATCTCACGTCGGGGCGGCAAACCAGGGATCTTCCTGAACAGATCCCCGAACTCGGAAACAACTGGCGTATGCTCAAGTACCTGGGTACCAGCGTCGCGCAATAGAGTGGCGTAGCTAAGTATGCTGAAAGGAAGATTTACCCGCACTGAAAACGTGAAAGGCGTGCCCTCAGGCTCGTACACCGTCACCATACGAGCCTCGCAGTCAATCTCGGCTCTCGCTGCAGTCAACCAATCCATGCCAAGAATGACGTCGAGATAAACGAGCGAGGGATCGACGACCAAATCAAGAGTCATCGTCCTGCCTCCCAGATCAACTAAACAACCCTCACACATCTGGGTGACATCCGAATAATCTCCATGAGCTGCAAAGACTCGCATGCTATCCATAGTGATAGTCTGTAACCCAAGACGCCTGACTACGGCACGCGATATCAAAGAAATCGTGGAACCAGTGTCCACCATGACAAGAACGGGAGTACCTCCAATATGGGTCGTGACCTCGAAGGCTGAATGCTGAAAAGTCAGAGTCGCAGCTGCCTCAGCTGTCAATGCATGAACCCGAGCCTGCTGTGGCCGGTTCGGCCGCTGTGTCAAGGGCCGTGGAGGCTATCTAATCTGCGATACCAGAGGTCTGAAAGAAGGATGCGCAGGAGCTGACCGTATAGGCGGTGCTGATATCACCTGTGGACGTACACGGTCAATCTTCTGCGGCAGCGAGAACCCACTGTCCCGCATCCTCGAAAAGTAGCTCTGTGCCAAGTGGCCTGTCCTCCCACAGTACGTACATGTCAAATCAGGGCGCCGAAACAGTGGTACAGGCGCCGCAGTCCTAGTAGGAGGATCAATGCGAGGCCTCTTACCCGCGAAGGGCCCGTCTGGCAAATCTGGTCGTGGCCTAGAAGCAGCCGGGCCATGAGATCGCGCAAGTCGATCCACGTCCTGCTCTGCCCTCATGGACATGTGAATCAACTCCGCATAGGAGGGAATGCTAACACAGCACATCTTTGACCGAATATCCGGTCGCAAACCCTCCAAAAAGCGCCGTATGCGCATCTGCTCATCAGCCAGGATCGTCGGGACGTACCTGCCCAACTCCGTAAACCGATGCTCATACTCTGTAACTGTCATCGCTGCCTGTCTGAGACGGAGAAACTCATTCTCCCTGTCGTGCCTGTAAGTCTGGGGATAATACTTCTCATGGAAGCGAAACTCAAATGCTGCCCACGTCCATACAAAGTCTGCGGCAACGGTCCGCAGTACGCTATCCCACCACATGCTGGCCTCTCTCTCAAACAGGAAGGTAGCCAGCTCTACCTGTTCAGCCTCGGTGCAATGCAACATCCGCAAGATCTTCGACACCCGGTAGAGCCAGTACTTAGCCTCCTCGGGTCTGTGAGAACCCGTGAAAGTAGGAGGCCGCAAGAGCTGAAATCGCTCCAATAGGCCCCGTGTGTCGGTAGGATTTACCGCAGGGAAAGCAGGCGGCGCAGGATGAGCCATGTCCTCATCCTGGGCGTATGTATAGGCATCCTCAGCTGGATGCGTAGGTGGTGCAGGTGGAGTAGATGTAGTCGCACCCCCACCCTGGGCTAATGTCCCCACTATGGTAGTCAGAAGCTGCTGCTGCTGCAGCATCATAGCCATCATCTACTCGAATCTGTCGAGAGGTGGAGCAGGCTGTGGCGGATGCTGTGTGGAGGTAGATGCGCGATATGGCTCTCTGACTGATGGCGTAAATGGTGGTGGTCCATCTGTAGGACCAGCGGTAGGCTGAGACGATCGAACCGCCTCAGGAATCGGGCCCAAAGCAGGGTCCGTATGGGTACCAGACTGAGAGGAAGTCTGATCCATATGCTCAGTCAGCGCAAGACGAGCCATGCTCCGCGTAGTCTTAGGTGGCATTCCCTATATTCAAAATAGGGCGCAACCTTGTCAGTCTCAATTGCACAAATACATCACAATCATTCACATAAAGAATCAAAGGCATTCCATGCATTTCAATTAATCAAAATTGTCACAATACAAGGGATATATCCTTACAAGCATCATGACGAGAATTACATGAAAATTAAGACAGTTAAACAACAGCAACATGAACAAAGCACTAGCCCTAACAGGCTTACACACATAAAGCAGGAAATGACTATCTACTGATAATAACATCAAAGATCGCATCGCTAGTCGGAGTCTGGTGACGGAGGAGGAGCACCCTTATCCTGTAAGCAACACAGGATCGCCTTCAAGGTGCGAGTCACCTTGCCAAATTTCTTCTTTGTAACGGCCTTGGCATCCGCGACTTCTGCGCGAAGTTCTTGGACTTCCCTTCGCAAAGCGGTCTGACTCTCCTCCATGCGAGCAATGCGATCGTCGATAGTAGCCTGCGCAGAAGGAGGAGGGCTCTCATCAGTATCCTGAGCCTCCTCTTCTGCTTCTTCCTGAGCTTCTTCCTGAACCTCTGCTCTAGGTTCTTCTTCGCTTTGATTTTCCTCATCATCAAAGTCATCCTCATTATCCCTTTCAAGTTGATTTTCACGGTATTGTGACCCAATCTTCATCTTGACCATTGTTGACTCATCAATGGTATGAATCGATACCGGCAATTCCGGCCCAAGTCTATAGGCAAACTCAAGCGCAATCTTGCAAATAAGTCGGTCAAAGGGAAGCGATTCGGATGTTCTTCTTGACCTGGCTATGAGGACTATCTGCCGTAAGATGAAGGTGGCCATACATACGTTCTCTCCCTGGGCCACCAGATATAAGAAATCGACCATAAGACGTGTGCATTCAATGAGGTTCGTCGACCTGGGATAAACATTGAACGTGCAGATATGGTGCAGCAGGCGTAAATCCTCAGACATATACGTCGCCTTGAGGCTATTATTAGGCTGTCATGGAACCAACTTACCGCACAGAAACCTGGTGCGGCGATCTCGTTCACGTCTAGTCCTCAGATTCTTCTCACTAGGATGCACATCACCTAGAGGCACGTTGAGAAGTCGCGCAATCAACCGAACGTCGATCGTAGCCATCCAATCTCTACCAAAAGGGATTTTGAACTGCAAAGGCTCCAAGGTAGGATTCTGGATACTTACGTAGAAGGCACGAACGGTGCTCACATTAGCACGAGCACGAGCTTCAAAGATCGGACCCCTATGCGCAGCTTCAATGCGTTCGAATAACAGATACTCGCCGAACAATCATCCATCTACGTCCGCCTCAAATAACACTTTACGATCAGTGTATTAGCCATGAGGCATCTCCGATAGAATTTTTCGCCCAAGGTGTGCATGGGGATCCAAATCCAGCTTTGTACGGCACTCCAGGACTGCAGCTGGACCTGCGGCGGCGCTTGAACTTGCGGCACCACCCCGCGGTCTTCTCGATCGAGCAGGGCGGCTCGGCCCAGCCTCGTCTGTTGCAGTTTTCCTCTTACCCATCAAAGATATGATGGATGAGAGTGATAAAAGGCCTAAAATGGCTTCCACGAAAGCCATGGAAAACGGTGAAAATGCGAAGAAGTGGCTGTCCAATCTGAAAAAAGGAAATCTAGGCGTCGTAGAGGGATGCTTCAAGCTTCCCAAGGCTGTAATTTCAAGGAGAAATACAAACAAAAAGGTAGAATGGAGCACCTCACGATTTCAGCTCTATTTGGGGATTTTTGGAGCTCCAAATGGTGAGATCTTCAAGAAGAGGGGCTGCCAACTCCCAATAAGTGATGGGTGGTGGTCGGTTTTGGCCAAAGAGGGACCTAGGAGTGATTTGGGACGTCGGAGTTTGGAGGTGGTTGCTGAAAATCGAAAATAGGGCTAAGGGGAGGGCTGTTTGTGAAGGAGGGGTGTGTTTTAGGGGTTTTCGTGGGACGGGAGGTGTATGGGGAGGATGTGCACCCCATTTAAGGGCGTGCGCCCAAAAATCAACACCAACGGACCCCACCGGTCGGCGATGGCATCGCCGGCCAACCTCCAAGTTAGCCGGTGGGACTACATGGGTCTGGTCCCCCATGATCCAAGGAGTCCAAAAATATATGGCCCACCCCCTGGTTCATTGTATTTTGATCTGTATGAGCCCAAATATGTGTTCAGGGCTTTTCAGGACCACATCGCAATCCCGAATACCAAAACATATGATGCAGCATATGAATTTTAGGTAGAAGGAGCCAGTACATCTATCTAGATCTTTATTTGCTAAAGAAAGTGAAGTTAGAATGGCCTTATGGCCATTTTTCATGAAATTTTACTATTCACTGTAAAATTTTATGAAAGTAATAATTTGTATTATTTTCATATTATTTTTGATGCCTAACATGAAATGGATAAGAAAGAAATGAAGATCGGAGTGTTTAGAGGAGGAATTTTGAAGATTTTTGGTGAAACGGGGTTTTTAAGCCCTGGCGATTGATTACAGGAGTCGTGGTCATCCCACGGCCCAAGGATTCACTTTTACGGTTTAAAACCACTCATAGGACGTCTCAACCCGACTTCCTACAGCTTAGAAGCGATTCGGGTTGCCTTACGTGACCCGAGATGCATTACAGACTCGATCTTGCGATCGATTCTAATAGACTTCGCCTATCGGCGAATCTGTGATCCTAGAAGTGTTTCTAGACCCTTCTCGCACCCACCTAAGTTAAAGGAAGCGACATCGTACGTCACGAGACCATAACCCAGGCCCAGTATACTCTCATTCATGCTCTGATACCAACTTGTAACACCCTGAAAATCGGGGGTCGTGTATAAACTCAACTCCCGAGTTCCAGACCGTCACTTATGCAACAAAAATGGTTATGATTCAATGTTGTCTGATTTAAAGCATTCACATGAGTAAAAGTATACCAAAACTGCAATTCATACTTCAGATCCAGTGATAAAAGCAAGCGGAAGACTAAACAATATATATATATATCACTGTATGGAAAAATAAAGTAAATCTCATCTATCTCCAAAGTATGACTACATCTCTGAGTCTCATATACATATACATAAACAAAAAAATAATGTTCAAAATAGTCCCACTGATGTCCACTCAATCCAGGTCACCTACGGGAAGCCGTCGTGATACTGGATATACGAGAACTCGTCCTGGTCCTTGTCGATCTCTGGCTCCACCTCTTGGATCTCGGCCTCACCTGCATCTACAACAGGGTCTGGTGGGTGTTGCAAACACCATCCCGTAACGTGGGAGTGAGTGATTAACTCAGTGGAATCATAGAGTAAAGATTAGCATGTTCACAATTCAATCACGCGATAATAGTAAAGCAGTAAATCAGACAATCCTAATACTGTTGTTAATGCAAGATGACATGACGTGATGTATGCCCTCACCGACGATCACCCTCATGCGGCAACATCTTACGACCGCGGCATGCCACACTCCCTAGAGTGCTCCACATCTTCCAGGCACATGCAATGCTATGGTGATATGAATTCCAAGTTGTTATTAGTCCATTCAAATGGCAGGATTGGGAAACTAAGGTACTTCCCTTGTATCAATCCCAACACAGATCCTGTCTAGGGTCGTCACTCCTAGTAATCTCATACGATGTATATTTCGTAGGTCACTGCAAGGGCTGTCGGGGCTGTTGCTCGTACTCGTTGCACCGCTCCCCCATCACCTTATCAATACAGGCCTACCGTACTCTACTGCAACGGAAGGGTCGTCGCCTCCCGTGGACTCAGAATACGCTCGCGGTCACTACAAAGGGCTCGTCGCCTGATCAGTGTAGGCCGACAGCTAGAATATAGTATCCCATACCACCATAATCTGCTCACGAGTCTAGGTGCTCACTGGTCACTACGGGGAGGTTTGTGGCCCCAGCGTAGGCCGACAGCTCGACCACGGTGTCCCATACCACCATGCCCGGCTCATGAGTCTTCGTGGATCAAAGTACCATGGTTAATAGGGTTTACAATGGTAAGTTCAGTACCCTAGGTTTAAGCAGTTATGACTCATACAAGGTGAACATACATCGGCCAGTCGGGTTACTTGACGGGCTCGACTAGCGCGATCGCATCTCAAGTCGAACGACATGAAGTGCGTAAAACACTTCGCGTGGCCTAACCACTGCCGCCAACTCCAAGCACGAATCACGTTCATCGACGCGTCATTCGTGGCTATGACCAGTCAGCCACGAATTCGCTCGGTTACCGACTGCCTGGACTAAGTCTAGTCCCACACATCTATGGAATCACATTAGCAATATATGTAAAGGTATTGGAATTTAGGTACAATCATGTGAGCATGTTAACACATGTTATAACATTCAACTTAAGCAAATCTTCAAACACATACATTCCATGCATGTAATGGAATCATGCATATGGTCAACATGTAGGAAATCATTTAGGTCATCATATTAACCAAGAAATCAATCTCAAACTACTACATAACATCATTTAATTCAATACATACTAATACAAGCATTTATACAAACACATACACTACACACTTAAGTCTACATATAGTATGTCGACCCAAAGTGCGCAACTAGGCGAATCTCTTCGCCAAACTAATTATGCAAGCATTCCTAACTCCCTAATGCGACAACAAACCATGTCAATCACGTCAGCAAAATATGAATGTAGACCGTACTTCCTACAAATGACTAAAATGCCCTAAATCTCATATTCTTCGTTAATTTACGAAACAGGAAACGGAGAGCATGTTGTACATGTCAAACGGCGGTGCCGTCAATAATCTACTAGTAAACGACATTGAAAGCGTTGTAAACCGTCAATCAAAGCGTCTAAAATCCTCACCTAGTCTCTTACGGATGCGGGATTTTGAACGGAGCGTGTACGCTTCGTCTACGGCAGTAGGAGAACCTGTTTTATGAAATAAGTTAGCTAACACGCTACGAATGCAAGTAATCCCTAAATCAGCAACTTTTAGGGTCGTTTCATACCTGAAAAAGCAGAGAAATCACCGTCCAGGTGATTGGGAAGAGTTGCTGAAACAGTAACAATCGGCGGCTTGAAAACGGGAAAAATCCCTTCCAATCTCTCTCTCAAACTCTCTCTCCTTTTCTCTAGGGTTTGTAATTTTCGGATGGGAGAGAGAAATGAGGGTTTCAACCCCTTTTATAAGCTTAAAAACGCCAGAAACAGGCTCCGGAATGAAGTTTACTTGGTGCCTATCCATTTCGGGGCTGTTTCGGTCCAAAAGCTGCTTTCTGGTGGTCCCCTGGTCGATTGCGATCGGATTTAAGCTCATGCGTACCAGATGTAGCACGTATTAAGTTTTCAGTCTGGCAGGGTTCGCAGATCGCACGTGGCGGACCAGTTTCAGTTCAGCGGTCACCGCACGTAGATCAGGGCTGAAAGTCTCATGATAATAAATAGAAATTTTTCCTGATCCGAGGGTGTAATCTGGATGAATTCTAACGGTCAGAACACTTAATACTGACGCGTCAAGTCGTGTGCCAGATTTGAATTTGAAATTCCAATTCTGTCCCTATTCGCGGTCTCTTCAGTCCGGGTTCAACGAAATAGTCTGTGATTATCGGTTTGACTTGATTTTCGAGATGATTGTCAAGTCCAGATGGGCGGTTCTAACGGTCTAAGATAGGAGGTATCGGACCTTCGACGCGCGGTCTAAATCCAATATAAAAATTCAATGTGGTCCAGAGAACAGACCTGCTTAGAGTTTGATCTGAGGTTATAGAGTATTGTAGAGTTGTTTGTTCTACTCGATTTGGGTCTTGTAGAACATATTTAAAGTGATCAGGGACTATTTCCCAGCTACTCTAGCGTTGCGCTAGCTAACTTACGCTTAATTTTCATGAAAATTAATTCTACGCGATTTCGGGTCGAGTTGGTACTCGAGCCCAAGTACGGATTTTTCATGGGCGTTACATGGCACGTGGGCTAAAAATACATCACGATGGGCCTTATCATATGGGCCAAAAATACATCTCAATGGGCCTCACCAAATGGGCCACAAATACATCACAACGGGCCACATACCTGGGCCTCAAATACATCACAACGAGCCATATACACAGGCCTTAAATACATCACAACGGGCCACATACATGGGCCTAATACATATCACAATGGGCCACAACCCATGGGCCACATAAATATCACATTGGGCTTCATTAAATAGGCCACAAATACATCATATTGGGTCTCATCAAATAGGTCAATATACATCACAATGGGTCGCTCAATGGGTCGCACCAATGGGCCTCATATACATCAAGTGGGTTGCATCAATGGGCCGCAGCAATGGGCCTCATATACATTAAGTGGGGCTGCATCAATGGTAGGCCCCACGTGGCACCGTCCAAAGATGGACAGTGTGAATATAGAATACGTACACCAAGGTGGACCCCATCACATGGCCGCATCACATGGGCCTATATATACATCACATTGGGCCTCGGCCATCGGCCTCAAATACATCACAATGGGCCCTAACATCTAGGCCCACATACATCATAATCATCCTCATTTAAGGGCCTCACACATATTAGCCCATGGTCCAACCAAAACGGATGGGCAACATATATGTACGTCAAGGTGGCCCTGCACAACGAGCCTAAGATGGACAACCTGAATACAATATACACATCGTGGTGGGTCTGCACCTAACAGATGGGCCCCACTAAATGGACAGTATAGATATACAACGCAAACACCATGGTGGGCCTCACGTGTAGGGTGGGTCCCATCATCCAAGCAATGGACGGTGTGGATATAGACATATACATCAACTGTGGTGTCACGCCCCGAACTCAGAAACTAGGCTCACAAAATTCACAATCACCGAATTCGGCACTCACAGCCTCCATAGTATCCCATTCTCACTCCCGGCACCCATTCACCAGGTTCCAATCCTGGGATCCTACAAGAAGGATTTCAAATATGATTTGATTCTTAATAAGCATAACCATAAGCATAACCCATGAACAATAATCATAAGAACACCATCACAAAATCCACTATGATCAAAAACTTGGAGTATAATGCGTAAGAAAGGAAAATATAAGATAATGAAAATAACAGAAACTCCAGAAGCTTGATTGCACACTCTAACTGTGGCAAGGCTATGGGAGTGTCTTGACGTCACTTACATGCATTAATTGTGCATAAGCTTATAGAAAGCTTAGAGGGTGGTGTAAGCGTGTGCGCAGTATAAACGTGCTCAGAATGCAATGTCAGAGTAATGCGGAATCATGCTTATGGGTACATGAATGTAATCAGCTGTACCATGGTTATGCGGTGCAAGATAAAAATGTTATCGGCCATATGAAGACCATGCGATGCGACACATAACTCAAGCATGTCAATCCTCATCCAAATCCACATATCAATGCAGCTCATCAAATATCAGTACAATTCTCATTCTGGATAATCACCGGGGTCTAATACACTCTAATCCAGCTTGTCACCCCTATCTGAAAGCACAACTGGGAGTGGAAGAGACCTCACTATCCGCATGCCAATATCGGGCCCAGCTCGTCGATAGCAGGCCTATTCCTCAAGCTGGTCAAACTCAACCTAAAAATTATCCCCTCACTCAGGCCGGTAAGGTCACACCCCTTTCCAGCCGACCAATACACAATAGGAGACGCGACCTACTGGTATGCGGCCTTCGCGAGCTCATATATCCACTCGGTCTCGAAGTTAGAGTCATCATCTAGTACCATCGAGTTTAGGAATTTTCACCCAGATACATCTTTGGCATCCCGATGCTAGAAACAGTATTTTTGGTATCCAATCCAAACATCCATGATGTGTTTATGGAGGCTATGGCCTTGATGTCGCTAGGGCATACAATAATCACAATCACACAAATGCAAGTGCATGAATCACTCTACTAGACATGCAACAATCCTGCACGTACCGCGCGCTTATGAAGGACAACTTCGTATATCAGGGAGCCCATAAACAATCTGCCTGAAGACATATGCTATAATCAGTCACTCCTTGTATCAAGCATACATATGATGTGTGTGAGCATGAATCATGGATCTAAACCAAACATATTATATGGTGATGGACTCTGTTCATAACGAAGATGGGCCTAGACAGCCTACACACTACAAGTATGGGCCTATCAATAGGCTATAGGGAGAATGACAATGCGGACATTTAACCAACATCATCCTTATAATGTAGGCATCAAACCATCATTGCTCCCAAGGCACGGCCTGCCATGAACATCATTACATAAACCATGGTGGAATCACACATTGCAATGGCCCTTATATACATCCCGTTGGGCCTCAACCCAAGGGCTTCAAATACATCAAATGGGCCGCATCACATGGGCCTCATATATATATATATATATATATATATATATATATATATATATATATATATATATATATATATCCAGGTGGGCCTCATCACATACCCAAAAAGAGTCATATTGAAGGATCATTTGGACTATACCCCAAGTAATAGTGGAGATAATTTTCACTGTTTAAACAATTCACAGGGGCCCACCATAAGGTTTATTTCCCACCCAATCTAATCCTAAGGTCTTAAGGACCTGGATTAAGAGGGAAAAACAAATATCATATTAGTCCAAACACTATAGTCCAAGGGTTTTAATGGTGGACGTTTAAACCCACAGTTTCTTAAAATGTGGTCCACCTGATCCTAGATCTGTCTTATTTTTTAGTCTCAAGCCTTAAAATGAGCTTTCAAAATAGTTGGACGGCTTGGATGCAGCACATGCATCATTATGGGTCCCATAGATAGACTGCGTGATGAAACAGGTGGGACCCATGTAACTTGGCAACATCACGTACACCAGCTATATAGCTGATGTGTGGCACTCCAACCAATCTGCATCATAGGGTGGGTCCACACGTGTGGCCCACCATAACATTTATTTTCCATCCAACGTTAATAAGGTCATACAGACCCTGAATGAAGAGGAAAGACAAATTTCATAATGATCCAAAGATTCTGTGAACCCGAACAGGGTTTCAATGGCAGCTATTCAATCCACTGTTTCTTGTGACGTGGGCCACCTAAGTTGGTATACGACTAATTTTTAGGGGGGGCCACTACCTAAATGGGGCCCACCCAAATGCACGGTGTTGATGACGACAAACATCACGGTGGGGCCTACGTATGGTACCCACGTCCCTGCCCACCACGGCAACACAGGACGCTGCTGCATCCTCTGGATGGTCAGCAGCAGTGCCTACTGCTGCCTGAATTTTTTTTATTTTCATGGGGTTTTTTGTAAGTGGGGTCCACATCAGGAGAATTCACCCCAGCTATTGCATTCATGGCTCAAGATCGACCAAACAAGCCCAATATTTAGTATGTTTTGGTTTAAGGTTGGTCCTAGTCGATTTTAACGGAAAAATCAATATTCTCTATGCTATGGCCCATCAAAAAATCGGATTGGCTTCATTCTTCGACTCAGCGCCTAAAACGAGCTAAGAAATAGGATGGATGGCGTGGATTTAATCCTTAGATTAAGGTGGGGCCTACATGAGCAGCCCACCCCAAAAGCTCATATATATATATATATATATATATATATATATATATATATATATTGTTAGCTTGTTGGTACACACCCATGTTAGCACATGCACTCCATGTTAGCCACACCCTACTACCATCATGTCCAGCATCCAGGGACACTAGACGGCATGGATAAACACAGGCATCATGGTGGGTCCCACATGGACGTGGCCCACCTGATTTGGATCACTTTAAAATTAGTGTTTTTCCTTTCCGTCCAGGCCTGGTAACGGGCTGAATGGTGTAGATCTAACACATCGATCAGGCCACAAAGGTGAATGACATAGATAAGATACCTACTTCATGGTGGGCTACACACACACCATTATCAACACACAAAAAAATGAAAGGGAGATAGAGAAAGAGAGAGGGGGAAAGAGAGTATGGTGGAGATGGGAGGGACCCCACCACTATGGGTCCCTCTCAATACAATACATGCACCAGTGGGCCTCACATCAAGTGGGCCCTAAATTTAGAAATCGACGGTGGATCATCCACCTATCTGCCTTCTTCCTTCACTCCTTGGACTCCTATGCTCCTTGCCTTCAATTTTGATGGAGGTTGATGAAAGATGAATGGTTGAGATGGGAGAAGAGAGGGTGGGAAAGTGGGTCACACTTGTTATTTTGGAAGAGAGCTTGGGGAGGCTTAGACGTGGGATGATTTGTTGCTTGGGAATGAAGAGAGGGAATGAGAGAGAGGGGGAAGTGATGGGTGAAAAGGGATGGGATGATGTATGATGGGTGATGGGTGGAGTGATGGGGTTGTAAGAAAAGGATGGGTGGAGAGAGAGAGTTGGCTTTGGAAATGAGAAGGAATGGGTTGTTGTACTTAGGGTATGGAGTATACTTGACTTATACTTGACATTAATTGATTGATTGATTAATGGGACACGTTGTAGAGATTTCCTCGAAAATCACGTGTGGTATTTTCCTCGAAATAACGTGGGCCCACATCTTTTAGCCCAGGTATTGGATCGGTGTGTGAGTCACGGCGTTGGAACCGCGGCGATGGCATAATCGTAATGATATTAGTTTCGGATTGAGTCGACTCATGTATGCGGGACTCGGCTTAGGATCGCGCATCGAGGGTTTCCGGAGTTTGACCAGGAGGACTATGGAAGCCTAAGGAATGGTACGGTTTAGGATACGGGTCTTACAACTTTTTCCTCTAAATAAAAATTTTATCCTCAAAATTTACACAATCATCGCAAGTAGACATAACTCATAAAGAAAGAGGAAACATAGCATCATCATATAAAATTGGAGATAGTATATAAAATATAATATATTATCAATCATCAAAGAGATAGGGATAGCACTCTCGAATCTCAGCCTCGGGCTCCTAAGACGCCTGATCAACAGAATGGTGACCTCACTGAACCTTTACTAAGGGAATGACCTTGGTCCAAAGGACCTGCTCCTTTAGATCAAGGATACGCACTGGCTGCTCAATGTAAGAAGCGTCCTCACGAACCTCCAACGGCTGCCAATTGATAACAAGAACTATGTCTGACCCACACTTCCTCAACATAGAGACATAGAAAATGTTGTGGATGCCAAACAACTGAGATGGTAAGGCAAGCTGATAGGCCATGGTGCCAATGCATTCAGTGATCTCGAAAGTTCTAATGAATCTCAGAGTGAGCTTGTCCTTCGATCCAAATCGAATTACGTCCTTCATGGGTAAGACTTTGAGATACATATGGTCCCCTACATCAAACTCCAAGGGACGATGTCGGCGATTAGCAAAACTCTCCTACTAGCTCTGAGTTGTGCACATCCTTTGCCTAATGATATCGATAGCCTCTGATGTCTGCTGCACAAGCTCGAGACCTAGGAGACGCCTCTCTTCAACCTCGGTCCAATAACTCAAAGATCTGCATGGTCTGTCATATAATGCCTCAAAAGGAGCCATGTCAATGGTCGCCTAATAGCTTTTATTATATATGAACTCAGCCAATCGCAGATGTTCATTCCAGCTACCCCTG
Organism: Magnolia kwangsiensis; assembly: GCA_037074715.1. NCBI lineage: Eukaryota > Viridiplantae > Streptophyta > Magnoliopsida > Magnoliales > Magnoliaceae > Magnolia > Magnolia kwangsiensis. The sequence continues at coordinate 123,044,950 of CM073576.1, forward strand.
AAGTCAATCGCACAGGCCCGAAGCATAGCCATCGGTCTATGGATGATACGCGGTGTTGAGCTGCAAATTAGTATCCATCGCTCTTTGAAAGATCCTCCAGAACTGGGTTGTGAACCTCGGGTCTCGATCAGAAATGACCGAAACTGGAACATCATGCAGTCTCACAATCTCCTCGATGAATAACCTCGCAAGCCAGCCCAAAGGCTAAGTCGCACGAATCATGAGAAAATGTGCCGACTTCATCAGATGATCGGCGACGACCCAAATAGCATCATGACCGCGCTGAGTCCTTGATAAGCTCATAATGAAATCTATCGATATGTGCTCCCACTTTTACATTAGGACGCTCAATGGCTGCAACGGACCAAGGGGCTCTGATGATCGGCCTTGACACACTGGCATATGTCACACTCGGCCACAAAACTGACGATCTGGCGCTTCATCCCTACCCAAAAATACTATCTCCTCATATCACGATACATCTTCGTCGTGCCAGGGTGGATAGAAAATCGTGATCAATGCGCCTCAGTCATAAGATCTCTACACAACTTAGGAATATTTGAGACACATAATCGGCCTCTGAATCAGAGTCCACCGTCAAAACCAATCTGTCAATTTGTCTGACTCTCAGATGTTGCCTCTGCTCGATAATCCTATAATGACTCATCTGTCTATTGAGCCTCGATCACCCTTATGACAAGAGGGTTGAATCGACAGGCTCGATAGTTGAACGATAGAAGACTGCAGACCAAAATCGAAGTTGTACTCTACTATATCCTCAAGCATCCTCTACTCCTGAATCTTCATGTGCCACCAAGCTTCATGGCTGATGGCTGAGAGCATCTACCACCACATTCGCCTTTCCTGGGTGATACTGGAGGTCAAAATCATAGTCCTTCAGGAGCTCCATCTAGTATCTCTGCCTCATGTTTAGCTCGGACTAAGAGAATAAGTACTTCAAGCTCTTGTGGTCAAAGAAGATCTCGAACCTGACCCGATAAAGATAGTGCTTCTACACCTTCAGTGCGAAGATAACTATAGCCAACTCCAAATTATGTGTGGGGTAGTTCAGCTCATAAACCTTGAGCTGACGAGACGCATAAGCCACTGGTCTCCCATGTTGCATCAAGATAGCACCCAAGCCAATACATGAAGCATTAGTAAATACAATAAGTCCATCACTCACAAAGGGAAGAGTGAGGACATGAGCATACGTGAGGTGGTCCTTCAGCACCATAAATGCTCGTTCACAGGCGTCGTTCCAAATAAACTCTACGCCCTTTTGAGTCAAACTGGTCAACGGGACTGCAATACGAGAGAAACCCTCAATAAAATGTCGATAGTATCCCTTTAAATAAAGGAAACTGCAGATCTCTAACGCAGTCATGCGCTGGTCCCACTGACGCACTGCCTCAACCTTCGAGGGGTCCACTGCGACACCCTCCCTCGTTACCACATGACCAAGGAACTTCACCTCCTCCTGCCAAAACTTACACTTCTCCAGCTTCCCATACAGCTAGTGGGCACGAAGGGTTTGCAATGCGATCTTCAGATACTGTACATGGTCCTCATGGGTCCTCAAAAATATAAGAATGTCGTCGATGAAGACCACAACAAATTAATCGAGATATGGACGAAAGACCTCATTCATCAACTGCATGAAGACCACGAATGCATTGGTCACTCCGTGTAACACCCCGGATTTTGGCTAACCTGGGATTTGACGTCCTTAGGCAGTGGGTCAATTAAAACACCTGAAAAATCGTTCAGAACCCAATTCCATAGCCAAAGAAACCACTTAGGATAAATTTCTTTAGAAACTAAGCATAAGTTAGCTAGCGCAACGTTGGAGTGGCTGGGAAACAGTCCCTGATCACTTTAAATACGTTCTACAAGACCCAAATCGAGTAGAACCAATGACTCTAGAATACTCTATAACCTCGGACCAAACTCTAAGCAGGTTTGTTCTCTGGACCACTTTGAATCTTTGTATTGGATCTAGACCGCACGTCGAAAGTCTGATACCTCCTATCTTAGACCGTTAGAACCGTCTAGCTGGACTTGACACTCATTCCAAAAATCAAGTCAAACCGATAATCACAGGCTATTTCATTGAGCCCGGACCGAAGAGAGTGAAAATAGGGTTAGAATTGGAATTTGAAATTCAAATCTGGCACACAATTTGACGCATCAGTATTGAGCATTCTGACCGTCAGAATACAGCCAAATTACACCCTTGGATCAAGAAAAATATCTATTATATATCACGAGACTTATAGGCCTGATCTTGGTGCGATGACCGTTAAACTGAAACTGGACCGCCACGTGCGATCTGGGAACCCTACCGGTCTGAAAACTGGATGTGTGCTAGATCCAGTATGCATGAGCTTAAGTCCGACCGCATTTGGCCAGGGGACCTTCAGAAATGCCCTTTTGGACCGAAACGGCCCCAATTTGGTTAGGCACCAAGTAAACATTGTTCCCAAGCCTATTTTGGGCATGTTGTAGGCTATAAAAGGGGTTGAAACCCTCACTCCTCTCTCCCATCCGAATTTGAGAGAAGCCCTAGCTTGGGAGAGAAAAAAAAAGTGAGAGATTATGAGAGAGTGGGGGAGTTCTTCCTGCCACTTGTGCTACGTGTTGCACGTGCTTAAGCAACACACCTCTACCACCTTCCCGGCGATTCCACCGCGATCTTAGGTAAGTAAATACCCTAAATAGTTGTTGATTTGAGTTTCCCTTGTTTCCATAGCGATGTACCTTATGGATCTTGTGTATTAGGCTCCTTATTCGCCGTAGACGAAGCGTATACGCTCCGTTTCAATTCCCGAGTCTACAAGACATAAGGTGAGGATTTTAGATGCTTTGATTGACGGTTTACAACGCTTTCAATGTCGTTTAATAGTAGATTATCGACGGCATCGCCGTTTGACATGTACAACATGCTCTCCGTTTCCTGTTTCGTAAATTAACGAAGAATATGAGATTTAGGGCATTTTAGTCATTTGTAGGAAGTACGGTCTACATGCATATTTTGCTGACGTGATTGACATGGTTTGTCGCCGTGTTAGGGAGTTAGGAATGCTTGCATAATCAGTTTGGCGAAGAGATTCGCCAAGTCGCGCACTTTGGGTCGACATACTATATGTGGACTTAAGTGTGTAGTGTATGTGTTTGTATAAATGCTTGCATTAGTATGTATTGAATTAAATGATGTTATGTAGTAGTTTGAGATTGATTTCTTGATTAATATGCTGATCTAAATGATTTCCTACATGTTGACCTTATGCATGATTGCATTACATGCATGGAATGTATGTGGGTGAAGATTTGCTTAAGTTGAATATTATAACATGTGTTAACATGCTCACATGATCCTGTTTCAATTCCAATACCTTTGCATATGTTGTTAATGTGATTCCACAGATGTGTGGGACTAGACTTAGTCCAGGCAGTCGGTAACCGAGCGAATTCGTGGCTGACTGGTCATAGCCACGAACGACGCATCGATGAACGTGATTCGTGTTGAGAGTTGGCGGTAGTGGTTAGGCTACGCGAAGTGTTTTACGCACTTCATGTCGTTCGACTTGAGATGCGATCGCGCTAGTCGAGCCCGTCAAGTAACCCGACTGGCCGATGTATGTTCACCTTGTATGTATCATAACTGCTTGAACCTAGGGTACTGAACTTACCATTGTAAACCCTGTTAACCATGGTACCTTGATCCACGAAGACTCATGAGCCGGGCATGGTGGTATGGGACACCGTGGTCGAGCTGTCGGCCTACGCTGGGGCCACAAACCTCCCCGTAGTGACCAGTGAGCACCTAGACTCGTGAGCAGATTATGATGGTATGGGACACTATATTCTAGCTGTCGGCCTACACTGATCAGGCGACGAGCCCTTTGTGGTGACCGCGAGCGTATTCTGAGTCCACGGGAGGCGACGACCCTTCCGTGCAGTAGAGTACAGTAGGCCTGTATTGATAAGGTGATGGGGGAGCGGTGCAACGAGTGCGAGCAACAGCCCTGACAGCCCTTGCAGTGACCTACGAAATATACATCGTATGAGACTACTAGGAGTGACGACCCTAGACAGGATCTGTGTTGGGATTGATACAAGGGAAGTACCTTAGTTTCCCAATCCTGCTGTTTGAATGGACTAATAACAACTAGGTAATCATATCACCATGACATTGCATGTGCCTGGAAGATGTGGAGCACTTGAGGGAGTGCGGCATGCCGCGGTCGTAAGATGTTGCCGCATGAGGGTGATCGTCGGTGAGGGCATACATCACGTCATGTCATCTTGCATTAACAACAGTATTAGGGTTGTCTGATTTACTGCTTTACTATTATCGCGTGATTGAATTGTGAACATGCTAATCCCTGCTCTCTTATCCCACTGAGTTGATCACTCACTCCCACGTTACGGGATGGTGTTTCCGGACACCCACCAGTCCCTTTTGTGATTGCAGATGATGGCGCAGCCTGTGAGGCGGAGCTGGACTTGATGATGAGAAGGAGGATTCCTCCTTTATGCGTGTTCTGATTGACGGGATTGCAGGGAGGTTGATTAGATACTTTGACATTTGTCATTTTGAATTTTTAGCGCCCTCATGTATATTCATTTTGTTTACTTTTGAAGTATACATGTATGTGTATAACCTGGTAATATATTCACACTCTGGAGACATACAACAGTTTATGTACGTTATACATACTATTACAATCTTCCGCTTGCAAATTTCACTGTCTCTGGAGTATGATATGTTGTTCTGGCTTAATCTCACTCATGTTTAATACATTATCACAGACAACATTCAATCATACATATCCATGTTGCATAAATAACATTTTGGAACTCGGGAGTTGGGTTTTTGCTCGACCCCCCGATTTTCGGGATGTTACACTCCGAAAGACATGACCTGAAACTCAAAATGACCATAAGGTATCCTGAAAGCCGTCTTCGGGATGTCCTCCTCTCGGACCCGAATTTGATGATAATCGGAACGCATGTCAATCTTTGAAAGGAACTATGCACCCTGCAACTGATCAAACAAATCATCTATCCTTGGGAGCGGGTACTTGTTGGTTGAGTTCGCGGTAATCTACATAGAGCCTCAACAAGCCATCCTTCTTCCTGACGAAGAGTACTAGAGCTCTCCAAGAAAAACTGCTCAGATGGATGAATCTCAACTCACGTAACTCGTCGAACTGCCGCTGAAACTCTTACAACTCCATCGGTGCCATATGGTACGGAGCCTTGGAAATAGGTGTCGTACCGGGTACGAGGTCGATCTGGAACTCAATATGACAGCGTGGCGGCAATCTCAGAATCTCATGGAACACGTCAGGAAAATCATAGACAATCAGCAACTGATTAATACAAGCGGCAACAGGCTCCTCAATGGCACAGGACACCAAACAAGACAACGACTCTCCTCTAGGATCGGCGATGAACTGAAACTACGGCAAGCTTGGTATGCAGAACCTGACTGTCCTCATGGAACAGTCTAAGATGGCGTGATACTCGGCAAGCCAATCCATGCCCAGGATGACATCAAAATTTGACATCGACAATACAAATAAATCAGTAGGAAAAAAGATATCTCCGACCAGAACAGGGTAAGACGTACAGAAACGGCCCAACACTGTAGTCTTCCCCAAGGGCGTCGATACGGTCAATCCCTCACTAGCCGAATCTGTCGGCAATCCAGTCGATCCACAAAAATTCTCAAACACGAATGAGTGTGAAACACCGGAATCAAATAATACTCAGGCAATGAATGAAGAGACCGAAAGTATACCCTCAACGAATCCTCTGAAGGTCTGCGGGTCCTACTGAGGCACATAGAATTTAGCCTGAGCTGGCTAGGGATGTGCCTGTCCCCGTAGAGGATGCTGCTGCTGCTGATGTCACTGAGGCGCTCAAAACTGTTGTCTCTATTGTTATGGCCTTGGAGGCTGGAGCTGATGTTAATGTTGTTGCTGAGGGGGCCTCGGTGGTGGGATCTTCTGTCGTTCCTACTGTGGTGCTCTCAACTGCTTTTGTGGTGCTCTCGACTGCTGCTGCTAAGGTTGGGGACACTCTCACCTACGATGACCTATCCCACAGCATCCATAGCAGGCATTAGAAAGATGCTTCTGAGGTGATGCAGCTAGAAGTGCTAATGGTGATGTTAGCGCTCTGGCAAATGAGTGGCTCTTGTATCTCTGCGATCATCGATGCTACTGGAAAATACTAGAGGGGGCCTACCTCTTCCGGCCTCTCCTATGATCTCGATCGCTCTGTGTGCTGACCCACTGTCTCATAAATTTAATCCCTCCGCACTGCCGCCTAAAAAGTCGAGAACTCAAGCCCAATAACACTACCTCGAAGACCGTAACGTAAGTCATTCTTGAAACGGCGGGTCTTCTGCTCCTTATCATCGATCCACCATGAAACGGGTCGTGTACTATGCTACAGACATGTCTCCCTGTACTAAGGTCTCGAACTCTAATGCTCGCTGCCGACGAATGTGGTCGGGGAAGTACTGTTGGTTAAATCGGTCCACAAAATCCTCCTATGTCCATACGAAATCTAGCCCTGCAACACGAGTAACAACGGTCCACTAGTGCTCAACCTCACTGTAGAGAAGAAATACTACCAACCGAACTCACTACTTGGTCGTACATGCCATAGTATCAAAAATCTTCTCCACATTGGAGCGTCATCTCTCGGCTACAGTCGAATCTAGCTCGCCCTGGAAACGCGGAGGATCGAGTTGTCTGAACTCTCGAAGAAGGGCGCTCGATCGCTCCTACTCTTCCTGGGCTGGGGAAATAACTAGGTGTCGGCCCTATCTCTGAAGCGTAGTCGTCATAGCCTGCAACATCTGCTGTAACTGAGAGGCACTCACAGGTACAGTTGGACCCACACTAGTCTTAGGTGGATGAATGACATCCTCAGGCTAGGGAGTAGGGATCTCAAGGGATGGAATGGGAGTCGTAGGTGGTAAAGCTGGAGCCTCAAGTGGTGGAGCAGGATTCACTCGAGTTGCTCTCATGGGCAACATGTCCTATAGGAAAGAATAAGGACACCAATCAACCTTGAGAATTACACATTAAGGAAATTAATCAGAAGGCTACGCACTTGGAACCTAATCGTCCTAAACTCATAGCAAACATGTGATGTTGTTCTTGGTTATTCCCAAGTTATGATCTGATACCAACTTCTGTCATACCCCAAACTCAGAAACCGGGCTCATAAAATTTTCGATCGTCGAATTCGGCACTGACAGCCTCCATAATACCCCATTCCGGGATCTTGGCACCCATACACCAGATTCTGATCCTAGGATCCTATAAGGAAGATTTCAAACATGATTTAATTCGTAATGAGCATAACCATAAGCATAACCTATGAACAATAACCACAAGAACACCATCATAAAATCCACTATAATAAAAAAATTTTGAGTACAATGCACATGAAAGGGAAATACAAAATAATAAAAATAATAAAAAAAATTAAAAACTCGACTGCACACTCCAACTGCGACAAGGATATAACTGCATCCTAACGTCACTTGCACACCTAAATCATGCATAAGCTTATAGAAAACTTAGAGGGTGGTGTAAGTGTATGCGTAGTATGAACATGCTCATAATGCAATGTCAGAATAATGCAAAATCATGCTAATGGGTACATGAATGCAATCAGTCGTACCAAGACTATGCAGTGCAAGATATAAATGCTATCGGCCATATCAAGACCATGCGATGCAAGATGCAATTCAAGCATGTCAATCCTCATCCAAATTCATATATCAATACAACTCATTAAATATCAGTACAATTCTCATTCTGAATAATCATCAGGGTCTAGTACACTCTACGCCAGCTTGTCGCCCCTATCTGAATGCACAACTGAGAGAGTGGAAGAGACCTCACTATTCGCCTACCAATATCAAGCCCGGGATCATCGATAGTGGACCTATTCCTCAAGCTGGTCAAACTCAACTTAGAAATTGCCCCCTCACTCAGGCAGGTAAGGTCACACCCCTTTTTCGCCAACCATGACACAGTGGGAGACGCGGCCTACTAGTATATGGCCTTCATGCTCTCATGTATCCACTCAGTCTCGACGTTAGAGTCATCCTCTTGTACCATCGGGTTTAGGGATTTTTACCCAGGGATATCTATGGCGCCCCGATGCTAGAAAGAGTATTTCCATTATCTAATCCAGTCATTCACAATGTATCTGTGGAGGCTATGGCCCTGATGTCGCTAGAGCATACAATAATCACAATCACACAAATGTAAGTGCATGAATCACTCTACCAGACATGCAATAATCCTGTATATATCGCGCACTTATGAAGGGCAACTTTGCCTATCAGGGAGCCAATAAACAATCTGCTTGAAGACATATGTTATGATTAATTACTCCTCATATCAAGCGTACATATGATGCGTGTGAGCATGAATCATAGATCTATACTAAACATATTATATGGTGATGGACTCTGTTCATAACGAATATAGGCCTAGACGGCCTACACACAATTAGTATGGGCCTATCAATGGGCCCTAGGGAGAGTGACAATGTGGACATTTAACCAACATTATCCTTACAATATGGGTATCAAATCATCATTGCTCCCAAGGCACTGCCTGCTATGAACATCATTACATAAACCATGGTGGAGTCACACATTGTAATGGGCCTTATGTACATCCTGTTGGGCCTCGACTCAAGGGCTCTAAATACATCAAATGGGCCACATCACATGGGCCTCATATATATATATATATATATATATATATATATATATATATATATATATATATATATATATATATATTATATATCCAGGTGGGCCTTAACGACAAACCTCATACACATCAAGGTGGGCCTCAACAACGGGCCATAAATGCATCAAGATGGGCCTCATCACATACCCAAATAAGAGTCATATTGAAGGATCATTTGGACCATACCCCAAGTAACACTGGAGATAATTTTCACTATTTAAACAATTCACAGGGGCCCACCATAAGGTTTATTTCCCACCCAATCTAATCCTAAGGTCTTAAGGACCTGGATTAAGAGGTAAAAACAAACATCATATTGGTCCAAACCCTGTAGTCCAAGGGTTTTAATGGTGGACATTCAAACCCACTGTTTCCTGAAATGTGGTCCACCTGATCCTAGATCTATCTTATTTTTTAGTCTCAAGCCTTAAAATGAGCTTTCAAAATGGTAGGATAACTAGGATGCAACACATGCATCATGGTGGGTCCCATAAATGGATGGGGTGGATGAAGTAGGTGGGACCCACATAACTTGGTGACATCATGTACACTAGCTATATAGCTGGTGTGTGGAACTCCAGACAATCTGCTTCATAGGGTGGGTCCACACATGTGGCCCACCATAACATTTATTTTCCATCTAACGTTAATAAGGTCACATAGACCTTGAATGAAGAGGAAAGATAAATTTCATAATGATCCCAAGCTTCTGTGAACCCAAACAGGGTTTTAATGGCATCCGTTCAATCCATTATTTCCTGTGACGTGGGCCACCTGAGTGTATACGGCTGATTTTTAGGGGGGGTCACTACCTAAATGGGGCCCACCCAAATGCACGGTGTTGATGATGACAAACATCATGATGGGGCCTACGTATGGGACCCACGTCCCTGCCCACCACGGCAACGCAGGACACTGTTGCGTCCTCTGTACGGTCAGCAATAGCGCCTGTTGCTGCCCAAAATTTTATTTTATTTTTTTATTTTCATGGGTTGGGCCCGCATCAGGAGAATCCACCCTAGCCATTGCATTTCATGGCTCAAGACCAACCTAACAAGCCCAATATTCAGTACGTTTTGGCTCAAGGTTGGTCCTAGTCGATTTTAATGGTAAAAATCAATATTTTCTATGCTATGGCCCCCTAGAAAATCAAATTGGCATAATTTTTTGGCTCAACCCCTAAAATGAACTAAAAAATAGGATAGATGGTGTGCTTTTGATCCTTACATCAAGGTGGGGCCTGTATGAGCAGCCCACCCCAAAAGCTCATATATATATATATATATATATATATATATATATATATATATATATATATATATATATATATATATATATATATATATATTGTTAGCATGTTAGTACACACCCATGTCAGTACACGCACTCCATGTTAGCCACACCCTACTGCCATCACGTCCAGCGTCCAAGGACGTTGGAAGGCATGGATAAACACAGGCATCATGGTGGATCCCACATGGAAGTGGCCCACCTAATTTGGTGTAACGCCCTGGAAAAATCTGTATTTGGACTCGAGTACCAACTCGACCAGAAATCGCGTAGGATTAATTTCTTTAGAAAATAAGTGTGAGTTAGCTAGCGCAATGCTAGAGTAGCTGGGAAATAGTCCCTGATCACTTTAAATACATTCTACAAGACTCAAATCGAGTAGAACTAATGACGCTATAATACTCTAAAGCCTCGGATCAAACTCTAAACCGGTTTGTTCTCTGGACCTCTTTGAAACTTTGAATTGGATCTAGATCGCGCGTCGAAAGTCCGATACCTACAATCTTAGACTGTTAGAACTGCCTAGCTGGACTTGACAATCATTTCAAAAATCAAGTCCAACCGACATTCGCAGGCTATTTCATTGAACCTGGACTGAAGAGAGTGAGAATAGGGTTAGATTTGGAATTTGAAATTCAAATCTGGCACATGACTTGACGCGTCAGTATTAAGTGTTCTGACCATCAGAATTCAGCCAAATTACACCCTCGGATCAGGAAAAATTTTTATTTCATATCATGAGACTTGCAGACCTGATCTACGTGCGGTGACCACTGAACTGAAACTGGACCGCCACGTGCGAGGGCCAAGATTGACTGCGAGACTCGTATAGTGACTGCGTACGAGTCAAAGGGCGCATCTTTCATATTCCTAGTGTGGGTAAATCTCCCCTTCCACATACTTAGCTACGCTACTTTACTACGGGACGCTGGTGCCCAGATACTTGAGCATACGCCAGTCGTTTGCGAGTTCAGAGATCTGTTCAGGAAGATCCCTGATTTTTCACCTCGACGAGAGATTGATTTCACAATCGATCTGGTGCCTGGTTCCACGCCCGTCTCACTGCCGACGTATCGTATGGCACCGTGTGAGATGGAGGAGTTGAGGACGCAGATTGATGGTCTTTTGGAGCTTGGCCTTATACGGCCTAGTGTGTCTCCTTGGGGAGCACCAGTCCTGTTCGTGAGGAAGAAGACTGGTTCGATGCGATTGTGTATTGATTATCGCAGGCTGAACCAGATCACGGTGAAGAACAAGTACCCTTTACCCAGGATCGATGACTTGTTTGATCAGTTGAGAGGAGCGCAGTACTTCTCGAAGATTGATCTTCAGTCAGGATATCATCAGTTGCGCGTCAGGGATGAGGACGTGCAGAAGACAGTATTCAGGACCAGCTTTGGCCACTACGAGTTCCTTGTGATGTCGTTCGGTCTCACGAATGCACCAGCCGTGTTTATGGATCTGATGAACCGAGTATTTCGGCCTTTCCTCTATCGATTCATCGTTGTGTTCATTGACGACATTTTGGTATACTCCAGGAGTCAAGAGGAGCATGAGGAGCACTTGCGCTTGGTCCTGGATACACTCAGACAGCATCAGTTGTTCGCACAGTACAAGAAGTGCGCCTTCTGGAAGCAGGAAGTAAAGTTTCTGGGACACGTGGTGTCCAAGGATGGCATGGCAGTTGACCTGTCTAAGGTAGCTGCAGTTCAGGACTGGGAGCAGCCTGGTTCTGTCACTGAGGTGAGGAGTTTCTTGGGTCTTGCTGGCTACTATCGACGCTTCATTCGGTATTTCTCGAAGATCGCAAGACCTCTATCTCAGTTGACACAGAAGGACGTGAAGTTCGCCTGGAATGACAAGGCGGAGTCAGCTTTTCACAAGCTAAAGGACAGACTTACGTCCGCCCCTGTGCTAGTATTGCCAGAGCAGGGGGTTAGGTACACCATATACACTGACGCGTCTAGCGTTGGTCTGGGTTGTGTCCTTATGCAGAGGGACAGGGTAATTTCGTACGCCTCAAGACAATTAAGGAAGCACGAGGAGAATTACCCTACACACGACCTAAAGTTGGCAGCCGTCATATTCGCACTGAGACTCTAGAGACATTACCTCTATGGAGAGGAGTTCGAGCTCTTTTGCGATCAAAAGAGCCTCAAGTACATATTCACGCAGCGAGACTTGAATATGAGGCAGTGGCGATGGATGGAGACGTTGAAGGACTTCAAGTTCGAAGTCTCTTACCATCTTGGGAAGGCGAACCTTATGACTGACGCGTTGAGCCGCAAGAAGGCGATAGAGTTTGCGGCTCCGCTGATGGTTGCTGAGTGGGATATGGTTGAGTTTTTACGAGACTTTGAGAAGAAACTCACTGTAGAGGAGTCGTATGAGTTCATCGCACATGTACAGGTGTGATCTCAGATCGATGACCGAGTCATCGAGGCGCAGAGGGATGATGCGCATCTGACTGAGCTTCGAGAGCAGGCCAGTGATGATGCAGACGTCGAGTGGCGAGTTGGCATGGATGGGAGCTTACGTTATCGTGGCCGCCTATGCGTCCCAGATATCCCTGACTTGAGACGAAGATTCTCGAGGCTGCGCATTGTACCAGACTCACGATGCATCCAGGCAGTATGAAGATGTATCGTGACGTAAAGAGGACTTATTGGTGGGAAGGTATGAAGACCCACATAGCAGAGTTCGTGTCCTGTTATGTTACTTGCCAGAAGGTGAAGGCAGAGCATCACCGACCACCTGGACTCTTGCAGCCTGTGCCGATTGCAGAGTGGAAGTGGGATTTCATTTCCATGGATTTCATTTTCAGGGCTGCCGAAGATGAGGAGGGGACATGATTCCATATGGGTGATCATCGACCGTCTGACAAAGTCGGCGCACTTCCTACCGATCAGAGTCACGAACTCTGCAGACGAGCTGGCTAGACTGTAAATCAGAGAGATCGTGCGTCTGCATGGAGTTCCATTGGAGATCGTGTCGGACAGAGACACGCGGTTCACTTCTATTTTCTGGACTCGCATTCAGGAGGCTATGGGTGTGAAGTTGAAGTTCAGTACTGCCTTCCACCCATAGACAGAGCGGGTGAACCAGATCTTAAAGGATATGTTGCGAGCCTGCGCATTGGACTTCAAGGATAGTTGGGATGACTGTCTTGCATATGCGGAGTTCGCGTACAACAACATCTTTCAGGCGAGTATCGGTATGGCACCTTATGAGGCGCTGTATGGGCGACCTTGTCGTACACCGCATTGCTGGGCAGAGGTCGGTGAGCGTAGCTTGATTGGCCCAGAGTTAGTGCAGGCAACGTCAGAGAAGATTGATATTATTAGACGTCGGCTTCTCACAGTGCAGAGCAGACAGAAGAGTTTTACCGATACGAGACGGAGGCCGCTAGAGTTCACGGTTGGGGATCATGTATTTTTACGAGTTTCCCCTATGAAGGGAGTCCTTCGGTTCGGGAAGAAGGGGAAACTAGCACCGTGATTCATTGGTCCATTCCAAATCCTTGATCGTGTGAGAGCAGTGGCTTGCCGATTGGCTTTACCCATGCCTCTCGCGAGCATTCACAACGTATTTCATGTTTCTATGCTGAAGAAGTACGTTACTGATCCTTCCCATATCATCAGATGGGAGCAGGTGCAGTTAGGAGAGGATGTTACATATATCCTGCGACCGACACGTATCCTAGACAGGAAGGAGCAGGTACTGCGTAGCAAGGTGATTCCCCTTGTGAAGGTATTGTGGACGCATCACTCTGAGGAAAAGGCTACCTGGGAGACAGAAGCCGAGATCAGAAAGAACTACCCACAGCTTCTCGAGGAGTACGAAAAGGTACAAATTTCGAGGATGAAATTATTTGTTAAGGGGGGTAGATTGTAACGCCCTGAAAAAATTCGTACTTGGACTCGAGTACCAACTCGACCAGAAATCGCGTAGGATTAATTCCTTTAGAAAATAAGTGTAAGTTAGCTAGCGCAATGCTAGAGTAGCTGGGAAATAGTCCCTGATCACTTTAAATACGTTCTACAAGATCCAAATCGAGTAGAACCAATGACGCTATAATACTCTAAAGCCTCGGATCAAACTCTAAACCGGTTTGTTCTCTGGACCTCTTTGAAACTTTGTATAGGATCTAGACCGCGCGTCGAAAGTCCGATACCTACAATCTTAGACCGTTAGAACTGCCTAGCTGGACTTGACAATCATTTCGAAAATCAAGTCCAACCGACATTCGCAGGCTATTTCATTGAACCTGGATTGAAGAGAGTGAGAATAGGGTTAGATTTGAAATTTGAAATTCAAATCTGGCACACGACTTGACGCGTCAGTATTAAGCATTCTGACCGTCAGAATTCAGCCAAATTATACCCTCGGATCAGGAAAAATTTCTATTTCATATTATGAGACTTGCAGACCTGATCTACGTGCAGTGACCGCTGAATTGAAACTGGACCACCACGTGCGATCTACAAACATTGATGGACTGAAAACGGGATGTGAGCGACATCCGACGCGCATGAACTTAAGTCCGATCGCGTTCGGCCAAGGGACCACCAGAAATGTCCTTTTGGACCGAAACAGTCCCGATTTGGATATACCTTAAGTATACCTTGGCCTAAAGCCTGTTTTGGGCATGTTTGGGCTTATAAAAGGGCTTGAAACCCTCACTCCTCTCACCCATCCGAATTTGCTAGAAACCCTAGCAAGAGTGAGAGAGAAAGTGAGAGTTTGTGAGAGTGAGTAGGAGAGAATTTTCCTGCTGTTGCACCACCTGTTGCACGTGTTTAAGCAACACGCTCCAATCACTTGGCCGGTGATTTCTCCGCATTTCTAGGTAAGAAAATACCCTAAACTCTTGCTGATTTGTTGATCCTTAGTTTCCATAGCAAAGTAGCTGATGCATCTTGTAAATTAGGTTCCCGATTCACCGTAGACGAAGCGTATACACTCCGTTCGAATCAATACCCTTATAGAAAAAAAGGTGTGAATTTTAGACGCTTTGATTGACTGTTTCCAACGCTTTCAATGTCGTTTAATAGTAGATTATTGACGGCAACGCCGTTTGACATGTACAACATGCTGTCTGTTTCCTGTTTCGTAAGCAGACGAAGAATATGAGATTTAGGGCATTTAGTCATTTGTAGGAAATACTGTTTTCATCCATAATTTTCTGATGTGATTGACATGGCTTCTTGTCGCATTAGGATACTAGGAATGCGTGCATAATTAGTTTGGCGAAGAGATTCGCCTAAATGCGCACTTTGAGTCGACATACTATATGTAGACTTAAGTGTGTAGTTTAAGTGTTTGTATAAATGCTTGTATTAGTATGTATTGAATTAAATGGTGTTATAAATTAGTTAGAGATTGATTTCTCAATTAATATGCTGATGTAAATGATTTCCTACATGTTAGCTATACGCATGATTTCATTATATGTATGAAATGCTTGTGCTTGATGATTCACTTAAGTTGTATGTTATAATATGTGTTAACATGCTCACATTGTTGTATTTCATTTCCAATACTCTCACATGATTGCTGATGTGGATTCATAATTGTTTGGGACTATACCTAGTCCAGGAAGTCGGTAACCGAGCAAATTCGTGGTCGGCTTATCTTTGCCACGAATGACGCGTCGATGAACGCGAGTCGTGTTCTGGAGTTGGCGGCAGTGGTTAGGCCACACGAAGTGTTTTACGCACTTCAAGTCATTCGACTTGAGATGCAATCGTGCTAGTCGTGCTCGTCAAGTAACCCGACTGGCCATTGTATGTTCACCTTGTATGAGTCATAACTACTTGAACCTAGGGTACTGAACTTACCATTGTAAACCCTGTCAACCATGGTACCTTGATCCATAAAGACTCATGAGCCGGGCATGGTGGTATGGGACACCGTGGTCGAGCTGTCGGCATACGTTGGGGCCACAAACCTCCCCGTAGTGACCAGTGGGCACCTATGTCTCGTGAGCAGATTATGGTGGTATGGGACACTATATTCTTGTTGTCGGCCTACACTGATTAGGCGACGAGTCCTTTGTAGTGACCGCGAGCGTATTCTGAGTCTACGGGAGGCGACGACCCTTCCGTAGCAGTGAGAGTACAGTAGGCCTGTATTGATAAGGTGATGGGGGAGCTGTGCAAAGAGTGCGAGCAACAGCCCTGAGAGCCCTTGCAGAGACCTACAAAATATACTTCGTATGAGATTACTGGGAGTGATGACCCTAGACAGGATCTGTGTTGGGATTGATATATGGGAAGTACCTTAGTTTCCCAATCCTGCTGTTTGAATGGACTAATAATAACTCGAAAATCATATCACCATTACATTGCATGTGCCTGGAAGATGTGGAGCACTGTGGGACGATTGCATGCCGTGGTCGTAAGATGGTGCCGTATGAGGGAGATCGTCGGTAAGGGCATCCATCACGTCATGTCATGTTGCATTAACAACAGTATTAGGATTGTTTGACTTACTGCTTTACTATTATCGCATGATTGATTTGAGAACATATTAATCCTTGCTCTATTATTCCACTGAGTTAGCTACTCATTCCTACATTTCGGGATGGTGTTTGCAACACCCACCAGACCCTGTCTTAGATGCAGGTGAGGCAGCGATCCAGGAGGCAAAGCCGGACTATGATGAGGACCAGGACGAGTTCTCATACATGCAGTACCACGACAGCTTTGCTTAGGTGGCCTGGATTGACGGGACTTCTCAGTGGGACTCTTTTTGGACATCTGATTTTGTTTATTTACATGTATATGAGACTCAGAGATGTATTCATACTTTAGAGACAGTCGAGATCTACTTTGTTTTCCATACAGTGATATATATATTCTTTTAGTCTTCCGCTTGCTTTTATCACTGAATCTGGAGTATGAATTGCAGTTTTGGTATACTTTTACTCATGTGAATGTTTTAACTCAGACAATATTGAATCATAATCATTTTTGTTGCATAAGTGACGGTCTGGAACTCTGGAGTTCAGTTTATACACAACCCCCGATTTTCAGGGTGTTATATTTGGATCACTTTAAAATTAGTGTTTTTCCTTTTCTTCCAGGCTCGGTAACAGACTAATGGTGTAGATCTAACACATCCATCATGCGGGTCCCATAAAGGTGAATGGCATGGATAAGATTCCTACTTCATGGTGGGCCACACACACCATTATTAACACACAAAAAAAATGAAAGGGAGATAGAGAAAGAGAGGGAGAAAGAGAGTACGGTGGAGATGGGATGGACCCCGCCACTATGGATCCCTCTTAATACAATACATGCACCAATGGGTCCCACATTAAGCGGGCCCTAAATTTAGAAATCGACGGTGGATCACCCACCTATCGGCCTTCTTCCTTCGCTCCTTGGACTCCTATGCTCCTTGCCTTCAATTTTGATGGAGGTTGATGAAAGATGAATGGTTGAGATGGGAGATGAGAGAGTGGGAAAGTGGGCCACATTTGTTGTTTTGGAATAGAGCTTGGGGAGGCTTGGACGTGGGATGATTTGTTGCTTGGGAATGAAGAGAGGGAATGAGAGAGAGAGGGAAGTGATGAGTGAAAAGGAATGTGATGATGTGTGATGGGTGATGGGTGCAGTGATGGGGTTGTAAGAAAGGGATGGGTGGAGAGAGAGAGAGAGAGAGAGAGAGAGAGAGAGAGAGAGAGTTGACTTTGGGAATGGGAAGGGATGGGTTGTTTTACTTGGGGTATGGAGTGTACTTGACTTCTACTTGATATTGATTGATTGATTGATTGATGGGACATGTTGTAGAGATTCTCTCAAAATTCACAAGCGGCATTCTCCTCGAAATGAACTCGGGCCCACATCTTCTAGCCTAGGTATCAGATCGGTGTACGAGTCGCGACATTGGAACCAAGGCGACGACGCGGTCGTAAAGGTATTAGTTTTGGGTTGAGTCAACTCAGGTATGCGATACTCAGCTTAGAATCACGTGTAAACGTCGGATACAGGTCGAGGATTGCCGGAGTTCGACCGGGAGGCCCATGGAAACCTAAAAAATGGTACGGTGTAGAATACGGGTCTTACAGGTGGGTCCCACAAAACTTGTTGATATAATTATAGCAACTATATAGCTGGTGTGTGATATACCAGCCAATCTATTGCACATAAGTGGGTCTGAAAGGGCCTAGCTATATGCCCTAGAGGGGGGGTGAATAGGGCAATGCCAAATAAAACTTAAAACAGCGGAATAATAAAAGCAATAAAGCATAATGCTGAATTAAAAGTAATCTCAATAACCTAGAATAAGAGAATGATACTATATCAGTTCTAAGGACAACCTTACACCAAAAACCAAAGGTTTAAGGTAGGACAACCTTATTTTTAGAACGTCCTTTGTATCACAAACCAATAACAAATAAAAAGCAAGGAAATCAAAATAACTTGCAGAAATAAATCTTAAGTTATTACAACATTCCCACACTTGCATGAAATAGAGATTACAACATTCATCCATAAATACAATCCACAAAACTGAATGAATAAAGAAATGAAAGAATAAAGCACATCTACAACACAACGATATATAGTGGTTCGCCTGTGTGTACACCAACTGTTATCCAACAGCCACACAGAATGCTACTCCACTCCTAATATCCTCACACAGGGGATATTAGCATGCACTATTAAAATAGGTTTCACAAGTTTACCTAAAACCTTCACAATTGTGTCTTTTTATCTCGAGCTTACACAATCCAAAAACCCACACAATCTGAGTTTTCTAGCTCTCCTCAAATAACCAAAACAATGAGATTTTTCTGAAAAATCTCAAACAAAACCAAAGAATGTAAATTACACAAATGTAAAATACCTGAATCTCCTTTTAAAGTAGCCCGGTGGAACCAATCGGAGTAGAAGTTCGATTCAACGTTCAAAGTCCAATACTCACTTTAAGAATGATTCTAAGTCTAATTGATTTTAAATCAAAAGGGCTAGTTCTATTTGATTTTGAATCCAAGAAGAAGGAATATTAGAAATTCTCCTTTTCAAATAAGATTGGAATGTAGATCAAAATCAAATAATAAACAAGCTAGCAAAATGAATATTAAATGAGTACAAAGTAGCTTAAAAATAAACACAAACTTATCTTAGAGTATATCCTAAAGATTGCTTGAATTGAGTTGAATTGAATTAAAAAACTCTGAAGTTCGTACTCAATTTATAGCCTGAAAAATCCCATCTACGATTGGTCTTAGGATCCTATGACTGGTCGTAGCTTCAAAGATTTTCAAAGATTTCTACGGGATAAGGATTAGCTGTTCCACAATTGGTCCTGGGTAGCCTACGACCAGTCGTAAGCCACCTACAACTGGTCGTGGGTCACCTACGACCGGTCGTATGACCCCCAGTTTAGTTGCTGGAGTTTGAGTCGTAGGGGTAAGACTGGTCGAAGGACAAGTCATACAGCTCACAGGACTGGTCGTAGGATGTCCAAGACTGGTCGTAGGACAACTAAAAAAATTTAAAAATCTTCAACAACTTAGGACTGGTCCTGAAAAACTTAAGACTGGTCGTAGCAGAGCTAGGACTGGTCTTAGAACAGCCCGAACAAGCATATTAAAATATACAAATTATGCATCCAGAATGACCTACAGTAAAGCCCATCCTAAAGTCAATCTAAGGTCAAACAAACCTTAAAAGTGAGATGGACATTAAAAGTCTATACGCTCAGATGACCCTTAAGAGAAGCTTGAGAATTTATGAATCTTGTTGTAGGCCTTCTCGAGCTTAATCCTTTCTTGAGTTGACAAATTCTTCTTCTATACTTATACTTGTTTGAATCTTGAACATGCATACTTGGAGACTTCTATTCTTAAATTCTTCATCCATGACTTGAAACTTTTTTCATTTAAGTTTTTGTCTTGAAATACGATGTCTTGAAGCAATGAATAGTCATGAAACACAAGATATACAAGACATAGATATAGGTTTTGGCACTACAAAATTTGACAACCAAGGGGATATGAAATCATAGCACTTACAATCTCCCCCTTTGTCAAATTTGTGACAAAACACATATCATACAAATAAGAGCAACATCATACAAATTACTCTACTCCCCCTGAGAGATACGAGTACTGCTCATGTAAATAATAAACAACATATAAACATCAAGAGTCCATATTCTCAATCCACATATCCTTCTCAATTAATCAATCCAAACAAATTACTCCCCCTTTCCATACTACTCCCCTTTACCATACTACTCCCCCTTTTTGTCACAAAATGACAAGGGAAAGGCACAATCGGAAAGAGAACAACAACATAGAGAGTAATAATAAGTAGATAATGAGAAAGAAATATGGAAGGACATAGCATATTTCAAAATATAAACTAGAATCATCAAGCCATAACCAAGTTAATACAATATCCAAAATAAAAGATAAGATAATGTTATACAATCCAAAAGATAATTCGCCTAATCAGATCCAGAGGAGGGAGCAGGGATAGTAGGATCAATCTGGTGTAAGCCCCTATTGATGCGACGAAGATATTTCGCATATATTTAAACTGCATATTGTGGGCTATACTCATGTTATCAACCTTCTCCTCCAATGTACGAAGACGTGCATTATAACTAGATGGATCGTAATCAGGATCATTTGGCGAATCAGTTTCTATCTCATCAAAAAACTCATCCATATTAACATCCTGTTGAGGAAGATCGCCAGCTTCCCCTTCATTTTCAGCTTCACCACCATCACCACCAACACCACCTTCATCTACTTGGCCAGGAAGTAAATCTAACTTCATCTTATTAAGATTGGAATTGTTGAAAATAAGATGATGAATTGGTGCCTCATTAATAGGTTTATCGACAAGCATGAGAGTGGCTAACATAGTCATAAGATAACCAAACAGAATATCACTATGACCCGGATGGAGATAAAACTGGATGATAAAATGACAGATCAATGAAGGAAGGCAGACCATAGTACCAGAAGCAATAGAATGCAACACACGAACCATGAAAGAAGTTAACTCAGTTTTATTACCGGACCGAGGATACAGATTTGAAATGGAAAAATGATGTAGCACTCTGTATCTAGGTAACAGATACTTTGAAGGGAGTGCATTCCCTTTGTATGTCCATTGCACATCAATTTTGCATAAGTCTCTTGTTAACATGCGTTTTTTCGATTCAGATAGTTTGTCGTATAGAGTATGAATCGATATACCTTCATCATTAATGGGTATATCCATAATACCTGATATTAAATGACGGTCTACTTCAAATTTTCCTTCTCTAGTATTAATTGAAAAAGTTAAGTTGTCAAGGGAGAATTCTGAGATACATGCAACCATTGATTGTGCAATTGACTGGTATACAGGCCCACCCCAAAGTAAAATGTTAGCCCAGCCAACAGATTCAAGAAGAGGGACAATGCCATATGGAGCAATGTGATTGAGATCAGCGGTATGCTCAACAATAACATTACGAACACGCAAATCCCGTACATCTTGAGGATCATCTTTGGGTGACCGAAGGTGCCATTTTGTTATCGGAGTAGATCTAGATGAGGATGGACCACGGGATGTTTTCTTATTCCCTCTAGCATCCATCTTTAACAAGATATACAAAGAGCAAGAGAAATGCACAAAAAGAAGGATGGGTTTTCTCTAGATCAGCGATTTGAGAAGAAACCCTTGAAAAATCCAACAAAAAGATGAAATCTAGCTACACAATGATCAAATCAAAGCATAGAGAGCATGAATCTTTAAGAAAAATGATGAAATAAGACTAACCTTGAAGAAATACAAGAAATCCTATGACTGGTCGAACCACTACTCGTCGTAGATCGGAGTGAAAATGAAGAAGAAGGAAATTTTTCCCAAATTATATCATGTTCACGACCTCCACGACCGGTCGAGTGCGGTGCATGACCTGTCGTATCACGACTGATCATGTACAGCTACGACCGGTCGAGTATCGACTAAAAATACATTTTTAATGTAAAAAATTAAAATTTAAACACATATAATACCAAATATAATACATTATGATACATGCAACCAAGAATACTCAATGTAAAATGCACATACCAAGATCAAATTTCAATTTATTAAACCTACTTTTGTCGAGCGGTTTAGTAAATATATCAGCAAGTTAATTTTCGGTTGGTATATATTCCAAGGAAATAACTTTTTCTTCAACCAACTCACGAATGTAATGATACCTAATGTCAATGTGCTTAGTACGTGAATGCTGGATTGGATTTTTGAAAATATTTATAGCACTGGAATTATTACAATGTAAGATCATTGAATTTTGATTAATTCCATAATCGCTTAGCATACGTTTCATCCAAACTAGTTGAATACATACATATCCAGCTGCAATATACTCAGGCTCAGCAATGTAGAGCGATATTGAGCTTTGCTTCTTGCTAAACCAAGAAACTAAGAAATTTCTAATGTAAAAACAACCACCACTGGTTGATTTTCTATCATCAATATTACCGGCCCAATCAGCATCTGAGTACCCGGCTAATTGAACACTATATCAAAAGGATACCAAAGACCCAGATTTATAGTACTTGCGACATATCTAATAATCCGTTTAACAGTAGTAAGATGTGATTCCTTAGGATTAGACTGATATCTTGTACAAATACCAACACTTAACGTGATATCAGGTCTACTAGCAGTTAGATATAACAAACTACTAATCATACTACGATATAGTTTAGGATCTATATCTTTACATGTAGAGTCTTTTGAGAGTCTTAACGTTGTACTCATAGGAGTATCAAAGTTCTTACCATTCTCAAATCCAAACCTTTTAACCAATTTTGAAGCATATTTGGTTTGGGAAATGAAAATTCTATCAGGTTGTTGTTTTACTTGCAACCCTAGGAAATAGTTTAGTTCACCAACCATGCTCATTTCGAACCTTGATTTCATTAACTCTGCAAACTCAATAGACATGTTAGAGCAAGTTGATCCATAAATAATATTATCAACATAAATTTGAACCATCAAAATATCATTATTATGTTTCTTAACAAAGAGCGTCTTATCAACACTTGCTACTTGAAAGCTATGACTAAGTAAGAATTTAGTCAATTTTTCATACCATGCCCTGGGTGCTTGTTTTATACCATAGAGAGCTTTTTTGAGACGAAATACATGGTCAGATAACTTGGGGTCTTCAAACCCAGAAGGTTGTTCAACATACACCTCTTCATGTAAATCGTCATTCAAGAAGGCACTCTTTACATTCATCTAATAAATTTTAAATTTTTTAAAGCATGCGATGGAAATAAAAAGTCTGATTGATTCAAGGCGAGCGACTGGAGCAAAGGTTTCATCATAATCGATGCCTTCAATCTGAGTGTACCCTTGTACAACCAGTCTAGCCTTGTTTCGAATTATATTTCCAAGTTCATCAGACTTATTTTTAAAGATCCGTTTTGTTCCAATAATGTGTTTATCTATAGGTCTAGGAACAAGATACCAGACATCATTACGAACAAATTGATTAAGTTCATCCTGCATAGCAATTATCCAATTTTCGTCAGAAAGTGCTTCTTTCACATTGACCGGTTCTATTTATGATGTAAAACAAACATAATTACATATGTTCTCAAGTTGTTTGCGAGTACGAACTCCAGTGAGAGGGTTTTCAAGAATTTGATTGGTTGGATGATCTTTGACAGTCCTTGGTTCAGACTCTTTTTGACTTGATGAGGTATCTTGATTTTCGATAATAAGAGCTTTATCATCATCTGAACTCGGAGCTGGTGTATTCAAATGATCATCAATGACCACATTGATGGACTCTTGAATCACACCAGTTCTCTTATTTAGAACCCTATAAGCTCGACTGTTCAAAGAATAACCAAGAAAAATACCTTCATCACTCTTCGTATCAAACTTTTTCAAATTTTCACGATCTCCTAAGATATAACACTTGCCGCCAAAAACTCGAAAGTATTTGACAGTAGGTTTCTTTTCAAACCATAATTCATAAGAAGTCTTATTATCAGATTTACTGGTATAAACTTGATTAATAATATAACATGCGATATTAACTGCTTCAGCCCAAAGATTTCTTAAGAGCTTCATGCTATTCAACATAACATTAATCATATCCTGAAGCACTATTTTTTCTTTCAACTATACCATTTTGTTGCGGTATTTTGGGCGCAGAGAATTCATGCGATATTCCCTGATCGCTACAAAATTTCTCAAAACTACTATTTTCGAATTCGGATCCATGATCAGTACGGATCTTATTAACATGAGAACCTTTTTCATTTTAGATTCGTTTAATGACCTTTTTCACTTCATCTAGGGTTTCAGTTTTATCTTTTAAGAATGATACCCAAGTGAATCTGGTATAGTCATCTACGATAACCAAGATGTATTTTTTACCTCCTCGACTCTCCATTCTAGTTGGTCCAATAAGATCCATGTGGAGAAGCTTGAGTGGTCTAGATGTAGTATTGGAGTTTACTTTCTTGTGAGAGCTCCTAGTCTGTTTGCCCAACCGGCATTCACCACATATTTTGTCTACTTTTTACAATTTGGGTAGACCTCTAATTAGTTCTCTTTTGCTCAATCTAAATAAGTTCCGGTAGTGTACATGTCTAAGGCGTTTATGCCATAATTCAGTCCCATCGGTATGGACCATGTAACACGATTGAGTAGATGAGCTTGCATCACTAATGATGTAGCAGTTTTTAAAAGTTTTGCGACCAGTTAATATAACAGAACCCTTTTTATTAAGTATCTCACAACCTTGATTAGAAAACTTCATACTATGGTTGTTATCGCATATCTGAGAAATGCTTAGGAGGTTGTGTTTCAAGCCCTCAACATATAAAACATTCTTAAATAAGGGAAGGTTATAAAGCTGAACCATACCTTGGCCAATGATCTTGTAATTGCTTCCATCACCAAATGTGACTGACCCGTCAGTCATATCTTTTAGATCGGTGAATAAAGTCATGTCACCTGTCATATGCCTGGAGCAACCACTATCTAGGTACCACTTTGAATGGTTTGTAGCTTTGAAAGCAGTGTGGGCAACTAAGCAGGAAACTTTAGGAACCCATTTCAGAACTGTTTTGGGTTTAGGAGTATAGATGGTCTTTTTCTTTCTGTTGTTATAGGAGAGACCTATAGAGTTAGACTTTAATAGCTCCTTAAGTAGATTAATTATTTTTTCAGCCAATGGATTTCAGTTTTGAAAATCAAAGTTGACATGACTACCTTTAGGTTTTTAAAAAGTCCTTGGATTTTTAGAAAAACTTTGATAAGTACTCTTTTCTTTTGAGGTTGAAGACTCTCCTTTTATAAATTTAGGAGTAATATTCTTTTGTTTAAGAGATGTATTCTTATCATAGCCCAACCTGGATCGTTCGTCACATTTTCTTGATCCGGACAATAATTTTTTCAATTTAGGATCACCTTGGGCATATCTCCATGTGTCTTTCAAACTCAGAAGAGAAGCTACCTTATTTTTGAGTTTCTTATTTTCGGATCTCAAATCTTCAATATTGGAGGTTTCGAAATCTAAATCACATTTGGTCTTTTCAAAAGAATCGAAAATATGAGACTCTTCTAAAACGAGAGACTCATAATCTTCCTTAAGCTTGAAAAATTTTTCTTTTTGTAATTTAAGCTTGACGGTAATTTTACAACTCTCCTTATAAAGGGCATTATAAGCATTCTGAAGATCATCTTCATTATCGCAATCACTATTCAGATTTTCTTCACTAGATATATCATCATTATCTGAAAAAGTGATCTTGGCTAGAGTCATAAGGGCTTTAACATCATCGCCCGACTCGGTTTCAGAATCTTCTGATTTAGAAGAGGATTTAGAATCAGACGATTCATCCCAAGTAGCCATCATGCTTTTCCTTTTTGATTTGTCCTTTTTAGGACATTTGTTAGCTAAGTGCCCATACTCTTGACAGTTGTAACATTGACTATCTTTCAAAGATTTTCGAGCTCTAGGTTTAAATCGTCTCTTATCATTTGACTTTTGAAAATTAACTTTTTTCTTGCTTTTGAAAATTTTGTAAAACTTTTTTGCTAAAAGCATCATATCATCTTCGGAATTTTCTAAGTCCGAAGTGCTTTCTTATGAAACATTTTTAGATGATTTGAGAGCAATTGATTTTCCTTTAGGAGCTTTAAAGGACAACTCGTAGGTTTGAAGTGAACCAACTAGTTCCTCAACCCTCATGGTATCCGTATCACGAAGTTCCTGAATCGCGGTCACTTTAGAAATGAACCGTTCAAGAAGTGAGCGTAGTATCTTTGCGCACACTTTACTTTCTAGGATTCTATCACCAAGACCCCACATAGAGTTCACAATGTCATTCAATCTAGTGTAGAAGTCCATAAACATCTCATTCTCCTCTATATGAATTTCTTCAAATTTAGTTGTGAGGAGTTGGACTTTAGATTTCTTGACAATTGATGTACCCTCGTGTGTCATTTCTAATACATCTCATGCTTGTTTTGCATTTTCACAAGAGATGATTCTTTTGAATTCATCTGGTGATAATGCACAAGTAATTGCATTTAGTGCTTTTGCATTAGTACTACTCTCACTTTTCTGAAGTGTGGTCCAAAGAGAATAAGTTGTTACTTTTATTGATTTTGAACCATCGTCATTAGTTACTTCAGTGATAGGAGGGTTCCATTCATTCACTGTGGCCAGCCACACACTTTCATCCAAGGATTTGAGGAAGATCCTCATCCTGGCTTTCCAATAGGCATAGTTTGTGCCATTAAAGGTTGGTGGCCTAGTGACAGATAGGCTATCAAAATTTGACATCTTAATATAGCTTAGATCGTTAGCTCAGGAAATAAATCCAATAAATAAACAATAAGCACGAGCTATTATGCTCTGATACCACTTAAAAGGGCCTAGCTATATGCCCTAGAGGGGGGATGAATAGGGCAATGCCAAATAAAACTTAAAATAACGAAATAATAAAAGAAATAAAGCACAATGCTGAATTAAAAGTAATCTCAATAACCTAGAATTAAGAGAATGATACTATATCAGTTCTAAGGACAACCTTACACCAAAAACCAAAGGTTTAAGGTAGGACAACCTTATTTGTAGAACGTCCTTTTTATCACAAACCAATAACAAATAAAAAGCAAGGAAATCAAAATAACTTGCAGAAATAAATCCTAAGTTATTACAACATTCTCACACTTGCATGAAATAGAGATTACAACATTCATCCACAAAAACAATCCACAAAACTGAATGAATAAATAAATGAAAGAATAAAGCACATCCACAACACAACGATATATAGTAGTTCACCTGTGTGTACACCAATTGTTATCCAACAGCCACACAGAATGCTACTCCACTCCTAATATCCTCACACAAGGGATATTAGCATGTACTATTAAAATAGGTTTCACAGGTTTACCTAAAACCTTCACAATTGTGTCTTTTTATCTCGGGCTTACACAATCCAAAAACCCACACAATCTGAGTTTTCTAGCTCTTCTCAGATAACCAAAACAATGAGATTTTTCTGGCAAATCTCAAACAAAACCAAAGAATGTAAATTACACAAATGTAAAATACCTGAATCTCCTTTTAAAGTAGCCCGATGGAACCAATCGGAGTAGAAGTTCGATTCAACGTTCAAAGTCCAATACTCACTTTAAGAATGGTTCTAAGTCTAATTGATTTTAAATCAAAAGGGCTAGTTCTATTTGATTTTGAATCCAAGAAGAAGGAATATCAGAAATTATCTTTTTCAAATAAGATTGGAATGTAGATCAAAATCAAATAATAAACAAGCTAGCAAAAGGAATATTAATGAGCACAAAGTAGCTTAAAAATAAACACAAACTTATCTCAGAGTATAGCCTAAAGATTGCTTGAATTGAGTTGAATTGAATTAAAAAAACTCTGAAGTTCGTGCTCAATTTATAGCCTGAAAAATCCCATCTACGATTGGTCTTAGGATCGTAGGACTGGTCGTAGCTTCAAATATTTTCAAAGATTTCCGCGGGATAAGGATTAGCTGTTCCACAACTGGTCCTGGGTAGCCTACGACCTGTCATGGGCCGCCTACGACCGGTCGTGGGTCACCTACGACCGGTCGTAGGACCCCCAGTTTAGTTGCTGGAGTTTGAGTCGCAGGGCTAAGACTGGTCAAAGGACAAGTCGTACAGCTCACAGGACTAGTTGTAGGATGTCCAGAACTGGTCGTAGGACAACCAGAAAAATCTGAAAATCTTCAACAACCTAGGACTAGTCCTGAAAAACTTAAGACTGGTCGTAGCAGAGCTAAGACTGGTCTTAGAATAGCCCGAACAAGCATATTAAAATATACGAATTATTTATCCAGAATGACGTACAGTAAAGTCCATCCTAAGGTCAATCTAAGGTCAAACAAACCTTAAAAGTGAGATGGACATTGAAAGTCTGTACACTCAGATGACCCTTAAGAGAAGCTTGAGAATTTACGAATCTTGTTGTAGGCCTTCTCGAGCTTAATCCTTTCTTGAGTTGACAAAGTCTTCTTCTATACTTGTACATGTTTGAATCTTGAACATGCATACTTGGAGACTTCTATTCTTGAATTCTTCATCCATGACTTGAAACTTTCTTCATTTAAGTTCTTGTCTTGAAATACGATGTCTTGAAGCAATGAATAGTCATGAAACACAAGATATACAAGACATAGATATACGTTTTGGCACCACAAAATTTGACAACCAAAGGGATATAAAATCATAGCATTTACAGGGTCCACGTAGGGCCCACCATAACATTTATTTTCCATCCCATCTATTTATTGGATCACAAAGACCTAGATTAAGGAAAAAAATTATATATTTATATTGATCCAAACTTCTGTGACCCCAACAAGGTTGCAATGGTAGACGTTCAATCCCTGCTGCTTTTTGCAGCGTGGACCACTTGATAGTTAGATCTATCTTATTTTTCTTCTCAAGCCTTAGGACGAGTTCACCAAATGGATGGACGGTATGGATATAATACATACCTCATGATCAAACCCGCACAACTAACTTGCTGATATATTTTTATTTTATTATTATTATATTTTTAACATGATTTTAGATGGTGTGGACCACCTGAGCCTTGTGTATGGCTGATTTTTGGGGTGTCCTAATTTCTAAAGGGGACCTATCAAATGCACGGTGTAGATGTTGGGCATACATCATGGTGGGGTCTACTGCTGGGTCCCACGGACCCAACCATTCCAAGGCAAGCAGCGTCCTCTGGATGCGCTGGCAGTAGCAATGTCTGGCGTTTGTTTGTTTGTTTGTTTTACCATGGTTTTTCATAGGTGGGGCCCACATCGAGACAATTTAGTCCATTTACTGCGATCCCGGGCTCACTATAGGTCTAATAAGTCCAATATTCAATATGTTCTTGCGTATAGAAACATCACAGCAGTCCTTAACAGTTTTGACAGTAAATTCGTTGTTTTCAATGGTGTGGCCTACTAGAGATTCAAATTGGCTTCATTTTTCGACTCAACGCCTAAAATGAGCTGAGAAATGGGATGGACGGTGTGGATTAGATACATGCATCAAGGTGGGATCCACATGATTAGACCTTCAGAACTTGTTAACCACAAATAGTTGCTGTGTGGTAGACAAGCCAATCTGCTTCCACGGTCAAAGTGGGTCCACACGTGTGGCCCACCTCATCTTGGATTAAGATGATATTTGTATTTTCCTTTTGTCCAGGGACACTGGACGTCTAGCGGACGGGCGGCCCTAGATGGGGCACGCCATCAAGGTGGGTCCCGCAGTTAAATGTCATGGATATAACACATGTTGGTGGGCCACACATACACACATCAGGTGGGCCACACACCTCTTCATCATTATCACCATACAAAAAATATAAAAAGAAAAGAGAGAGAGAGAGAGAGAGAGAGAGAGAGAGAGAGAGATCGGATGGTGATGGAGGGACCCTACCACTATGGGCCTCTCAAAGCGATACAAACCATACATCAAATGGTTCCACCATATGTGGGCCCTCAAATAATCAAAATCAAATAAATTTAATGCTATGAACACCCACCGTTAGATCTTAGACTCCTTCCACCGATGCGACCTAGAGCTCCAAGGGGTGAATTTTAACGGTTGAGATAGACTTTGAATGGTAGGATTGGGTGATAGGGAGTGGGCCACACCTAGCCTTTTTTTTTTTACACACACATGCCCACCCCACCCACTCACGCTAGTGGAATTTCACCACATATGGATACTCGAACCCTTGATCGGGTGTTGAAACTCCTAAGAATCTACCACTCGAGCAAGAGTAAGGATCCTTGGGGTTGCTTTTTTTTTTTTTAATTACACACACACACACACACCCTACACACTCACGCTGGTGGAATTTCACCACCTATGGATACTCGAACCCTTGACCGGGTGTTGAAACCCCCGAAAATCTACCACCCGAGCAAGAGTAAGGATCCTCCTTGGGGTTGCTTGAAAATGGAGAGAGAATGACTGAGAGAGAGAGAGAGAGAGAGAGAGGGGAGGGGGGGGGGGGGGAGGTGATGGGAGAAAGGAATAGGTGAAAGGTGATTGAGTGATGGGTGTACTTGACATGGGTTGTAAGAAAGAGTTGATTTTGGAGTTGCTCTTGTACTTGACAAGATGGAATGTGAGGTGCTTGATGGGACATGTTTTCTTGGGTTTGCAAGTACGTAGTGTTTTTTCCTTAAACTGAACGCGGGTGCACATCTCCTGACCCGGGTATCACCTCAGTGTGCGAGACGTGGCGTCAAAACCGCGGCAATGGCGCAGTCGCAAGGATACAAGTCTCGGGTAGAGCCAACTCAGGAATACGGGATACAACTCAGGATCACACACAAACGCTAGTTATAGATCGCGGGTGGCCAGAATTCGACCGAGAGGACTGCAGAAGTCTATGGAATGGTACGGGCTAAAATACGAGCTTGATAGCGTAGATCTAAATTCTAACTAAAGTTAACAGCTACTTAATTAATACTACAGATTTCACTAAGAGATATAAATAACAAGTAAAAGTAAATGATTACACTATTGAATGTAAATAATTGACAAAAGTAAAAGGATTACACTAAGGAATGCAAACGACAAATAATTGAAAGATAAATTTAGTTTGATTGAGTTGGTATGAGATTATTTGCTTTGTTGAAATCAATTGTTATTTATAGCCTTAATCTGACTATCTAGATTATTCCTACATTCTGACGCTTGTTGTAATCGTTTAACATAACTTAACCTTCTAAACTTACCACCTTCTTGTAACCGTTTTTGCATGATCACTCTTCACTCGCCCTCTTAGTAGATGACATATTATTGCTTGATGCACTCAAGTTACATCACCATAAAATCCTTTTTATATATTCTTAAAAATCTCCAAATACACACACATATTCATCTAGATTACACGCAACCCATGATTGGATTTAGCAAAAATGAGAAATGATAAGGATGAATACACGTAATCCATTC
Organism: Magnolia kwangsiensis; assembly: GCA_037074715.1. NCBI lineage: Eukaryota > Viridiplantae > Streptophyta > Magnoliopsida > Magnoliales > Magnoliaceae > Magnolia > Magnolia kwangsiensis. The sequence continues at coordinate 123,076,571 of CM073576.1, forward strand.
TAATTGAATTTAGCAAAAATTGGTGAAAATACGGACTAACAGATATGAACATCACTAAGGGCCTGTTTGGCCAGCCGCATTAGATGGTATTAGATGGGATTGTATTCACAATACCATCTGATAGATGGTGCTGGCATGTTTGGAAGAACGTCGAATACCTAAATGAAAATTACTTTGGGTTTCGCGCATAAACCGCGGGATTTAGCTATCCGTCTCCTTGTTTTCCAAATCCCACCCTGGAGTTACAACGGAAGGGTGGAGCCTCTACTTGTGGGTCCAAAAATTATGCATATTTTTCATCCAAGCCGTCCATCCGATTTTCCACGCTAGTTTAGCTTTTGAAACCAAAAATAAAGTCAATCCCCATCTCAAGTGGGCTACACCATGAGGTACAAGTAATGGAAAGCTCCAGCGTCAACAACGACTCTTCCGGTTGCATGCGTAGAGATTTGGAATGGGTTTCCACTCGTGGGATTCATCGTGAGGTATCTGTTAGATCCACACCATCTATCTCTTTATCCTAGTCATTTTAACCCTTGAGCTCAAAAATTAGTCCGATCCAACAATCAGGTGGACCACACTATAGGTGACGGTGGTTGAGAACACCTCACGTGAAAGCTCCTCTGGAGTTTCGCCCACTGTTGAAACCTTCCTAAGGTCCAACATAATATTTATCTGCAGATCCCACCTGTACATAAGTTAACACAGAAACTAAAAAAAGGAAAAAAAACAAAGATTAGCATGATCGAAAACTTTTGTGGCCCTTGAAATTTTTTAATGGTGGGTATCACTCTCACCACTGTTCTCTGTGGCGTGGTCCACTCGAGATTTAGATCGGACTCATTCTTTGGTTAGTGTTCTAAAATGATCTTTCCAAATAGATGGTGGGTGTGGATATAAAACATACATCATGATGGGACCCACAAAACTTGGCAACATCACTTACGTAGCATGTGCTGCGACTAACTGCTTTGTAGCTAATCCGCTCCCGTACGGTTGTATACCAAACACGCCCACTATGCAAATTTACCGACCCATCGTAAATCCATGTGTTCCCAAACAAGAATACCTGTTTGGCCAGTTGCATTAGCCCGTATTAGATGGGATGGAATTACAAATAATGTCATCATGGCTACTGTCAGTGGTTGTCGTAGATTTGCAGTGAATTTGGAAAGGCAAGGATATTAGGTATTCTTGTTTGGGAACACATGGATTTACGATGAGTTGGTAAATTTGCATAGTGGGCGTGTTTGGTATACAACCGTACGGGAGCGGATTAGCTACAAAGCAGTTAATCGCAGCACATGATACGTAAGTGATGTTGCCAAGTTCTGTGGGTCCCATCATGATGTATGTTTTATATCCACACCCACCATCTATTTGGAAAGATCATTTTAGAACATTAGCCAAAGAATGAGTCTGATCTAAATCTCGAGTGGACCACGCCACAGAGAACAGTGGAGAGAGTGATACCCACCATTAAAAAATTTCAAGGGCCACAAAAGTTTTCGATCATGCTGATCTTTGTTTTTTCCCTTTTTTTAGTTTCTGTGTTAACTTATGTATAGGTGGGATCTGCAGATAAATATCATGTTGGACCTTAGGAAGGTTTCAACAGTGGGCGAAACTCCAGAGGGGCTTTCACTTGAGGTGTTCTTAACCACCGTCACCTATAGTGTGGTCCACCTGATTGTTGGATCGGACTAATTTTTGAGCTCAAGGGTTAAAATGACTAGGATAAAGAGATAGATGGTGTGGATCTAACAGATGCCTCACGATAAATCCCACGAGTGGAAACCCATTCCAAATCTCTACGCATGCAACCGGAAGAGTCGTTGTTGACGCTGGATCTTTCCATTACTTGTACCTCACGGTGTAGCTGACTTGAGATGAGGATTGACTTTATTTTTTATTTCAAAGGCTAAACTAGCGTGGAAAATCGGATGGACGGCTTGGATGAAAAATATGCATAATGTTAGGACCCACAAGTAGAGGCTCTACCCTTCCGTTGTAACTTCAGGGTGAGATTTGGAAACAAGGAGACGGATAGCCAAATCCCGCAGTTTAGGCACGAAACTCAAAGTAATTTTCATCCAGGTATTCAGCATTCTTCCAAACATGCCAGCACCATCTATCAGATGGGATTGTGAATACAATCCCATCTAATACCATCTAATGCAGCTGGCCAAACAGGCCCTAAAGGTATTAGCAGTGTAACATCTAATCCACTCCCTTGTAGAGAATTCGAATCTAAGGGCCTGTTTGGCCAGGCAGATCCCCCGGTATTAGGAGGGATGGGATCGGCATGACGAGCCAAACAAGTCCGGTGAACTTGTCCCGGGATATAAGCCATCCCATGGATCTTAAGACAATCCACTGACATCATCATCATTACCTTAAAATTAATCTCATCCCTTAGTTGAATGGATTGGAAGGTAAAATCCCGGGACATGGGGGGCGTGCCAAACGGACCCAGTGAACTTGTCCCGGGATATAAGCAATCCCATGGATCTTAAGACAATCCACTGACACCACCATCATCACCTTAAAATTGATCCTATCCCTTGGTTGAATGGATTGGAAGGTAAAATCCCAGGATATGCGGGGCGAGCCTAACAGACCCAGTGAACTTATCCCGGGATATAAGCAATCCCATGGATCTTAAGACAATCCACTGGCACCACCATCATTACCTTAAAATTGATCCCATCCCTCCTAATACCATGGGATCTGCCCGGCCAAACAGGCCCTAAAATTGATCCCATCCCTCCTAATACCATGGGATCTGCCCGGCTATCCATCTCCTGCTTTGGGCAAAGCGTCCGTACATTTAAAATTTTATATCGATCAACGATTTGAGATGAGACAAAATCCCTTTCTGATGGTATACCTTCAGCTTCATATACAACCGACAGCATAAATTCCAAAATAGAAACGCCAGAGCTCATTAAAAAAGAAAAATCCATTTTACTTAAAAAAGACGAAACTAGTAAAAATCAAGGGCTACACTCCTATGACTGTTCTCCTATGACTGTTCACGGACTGGGATTTCCTAGGAGCTAAGTGAGCCACGTTGACGTTTGCGACAAATACACCATCTTTCCGTTTTGCCGTATAACCTTGCCACATGGGCCCAAAAATAAAGCAGGTCCAAAACTCAAGTGGAGTGCACAGACAGGAAAAATTGGATATGGAAATAGATGCCTATAAAACCTGCCTAGGTCCACCAAGATGTCTATATGCCATCCATACAACGCATAAGGTCAACCCTACTAGGACGACTGAAAACAGAAACATGTTAGCCTCATCCAAAAATTTTTTGGCCTGCGAATATCTCAGATATGGACATTCAAATCTACTTGTTTCTTGTTGTGCGACGCACGTGAGTTATATACGAGCCTCATTTTTCGGCCCACATCGTCACCTGATCTGGAGAGACAGATGGATAGATGGATTTCTCACGAACATCAGGTGGACACACCTAACTTCTGACAAAGACAGCTCCTACGACAGGCTGTCGCAGGCAATCCGGGTCCATTGCTCACTATCAGAGTGGGTGGCAACTCTTGGCTGTACGGCATTCCAAGCCGGACGGAAAAGTCTTCAAGCTATGTGGCCACCATAATGTAAGGTAAATCCAGTTCGTCCAACAGCTGAGAACCCTTGTTTTAACCATACATTCAAAAGACCCAGAAGAAATAATAATAATAATAATAAATAAATAAATAAATAAACACTAACAATACACACCAGTCCATAATACCTTGAGTAGATAACATCCTTTCAATACTGAGGTCCTTGGTATCGTTGCACCTGATTAGCGGGTTTCGTGAAAGAAACACACCATCCATGTGGTGTGGCCCACGTAATAATATAAGAGAAAGCCTGATGGACACAATAGATGTGGATCGTAAAAAGGTGGGCCAAACAGAGCATGGGTGTTTTAGGCGCTGCGTAAAACAGGCAGCATAACAACCCAAATACCGGCGGCTTCGGTGGACCGCTGACTGTGGGGCCCACCATGATTGATGTGCCTTACATCCATGCCGTCCGTCAGTTTTGGCAGCTCATTTTAAGTCGTGATTCCAGAGATGTAAGGAAATTACATTAACGTGGGCCCACAGGGTTCCACCGAAGCAGCGACCCCAAATACGGACGGAACAAAACCCATAAATTACATCGACAAAATGACAGCAACCACCTGACATTGCCCTTGTAATTTGGACCGCTCACTTCTCAACTTTTCACCATCCATTTCATAGTCATCAATTGGATGGTCAGGATTACTTGATGATTGGGATTTTAGACATGAACGCGAATCACATATCTATTGCCGCGTCACTTTCTCATCATAATTACAGAATCTCAGCTCCCTACACTTTCAACGTCAAAAAAATAAAACCCTGGCAAGAAAAAGAAAAAGGCAAAAAAAAAAAAAAACATAAAAAAATTGAAAGACACCCTCTTTTCTCATCAATTACATTCTCCATGCCCGACCAGCCGCAGCATGTGCCAACCACACACGTGCAAAATATCTAATCCGTTCACTAGTTGGGTCCCCACTTTCTTGATGGCGTTTACAAAAAATTTATTGGATAGGATTACACATGGTATGGGCCACATTATTCCAAAATAAAAATAAAAATTGTGGGACTATTATCTATCTGTTTCGAACACTTCAGTCCACCTGATGATCGAAGGATGGGGTTATCTACCCTGTGGGACTCTGTCGATGGAGGGATTAGATCTTGCAAACGTGCTTCGGGTAGGCACACAGATTGTAGCGTGTAGATGGGTTGGGCTTGGAAAATCTCAGAAAAATAAATACGTACACAGAAAATAAATACATACGAGAAGAGGAATGAGGAAGTCGACTCTGATCCGTTGGATCAGGACAGCATTTCATCATCCGAAACCTGACACGTGGCCGTTGAGAAGTGGATCACATCCTTCCATGCTCGTGTATGCACATGGAGCTCGTTTGAAAATCCCACGGAACGAATGCTCCAAGCCATCGGCTTCTCATCTTGAATCCTTTTCCTAACTCGACTGGCTGTTTGAAAGCCGCAATCTGTCCGGTCAGGTTTCTACCAACAGGCGATCCGTGGAGAAACCAACTAAATGGACGCTCTGGATCCACCGAACCAGCTGCCACGTGTCAGTCGTCGGGCGACGTACGTCTTTCTCTGATCGATACACGGCAAAACTCCCATGCTGTCCAGAGAACGAGCGAGGGAGGGAGGGAGGGAGATTGAGAGTGTCAAGGCATGAATAACTTATTCCCACATTTGCAACGCCAAGCTTCGGGATAATACTCGAGCGGAATACTCTGGCCTGGGTGTATTGGCACGTGCACAGGCTTGCAAGGTGAGCATCTCCCGCACTTAGAACGACACGTGGGAGGCGATGATCCCGGCCCACCGAGTCGCCTCCGACTCGGGAACCGCTCCAGCGAGTACCACCCAAGCGTCGGATTCGCTTCTTCGATTGCCAGCCTCCTGCCTTCAACCGTTAATCCGCTACCTAAACAAAAATAGAGAGAATCAACGGTGGGAATTAGTGATTGGATTAATAGGGCCTATGACATTGTGATTTCGTTTATATTACCGAGGGAGGGAGGAGAAGAAAGAAGGGTGGCGAAGAAGAGGAGAGCGAACGCAGTGGCCAAGGAGAGGCGGCGGTGGCGTGTTGGAGAGGGGTGTACGGCACCCATGGAGGAGTTTAAAGGCTGAGCAGGTTAGCAGGGGACGAGGGGCGCAGGATTAAAAGCAGGGTGGGGGGATTGGGGGAGGGAATGCTATTATTGCAGTAGCGTGTGGGTCAAGTCAAAGAAGAAAGAGGGAAAGTTCGGCACAGGGCAAAGTTGGGATTTTTCCCAAGCACGAGGGCGGGAAGATTGATGAGATGACGGGGTTTCTGAGATTGCTCCGCTAAAACAACCTTAAAAGGATCAATTATTACTATATTGCCATTTTATTTTTAAAGAGATGGAATGGAAAACATTGGACGCCGATTGCCTGCGACCCTCGACCGCATTAACGTCCGAAACTAGGGTTAATCGGGATGTTTTAAGAAATTCATCATGTTCATGCGATTTGCCAGCTCATGTGTTATGTTAAGACATAAAGCTGGAAAATTAAGCAAATTAAGCAGATTTAAAATGCAAATATGCCCTATTATGGGAAAATCTAAACAAGGTCAACCAGTGCTGGCCCAAACCTTCCAAACCAATTAATAAAGCCACGGAAGGACAACATCACATTGCGAATGAGCAGACATCTGATCTACAATTCTAAGCCGGTTAAGGTGAGTTCTCGTCCTCGTCCTCATTCTCATCTAAATAATGTTAGACGAGTCGAGCTCTCGTCCTCATCCTCATCCGAATAAGGTTGGCCGAGTCGAGCTCTCGTCCTCATCTTCATCTAGAGAAGGTAGGTCAAGGCGAGCTCTCGTCCTCGTCTTTATTCAACATACTCCAACCCCAATAACTCAGTTATGAATCCCGACTACTAGTGCTCAGCCGCGGACTTGGATGGGATAAAGTCTGAGCCTGAATGAAGATACTTCGAGCACCAAGATGGGAAACAAGTTCGAATGTGGACATGGCTGAAGATCATGCCTAGAGATATACTCCATTAAGACACGATGCGCTATACAATCCAAAGATTGTGGAGTATCTTCACAATTGTAATATCTGCTTAATTGAGTAAATCATGCCGAGATTGCCAGACACGATCTTTCCAACCCACAAGTATAAATATTAGGGGACCCCATTGTAATAGGTACGCAATATCTTACACCCTCTCTCTACATTACGTGACTTAGACCCAGATTCCCTATATTGACTTAAGCATCGGCGGGTCCCCTGTTTAAGTCAGGATCTCCTTTGCTCACCTTTCTGTGCAGGACCAGGGTTCGTATGAGGTTCGCAGCATTGAGTAGAGGGTAGTCCAGATTTTGACCTTAACATGCTCCACGACATGAAAAAATAGGGGAGGGAAATGGATGTGTCTACCATGATGTTTATGTCATTCATACTTGATGAATTGAAAATCAAATATTAGCCTAATCCAAAACTTTTAAAGGCACACAAATGTTCAATGGTGGGTATTCAATCCCTAGTCTTTTGTTTCGTCTAGCCCAATTAAGTTTTGGATAAGCTTTTATTTTTTAAGATCATGTCTCATCATGAACGGAAAAAGTGGGTTGAGAGGGTGAATTTGTTGTAACATCACGTTAGGGCCTAACCTAATTTCCAACCATAGTAACTTTCCGTGGGCACTCCATGCCAAAACCACTTGCCCACATATGAGTCCGTGAAGCGATGGAAGAATCTTTGTCCATATACTTTTCCAAACCTAGGGCAAGAGCCCAAAATTGAGGTAGACCATAGAGATGTAAGACTCTCCTGTGAAATTTTTATGGGGCTCACTATAATATTTATTTGGGATTTTAAAGGTATTAGTCTATGATATTGTCAAAAACTCTAAAATTTGGTAGGGTTAAACAAATTCCCTATTTATCTCCCTAACATTTAAATAAATAAATAAAAATCAAACTAATTTACCCCTAAAACTACGTACCCCACACCCACCCATCAAGGCATTGAAGCCGAAGGGAAGTGGATTGCACATGCTAGGTAAACTCTTACTATGGTGTTTGTGAGACATACACCCCGTCCACATGCTTTGCCAAATCATTTTATAGCATGAGCTCAAAAATGAGGCGGATCTAAAGCTTATGTAGGACACTTGATTGCTTGCCTCTGAGTGCAAAGGTTTATAAGTAATATCCTTTGAATACAGGGTCGATTCCATAGGGAGATGAATTGCAAGAAGGAGAAAATCAAATGTAAAACAAACTAAGTAATAAAAACTAAACTGATGATTTAATTTTGGGAGTTTAAAATGGATGTAATTCAATTGAATTAAAACAACACCCAAACTTCAAAATTTCACACATAGGTTAATGTTCCAAAATCATGATGACTTAAGATAACACAACTAGGATCCGAGCATTATAGTCGGCCTAATCAATAAATAAAATAATTTAAACATTTTTTAAAATGATATAAAATATTAGAAAATCATGACTTTGCACCATTGATATATACTTTCAAGCACCAATGATTTTAAAAATTCATATCTATACGATAATGACTATCAAAGAAATGTAATAGGTTGAGAACCTCTCCTATCTAGGAAATCTAATTAATTTATGGTAAACCTATCAATCAATGTGGATCTCATATGATGGAAACATATGAATCTTACATTAGGATAAAAAATTAAACTTAAATAATAAATAACATACATACACCATTATTCTCATCATTAAAATAATCAATCATTATAACTATGAAAACATTAAACCCATGTACTTCCCTTCTAGCTTGGGCTAGAAGAAACTTAGAAAAACATAACTAGAATAGAAAAAGAAAGTAACAAGAAAGAATAAATATCCAAAAGCTTGTAAATAAAATAAATTAAAACTATAAAACTCTCAAAAAATTCTATATCTTGTTTTAGAATGCATTGAATGATGCTTATGAATGCCTTGGGAAGCCCTATTTATAAGTGGGGAGCTCCAACTTTCTCACCAAGTTGAAAAACTTTAGAAACCGCCTCAAATTTATGCAATTTGCTAAAATAAACTTCACTCTACACAGTTTTTCAAAATAGACTTCAGAGTTTTAGAATATACTTTTTCAGGACGATATCAGGATTCTTCACTTCAAATCTTTAATTCTCTTCATTCCTTACTTGGTTTTCTTGAATCTTCATTAAACCAATGTGCTTCCCTTCTATCTTGGGCTAGAGGAAACTTAGAAAAATATAATTAGAATAGAGAAGGAAAACAACAAGAAAGAATAAATATCCAAAAGCTTGTAAAGAAAAATAAATTAAAATTATAAAACTCTCTAAAAATTCTATATCTTGCTTTAGAATGCCTTGAATGATGCTTATGAATGCCTTAGAAAGCCCTATTTATAAGTGGGGAACTCCAACTTTCGTACCAAATTGAAAAACTCTAGAAATCGCCTCAAATTTATGCAATTTGTTAAAATAAACTTCACTCTACACAGTTTTTCAAAATAGACTTCAGAGTTTCAGAATACGCTTTTTCAGTAGAATATCAGGATTCTTCACTTCAAATCTTTAATTCTCTTCATTCCTCAGTTGGTTTTCTTGAATCTTTGGCATTTGAATTCTTCAATCTTGGTCGCCTAATATCCATCCCTTGCCTTGCTGATTCTTGAGTATTAAATTTATACTTTTAACACCCTTTTCAATCCAAGTTCTTAAGTTCACCTTGTTACATAAACATGAGTAAAATAAAACATTAATCTGATTCATGTTCATAAAACCAAGATATAAATGGGAAAAATTATGCATTATTTGAGTCTCAACACACCCCTCAACCAGTATTTTGTTAGTCCCGAGCAAAATTAGTGAAGAAAAATAAAAATAAAAATAAAAACTAATTCTATAAACAAAATTAAAACAAAAATAAAAATTCTAACTACACTTTTGTATGTAATCTCGATTGCATTTATCATATACAACAAGCTTTTAAACCTATAGGTTTTCCCTAGTGGACGAGTTATAGTCTCCTAAGGGTTTTTAAAAATATTACCCACAAATATTGAAAATATGAAAAATAGTTCAATACTAAAAAATTTATACAATTATGCATCCATTCATCATATGAATTACAAAACAAAAAAATACTTACCCTAAGTCTGAAGTTAGTTAAAATCTCAATTTCCTAATCCATTACATCCTTAAGTTCAGAGACCTGATCAAAATTTAGAATATTTATGATCTAATATACTAAGGTGCTCGATGACACTAGTTTAACTTTGAGAAATATATATGTTCCATATCTTAACTCCTTTTAATCATCCCAAGAATATGAAATCTTTAGTTATCTCCTTTCCTTATTGTCATTTCTTCTTTTATCATCATATCCTCATTATTATATACCACCCTTATATGAAGATTCCTACCAGGTTTGCATCATAACATAAGGTATCGTACTTGAATGTAAACAATAATGGATACTGTAACACCCTAGATTTTTGCCAACCTGGGGTTAGACGTCCTTAAGTAATGGGTCAACCATAGTACCTTGGTAGTTTCTCAAAATTCGATTCCAAAGCCAAAGAAATCATTTAGAACCTAATTCTTTAGAATTTAACGTGAATTAGCCAACGCTACACTAGATTTCCTGCGAAATTAGAACCAACCACTTTAAATATGATCTGTAAGACCCAAAACCTCTAGAATCATTGACGCTACGTTATCCTAAAATCTAGGATCAAACTCTAAACCCGTTTGCTCTCAGGAACCCTTTGAAACTTCGTATTGGATCTAGACCGCGCGTCGAGAGTCCGATAGCGATAATCTTAGACGATTACGACTGCCTTGTTGGACTTGACAATCGTTTCGAAAATCAAGCCCAACTGATGTTCTGAGGCTATTTCATTGAGCCTAGAGCAAGGAGTGTGAGAAAGAGTGAAATTCATTAAAAATTAAATGTCATTTAAATAAATCTGGCACGTTTCGCTTGTGGGTTAAGTATAAGCATTCAGACCGTCGAAATCTAACCCAAATACACCCTCGGATCAGGGAACATTTCTCACCCAGGTCAGTGTACTTGGAATCCTCGATCGAGTCTCCGTGACCGCTGAACTGAAACTGGTCCGCCACGTGCGATTTAGGAACTCTACCGGACTGAAAACTTGGTGTGAGCAGGATCCAATATACATGAGCTTAAGTCCGACCGCGTTTGGCTAGGGGACCTCCCGAAATGCTCTTTTAGATCGAAGAAGACCCGATTTGGCTATAACGTAAGTATACCTTGACTTAAAGTCTGTTTTGGTTATGTTTGGGCTTATAAAAGGGCCTTAAACCCTCTCTCACAAAACCCATACGAATTTGGGGAAAACCCTAGGAGAGAGGAGAGAAAAGAGAGAGAAAGTGAGGGAGAAGCTGGTGATTTCTCCTGGGATTCTTCCCTGCTGCTCTACGTGCCAAATCCACCCTTCTGTATCGCTTTTCCGGTGACTCCGGCTTCGTTCTAAGAAAGAAAACCCTAACTTTAACCTGTTTTAGGGATTCTATCAATACAAGTAGCGAAGTAGCTGGGTATCTTGTGAATTATGCCGTCATATCGTCGTTGATGAAGCGTAGACTTCCTGTTCGATTCGTTACACTTCTACGGCGAAAGGTGCGGATTTTAGACACTTAGATTGCCTATTTTCAAAGCTTTCAATACCGTTTAATGGTAGATTACTGATAAATATGTTGTTTGACATGTAGAACATGCTGTCCGTTTTTCATTTCGAATACGTACGAAGAATATGAGATTTAGGGTATTTTAGGTATTTGTAGGAAATACTGTATACGTACGTATTTTACTGATATGATTGCCATGAGTATTTACCGTGTACCTATACTAGTTATACATGTATGATCTGTTTGGAGAAGAGATTCGCCCTAATGCCCATATTAGCCGACATATGCTATGTAGACTAATGTGTGTAGACTAAGTGTTTGTTGAAATGCCTAAATCAATGTGATTTATGCTTGCCATATGTTTTGAATGTAAGAACATGATTGTTGTGTATTATACATCTCCTTGATATAAGGATCTGTCATATTATATGTTGTAATCAACATACGTCAAGTACGTTGGAGTTGAGTAGTCTAAGTGTTTGTATAAATGTATGTATTAGTAAGTATTGAGTATATGGTGTTGTAGATTAGCGTTGAGACTGGATTCTCAACTAATTTGATGATATATATGATTTCCTCTACGCTTGTCATATTTCAATTGATTTCCTTATGTGTGAAGTACTTGTGTATGGTTTAATTGCCTATGTTGTATCTTATAACATGTTGCTAACATGCTTGGATTACTTGTTATTTCAATTTTGTTTATCTCATATGATTACTGATTCACATCTTTGTGCTTAGGGCTATACTTTAGTCTAGGCAGTCGGTAACAGTTTAGAATTCGTGGTTGGATTCTATTCGCCACGAAGGATGTGTATGACGAACCCGAGTCGTATTAGAGTCATCGGCAGTGGTTAGGCCAAACGAAGTGCTTGTACACTTCATGTCGGTCGATTCAACGTGCGCTCGTGCTAGTCGGACTCATCAAGTAACCCGACTGACCATTGTGTGTTCATCTTGTATTCGTCATAACTGCTTGAACCTAGGGTACTAAACTTACCATTGGAAAGCCCCTCTAACCTTGGTACCTCGATCCCCTAAGACTCATGAGCCGAGCATGGTGGTATGGGACACCATGGTCGAGCTGTTGGCCTATGATGGGGCCACAAACCTCCTCGTAATGACCAGTGAGCACCCTACTTTGAGCAGATTATGGTGGTATGGGACACTATATTCTTGTTGTCGGCCTACATTGATAAGGTGATGGGGGAGTGGAGCAACGAGTGCGAGCAATAGCCCTGACAGCCCTTTGTAGTGACCTTGAGTTTATCCTGACACCGCATGGGGGCGACGAGTCCTGATGCAGTCTTAAGGATATAAACTAGGCCTGTATTGATAAGGTGATGGGGGAGCGATGCAACGAGTGTGTGCAACAGCCTTGACAGCCCTTGCAGCGACCTAGAAATATATTATCGTATGAGATTACTAGGAGTGACGACCCTAGACAGGATCATTATTTGGGTATTGATGGAGGTACCTTATTTTTCCAATCCTGCTGTATGAAAAGGACTAATAACAACTCGGTAATCATTATCCATATCAAACTGCATGTGCCTGGAAGATGTGGAGCACTGAGGAACGCAAGCATGCCGCAGGCGTAAGATGGTGCCGCATAAGGGATTATGTCGGTAAGGGCATCCATCATGTCATTTCATGCTTGCATTAACAACAGTATCTAGGAATGTTTGATTGCTTGCATTACTATTATCGCGTGATTGATTTGATAACATGCTAATCTTTGCTCTATGATTCCACTGAGTTAGCTACTCATTCCCACGTTACGGGATGGTGTTCCGAACACCCACCAGTCCCTATTTTAGTTTCAGATGATGGCGATGCTCGCGAAGCAGAGCCGGACTTGATGATGATGAGGATCCCTCCTATATGCAGGTTCTGATTGACGGGGTTACAGGATTACTGATTAGCTGCCAGCACATGTGGTATTTTGCCCTTTATTTTTGCACCCATGTATATTCTTTTTGCTCGTCTTTGGAGTATACATGTATATGTTTAAACTGGTAACATGTTCACACTCTGGAGACTCACAACAGTTCATATATTCTATATATCTATCACATTCTTCCGCTTGCTAAATTAACTGTCTCTGGAGTATGATATGCTGTTTTGGCTTGATCCACCTCATTTTTTATGTACTATTACCGCCGACATTCACCCATCATTGAAAATGTTGCATAAGTGATGTTCTGAAACTCGGGAGTTGGGTTTCTACCTGACCTCCGATTTTTGGGGCGTTACAAATGGTATCAGAGCGTGATTTGGATTAAACCGGACCTGGGTTACGGTAACACAACGCACACTGACACACTCTGACTTAGGAAGGGGGCGATGGAAACTTAGAAATCACATTAGAATCCCAAGTTTCACCGACGGGTGAGGCTATACGATAATTTAGGCCATAACATATCTTCGGTTGCGTGAAGCGACCTAAGTCGCCTCTAGGTCGTTAATCGACGGGTTTGAGACGTTCCTTGAAGAATTCTAAACCTAGAAATGAATGTCAATCTCAAGGCCTAAAACCCCTTTTCATCCAATTCCTTCAGAATCTCTCCTTCCACCACCCCATTCCTCAACCTTTTCTAAGTCCTTTCAAAAAGTTACTATAAATAGTAAATATATGTATCAATCAGACTTTTGACCATTCCAATTATGAAATCTTGTGGAATAAATGGGTTAGTTGGATGGATTAGCCTCTCCTACCCCAAAATCATATGCTACATGATGCATAAAATCATTCCAGTTTATGAATTGGCCCCGAAACGCCTCAAACAGAGTCGTGGGCCTACCCACGCTAATCTAGGATGATCTGAGGTGGGACCCATACCTTTTTGGGGACCACAGGATAGGGGGACCACGCCTAGATGGCTGGGCCTCATCGATTTGCAAGATGGTCGGTGAGGCCTCGTCGTACAATGGGCCCCACTTGGTTGGGCCTTCGGGCCGGAGGTGTTTGGGAGCTAGTGTAGCCCCTGTGCATAGGGGTCATCCGTTAAAACACCCCTAAAGACCTATCTCCTTCACAAAATGCACCCCCTAGCTCTCCCTTCTTCACGTTTTTGCTGCCTCCCTCTCCAATCCCGTTTTCAAACCACTCTCATTCCCATTCTCTGGCTCAACCGATGCCACTCCATCACTCACAGCCATACCAACTTCCATCTCTCTCCATTCTCATCGTTTGGAGCTCTCCCATCATCTATTGGAGGCTAATATTCGTGTGAGCCTCCATCCCAACCTATTTCGCTCTTTTCCCTTTGAAATCCTAGCATTTGGGGGCCTGTTTCACTCCTTTATAGGACCTAGATTTGTGGCAATCCACTAGGTCAGCCTTTTTTCTTCATTTCCTTCACTTTCTATGGCTCATTTGAGCTCTTAAGCTCTCATTTGAGCCTCAAACTCGTGGAAACCTACTTACCCATCCCATTTCTCCACTTTTTTCGCTTGAGGAGTATTGAGAATACATAGTCGATAGAGCTCTAATGGGCAACAGGCAGTATTAAAGAAGGTGAGTCGGGACCGTGGTAGAAGTCCTTTAGTAGAATTAGGCATCTATGCCATTGTCCTGTAGATTGTTTGATTACCGTTTTAAGGATTTTTGTGTTTTGTTGTTGATGGGTCTAGTGATGTCATAGGTAGAAAATGTGTTGTGTTTAGTGGTTTGGGCTTAGCATAACCACAGTCGTCCCTGTTATAATGCATGTGGAATTTTATTCCATGTATTGTGACAAATTTTGTTAAATGAAGTGCATGTCGTTTCGTTCGCTATAAGGTATTGTCCCTAGATTGGGTATATCCTATGGTTTTCACTACCATGATTGGAATGTATATGATTAAAAGTAAATCCTGGGATTAAGCTTACAAATTAATTTTTATCCCACCCCACCCTCCTACCAAGCATGCCACTCCCAATCCCGACATGGGATTAGTAATGCGGTCCCAGTTAACACAACTTGAGACCACTGGCCATATATGCCCTTGGCGTTTTGGACCTAGAGTTAATACCCCTAGATTTGAAAGATCTGACGATATAGGAAATCCGATTCCATTTAGACAATCGTGACTCTAAGCGATAGAACAATTCCCTGTATTAGAAATGGTATGAAAGCATCTAGCGTATGAGCCTAAACTTTGGATTACAGCTAGTGTTACAGACTAGGCAACTAGTTGTATTAGACAATGTAAAGCCTATACATGCTAAGGATAGTAGGTTAGCATTGGTTGGAGTAGAACCTCATTCCTTCGATAGATCCCCTTAAAACTTATAGACTTCTGTTATAACCCTTAGGAAAGTTGTTTTAACTTAGAACCATTCACTCTCAGGGAAAACTTATGAATCCCTCAGATTGAACTTAGAATAAACTAGCACGCACCTTAGAATTGCCTTTCCAAAGACTTATTGCATTTGGGAACACAGAGTAAAGGAACTGTATATGTAAGCGATGTATTCGCGGTTCGAATCGATTTCTTAATCTTAGTAGTTACCAATGAATCCAATGCTTTGATCAAGCAGAAGATCGACATCGACTCGAATTAAGAACTGATACAACGAGTTTTCTGTCCTGATTAGACAGAAGGTTTAATGTATCCGGCTTAGACCCACTACACAACTTTTCTTCCGTGTTGGCCCGACTACCTACAACCAAAAGTTATTGCTTTGCCTTTGGGAAATGTTGAGGACATACAACCAATAGAGATTAGACCTCTTGCCACAAACTCATATCCGTCCTTGAAATCAACCACAACACCCATCACTTCAATTTTTTTCTACAACCATAGGTACCAATGCCATAGAACGCATCGTTAGCAAAGGAAGACCAATGTAGTGAGAGGTTGTTTCCCATTTCATGTTAAAGATAGGCCCTGAGTTACACCTCGTTCCAATATACGGATCGAGGCATAGATTCTTGAACCTTAAGTAGAATTAAGTTTTAAGGAGAGTAGAACGTATTGAGCCCAATCTACTTAGGATTATCTAGTACAACCGTTGGATTAGAGTAGCGCAGAGGAAGCGTGGTTGGCCTCTTCCCCACTGGCCCAGGATCGAAGAAGTTGGTTTAGGTTATACGTAAGGTTATGTCATTAAATAGGATTTGAACCTTCCTTAGAACGTCAATACGAAAGTCTCTTTAAGTACTCATTACCCTTAGCCAATTTCGGGGATGAAATTTTATTTTAAGGGGGGTAGATTGTAACACCACGGATTTTTGCCAACCTGGGGTTAGACGTCCTTAGGCAATGGGTCAACCATAGTACCTTGGTAGTTTCTCAAAATTCGATTCTAAAGCCAAAGAAATCATTTAGAACCTAATTCTTTAGAATTTAACGTGAATTAGCCAGTGCTACACTAGATTTCCTACAAAATTAGCACCAATGTCACGCCCCAAACCCAGAAATCGGATTCACAGGAATCTCGATCGCCGAATTGGGTGCCGACAACCTCTGTAGTACCCCATTCTCAGCTCCTAGCTTTCATATGCCAGATTCCGATCCTGGGATCTTACAAGGAGGATTATTATTATTATTTTTTATACATTTAACTAGTAATAAGCATAACCACAAGATTACCCAATTCACAAAGGCAACATCATCATCACATATCCACTAATACAATTATTTGAGTACAACACAGAAAGGAAAAATACATAAATAGAAAATCAAGCTCCAGAAGACCGCTGCACGCTTCAAGCTCAGCACTGTTGCGACCTAACATCATCTGCATGCATCTATCGTGCATAAGCTTATAGAAAGCTTAGAGGGTGGTGTAAGTATGTGCACAAAGTAAGTGTCGATTTTTCAATACAATGTCATCATCATACAATACTAAAATTACTGGTAATCTATAAATCGTACATTATTAGAATAAGCAGAAATACTGACAAGATCATGAATTATCAGAGTAAGCAGAAATATTGACAAGATCATAAATCATACGATGACAGAGTAAGTGGATGTATGGACGAGTCCATAAGTCAATCAATTATCAGAATATGCAATATAGAACAGCTATGCAATAAGGAGTCATAAAAAGTCAAAATCAGATGCCGAGGATGTAGTGTAATATACAAATCCTGCTAAGTCTGCCTAGGCCATATAAGTGCAAAAACATAACAACTCAAAATGTCATATGCCTGCGGATGTAATGAAATATGCGATGCGAATGAAATGACCATGCTGGAGTGTGAAGTCGGGATGATAGTACGTAGTATCGCAGGCTATGGGGTCCACCACAAGGGACTTCTATCCAAACCAGTCCTATACCTAAATTTAGATAGTCAGACTCAACGTGGTAAACTCCTGATCTCAGCTTAGTCGCGCGCCCAACCGAAATCCTGGTCATGCGAAGGTACACGTAATAAATAGTTATGCACCACAAGCCCGAATGGATAGTGAATGAACGAATGAATGGATATGCAATTCCTGCTTAATAAGTCCACATATCAGTACGGTTATTTTCTGAGAAATCATCACCGAGGTCTAGTACACTCCACACTACCTGCCGCCCCAATCAAGCGCACAACTGGGTAAGTGGAAGAGACCTCACTATCCGCCTGTCAGTAGTCTGCCAATACCTACCTGGCTCGCCTATAGCGGACCCATTCCTCGAGCTGGTCAAACTCAGCCTAGCTATGCCTACTCCCTCGAGCGGGTAAGGCCGCACCCCCTCCCAACTGACCATCGCACAGTGGGAGACGCGGCCTCCTTGTATTCGGCACTCGGGCGCTCATGTGTATCCACTCGGTCTCGACGTTGGGGCGTCCTCTGAAACTAAGAGGGTGTTTAGGAATTTTCACCCAGGGCCATCTATAGCGGCCCGATGCTCGAACAGATTTTCGGTGTCCCATCCAGCCATCCACGAAATACTTATGGAGGCTACGGCCTTGATGTCGCTAGGGCGTATAGTGGTCATGTCACACAAATGCGAGATGCATGAGTCACATAGTCAAATCATGCATCAATCCTGTGCATACCGTGCGCTCATGTGGGGCGACTCTGCCTATCAGGGAGCCCCATGAACAACCTGCCCTATGGCATATGCAATGGTCAATCACATCTCATAACAAACATGCAGATGATGCGTATGAGTATGTATCATGATGCTATGCAGTCATATACTCACAATCGATACCAGTAACCTACATCGACAATCGACCTTGACAATGTGGACATTTAACCAACATTGCCCACAAGGAATGGCTCACATAGAGCCAAACATATAGTGGGCCCATAGCCTCACAAAAGGGCCACATACATCAAGTGGGCAGCATCACATGGGCCAGAAATACATCTCAATGGGCCTTATGCACGTCCTATTGGGCCTCGACCCATGGTCCTCCAATACATCAAAATGGGCCTCCTAGCATGGGTCTCATATATATCAAAGTGGGCCTCAGTGGATGGGCCATAACTACATCAAGATGGGCCTAATTATATGGGCCTCATATACGTCAAGTGGGTCACATCAACCTCATATAATTCCAATGTGCCGCATTAAATGGTCATATACAATCTCAATCGGTCGTATCCCATGGGCCTCAAATATATCATAATGGGCCTCATCATACGGTCTAATATACATCATAGTGGGTCGAATACACGGGCTTAATATACATCACCATGGGCCACGAGCCATGGTCCTTAAATACATCATAACAGGCTACGACTCGTGGGCCTCAATATACATCAAGTGGGTCGCATTAATGGGTCTCATATACATCAAATGGGCCATGTACCTGGGCCTCGAAATACATCAAGTAGGTTACACATCATGGGCCTAACACATATCACAATGGGCCTTGCCCTTAGGCCACGAATACTTCATAATGGGTCTCTAACACGGGTCTAATATACACCACGAGGGGCCACATCCTATGGGCCTTAATTATATAACAATGTGCCATGTCCCATGGGCCTCGTATAAATCATCATAGGTCACAACTCATGGGCCTCAAATACCAAACAAGTGGGCCCCATATACATTAAGTGGGCCAAATGGGGCAGTACATGGTTTAACAAAACAAAGGGACAATGTGGTTGAAACATATTCATCATGGTGTGCGCCCCCCCCCCCCCCCCCCCCCCCCCCCTCCCCCCATGCCGATGGGTGGCATGGTGAATACATACACCATGGCGGGTTCCCACAATACCCTGGAAAGATGGACGGCTGGAGAACCACATATATTTAAGTGGGTTCCATGTCCTCAAGCAGAAGGACAGTTGGATATAACAATACATCATGGTGGCCTTACGCCACTCGTCCAGATGGTCAGTCGAATATAGAGCATGTACGTCAAGGTGGGTCTCACCTACCATGGACGGGGTGGATATACAACACATCATCAGGGTGGGTCCCAGGAATAGTCTACCTAATGGCGTATGCTATGATCAGTCACATCTCACATCAGGCATACATATGATGCATATGATCATGAATTATGGATCTCTACTAAACATGTATTGCGGTGATGGGCTCCATTCATAACGAAGATGGGCCTAGGCGGTCTACACACTATAAGTATGGACCTACATTGGACCCTAAGGAGAGTCACAATGTGGACATTTAACCAACATTGTACTTACAATGTTGACGTCAAACCATCATTGCTCCCAGCGCACAGTCCGCCATAAAGGTCAGCACATAAACCACGGTGGGATCACATTACAATGGGCTTCAACCCATGGGCCCTAGAATACATCACAGTGGGTTTCAACCCACGGGCCTTAATACATCACAATGGGCCTCAACCCATGGGCCCTAGAATACATCAAAATGGGCCTAATCACTTAGTCCTCATATATGTCAAGGTGGTCTCAGGAACGGGCCTCATACACGTGATAGTGGCCCTCAATAACGGGCCTTCATACACATCAAGGTGGGCCTCAACAAATGCCCACAAAAGGATCAAGATGGGCCTAATCACATGGGCCTTACACTCATATCAAGGTGGGCCTCAACAACGGCCTCGTGCACATCAAGGTGGGGTCCATTTGAACTATAGATCTGTCTTAATATTAGTCTCAAGCCTATGAGATAAGCTGGCCAAATGGTTGGACGGTTTGAATGCAACACATGCATCATGAGTAGGGTCCATATGAGCTATGGATCTGGCTCATTCTTTAGCTCATGCCTTGAAATAAGCTTTCAAAGTGGAAGGACGGATTGGATGCAACACATGCATCATGGTGGGTCCCACCGTCCAGTGATATGGACGGTGCAGATAAGACACATAAATCAATGGTGGTTCCCACCGTCCACTGCTGTGGACGGTGTGACTACAACACATATATCATAGTGGGTGCCACCGTCCACTGCTGTGGATAGTGCGGATAGAACATATACATCATGGGGTCCCACGTGGGGCCCATCATAATGTCACCTGCCGTCCAACCTGCTCATAAGGTCGTGCTGACCTGGATGGAAGGAAAAATAAATAAATTTAATATTGATCCCAAAACTTCTGTCAACCCAAAAGGGTTCCAACGGTGGACGTTTAATCAAAACTATTTCCTGCTGCGTGGCCACCTGATCAATGGCTGGATGGAGTGGATAGAAGTACATCACGGTGGGTCCCACCGTCCAAACAGTGGACGGTGCGGATCAAACACATAATCATGGTGGGATCCACTAGTCGTCCAGCTGCTGCTGGACAGCACTAATACAACAGATACATCTGAGTGAGCTCCACCGTCCGCCTGGACGGTGGGAGTAAAACACATGCATCACTGTGGGTCCCACGTGGGGCCACCCTAATGTTTACAGTCCATCCAAACCGTTCACAAGGTCACACGTGCTTGGTTTGAAGGGGAAAAATAAATTTCATATTTATTCAAAACTTCTGTCACCCAGAAAGGGGTCTCAATGGCGGTCGTTCAATGCCACTGTTTCATATGTTGCGGGCCACCTGAGTCTTAGATCAGGCTGGTTTTTGGAGTGGACCCACTTCACACAGGGGCCCACCTAATGAACCGGTTGGATGACAAATGGACATCATGGTAGGGCCCACGGCTGGAACCGTGGGTCTACTGCCGTTCGCCCTTCCGCCAGCGCTGCCTGCGCCCTCTGGCAGCAGCAGCGACCTGCTGCATGTTTTCTTCTTTTTTTTTTTTTTTGAAATCACATATGTGGGGCCCACTTCTTGGGAATCCACTCTGTCCAATGGATCCTAGGGCTCAAAACATGCCGGACAAGTCTAATGTTTTGCATTTTTGGTGTGTAGATACAGCAAGGTGGGTCCTAATAGCTTTAAATAGTAGAAAATATAGTTTTCTATAGTATGACCCGCTTGATTATCCGATTGGCCTCATTTTTCGGCTCAACGCCTAAAATGAGTTAAGGAACAGGATGGACGGCATGGATTAAATCCAAATATCAAGGTGGGGCCTACATGGACAACCCTTCCCAAAACCTTCTTCTTCTTCTTCTTCTTTTCTTCTCTGCTACTGCCATTAGTACGCCCACTGTCAGCTTACCCTTCACTGTTATGTACGTCTAGCGTCCCTGGACGCTGGACTGCATGATACACAGGCATCGTGGTGGGTCCCACTGGGACGTGGCCCACCATATTTGGATCAGTCTAATATTTATGTTTTTCCTACATCCAGGCCCACCAAAAAGGGCGGTCAGCAAGGTGGGCCCTACGGATGGAATGGCATGGATCATACTTCATTGCGGGGTCCACAAGACGAGAGAAAGAGAGAAAGAGAAAGAAGCACCCACCCTTGATCTTCTCCTCCTTCCGCCAAAGCATCCTAAAGCTCCAAAGGATGGACTTCAACGATTGAGATTTGTTTTGGAGGGTGGGGATGAGAGATAGGAAGTGGGCCGCACAAACTTCTCTCCTCTCCCTTGCGAAGCCATGGACGATTCTCTCTTGCTTGGGAGAATGGGAGAGAGAGATGAGAGAGAGAGGTTGTAAGAGAGAGGGATGGGTGTGATGGGTGAAAAGGTGATGGGTGATGTGTACTTTGACATACGAGGGATTGGTTGCTTTGACTTTGGGGTTGCTTAGGGATGAGATTTTGTACTTGACATGAGAGGTGATTGATGGGAGTGATTGATGAGATTGATTTGACATTTTGTAGAGATCCCCTCGATACTTGCAACGCGCGGCATTTTCTTCAAACTGAACGCGGGCCCACATCTCTTGGCCTGGGTATCGCCTCGGTGCGTAATACGTGGCGTCAGAACCGTGGTGACGGTGCGGTCGCTAGGGTATAGGTCTTGGGTTGAGTCGACTCGGGTTGACGGTGTGTGAATCAGGGTCGTGCGTAAATATCGATTAAGGGTCGAAGGTTGCCGAAATTCTACCGAGAAGACCGCGAAAGTCTATGTAACGGTACGGTCTAGGATACGAGGCTTACAGCTCTCCCCTCCTAATAAAAATTTTGTCCTCAAAATTTACTCAACAGACAAGGGACGAAGAAACATCATCATGTATATAAGTCAAGGCACAATCAGTCTAGCAAAGGATGAAGATAGCGCTCTCTAATCTCAACCTCGCCCTCTCAAGATACATTATCAATACTATGGTGACCCTACTAATCTTCGGATCTCGGATCAGAAATGATCGAAAATAAAATACTATGCAGCCTCACAATTTCAACAGTATGGTGCTATATCAGAAAATCTCTAAGTTATTCAAACTTGGGGATCTAACCTTTCTAAGTTCTCAACAATCATATAATGTAGAGTAACTATCAGCCGATATGTAATGTTATCTTCAGGTATTCCCAAGTTATGCTCTGATACCAACTTCTGTCACACCCCAAACCTGAAAATCGAATTCACAGGAATCTCGATCACAGAATCTGGTGCCGACAGCCTCCGTAGTACCCCATTCTCAGTTCCTAGCATTCATATGCCAGATTCTGATCCTGGGATCCTACAAGGAGGATTTTTTTTTATTTTTTATTTTGTACATTTAACTAGTAATAAGCATAACCACAAGATTACCCAATTCACAAAGGCAACATCATCATCACATATCCACTAATACAATTATTTGAGTACAACACAGAAAGAAAAAAAATACATAAATAGAAAATCAAGCTCCAGAAGACCGCTGCACGCTTCAAGCTCAGCACTGTTGCAACCTAACATCATCTGCACGCATCTATCGTGCATAAGCTTATAGAAAGCTTAGAGGGTGGTGTAAGTATGTGCACAAAGTAAGTGTCGAGTTTTCAATACAATGTCATCATCATACAATACTAAATTTACTGGTAATCTATAAATCGTACATTATCAGAATAAGCAAAAATACTGACAAGATCATGAATTATCAGAGTAAGCAGAAATATTGACAAGAGCATAAATCATACGATGACAGAGTAAGTGGAAGTATGGACGAGTCCATAAGTCAATCAATTATCAGAATATGCAATATAGAACAGCTATGCAATAAGGAGTCATAAAAAGCCAAAATCAGATGCCGAAGATGTAGTGTAATATAAAAATCCTGCTAAGTCTTCCTAAGCCATATAAGTGCAAAAACATAACAACCCAAAATCTCATATGCCTGCGGATGTAATGAAATATGCGATGCGAATGAAATGACCATGCTGGAGTGTGAAGTCAGGATGATAGTACGTAGTATCGCAGGCTATGGGGTCCACCACAAGGGACCTCTATCCAAACCAGTCCCATACCTAAATTTAGATAGTCAGACTCAACGTGATAAACTCCTGATCTCAGGTTAGTCGCGCGCCCAACCGAAATCCTGATCATGCGAAGGTACACGTAACAAATAGTTACGCACCACCAGCCCGAGTGGATAGTGAATGAACGAATGAATGGATATGCAATTCCTGCTCAATAAGTCCACATATCAGTACAGTTACTCTCTGGAAAATCATCACTGAGGTCTAGTACACTCCACACCACCTGCCGCCCCAATCAAGCGCACAACTGGATAAGTGGAACGAGTTATAGGGTTAAAGGATTACTGATTAGCTGCCAGCACACGTGGTATTTTACCCTTTATTTTTGCACCCATGTATATTCATTTTGCTCGTCTTTGGAGTATACATGTATATGTTTAACCTGGTAACATGTTCACACTCTTGAGACTCACAACAGTTCATATATTCTATATATCTATCACATTCTTCCGCTTGATAAATTAACTGTCTTTGGAGTATGATATGCTGTTTTGGCTTGATCCACCTCATGTTTTATGTACTATTATCGTCGACATTCACCCATCATTGAAAATGTTGCATAAGTGATGTTCTGGAACTCGAGAGTTGGGTTTCTACCCGACCCCCAATTTTCGGGGCATTACAGATACTTAGGTATCCTTGCTCCGGATTACTGACACGACTGTTATGGTCATCACATTCATGCTCTATAATAAAATTTTCTTTTTTCATCATTTTTTTCTTTAATTTTCTCTCTTTTAAGCATATATCAATGGTACTGGTTCATTCAACCTTGTTTGAATCAAAATTTGCTATTCTAGTTCACATATCATATTCCTCAGTTAGATAGGGTATATTGTGAATTTAGTACATTGAATTATAACTCACTTTAAACTAGTGATTAGATAATCGAACTTAAGTCTATAATTTTTAGTTATCAAAATTCTGACTACTATCGACCTAAATTAAGTATTAACTTTGCCTTTAGAATTCGCATAATATCATGTTCACATTCTTATATATAAATATATTATTTTGAAAAGGTTGAAATTTTTTTCCCAGAAACCTAAAAAATAAACTTAAACCTAAAAAATAAACTGAAATCTAAAATAAATAAATAAATAAATAAAGTGAAACTTAATAAATAAAAAAAAACTCACATGGATGACTATACACACCCCCCAACCTGAAATCTACATTATCTTCAATGTAATGATATTGTAATGCAGAGAACAAAAAAAATAATAATAGAAAGGGTGAATAGTACCTACCATAAAAAACTCACCTACTAGGTGACACTAAAAAAAGAAAAAAAAATTAAATATGCTACAAATCATACATAAATGTTTTGTCAGACTAGAAGCATCAATCTGAATATTGTCTCATGAAGAGGGACAGACTCCTCTCTTAAATGAAAATTTTCCACATAAGGATTCAATATCTAACCATTAACCTTGTACACATTGTCATTATGTGGATTCTCAATTTTAACAGCCCCACGAGTATAAACATTCTTCACAATGAAGAGGCCTGTCCATCTTAATCTTAATTTTCCCAGAAAGAACTGGAGACAAGAATTGTACAATAGGACCTTTTGTTGAGGTTCAAAATTCTTCCTTATGATATTTTTATCATGAAAAACTTTAGTCTTTTCTTTGTAGATTTTAGAATTTTCATAGGAGTCTCTCCTCAGCTCCTCTAATTCATTCAACTCTAATTTCCTTTGTCAGCTTACTTGGTCCATATCAAAGTTTAATTTCTTTATTACCCAGTAGAATCCATGTTCCAATTCCACAAGCAAGTGGCAAGCCTTCCCATACACCAATCTGTATGGGAAAATTTCAATCGGGGTCTTATAAGCAGTTCTATAAGCCCATAAAGAGTCGGATAGTCTGAGGGACCAATCCTTCCTATCTGGCCTTATAGTTTTCTTTAAAATGTGTTTGATTTTTTGATTAGAAATCTTAGCTTACCCACTTGTTTGTGGGTGGTATGGGGTGCTCACTTTATGTTTGATGTCATATTTCTTCATTAAAGCTTCAAATATCCTATTGCAAAAGCGAGACCCGCCATCACTTATAATGGCCTTTGGAGTTCCAAATCTAGAAAAAATATTTTCCTTGAGCAATCGTATGACCACTTTGTTGTTTTTAGTCCTACTTGGAATTGCCTCAATTTACTTTGAAACATAGTTCATACCAACCAATATATAAAGAAATCCAAAAGAAGATAGAAATGGGCCTATAAAATCAATACCTTAACAATCAAATATCTCCAATAGTAAAATTGGGGATAAAGGCATTATGTTACGCTGGGATACTCTTCCCAACCTTTGACATCTATCATAAACAACACAGAAAGCATATGTATCTTTAAACATGGTGGGCCAGTAAAAACCACATTACAAGATTTTTGCAGTGATTTTCTTAGCAGAAAAATGGTCACCACATGCTTCTATGTGGCAAAAGGAAATAACACTCTGAACTTCATCTTCTAGGACACAACGTCTAAAAATCTGATCAGTCCCATATTTATATAAATACGGGTCATCCTAGAAGAAGTTCTTAATCTCGGTTTCAAAATGCTTCTTATCTTGTGACTTCCAATGATATGACATTTTTCTCCTTACAAGACAGTTCACTATATCCACATACCAAGACAATTTGGAGATCGTAAATAATTGTTCATCAGGGAAAGTGTCTTGAATATGCATCTCCTCAGTGGAATCATCTAACACCAATGTGGAAAGGTGATCGGCCACTATGTTTTTTACTCCTTTCTTATCTTTTATCTCTAAGTCAAATTCATGGAGTGGAGGATCCATCTCAAAAGTCTCGACTTTGCATCATTCTTAGATAACAAATATTTCAAAATCGAGTGGTCCGTGAAAATGACT
Organism: Magnolia kwangsiensis; assembly: GCA_037074715.1. Classification (NCBI taxonomy): domain Eukaryota; kingdom Viridiplantae; phylum Streptophyta; class Magnoliopsida; order Magnoliales; family Magnoliaceae; genus Magnolia; species Magnolia kwangsiensis. The sequence continues at coordinate 123,103,358 of CM073576.1, forward strand.
ACTTTAGATCTAAGAAGTACAACCTAAATTTATCCAAAGAAAAAACTATTGTAAGTAACTCCTTTTCAGTTGTTGAGTAATTCACTTGGGCCGAGTTTAGAGTTCTACCCGCACATGAATAACGGAGGGCCGTTTATCTTTCCTTTGGCACAAAACAACCCTTATAGCATAATCATTTTCATCGCATATTAGTTCAAAAGGAAGTTTACAATCTAGTAGACGCATGATAGGTGCAATGGTAAGGGATGATTTAATTTTATTAAAGACACTTTACACTCATCTGTTTACTAAAATGGGACATCCTTTTGCAGAAGATTAGTCAAGGGTCTAATAATGGCACTAAAGTTCTTAATGAATCTTCTATAGAAACCAGTATGCCCTAAAAGTGATCTAATATCTCTAATAGTTCAGGGGATAGGTATATTAGTAATAATATCGAGTTTTGAGCGATCTTCCTCGATTCCATTTTTGGAGATAACATAGCCCAAAACAATTCCCTTTTGAACCATGAAATGACATTTCTCCCAATTTAAGATAAGGCGCTTCTCTTCACACCTAAATAAGACAAGAGATAAATTGTTGAGGATTCCTCCAAACTACTCCCAAATATGGAGAAGTTGTCTATGAAAACCTTAAGAAACTTCTCGATCATATTTGAAAAAATACTTAATATACACCGTTGGAAAGTTGGTAGGGCGTTACATAATCCAAATGGCATCCATTTGAAAGCAAACGTGTCAAATGGACAAGTGAACGTGGTTTTCTCTTAGTCTTTAAGGGATATCTCTATTTGGTTATATCTGTAATATCCATTAAAAAAACTATAAAAGGAGTGACTTGCTATCCTTTCCAAAACTTGATCAATAAATGGTAGAGGGAATGGTCCTTCTTTGTGACCTGGTTTGAATTTTCTATAGTCAATGCAAACACGCCAACCTGTGGTGACATGTATTGGTATAAGTTCATTATTAGAATTTTGCATGATAGTTATTCTAGATTTCTTTGGGACTACTTGAGTTGGACTCACCCAAACACTATCAAATATTGGGTAGATGATTCCCACATTTAACAATTTGATCACCTCATTTTTTACAACTTCCATCATGTTTGGATTGAGACACCTTTGAGTTATCTTATTAGTTTGACATCCTCATCGAGGCGAATCCGATGGGTACATATAGAAGAGCTTATACCCTTAATATCAGAAATTATCCAGCCTAAGGCTCCTTTATGGTCCCTTAGAACATTCAACAATTTAATTTCTTAATCTTTGTCTAAAAATAAAGAGATCACTACAAGATAAATTTTATTTTCACCTAAGCATACATACTTAAGCTCATTTAGTAGTAGTTTTAGATCAAGCTTTTGAACATTGGTTGGCAATGGTAGAGGTCGTGAGTCCTCGATAAATAGGATTTGACTGTGTGGTCTCCATTGATACATACAAATGTCATGGGTGGTAGTGCTCTCATTATTATCACAAATTTTCGTAAGCATTTTTTCTAAATCAGAATTTTTCAAGTCCTCAAAGACTTGAATCAATTCCTTAGTCAAACTAGGTTCTAATTCCCCTTCTTCTATCAAGCAGTCCATGAAATTTAGCTCATGGATCTCATTATTGTCAATGGGCTGCTTATATAAATTGAAAATATTTAGCTCTAGAGTCATGTTACCAAAAGATAAGTTTAGCATTTCATTCCTGCAATTGATGATTGTATTTGAAATTGCTAGGAATGAGCGACTTAAAATGATGGGAACTTGAGCGCTAGCATTTACACATGGTTCAGTGTATAGTACAATAAAATCTACGGGAAAGTAGAATTTCTTCACTTGAACTAGCACGTTGTAACATCCCGAAAATCGGGGGGTCGAGTAAAAACCCAACTCCCGAGTTTCAAAATGTTATTTATGCAACATAGATATGTATGATTGAATGTTGTTTGTGATAACGTATTAAACATGAGTGAGATTAAGCTAGAACAACATATCATACTCCAGAGACAGTTAAATTAACAAGCGAAAGACTGTGATAGTACGTATAACATATGTAAATTGTTGTATGTCTCCAGAGTGTGAACATATTACCAAGTTATATACATACATGTATGCTCCAAAAGTGAACAAAAAGGAATATACAAGAGTGCTCTAAAAATATAAAATGACAAGTGTCAAGGTATCTAATCAACCTCCCTGTAATCCCGTCAATCAGATCATGCATAAAGGAGAGATCCTCCTCATCCTCATCAAGTTCAGCACCGCCTCGCAGGCCACGCCATCATCTGCAATCACAATAGGGACTGGTGGGTGTCCGGAAACACCATCCCGTAACGTGGGAGTGAGTGATCAACTCAGTGGGATAAGAGAGCAAAGATTAGCATGTTATCAAATCAATCATGCGATAATAGTAAAGCAGTAAATAAAATAATCCTAATACTGTTGTTAATGCAATATGACATGACGTGATGTATGCCCTCACCGACGATCTCCCTCATATGGCACCATCTTCGTCCGCGGCATGCAATCGACCCTCAAGTGCTCCACATCTTCCAGGCACATGCAATGGCATGGTGATATGATTTCCAAGTTGTTATTAGTCCATTCAAATAGCAGGATTGGAAAACTAAGGTACTTCCCTTATATTAATCCCAACACAGATCCTGTCTAGGGTCGTCACTCCTAGTAATCTCATACGATGTATATTTTGTAGGTCGTTGCAAGGGCTGCCAGGGCTGTTGCACGCACTCGTTGCTCCGCTCCCCCATCACCTTATCAATACAGGCCTACTGTACTCTACTGCTACGGAAGGGTCGTCGCCTCCCGTAGACTCAGAATACGCTCGCGGTCACTACAAAGGGCTGCCAGGGCTGTTGCTCGCACTCGTTGCACCGCTCCCCCATCACCTTATTAATGTAGGCCGACAGCAAGAATATAGTGTCCCATACCACCATAATCTGCTCACGAGACTAAGTGCTCACTGGTCACTACGGGGAGGTTTGTGGCCCCAGCGTAGGCCGACAGCTCGACCACGGTGTCCCATACCACCATGCCCGGCTCATGAGTCTTCGTGGATCAAGGTACCATGGTTAACAGGGTTTATAATGGTAAGTTCAGTACCCTAGGTTCAAGCAGTGAGCATGTTAACACATGTTATAACGTACAACTTAAGTAAATCATCCTACACATGTCTTTCACACATATAATGAAATTATACATATCGCCAACATATAGGAAATCCTCTCCATTAGCCTATTAATTGAGAATTCAATCTCAAACTAAATCATAAGGAAATCATCAAGTACATGTTATAGCATACCACTTAAGTGCAACATCAAGCATATGCATTTCATACATATAGTGAAATCGTACATATGGCTAACATATAGGAAATCATTTACATCAGCATATTAATTGAGAAATCAATCTCAAATTAATTCATAACACCATTTAATTCAATACATACTAATACAAGCATTTATACAAACACTTACACTACACACTTGAGTCTACATATAGTATGTTGACCCGAAATGCGTATTTAGGCAAATCTCTTCGCCAAACTAATTATACACGCATTCCTAACATTTTAATGCGACAACAATTCATGTCAATCACATCAGCAAAATATGAATGAAAACAGTACTTCCTACAAATGACTAAAATGTCCTAAATCTCATATTCTTCGTTGATTTACGAAACAGGAAACGGACAGCATGTTGTACATGTCAAACGGCGTTGTCGTCAAGAATCTACTATTAAACAACATTGAAAGCTTTGGAAACAGTCAATCAAAGCGTCTAATATCCGCACCTTGTCTCTTATGGATGTGTAAATTCGAACGGAGCGTATATGCTTCGTCTACGGTGATTAGAGAACCTAATACACAAGTTCTATTAGCTACTTCGCTAGGAAACGAAAGGAACCTCAAATCAGCAACTTCTAGGGTATTTTCTTACCTGAAAACTTGAAGAAATCACCGAAAAAGTGATCGGAGTGCGTTGCCTAAGCACGTACAGCACGTGGCACAAGCAGCAGAGAATTCTCTCCCACCTTCTCTCATAAACTCTCACCTTTTCTCTCTCCCAAATCTAGAGATTTTTGCAAATTCGGATGGGAGAGAGGAGTGAGGGTTTCAACCCCTTTTATAAGCCCAAACTTGCCCGAAATAGGCTCCGGTACAAAGTTCACTTAGTGCATATCCAAATCGGGGCTGTTTCGGTCCAAAAGGACATATCTGGTGGTCCCCTGGTCGAATGCGATCGGACTTAAGCTCATGCGTACCAGATCTAGCATGCATTAAGTTTTCAGTCCGGCAGGGTTCGCAGATCGCACATGGCGGACCAGTTTCAGTTCAGCGGTCACCGCACGTAGATCAGGGCTGAAAGTCTCATGATATAAAATAGAAATTTCTCCTGATCCGAGGGTGTAATCTGGATGAATTCTGACGGTCAGAACGCTCAATACTGACGCGTCAAGTCATGTGCCAGATTTGAATTTGAAATTCCAACTATGTCCCTATTCGCACTCTCTTCGGTCCGGGCTCAATGAAATAGCCTGTGATTATCGGTTTGACTTGATTTTCGGAATGAGTGTCTAGTCCAGCTAGGCGGTTCTAACGGTCTAAGATAGGAGGTATCGGACTTTCGACGAGCGGTCGAGATCCAATACAAAGATTCAAAGTGGTCCAGAGAACAAACCTGCTTAGAGTTTGGTCCGAGGTTATAGAGTATTATAGAGTCGTTGGTTCTACTCGATTTGGGTCTTGTAGAACGTATTTAAAGTGATCAGGGACTATTTCCCAGCTACTCCAGCGTCGCGCTAGCTAACTTACACTTATTTTTCAAAGGAATTAATCCTACGTGATTTCTTTGGCTATGGAATTGGGTTCTGAGCGATTTCTCAGGTGTTTTAGTTAACCCATTGCCTAAAGACGTCTAATCCCAGATTAGCCAAAATTCGGGGTGTTACAATCTACCCCCTTTAAAACACAATGTCGTCCCCGACATTGGCGAAGAGCAAGGAATACTTTTCTAAGGGAGGTTCAATCATACTTAATAACCTAATCGTACGTATATCCTAACTCAAAGGTTTCGATCTTGGGCATGTGGGGAAGAGGCCGACCACGCTTCCGCTGTGCCACTCTGATCGAATGGGAGCGTTGACTAACCTAACCGGATTGGACTCCATACGTTCTACCCCCCTTAAAACTTGGTTTTACTTAAGTTCAAGAATCTATGCATCGCTCCGTATATCGGAATGAGGCGCAACTTAGGGGCTATCCTTAATCTAAAATGGAAACAACCTCTCATTACAGTGGTTTTCCCTTCGCTAATGATGCGTTCTATGGCATTGGTATCTATGATCATAGAGATGAGCCTAATCTCTATTGTGGTTAAGGTCAGGGGCAGGTATGAGTTGGTGGCAAGATGTCGAATTCTCTACTGGCTTTAAGTCCTCGCCATTTTCCAAAAACAATGTGATCCTGTTTGGTTGTAGGTGGTTGGGCCATCACAGAAGAAAGGTTGTGTAGTGGGTCTAAGCCGGATACGTTGAACCTTCTGTCTAATCAGGATAGAAAATGCGTTGTATCAGTTCTTAATCCGAGTCGATGCCGATCCTCTGCTTGATCAGAGCATTGGATTCATTAGTAACCACTAGGATTAAGAAGTCAACTCAAACCGTGAATACATCGCTTACATGCAGTTCCTTTACTCTGCTTTCCCGAATGCAATAAGTCCTTGGGGAAGGCAATTCTAAGGGGCATGCTAGTACATTCTAAGTTCAATCTGAGGGATTGATAAATGTTCCCTGAGAGTGAATGGTTCCTTCCTATGGGCAACAATAGAAATCTATAAGTCATAAAGGGATCTACCGAAGGAAGGGAGTCCCATTCCAACCAAATCTAACCTACTATCCCTTAGCATATATAGGCCTTACACTGCCTAAGTCAACTAGTAGCCTAGTCTGTAACTCAGTACTTATAATCCAAAGCCTAAGTTTATACGTTAAATGGTTCCATACCATTTCTACTACAGGGAATTGTTCTATCACTCAGGGTCAAGATTATCTAAATGGAATTGGATTTCTTATGTCGTCAGATCCTTCAAATCTAGGAGTGCTATCGCTAGGTCCAAAACGCCAAGGGCCTATTGGCCAGTAGCATTAAGTTGTATTAAATGGAACCGCATTCCTAATCCCATGTTGGGATAGGGAGTGGCATGCTTGGTAGGAGGGTGGGGTGGGATAAAAATTCATTTGTAGACTGAATCCCGGGAGTTACTATACTCCCAATCTAGGGACAATACCTTACAGCGAAATGAAACGGCATGTATTCCATCTAACCAAATTTCGTCACAATATATGGAATAAAGTTCCACATGGATTATGACAGAGATGCATTCGGCCATGCTAAGCCCAAACCACTGACGCAACACATTGTCTACCAGTGACATCACTAGACCCAATAACAACAAAACACAAAAATCCTTAAAACAAATATTAAACAATCTACAGGGCAAAGGCATAGATGCCTAACTCTACCAAAGGACTTTACCACAGTCCCGACTTACCTTCTTTATCCCTGTCGAGTCTAATACTATCTGTTGCTCACTAGAGCTCTCTCGGCCATATATTTTCAGTATCCTTTAAGCAAAGAAAATGGAGAAATAGGATTGAGAGGGAGGATGGTGAAAAGAGAGAAAAAGGCTAAAACAGCTTAACAATAGCCGTGGAAAATGGGGGAAATGCAAGGAAATGGCTAACCAAACTAGAAAAGGGAGATCTAGGCATTATAGAGGGATACTTCAAGCTCCCCTAGGATGTATTTTCAGAAAGAAATGAAAATGAAAAAGGGGAATGGAGCACCTCACGATTTCAGCTCGATTTGGGAGTTTTAGGAGCTCCAACGGACGAAACCTTCAAGAGGGAGGGCTGCTAACTTCAAAGGAACGATGGAGGGTGGTCGACAGGGAATGGATTTGAGAGTGGTTTGGAACCACGGTTTTGGGTTAGGGCAGCAAGAAAATGAAAATGGGGCTAGGGAAGGGGACTTTTGTGAAGGAAGTACATCTTTTAGGGGGTTTCAAGGTACGGACCGCATACCAGGGGGCTTCCCTAGGCCCCAAACTCCCCCAGCCCAAAGACCAGACCCATTTGAAGAGTTTGACCGGTGATGCATCGCCGAATTGGCGATGGAATTGCTGGTGAAGTTGCAAATTGGCCATTGAGGCCATATGGGATGGGTTCCCCTTGCCCTAGGGATTCCAAAAAGGTATGGTTCTCCCTTTGGTTCATTGTAGATTGCCCTAGGGAGGCCCAAACATCCATTCGAGGCTTTTCGGGACCAATCTGCAATTCCAAATACAAAACCCTATCATGCAACATATGATTTTGGGGTAGAAGGAGCTAGTACATCCATTTATCCCATTAGTTTCTAAATAAAGTGAAGTTAGAATGGCCTTATGGCCATTTTTCATGAAATTTTACTATTCACTGTAACATTTTATGAAAGTATAATTTTATGTTATTTTCATATTAGGATTGATGCCTAACATGAAATGGATAAGAAATAATTGAAGATTGGAGTGGTGAGAGGAAGAATTTTGAAGATTTTGGATGAAAGGGGATTTTTAAGCCCTGGCGATTGAATACAGAGGTCGTGGTTGTCCCACGGCCCAAGGATTCACATTTATAGGTTTAAAATCATTCAAAGAACGTCTCAACCCACTTACCTACAACCTAGGAGCTATTCGGGTTGCTTTAAACGACCCTAGATGCGCTACGGACTCGATCACGCGATCGATTCGATTAGTCTTCGCCTATTGGTGAATCTGTGATCATATAGGTGTTTCTAGACCCTTCTTGCACCCACCTAAATCAAAGGAAGCGACAGCATACGTCGCGTGACCATAACCCAGGCTCGGTTTAATCCAAATCATGCTTTGATACCATCTGTAATATCCCGAAAATCGGGGGGTCGAGTAAAAACCCAACTCCCGAGTTCTAAAATATTATTTATGCAACATAGATATGTATGATTGAATGTTGTCTGTGATAACGTATTAAACATGAGTGAGATTAAGCTAGAATAACATATCATACTCCAGAGACAGTTAAATTAACAAGCGAAAGACTGTGATAGTACGTATAACATATGTAAATTGTTGTATGTCTCCAGAGTGTGAACATATTACCAAGTTATATACATACATGTATGCTCCAAAAGTGAACAAAAAGGAATATACATGAGTGCTCTAAAAATATAAAATGACAAGTGTCAAGGTATCTAATCAACCTCCCTGTAATCCCGTCAATCAGATCATGCATAAAGGAGAGATCCTCCTCATCCTCATCAAGTTCAGCACCGCCTCGCAGGCCGCGCCATCATCTGCAATCACAATAGGGACTAGTGGGTGTCCGGAAACACCATCCCGTAACGTGGGAGTGAGTGATCAACTCAGTGGGATAAGAGAGTAAAGATTAGCATGTTATCAAATCAATCATGCGATAATAGTAAAGCAGTAAATAAAACAATCCTAATACTGTTGTTAATGCAATATGACATGACGTGATGTATGCCCTCACCGACGATCTCCCTCATACGGCACCATCTTCGTCCGCGGCATGCAATCGACCCTCAAGTGCTCCACATCTTTCAGGCACATGCAATGGCATGGTGATATGATTTCCAAGTTGTTATTAGTCCATTCAAATAGCAGGATTGGAAAACTAAGGTACTTCCCTTGTATTAATCCCAACACAGATCTTGTCTAGGGTCGTCACTCCTAGTAATCTCATACGATGTATATTTTGTAGGTCGCTGCAAGGGCTGTCAGGGCTGTTGCACGCACTCGTTGCTCCGCTCCTCCATCACCTTATCAATACAGGCCTACTGTACTCTACTGCTACGGAAGGGTCGTCGCCTCCCATAGACTCAGAATACGCTCGCGGTCACTACAAAGGGCTGCCAGGGCTGTTGCTCGCACTCGTTGTACTGTTCCCCCATCACCTTATCAATGTAGGCCGATAGCAAGAATATAGTGTCCCATACCACCATAATCTGCTCACGAGACTAAGTGCTCACTGGTCACTACGGGGAGATTTGTGGCCCCAGCGTAGGCCGACAGCTCGACCACGGTGTCCCATACCACCATGCCCGGCTCATGAGTCTTCGTGGATCAAGGTACCATGGTTACAGGGTTTACAATGGTAAGTTCAGTACCCTAGGTTCAAGCAGTTATGACTCATGCAGGGTGAACATACAATGGCCAGTCGGGTTACTTGACGGGCTCGACTAGCACAATCGCATCTCAAGTTGAACGACATGAAGTGCGTAAAACACTTCGTGTGGCCTAACCACTACCGCCAACTCCAAAACATGGCTCGCGTTCATCGACGCGTCGTTCGTGGCCAAGATAAGCCAACCACGAATTCTCTCGGTTATCGACTGCCTGGACTAAGTATAGTCCCGAACAATCATGGAATCACATCAGCATTCACGTAAGAGTAATGGAAATGAAATACAACCATGTGAGCATGTTAACACATGTTATAACGTATAACTTAAGTAAATCATCCTACACATGTCTTTCACACATATAATGAAATTATGCATATCGCCAACATATAGGAAATCCTCTCCATTATCCTATTAATTGAGAATTCAATCTCAAACTAAATCATAAGGAAATCATCAAGTACATGTTATAGCATACCACTTAAGTGCAACATCAAGCATATGCATTTCATACATATAGTGAAATCGTACATATGGCTAACATGTAGGAAATCATTTACATTAGCATATTAATTGAGAAATCAATCTCAAATTAATTCATAACACCATTTAATTTAATACATACTAATACAAGTATTTATACAAACACTTACACTACACACTTGAGTCTACATATAGTATGTCGACCCGAAATGCGCATTTAGGCAAATCTCTTCGCCAAACTAATTATACACACATTCCTAACATTCTAATGCGACAACAATTCATGTCAATCACATCAGCAAAATATGAATAAAAACAGTACTTCCTACAAATGACTAAAATATCCTAAATCTCATATTCTTCGTTAATTTACGAAACAGGAAACGGATAGCATGTTGTACATGTCAAACGGCGTTGCTGTCAAGAATCTACTATTAAACGACATTGAAAGCTTTGAAAACAGTCAATCAAAGTGTCTAATATCCGCACCTTGTCTCTTATGGATGTATAAATTCGAACGGAGCGTATACGCTTCATCTACGGTGATTAGAGAACCTAATACACAAGTTCTATTAGCTACTTCACTAGGAAACGAAAGGAACCTCAAATCAGCAACTTCTAGGATATTTTCTTACCTAAAAACGTGGAGAAATCGCCGGAAAAGTGATCGGAGTGCGTTGCCTAAGCACGTATAGCACGTGGCACAAGCAGCAGAGAATTCTCTCCCACCTTCTCTCACAAACTCTCACCTTTTCTCTCTCCCAAATCTAGGGATTTTTGCAAATTCGGATGGGAGAGAGTGAGGGTTTCAACCCCTTTTATAAGCCCAAACTTACCCGAAATAGGCTCCGGTACAAAGTTCACTTAGTGCATATTCAAATCGGGGCTGTTTCGGTCCAAAAGGACATTTCTGGTGGTCCCCTGGTCGAATGCGATTGGACTTAAGCTCATGCGTACCAGATCTAGCATGCATTAAGTTTTCGGTCCGGCAGGGTTTGCAGATCGTATATGGCGGACCAGTTTCAGTTCAGCGGTCACCGCACGTAGATCAGGGCTGAAAGTCTCATGATATAAAATAGAAATTTCTCCTGATCCGAGGGTGTAATCTGGATGAATTCTGACGGTCAGAACGCTCAATACTGACGCGTCAAGTCGTGTGCCAGATTTGAATTTGAAATTCCAACTATGTCCCTATTCGCACTCTCTTCGGTCCGGGCTCAATGAAATAGCCTGTGATTATCGGTTTGACTTGATTTTCGGAATGAGTGTCTAGTCCAGCTAGGCGGTTCTAACGGTCTAAGATAGGAGGTATCGGACTTTCGACGAGCGGTCGAGATCCAATACAAAGATTCAAAGTGGTCCAGAGAACAAACCTGCTTAGAGTTTGGTCCAAGGTTATAGAGTATTATAGAGTTGTTGGTTCTACTCGATTTGGATCTTGTAGAACGTATTTAAAGTGATCAGGGACTATTTCTCAGCTACTCCAGCGTCACGCTAGCTAACTTACACTTATTTTTCAAAGGAATTAATCCTACGTGATTTCTTTGGCTATGGAATTGGGTTCTGAGTGATTTCTCAGGTGTTTTAGTTAACCCATTGCCTAAGGACGTCTAATCCCAGATTAGCCAAAATCTGGGGTGTTACACACGTCCTCTAAAATTTCCCTTGGTACCTTAATGGAGCAGTTGACAAGTTCAAGTGTAATCGTGGTTGGTTTAAGCTCGCCTAACCCCATTTATTGGTAAGTCAAATAAGATACTAAGTTGACACTTGCACCCAAATCTAGTAAAGCATGCTTAATTTAAAATTTCCCAATAATACAAGGAATAATGGAACTTTCTGGGTCCTTGTATTTGGGTATGACCCTTTGTTGAATGATAGTGCTCACTTTCTCAACAAGAAAGGCCTTTTTATGCACAATTAATTTCCTCTTTACAATACAGAAGTCCTTGAGATATTTAGTACATGATGGAATTTTTCTAATGACATCAAGCAGATGAATATTAATAATAACATTTTAGAGCACATCCAACACCTCTTGATATTTCATGAGGACAGTCGGGTTCCGAAGTCTAGATATGAACGAAATTGAAGGCTTATGTGACTTAGTCTCTTTATCCTTTTGCTTATGCGGCTCTTGAACCATAGCCGGTTCATCATTCTTTTAAGATGGTGACTCATCCTGTGGTATTTCTACTGGTTGCATTATCTTGTTATTGACTTCTTTTTCACTTCTCAAGGTAATGATGACCTTAGCTTGTTCGTGATGTAGCTCACTTGGATTTGAGTCTCCAATGAAATATGTATTTTTAGGGTTTGCAAAGGTTGAGAAGGAAGGGTGTCTTTTTCCCTAGCATTTAGTTCAGTCTCAATCCTAGCCACAACCATCTTTAATTCCTGATATGATTAGATTAGAGACTGATTCATTTGAGCTTGAGAGTTCATGAATGCGATCAATGCATCCTCCACAGATGATTGTTTTGATGGAGGCACATATGGTGCATTATTAGATGCTCCGAAAAAGTTGTTTTGTGAAGGTATTTAAGGTGCATTAGATGTATTAATTTATGATTCATTCCTCCAACTAAGATTAGGATGGTTAAGCCAATTTGGATTATATGTGTTTCCCATTAGTTGCATAACTGACTTTTGGTAGTTATTTATTACTTGCTCATGCTTATGCATGATATTTTGTACAACTGGAATTATTGGACAATCCTTTGTGTTATGGTCTGCACAACTACAAATGCTACAAAAATTACCAAAGGAAGTGTTTTTTTAACCATAACAACCTTCCTAATTTCCAAGGCTTCGACTTTTCTAGACGATGCAGCGAATTTTGCATTAAGGTCATCTTCCTCTTTTAAGACATACATCCCCGCTTTCTCTATAGGAATGGATCTATTTTGGTCTAGTTTAGCAGAGACATCCCATTTCTGCCTATTCTCTGATAACATGTCTAGAAAATCCCAAGCTTCATTATGATCTTTGTCAAGAAAGGTTCCACCACATATAATCTCTATGAACTGACGGGTATCCATGGTGAGCCCCTTTCGAAATATATCAATCACGTGCCATGATTCATAACCATGATATGGACAAGTAAGTAGAAGGTCTTTGAAGCACTCCTAAGCTTGGAAAAATAGTTCACTCCCCTTTTGGGAGAACGACATGATTCCCTATTTAAGTGTATTTTTTTTGTACTCAGGAAAGAATTTTTTCAAAAACTCTTTACTTAAGGCTTGCCATGTAGTGATGGTATTAGGTCTTAGAGAGTTAAGCCATGCTTTAGCCCGATCCTTCAGAGAAAATGAGAATAACCTAAGCTTAAGTGCATCCTTATTGTTATTGTTTACTTGCAATGTTGCAATTACTTTCTCAAAGTCCTTGAGGTACAAGTAGGGGCTTTCAAAATCCAAGCCATGAAATTTAAGAATCAATTAAATCACACCTAGTTTAAAATCAATGTTCCCTGTATGAGTAGGGAACACTATGCAAGATGGTAAAGTTGATCTCTTAGGGTGTAGACGTTCATGTAAAGTCCGTGGTTGGTTTAACACATTCCTATGAACTTCATTTTAAACCTCAAGAGGAGGATTAGGTTGAATTTTTCTGTTTTGATTTATAGTTGGATCTTGCATTTTTGGATTTGGATTATCAATTGAGTCTGCTATGGAATCCAAGTGATGTTGAGTGTCTCTTCTAAGTGAATGATCAAGGCTTGAAAATTAGTCAACCTTCAGAGGAGAGTTGATTGTTTTGATCCATACTTTAACGGGACATAAACCATCCACACCACACAACAAATATCACTAATTCAAATAACAAGTATGATACTTAAAATAAAAATAAAAACCTAACCAACAACCCAGACACTAGGGCCGGCCATAAGGGTTTAATTCACAAAGCAAAATAAATCAACAACCCATGCCAAAACCACTTGCCCACGTATGAGTCCATGGAGCGATAGAAGAGTCTTTGTCATCGACTTTTTTAGCCCAGCCCAGGGCATGAGCCCAAATTTGAGGTAGACCATAGAGATGATAAGACTCTCCTGTGAAATTTTTATGGGGCTCACCATAATATTTATTTGGGATTTTAAAGGTATTAGTCTGTGGTATTGTCAAAAATGCTAAAATTTGGTAGGGTTAAACAAATGCACTATTTAGCTCCCTCACATTTAAATAAATAAATAAAAATCAAACTAATTTACCCCATAAAACTACGTACCCCACACCAACCCATTAAGCCATTGAAGACAGAGGCAAGTGGATTGCACATGCTAGATAAACTCCCACTATGGTGTTTATGAGAAATACACCCTATCCACATGTTTTGCCAAATCATTTTATAGCACGAGCCGAAAAATGAGGCGGATCCAAAGCTTAAGTAGGCCACTTGATTGCTTGCCTCCACGTGGAGAGGTTTGTAAGTAATATCCTATGAATACAGGGTCGATCCCACAGGGAGATGGATTACAAGAAGGAGAAAATCAAATGCAAAACAAACTAAGTAATAAAAACTAAACTAATTATTTAATTTTGGGAGTTTTGAATGGATGAATTAAAACAACACCCAAGCTTCAAAGTTCCACACATAAGATAATGTTATAAAATCATGATGACTTAAATAACAAAACTATGATCCGGGCCTAATCAGAAAATAAAACAATTTAAACGTTTTAAATAAATGATATAAAAGATTAGAAAATCATGAATTTGTACCATTGATTTTAAGAATTCATATCTATAAGATAATGAATATTAAAGAAATGTAACAGGTTAAGAACCTCTCCTATTTAGGAAATCGTATTGATTCAGGGTAAGCCTATCCATCAATGTGGATCTCATATGATGAAAACATATGGATCTCACATTAGTATAAAAAATTAAACCTAAATAATAGATAATATGCATACACCATTATTCTTATCATTAAAATAATCAATCATTATAACTATGAAAACATTAAACCAATGTGCTTCCCTTCTGGCTTGGGCTAGAGGGAACTTAGAAAAATATAATGAGAATAGAGAAAGAAAGCAACAAGAAAAAATAAATATCTAAAAGCTTATAAAGAAAAATAAATTAAAACTACAAAACTCTCTAAAAACTCTAGATATTTCTTTGGAATGCCTTGAATGATGCTTAGGAATACCTTGGAAAGCCTTATTTATAAGTGGGGAACTCCAACTTTTGCACCAAGTTGAAAAACTCTAAAAACCACCTCAAATTTGCACAGTTTGTTAAAATAAACTTCACTCTACATAGTTTTCCAAAATAGACTTTAACGTTTCAAAATATGATTTTTTAGGACAATTTTAAGATTTTTCACTTTAAATCTTTGATTCTCTTCATTCCTCACTTAGTTTTCTTGGATCTTTGGCATGCGAATTCTTCAATCTTGGTTGTTTAAGATCCATCCCTTGCCTTTGTGATTCTTGAGCATCAAATCCATGCTTTTAACACCCTTTTTAATCTAAGCTCTTAAATTCACCTTGTTACACAAACATAAGTAAAATCGAACATTAAGTGAATTCATGTTTATAAAATCAAAATATAAATGGAGAAAATTATGCATTATTTGAGTCTCAACACCACACCACATAAAATGGTGGATATTTTTATGTCCACACTTGAAACATTCATAGGGTTGTAGAAACTTTAGATCAGGCTAATATTTTTATTTTTTTACTTTATGTAAGACCCGTATATTAGACCGTACCATTCCATAGACTCCTGTAATCTTCTTTATCAAATTTTGGCAACCTGTGACTTGTAATAGGCGTTTGTGCGTGACCCTAAGTTGCATCCTATAGATCAGGGTTAACTTGACCCAAGACGTGCACCATTGCGACTACGCTGTCGTCTCGGTTCCAACGTCCCATCTTACGCACCGATGCGATACCTATGCTAAGAGTTGTGGGCCCCCGTCTATTTCGATGAAAACACCATGCATTGCGAATCTCGAGAGAATCTTTACCCAAACATCACATCAGTCAATCAATCACTAGTCAAGTACATAACCCATCACTCCACCCATCACACCCATCCCTCTCTTACACATGCCATCCCCAAAGTCAACTCTTCCTTACACCTCCCATCCCTTCCTTACACACAACCATTCCTCTCATCCCATCCCTCTTACAACACCCTCTCCTCTCTCATTCTATTTACCATTTCCCAAGCTACGATGAGAGAAAAGTGTTAAGGAGAAAAGAAGCCAAGAGAGGACCCATCTCCCTACCACCCAATCTCACCATCCAACCATCTAAACTTCATTATCCACCATCAAAGAGAAAGCTTAGGAGCTAAGGAGTCCAAGGAGCTAAAGACAAAGACCAATAGTGGATGATATTAGGATTTTCACCCTTGATATCTATTTGAGGGCCTAATTGTGGTGGGACCCATTTTGATGTATTTTTTGTATACCAAGAGGAGCTCATAGTGGGGGAGCTCCTCCCTTCACCACTCGACTCTCTCTCTCTCTCTCTCTCTCTCTCTCTCTCTCTCTCTCTCTCTCTCTCTCTCTCTCTCTCCCCCCCCCCCCCCTTGTATGATGACCCACCTATGATGTATGTATTTTTATCCATGCCGTCCACCACGTGGGATGCACCATTTTTCAAGCGGGGCCCACCTCGCTGTCATGTCTAGGGCCCACCATTGCTATCCATTTTGGGCTGGCCTGGACCATAGAGTAAACACAAATATTAGCTTGATCAATGGGGCAGCCTTCCCACGTTGACCCCACCATGATATGTGTATTATCCGCGCCGTCCGTCCAAGAAGCAGGGCCTGCCTTGCTGTTGGACTGATTGTCCAACGAGCAAGCCCACCTGCCTGGATTGGCCTGGCCTGCTAGGTAAATACAAATAACAGCTTAATGTAAAACCTGGTGGGCCATGTGTACGTTGGACCCACCTTATGTACCTGCTTCATCCACATTGTCCATTTAGAGGACGGTGAGACCTCCTTACTGCACGTGTGGCATCCACATTGTCCAGTCGGGGACGGTGGGACCCACCGTACTATATGTATTTTATGTCCATGTCGTCCATCTATGTGGGCCTAGTAGCATATAGCTGCTGGATTGACGTCAGCAAGTTCTGAGGGTCCGATCATGAGGTATGTGTTATATCCAAACCGTCCATCTGCATTAACGTTAACAAGTTCTGAGGGTCCGATCATGAGTTATGTGTTATATCCAAACCGTCCATCTACATGGATGTCAGCAAGTTCTGTGGGTCTGATAAGAGGTATGTGTTGTATCTACACCATTCACGTAGGGCCACCTTGATGTTTATGGTCTATCTAGACCATCCATCCATGGGCCCTATGTGATGTACGTGTTTTCTCCAAGCCATCCACATGGGAGTGGGGCCCACCTCGATGTATTGTTGTATATGCACCATCCAAATAGATAGTGAGCCCTGGATGATGTATGTGTTGTCCACCATCCAGCAGAGGACGGTGCAACCCACATGATATTTGGGCTTTGTCCACGTCGTCCATCCTTGGACGTTGTCCGCATGTAATGTATGCATCCATATCGTTTAGACATTGGGAGGGTGCTGCTACATTGTGATGCATGTGTTGTATCAGTGTCGTTCGTCAGATGGGACCCACATGTTATGTATGTGTCTTATATCCACATCATCCGGTGGTCTGGATGGTGGGACCCACCTTTTATGTATGTGTTTCATACACACCGTCCGCCCGTGGATTCCATCCGCATGACCCACCCTCATGTGACGTATGATCCACACCGTCCACCTGTATGGACCCCACGTGATGTATGTGTCTTATCCACATTGTCCATCCATTGTTGGACGTGGGACCCACCTTTGATGTATGTATTTTGTAGCCACACCATCCAGTCCGTTGGGACGTGGGGTCCACTCGATGCATGTGTTGTACATCAATGTTGTTCATCTGGTGGGGCCCGTTTAGGTGGCATAGGCCTACCTTCTGGCTGTACAGGGCCCACCTGCTGGTTGTGAAGGGCTCACTTGCTGGCGGCCCATTATGAGGTATTTGAGGCCCAGATATGAGGCCCATTGTGATGTATTTGAGGCTCATAGATGTGGCCTATTATGAGGTATTTGAGGCCTAGATATGAGGCTTATTATGATGTATTTGAGGCCCATAGATGTGACCCGTTGTGATGTATTTGAGGCCCATGGGACATAGCCCATTGTGATGTATTCGAGGTCCATGAGTGAGGTCCAATGTGATGTATGTGAGGCACTTGTATGAGGCCCAATGTGATTTATATGAGGCCCATGAGTGAGACCCAATGTGATGCATGAGAGGCCCTTGTATGAGGCCCAACCTGATGTATGTGAGGCCTTTGTGTGAGGCCCGATGTGATGTATATGAGGCCCCTTGTGATGTGTGATTCCACCATGGTGTATGTAATGATGTTTGTGATGCCCATTCATCTTCCTAGTTGGTTCTAAATGGGCTATACCTTGGAAGCAATGATGGTTTAATGTCTACATTTGTAAGAGTAATGATACTTAAATGTCTGCATTGTAACCCTCCCCAAGGCCCATTGTTAGGCCTATTTATATCTTCCCTTAGTGAGCTAACCCAAATCGTTGGGTCCCCATGATTGTTAGGCCCATTCTTGATATAAGTAGGCCGTCTAGGTCCATTCTTGATATGAGGAGAGTGCATCATCATCATCATATAACAAACTTAGTATAGTTTCATGATCCATGCCCATATGCATCATATGTATGCTTGATATGAAGAGTGATTGATCATAGCACATGTCATTGGGCAGATTATTATGGGACTCCATGATAAGAGTTTCCCACATGAGTGCACGGTATGTGCAAGATTATTATATGATTGGATAGTGTGATTCATGTATCTCGCATTGTGTGACATGACTACTGCACGCCCTAGCGACATCAGGGTCATAGCCTCCATAGGCATATCATAGATGGCAGGATTGAACACCAAAAATCTTTCTCTAATGGGGTCCGATAGATCTCCCTGAGTGAAATTTCCTAAACCCTTATGGTACCAAGAGGTTTCTCCAACGTATAGACCAAGTGGATGCATAAGCAGCAAGTGTCAAATACCAGGAGGTCGTACTTCCCACTGTATCGTGGTCAGTTAAAAGTGGGTGTGGCCTTACCCGCCTGAGAGGAGGGGTAAAGCTAAGCTGAGTTTGACCAGCTTGAGGAATGTCTCCGCTATCGACGAGCCGGGCCCGATATTGGCAGGCGGATAGTGAGGTCTCTTCCACTCACCTTGTTGCTTGCGATGAGGCAAAAATCTAGTTTGGAGTGTACTAAACACCGTGGTATTCCAAAGATGATCTGTATTGATATGTGTATTCAGATAAGGACTGACATGCTTGCATTGCATCTCGCATATAATATTTAGCATTTATGCCTTGCATCGTATAACCTTGGTATGACTGATAGCATTTATAGACTTACCAACATGTTTCCTCATTAATCTGATATTAGATATTTGGCACTTATCTTATGTACACATTTACACCACCCTCTAAGCTTTCTATAAGCTTAGCCATGACCGTTGTGTGCAGGTGACGTTGGATCACAACATTATTGAGGTAGGAGCATGTGACAAATCATCTTGGAGCTTTTGTCTATCTTTGTATTTTCCTTTCCGCATTGTACTCTAAATTTTTAATGTAGTGGATATGTTTAATGTTATTTTGTAACTTGATTATGCTTGTGGTTATGCTCCTTTATAAAAAAAATCATATTAAAAATCCTCCTTATAGGATCCTAAGATTGGAATCTGGCATATGGGTGTCAGGAGACAAGAATGGGGTACTATGGAGGTTGTTGGTGCTGGATTCGGTGATCAGAAATTCTGTAAGCCCGGTATCTGAGTTTGGGACGTGACAGAAGTTGGTATCAGAGTATAACTTGGGAATACTTGAGGATCACATCACATATCTTCTATGAACTTAAAATGAATAGGTCCCGAGTCTGCATAACTTAGCGATTTCTGATATAGACTGTAACGTCCTGGATTTTTTCCAACTTGACAATGGACATCCTTAAATAATGGGTCGATCATAACACCTTATTGAATTCTCAGAACTCAATCCCAAAGTCTCAAATCCCCTTTCAACCTATTTCCTTCAAAATCTTACCTTTCACTACCTTGTTCTTCAAATTTTTCTAAGTACTTTTACATTAGACACTAATCCTAAAGTTTAAATGATGAAGAATAATACTTAAACTAAAATTTATTATAAATAGTAAATATATAAATAAAATGGGCTTTTGACCATTAAAATTAGGGAATATCATAAAATAAATAAGTTATTTGGATAGATCAGCTTCTCCTACCCCAAAATCATATATGGCATGTTGTGTAACTCATTACAGAGTGGATGATACGCTCGTTTCAAGAAAATGAGTGGCAAAACCACCACCAGGCGAATGCGATGGCTTCGCGCCTACAGTGAGACCTCACGGTCGGGTCCATCGGACTGTGATTCCATCGTGCCAACCGTGAGGCATCACTGGTGCATCAAAAATTTGGTGGACCCTCCTTGCACTTTTCTGTAATTTTTGACTAACTTCAAAAAGTCATATCTCCCTTGTTATAACTCCAATTTAGGTGATTCAAAAGCTAGATTAAAGCTTGATAAGTCTAGTTTTATATAAAAAAGGTAAAAAAAATATAATATAAATTTTAATATAAATAAATATAGGTTGATATGACAACTGTCTGAAAATTATTAGTCTGAATAGCTGCTACTTCTAGAAGTTTTAGAATTTTTCTAGAACATGAAATCTAATGAAATTTTGTAGAGATAAATTAGACTTGATGATGAACTACTATAAAAATAAATAAAATAATTTACTAACTAAAAGTATCAAAAAGGGACATAGAACCACCCTAGGACCTTATTTTATCATATTTAGGGTGGAATTTAGTTAAATACTAAACTAAATAGTTGGTGGATTCAACTTGAACCACTATTAATACAAATGGAAAGACCTAAAACTATAAAAATCATTAACTCAATACTACTTAAAAACTTGGGAGCAATCTTAAAATCAATTGCTCACGAAAACACATTAAAACTCTGTATCAGACCTTGACCATACGTCAAAAGTCCGATTACCGTAAAACTATAAGGTTATGTGTAAGTGCTATAGTTGCTAGCCCCTTTTTGTTGTCAAATTTGTGGTGCTAAATACACTGTTAGTATCTTGTTATGAAGCTTACATATGTCTACTTAAGATTTGCTGAGAGTCACAAGCCGCATATCTTTAACTTTGATAGACAAGTATAATTTAAAGAACAAGATGAAGCTTTCAAGTTTAAGATCTTAAGAAAATTTCAAGTCTAAGCTATGTCAAGATCTCAGGCTTCATTATTCTCAAATGTCACTCGACTTCAAGTTTCCATGTTCTTACTTCATTATTAAGGTATGACTGACCTTAGGTTGACCCTTAGAGTAGGTCATTTTGGATACATAACTCATATGTTTTATATAAGTGAGTTTGGTCTGTTTTAAGACTAGTCCTGGGTCTTGCTCGACTAGTCCTAGTACTGCTTCGACCTGTCTAGATCAGTTGTAAGTTTGTTGCAAAATTTAAAATTTTTTTGTTAGGCTTCGACTAATCATATGTACAGTGTCAACTGATTCTTTGACCAGTCATAGACCTACGACTCAAAGTACAGCATTGAAATTCAACTACCTTCAACCAATCGTGGGAGACCTTCGACCAGTCATAGAAGACCTACGACCAGTCGTAGCTGACTTACGACCAGTCATAAAACCACCTTATCTTATCGCGCCTGAAATTTCAAATATTCGTTAGACCTACGACCAGTCGTAGATCTGTCTAGACCAGTCGAAGATGTGATTTTCTCACCTATAAATAGAGCACGAATCTCAGAATAAAATAGACAATTCATGCTAAATTAATTCAGCCTTCTAAGAGATAAGTCTATGCTCTATTTAAGCTAAGTGTGTCTATTTTATATTCTCTTTCTTTAGCTTTGTTAATTGATTTCATTTCTTGTATTCCAATCTGATCTGAAAAGAGGAACCTTGATTATCCTTTTTCTGAAATCAAAATCAATTAAAGCTAGCCCATCTGATTTAATTTAAAATCTATTAGAACTTAGAACTATTGTAAAGTGAGTATTGGACATTGAACTTGGACATTCAAATCTCTACTTTGATTTGGTTCTTTTGGGCTGCTACAACGAAGGAGATTTTCATGATTTTATGTGTCAGTAATTTACTTTCTTTTGATTTACTTTTGAGATTTTCTAGAAAAATCTCATTGTATTGGTTATCTGAGGAGAGCCAGGAAAACTCAGAAGTGGAGTTTTTTTAAATTGTGTAAGCCCACGGAGAAAGACACAATTGTGAAGGTTTTGGGTGAACCTAAAAAATCTATTTTGATAATGAATGTTAATATCCACTGTGTGAGGATATTAGGAGTGGAGTAGTTGTGTGACTGTTTATTAACAGTTGGTGTACATACAGGCGAACCACTATAATCCCTTGTGTTTTGTGGTTGTGTGGTTTATATTTTCTATCTTTGTTTATTCATTTGTGGGATGTATATGTGGATGTGAATGTTGTAATCATTTCAATTCAAGTACTGTGGAGAATGTTGTAATAGTTTAGAATTTACTTCTTGCTATTTCCTTATTGCTTTAAGAATCAATTTCTTTATTTGTTCTAGTAAGGTTGCCCTGCCATTCTTATGGTGTATGGTTATCCTTAGAACAATTAATATTTGAGATTGCATTTTATTCTTCAGTGCAGTTTGAATTTATTTATTCATTTATTTTTCCCTCTTCAGTTTAAGTTCTTAATATAGAGACCTTTCTAGAAATAAGTTGTCCTACCATAAACCTTTGGTTTTTGGTGTAAGGTTATCCTTAGAACAACATTTGTATCAACCTCTCAAGACTTGAATTTTGAGGGTGTCTTTCATTTCAGCATTGTATATTGAATTTCTATATGTGGCTATCTCTCTTTTCTTGATTCTGCTGTAATTATCTTAAATTTGGCATAGTTCTATTCACCCCCCCCCCCCCCATCTAGGACATATAGCTAGGCCATTTCAAGTGGTATAAGAGCTTAATAGCTTGTTTTTAATTCTTTATTCTTGGATTTATTTCCTGATCTAACGATCTAAGCTATATTTAAGATGTTAAATTTTGATAGCCTTTTAGTCACTAGGCCTCCACCTTTTGATGACACCAATTATGCTTATTGGAAAGCCAGGATGAGGATCTTCCTTAAATTCATGGACGAAAGTGTGTGATTAGCCACAGTGAATGAATGGACCCCTCCTACCACTGAAGTAATTGGGATTGATGGCTCAAAATTAATGAGAATAACACCTTATTTCTCATGGACCACACTTCAAAAAAGTGAGAGTAGTGCAAATACAAAAGCACTAAATGCAATTACTTGTGTACTATCACCGAATGAATTTAAAAGAATTATATCCTGTGATTCTGTAAAACAAGCTTGGGATATATTGAAAATGACACATGAGAGTACTTCAATTGTCAAGAAATCTAAGATACAAATCCTCACAACTAAATTTGAGAAAATACGTATGGAAGAAAATGAAATGTTCATGGACTTCTATACCAGGTTGAATGACATTGTAAACTCTATGTGGGGTCTAGGCAATAAAATTCCTAAAACTAAAATACTACAGTCACTTCCTGAACGGTTCAATTCAAAAGTAACCGCAATCTAGGAACTTTGTGATACGGACAATATGAGGGTTGAGGAATTAGTTGGCTCATTACAGACTTATGAGTTGACCTTTAAAGCTCTAAAAGGTAAATCTATTGCCTTAAAATCATCTAAAAATAGTTTTCAAGAAAATGATTTAAACTCTGATTTAGAAAACTCTGAAGATGATATGGCCCTTTTGGCAAAAAAATTTTATAAGATTTTTAAAAGGAAAAAGAGGGTTGATCTTCTAAAAGCAAATGATAAAAAGAAACCTAAACCAAAATGTAGAAAACCATTGAAAGACAGTCAATGTTACAACTGCCATGAGTATGGGCATTTGGCAAATAAATGTCCTAATAAGGGCAAGTCAAAAAAAAAGTATGATGGCTACTTGGGATGAGTCCTCTGATTCTGAATCCTCCTCTGAGTCAGAAGATTCTTGTCACGTCCCAGACTCGGTAACTGGACCTCACAAGGAACCCGATGACCGGTTCTGGCCGCAACAGCCTCCATACTACCCCATTCTCGGCTCCTAAGGCAGGTTCTGATCCTGAGATCCTACAAGGAGGATTTCCACAACAATATAATCATTTCCAATACGAGCATACCCAAGATCACAGCAAGTAAATCTGAGAATAACAAAGGCACACATCACAAAATTCACTATGAATTTAAAAATTTTACAAGCTTACATCAGGTCCAAAAGGACATACATAAGATAACAGAAGAAAGAAGGAAGAGAATCTACAACACTGGGCCCTCGGCTCGCACACCTATCCAAGCTCTGCTGCTAAGACACCAACTTACGATCTCCTGCACGCATCAATCGTGCATAAGCTTATAGAAAGCTTAGAGGGTGGTGAAAGTGTGTGACAATGGTGCTCAGAAGAAGATAGAGAATGTAAAAGGGAGTCACGATCAATACTAATACCACTAGCCTTACTAAGGCGATCATGAACACAAGAAGCTATGCCAAGGTATTATGATAATGCAGGAAGTCATACCAAGGCTATATAGTGCAATGCGTAATGTAATGCAATGAGCACTGGACACCATGCTAAGGTGATGCAATATGAGGCTTGCACAGCCGATGCAAATGCAATAATGCGAAGTAATGCCAGTGCTCATATCCAATCCACATATCAAGTACATTTCCATCATAAGAAAATCACCGGGGTCCATTACACTACTGGATGACTGCCGCTCTACAGACCCCGCATAGTCAAACGAGCATAAGCGACCTCACTACCCGCCTGTGGACAGCCAATCACCAACAAGGCCTGAAGGTAGCGGACCCATTCATGAGCTGGTCAGACTCAGCCTAGCAATGCCCTCTTACATCAGGCGAGTAAGGCCACACCCCTATCCAACCGACTACACGACAGTGAGAGTCACGTCCTAATGGTATAAGGCCCTCATGCGCTCATATATACCACTCGGTCACGGCGCTAGAGCAGATCCTTGGTACCATGAAAGTTTTGAAAATTTCACCCATGGGCATCCTATGCACGCGGTATGCTCAAGTAATATTTTCGGTATCCAAACATGGCCATCCACGATGTATCTGTGAAGGCTACAACCCTGATGAAGCAAAGGCGATGATGCTCATATGCTATGCAATGCTAGATGCATGAATCACACAATCAAGTATGCAGCAATCCCAAGCATCTAACGTGCTCAATAGGGGATACTACGTCCCTCGGGGAAAGTATCATGCAATGTCCAATGACACAATATGACCACACATACATAGTGTCAACCAAGCATACAATGATGTACATGGGCCATGAAGATGGGTCTAGACACATTATGCAGCGATATACAAAGTAGTACACTCCTCCTATCCAAGAAGGGACCAAGACTAGGTACTTAGACAATATCCTTAAGGAATCCAACCTCTAGTGGGGGCCCATTTACCTGGGGTAGCCCACGAGACTAAGCATACAAAGTATGTGTCTAAGTAATACAGAAGTGAGTCTAGCAAGAGTTTAAGATGAGCATCTAATCACATTTAGATATAATCGGGCCTAGAGGGGTCCATAATGGGGACATTTAACCGCCATTTCCCAAAAAGGCATATCAACCATGAACTATATGGATAGAAGGCCCAAGGCCTACATTTAGATAAAAACACAGGTAATACATACATATATATTCCTCATAATAGGCCATGAGAAAAGGATATAATATCACCTTTAACAACATGGGCCCTAAGAGGAAAATCAAGGTCCAAGGCTCAATTTTCAATAGCCATAGAATCCATGCATTAAGTTGGACTTGGTGGGAAGCCCGCGTACACAATATACGGCCCGAAAATAAGTTTAAGTTTGGAGGAAATGGGCCCAACTACATCAGCCCATTAACTAGTAATTTAAGTGGGCAACCAAGGGCCCAATACTATCCTTATCTTAGCCCACAAGTCCATCAAAATGGTGGAAGTTGGCCCAATATACGGTTGGACCAATCTGGGATGACCCTGCCCACTCTGGGCCCATGGGATGCCCCAAAAATCTGATCTAAGATGGAGTCCTCATCTAATCATTAAAGGTGACCCAAGAGAATACACTGATTAAGCCCAAAGATTATAAGAAAACATAAGCATGCAACATGTATACAAGTTCTCAAATGGTGGGCCCCGCAGCCAAATAAAGTTTTCACCATAAAATTTTACATTAAGGCCCTTTGATAAACTTTTGGCCAGTTTAACTTCCAAGACCTGCTAAGGTCCAGAAATCAGTTGACTATGTGAAAATAATCTCATGAAAGCCAACTATATTCGCTGGGGGACCCCACCAGATGGAGAGTGCGTATATATTATGAAAAGATCAAGTGGGCCTATTACTGAATTGTGAGTCCAGCAGTAACCCAAGACAGACAGTGCATCCATAATCGGGCGATCCAAGGCTTGGATGGCCTAGACCAAACATGCATTAAGGTAGGTTCCACATACATACACATTAAGCTCTAAAGAAATGGCGTAGGGTCCATGGTGGGCCTTTAACCATCCATAGAGAAACCCATGGGCCCACCTTAAGATCACCCAGGAGGACGTTCAACCTCAACTGGCTTCCAAGAGGTAGCCCGCCACTACTCATATAATATAAGGTCTAAAGCCCACGCAATGCATGGCCTAATGGGCCATACACCAAGCCCAACTTATAGGCCAGATAGTGGACCCTCAAGTAAGGTTTGGGCCCAATCACAAAGGTCATAATTCCATATATTGTGGTGGGCTTCATGGGCAGCCCAGTAATTCATTTACATGAGCAAGTTTTACATTTAACACAAGTGAGTTGGGCCTCACTTTTAGCCCAAGTACAAGGTCAATTTAGTAGGCAGCCAAGAGCCCAACTCCTTGCATATTATTTCCCCTTAATCCCATCACAATAGATGGGAGAGTATAGGCCTAAGATCAATGGGCCTATCCAAAAGAATTGTGTCCACAAGGCCTAATCACTACCGTAAAAAGGGCGGCTATGCATATATAATATTACATAATGGGCCCAAAACAAAAGTCATCCAATTCCTTCATTATGATGGATTTAAGGACAACCCATAAGTCCAAGAATACACAAGGGAGAGACCTATACCGATAGGGTGGGCCTTGCCTCATCAGACAAAGACTTAACAAGGCCCTCCACAATATGCATTTATGTGGGCTTTGCAAGTCAGTCCATACTTAAACACTTCATAAGGGCATCAAGGCTCATTAATACACATGGTCAGCTTATAGATAGTCCATTGGGTTCGTAAATTAATAAGGTTAGCCCTTGCACAATCTTGGGCTTAAGAAAGAAGCTCCCAGCCCATTGAGCCTATAAAACTATTAAAAATTCTGGTTAAGGCTAGCCCACAAAATCACCACAAAGGTGGCCCTCAAGGGGGTACTCATTAAACCTAAAATGTCTAAGGGAGGAAAGCAAGGAGTGTGTGCAACACTCCCTCAAATCTGGTGTGCCACAATATTCCTAAACAATCAACCATGTAACAAATTTTGGGCCCCTTGCTGGAATTCCAGCCCACCCATTTCCTGGGCCTACTGGAGTCCAGAAATTTATTTAATTTATATGGGTTAATGACCCATGGTGATCCATAGTGGGCCTCACCAGATAAAAGAGAGATATACAATACTTACTTCAAGTGGGCCATGCCATTAGAATGCAGGCCCAACAACCCAAGGTAAGGGCGTGCTTGGGTATTTGGCCCAAAAATGATACAAATTGCAGGCCATACCACGGTCGGTACAGAAGCCTGATGGCCCTGAAATTTTATACTATAGTCCTTCCATGTGTGGGTCACACTCCCATAAAATTTTATAATTTTTGGACATCTAAAAATATTTTAATTAATTCAAATAAAATAATCTATCCTAAAACTCGGACTGATCTGGACACCATATAATAGTGGGCCGGTCCAGCCACCACTATGGTGTGTACAGGCATCCAATGGCTCCAAAATTTTATAGATAGGTCCTAACTTAAGTTTAACACATCCTTATAAATTTTTATAATTTTTAGACACTCAAAAGTATTTTAATAAACTTTAAGAATGTAATCTGTTTAGGATGAACTATTGCTGGAATGTAACTGTTCTAAATTTGGGCCACCAAAATGGGTAGATTCTGGGCCTCCAAAATTCCTGAAATTTGGACCCAAGGTCCCTCATTAAGACTAAATTAACATGAAGCTCAGAAATATAGCCCACCTTCTGAGAAAATATTTTTAAAATTTTATTTTTATGGAACTATACTGCTGGACTGCACAGCAGAATATTTCTGGCAGTCCACTATGTTGGACCACCCGTTTAGATGCCCAAATGGGGTCCATTGGCCCTAAATCTTTACAGGTATTTCTTAACAAGGGTGGACCACATCCTTGTAAATTTTTAAAATTTTTAGACACCCAAAAATATTTTAATAAATTTTGAATTACCAACCTGTCTAGGGTGTAATGTTGCTGGAACAGTACAGAAAATCCAGACTGTCCACCCCACTTGGACCACACTTTTGGGACCTCTATTAAGATTGGATGGGGTTTAAATGTAGAGCACATGAATATGAGATCCCCAAATTTTAGAAAAATATATTTGATGGGTATAAAAGGTTTCCTAATCAGTCCCAATTTCAAGCCCAAGTCTAACAAAAAAAATCTGTCCAGAAATTTCTGGACAGCAATGCATGCATGGAATAAAACAAATTTATGGGCCTATTAAGGAAGGGATTGGCCCATAAATTGGGTGTCATGGCCCACCCTAGTGGGCCCCATAATTTTTTTCAGAACAAACCCTCAAATTTCCACCCTTACAAGAATATTTAAGGTGGCAAAAAGAGGCATCTAAACCATGGTGTAGGTTGAGTATAGATGTCCCTTTCTTCCTAGGCTTTTTATTTTGGGCAATCCAGGCCCACTAAGTGGACCACACATAATATCATCAGATTTCTAACTAAGGAAAGAGAACGAAGAGCATCTGGCTATCAGGAGAGGGCTCCGCCACTATTAAGCCGTCCCCACACAATCACAACCACAAACAATAATATAAACACATTGTACAACTAGATCTTATGATGCATGGCTTAGATCTTTGAAATGAGTGGTTGAGATACCATCCCAGTCACATGCAAGGGACTAGATGACCCATCATACTTAGAAAAATAAGAGAAATCCACATGCAAGGGGTCCATCAAGGGAAGAATCCCATGCATGGACATGCATGTACAATGTGGGCCTCATGGCCACATCTAGATGGTTGTGTAAGATCTCCACCATTAATTGGTGGGTCTTACACATCCAAATGAGAGAGAGGAAAGAGATTACATGAGGAGAGAAAAGATTTACTTGATGAAGAAAGTACCCACCTAGATAAACCTTAAAATTTACATCACCATCATCTAGAGGCTCCAAGCAACATGGATCAATGGTTGGGATGAGTTTTCAACGGAGGGATTGAGAAGAAAAAGGAGGAGAAGGGGCTAGAATGAGGGAAGAGGTGCTGGATTTTTTTGCAAGGGAGAAAGAAGGAGAGAAAATGAGGGAGAGAGAAGGGAAAGAGAGAGTTGTAGGGAGGCAATCATGGCCTCTCTCTCCTTGGTTAGAGAAACCATAATGGCCTATGGTGACAATACCAAAGTGCTAGGCTTAGTAGGTCTCTTGGTGGTGTTTTTAGTTAGTGGTATAAGTTATGGATGTTTATGTAGTGTGTGGGTAGTGTACCTTGGAACTTGTGCCAAGGGAAGTGGTGGTCCACACATGCACTCCACCTAAGTGGGCCACATGATCAATGGTCATATAATGAAATGTACATAACTTTTGATCTACATATCGGATGGACGCACAAGACGCGGCGTTGGAACCGCGACGACGATGCGGTCGCAATGACATATGTTTCAACTTGATCTGAGTTGGGTCTTCATGACTGGACTTATAGATGACTACAAACACTATCCAAGGTCACGGGTCACCGGGATTCGACTAGTAGGACCGTGGAACCAAGATGGATGGAATGCATACTTACACACACATGCACACATGCGAACTCGGGTCGGATCTCATAATTCTGAAACTGAGTCAGGAAATGAAGTTAAAACCTTATGACTCTAGCCAAATTCACTTTTTCAGATAATGATGATTCAACTAGTGAAGAAAATATGAATAGTGAATGTGAAAATGAAGATAATCTTCAAGATGCTTACAATGCCCTATACAAGGAAAGTTGTAAAATTGCTGTGAAACTGAAACTTCAAAAAGAGAAATTTTCTAAACTCAAAAAATCATATGAATCTCTTATTTTAGAAAAGTCCCATATTTCTGGCTATTTTGTAAAGATAAAATGCGATTTGAATTTTAAAACTTCTCAGTTTGAAAATCTTAAATCTGAAAACGAACAATTAAAAAATGAAGTTTCTTCTCTCTTGAGTTTAAAGGAACTGTGGAAATACGCCCAAGGTGATTCTAAATTAGAAAAACTCTTATCTGGATTAAGAAAATGTGGTGATCGATCCGGTTTGGGCTATGATAAGAATATTTTACCTAAACTGAAGAATACTCCTCCCAAATTTGTAAAAGGAGAGACCTTAAACTCAAAAGGGAAAGGATAAATGTTTTCTAAAGATTTTAACTCTTTTCAAAAACCTAAAGGTAATTATTTCAACTATAAGAAGCATAATCAAAATCCTTTGGCTGAAAAGATAGTTAATTTTCTTAAGGAGCCTCTAAAATCTAACTCAATAGGTCATATGTATAACTCTTACAAACGAAAGAAGACCAACTTTCCACCTAAACCCCAAATGGTTATGAAATGGGTTCTAAAGGTCACCTGTCTAGTTGCTCACACAGCTTTCAAAGCTACAAGCCATTCTAAGTGGTACTTAGACAGTGGATGCTCAAGGCATATGACTGGTGATAAAGGTTTATTCACCGATCTCAAAGACATGACTGATGGTTCAGTCACATTTGGTGATGACAGCAACTACAAGATTATGGGCCAAGGTACGGTTCAACTTTATAACCTTCCTTTATTTAAAAATATTTTATATGTTGAAGGACAGAAACATAATTTTCTAAGCATATCTTAAATATGCGACAATAACCATAGTGTAAGATTCTCTAATTAAAGCTGTGAGATTCTAAATAACAAGGGTTCAATAATACTAACTGGATGTAGAACATCTGAAAATTGCTATATTGTTAGTGAATCCAGCTCACCTATTCAATCATGTTACATGGTCCATATAGATGAGACTGATTTGTGGCA
This sequence comes from Magnolia kwangsiensis, assembly GCA_037074715.1. Taxonomy (NCBI): domain Eukaryota; kingdom Viridiplantae; phylum Streptophyta; class Magnoliopsida; order Magnoliales; family Magnoliaceae; genus Magnolia; species Magnolia kwangsiensis. Next base: position 123,134,547 of record CM073576.1, read on the forward strand.
TAAACATCTTGGACATGTACACTACAGAAACCTATATAGGTTGAGCAAACAAGAACTAATAAGAGGTTTACCTAAACTTCAAAAAATAGAAAAAATATGTGGTAAATGCCAGATTGGCAAACAAACAAGGAACTCACATAAAAAGGTGAATTCAATGTCACTTCAAGACCACTTGAGCTTCTCCATATGAATCTTGTAGGACCTATCAGGACAGAAAGTCGAGGTGACTAAAGATATATCTTAGTAATTGTAAATGATTTTACCAGATATACATGGGTAGTCTTCCTAAGGGACAAAACAGAAACCCTTAAAGAAGTAAGAAAAGTTCTCAAAAGGATTCAAACTAAAAAAGGTTCTTAAATAAGTAAGATTCATAGTGATCATGGATCCAAATTTGAGAATAGCGGTTTTGAGAAGTTCTGTAGCGACCAGGGAATATTACAGGAATTCTTAGCGCCCAAAACTCCACAACAAAATGGAATAGTTGAAAGGAAAAATAGAGTGCTTCAAGAAATGGCTAACGTCATGTTGAATAACATGAAGCTCTCTAAGAATCTTTGGGCTGAAGCAGTCAATACCACTTGTTATATAATAAACCGGGTTTACACTAGTAAAGGTAATAATAAAACAGCTTACGAAATGTGGTTCGATAAAAAACCTACTGTCAAATACTTTCAAGTTTTTAGCAGCAAGTGCTATATATTGCGAGATCGTGAAAATTTGGGAAAGTTTGATACGAAGAGTGATGAAGGGATCTTTCTTGGATACTCTTTAAACAGTTGAGCTTATAGGGTTCTGAACAAAAGGACCGGTGTAATTCAAGAGTCCATTAATGTGGTCATTGATGCTTAAACACACCAGTCTCAAGTCCAAATAATGATGAAGTTCTTATAATTGATAAACCTGATACTTCATCTAATCAGATTAATTTTGATTTGAGGACTGTTAAAGATCATCTAACCACACAGATTCTTGAAAACCCTCTCACTGGTGTTCGTACCCGTAAGCGACTTGAGGATATATGTAATTATGTATGTTTTACATCCCAGATAGAACCATCTAATGTAAAAGAAGCACTTGCTGATGAAAAATGGATCGTTGCAATGCAAGAAGAACTTAACTAATTCATGAGAAATGATGTCTGGTATCTCATACCTAGACCTAAAGATAAACACATTATTGGAACCAAGTGGATTTTTAAAAATAAGTCTGATAAGCTTGGTAATATAATTCAAAATAAGGCTAGGCTAGTGGTACAAGGTTACACTCAAATTGAAGGTATTGACTATGATGAAACCTTTGCACCAGTAGCACGTCTTAAATCAATTAGACTTTTTATATCCATTGCATGTTTTAGAAAGTTTAAGATTTACCAAATGGATGTGAAAAGTGCATTTTTAAATGGTGATCTGTATGAAGAAGTCTATTTTGAACAACCTATGGGTTTTGAAGATCCTAAGAATGCTGATCATGTTTATCGCCTTAAAAAGGCACTTTATGGTTTAAAATAAGCTCCTAGGGTATGGTATGAGAAACTAACAAAATTTCTATTAAATCATAATTTTTAAATGGGATGTGTTGATAAAACTCTATTTATTAAAAAACATAATGATCACATCTTAATAATTCAGATTTATGTTGATAATATCATTTATGGATCTACTTGTACTGACATGACTATTGAGTTTGCAGATTTAATGAAATCTCAGTTTGAAATGAGCATGGTTGGGGAATTGAATTACTTCCTTGGGTTGCAAGTAAAATAACAACCTGATGGGAGATTCATTTCTCAATCAAAATATGCTATGAATCTGATTAAGAGATTTGAATTTAAAAATGGTAAGAAGTTTGATACTCCTATGAGTACGACTTTGAAACTCTCAAAAGATTCTGCAGGTAAGAATGTGGATTCGAAATTATATCAGAGTATGATTAGTAGTCTACTGTATTTAATTGCTAGTAGACCTAATATCGCTCTAAGTGTTGGTATTTGTGCTAGATATCAGTCTAATCCTAAAGAATCGTACTTGATTGTTGTTAAGCGAATTATGCGATATGTCGCAAGTACTGTTAATCTCAGTCTTTGGTATCCACATGAGACTAGTTTTCAATTAGCTGGGTACTCGGATGCTGACTGGGCTGGTAATCTTGATGAAAGAAAATCAACCAGTGGTGGTTGCTTTTATACTGAAAACTGTTTAGTTTCTTGGTTTAGCAAGAAATAAAGTTTTATATCACTTTCTACTGCTGAAGCTGAATATATCGCAGTTGGTAATGCGTGTATGCAGTTGTCTTGATGAAACGTGTGCTAAGTGATTATGAAATTAAACAGGATTTTATGTTATTATATAGTGATAATTCTAATGCCATAAATATTTCAAAAAATCCAATTCAGCATTCTCGTACTAAGCACATTGACATTAGATTTCATTATATTCATGAATTAGAGGAAGAAAAGGTTATATCTTTGGATTATATCCCTACCGAGAATCAATGTACTAACATTTTTACTAAACCACTTGGCAAAAGAAGGTTTAACAAAATGAAATTTGATCTTGGCATGTGCATTCTAAAATGATTATTTATGTCTATTTGTATTATATTGTATATATCTACTAGTTTAAATTTCAATTTTTATGAAATATGCAGGAAATTAGAAATTTTGGCCGGTACTCGATCAGTCGTGAGTATACACGACTAGTCTTGTTACAACCGGTTGTGTACATCCACGACTAGTCGTAAATCTCATGAATTACTTGAAATTTGAGGAAATCACTTCATCTTTTTCATTTCCTCTTCACTCTCCAACGAGCTGACGCACGACTAGTCGAACCCATCTCTTCAAATCTTCAAGGTTAATGCTCCATTTGGATTTTCTTATAGATTTGTGTCTAGATTACTTCTATTTATCCCTTGAAGTTGTCTATTTCGTATTTCTTTGTGATTTGAGATTTTTCTTTTAAAAAATTTGATTTGAGAAAACCTTCTTCTCAATCCTTTGCAACTCTTTATCTTCTTGAAATCCTTGTTGCAAATGGCTTCTAGAGGGAGAAAGACAACATCCCATGGTCCATCTTCCTCCAGATCAGCCCCTATCACTAAGTGTCATCTTCGGGCTTCTGAGGATGATCCATCTTATGTTCGGGATATCAGATTGCATAATGTTATTGCTGAACATCCTGTTGATATTAATCATGTTGATCCTTTCGATATCCTTCCTATGCTCCAAGCTGTAGGTTGGGATAACTTATTACATTGGTGTGGGCTAACATACCGGTCTATTGCCCAGTCCATATTCACTTGTATAAGTGAGTTTTCACTGAAAAATTTAACTTTCAAAATAGCCACAAGAGAAGGACCATTTGACGTTGATCGTCATTTGATTTCAGCTCTTATGAAAATTCCTGTGAATGATGAGGGCATTCTTATCCATACCTTATCTGAAAAGCCCTAAAAAATTAAAAAACGTATGCTCATTAGGACCTTATGCAATTTGGACGTTTAATGAACTTATAAAGGGAATACTCTCCCCTCAAGATTTTTGTTACCCAAATACAGAGTTCTTCACATAATTTTTGTGTCCAACTTGTATCCTCGATTGGGTAATAAATCTGAATTGACATCCTTCATGGTTCGTGTTCTTCATATTGTTACTAAAGGTGTTCATGTCTGTTTACCTTTCTTAATTTGTTATTCCATTATTCAGTTTAGACTTCATCCAGGTCACAGTGACATCCCTTTTGCTTATCTGATGACTGTGTTGGCTACGCATATGTTAGTCGATATACCTGTTGGAGAGGTCTCTATCCATCATCTTATATTTAACAATTCTAATATCAATAAGATGAAGTTGGATTACCTTCCTGATCAAGGCAATGATGATGGTGGTGCACAAGCTGGACATGAGGAAGAAGAAGGTGATCTTCCTCCTGATGACATTGACATGGATGATATTTTCGAAGAAATTGAATCTGACTCAGCTAATGATCCAGATTATGAACCATCTAAGTTTGATGCGCGTCTACATGCATTGGAAGAGAAAGTTGAGAATATTAATGTTAAGATGGAAAACATGAATGTTGCCCATGATTTACAGTTTAAATATATGCGCTAGTCTCTAAGGCGCTTGAACAAAGGCATGCATCAACTTGATCCTTCTATCCCTGTTCCATCTGGCTCAGATTAGTTTTTTTTTTTACTAGACTATAATAACTTTATTACTCTTGCACTAGCTTAACTTGTTTAGTGAATGTAGCTATCTTTGACTTTGGTTAGTTTATGAATGATGTATGTTGCTTATATAATATCTTGTCTTATTACCTCTTTCTTATCTCTTTATTACTCCTCTGTCATCTATTTTATTCTTCCTTTGTCCTGTTGTGACAAAAAGGGGGAGTATGGTGCTATGCATGCATATGGATGTGGACATGTTGACATGTTGAATATGGATATAACATTTTTTTTATGTATGTTACTCAGGAAGAGTATGTGTAGAGGTGGACTGTATGGTGAATATTGAATATTGATTTGCAGGCTCATGTTATTAATGTGTGCCGGTTGATATCAACTAGTGCATGATTTTTTAATCAGATATTCTATTTTTACTACATATCTTAAAAGTGTGTTTTCTCACTAATTTGACAAAGGGGGAGATTGTAAGTGCTATAGTTACTAGCCCCTTTTTGTTGTTAAATTTGTGGTGCCAAAGACACTGTTAGTATCTTGTTATGAAGCTTGCAATGTCTACTCAAGATTTTCTGAGAGTCACAAGTCGCACATCTTCATCTTCGATAGATAAGTATAATTCAAAGAACAAGATGAAGCTTTCAAGTTCAAGATCTCAAGAAACTTTCAAGTCCAAGGTATGTCAAGATCTCAAGCTTCATTATTCTCAAAGGTCACTCGCCTTTAAGTTTCAATGTTCTTACTTCATTATTGAGGTATGACTGACCTTAGGTTGACCCTTAGAGTAGGTCATTTTGGATACATAACTCATATATTTTATATAAGTGAGTTTGGTCTGTTCTAAGACTAGTCCTGGGTCTTGCTCGACTAGTCCTAACACTGCTTTGACCTGTCTAAGAATTTTCTAGATCAGTCGTAAGTTTGTTGCAAAATTTGAGAATTTTCTATTAGGCTTCAACCAGTCCTGGAGACTCTTCGACTAGTTGTATGTACAATGTCGACTGATTCTTCGACCAGTCATAGACCTACGACTCAAAGTACAATGTTGAAATTCAGCTACCTTCAACCAGTCGTGGGAGTCCTTCGACCAGTCGTAGGAGACCTACGACCAGTCGTCGGAGACGTACCTGACCTATGACTAGTCGTGAAACCGCCTAATCTTATCGCGCCTGAAATTTCAAATATTCATTAGACCTACGACTAGTCATAAATCTGTCTTGACTAGCCGAAGACGTGATTTGCTCACCTATAAATAGAGCACGAATCTCAGAGTAAAATAGACAATTCATGCTAAATTAATTCGGCCTTCTGAGAGATAAGTTTGTGCTTTATTTAAGCTAAGTGTGCCTATTTTATATTCTTTTTCTTTAGCTTTGTTAAATGATTTTGTTTATTGTATTCCAATCTGATCTGAAAAGAGGAACCTTGATTATCCTTTTTCTGAAATCAAAATCAATTAAAGCTAGCCCATCTGGTTTAATTTAAAATCTATTAGAACTTAGAACCATTGTAAAGTAAGTATTGGACATTGAACTTGGACATTCAAATCTCTACTCTGATTTGGTTCTTTTAGGCTGCTACAATGAAGGAGATTTTTTAGTATTTTACATTTCTATAATTTACTTTCTTTTGGTTTATAAAAATCTCATTGTATTGGTTATCTGAGGAGAGCCAGGAAAACTCAGAAGTGAGGTTTTTTAAATTGTGTAAGCCCACAGAGAAAGACACAATTTGAAGGTTTTGGGTGAACCTGGAAAACCTATTTTGATAGTGAACACTAATATCCACTATGTGAGGATATTAGGAGTGGAGTAGCTATGTGGCTATTTATTAACAGTTGGTGTACACATAGGCTAACCACTATAATCTCTTGTGTTTTGTGGTTGTATGGTTTATATTTCCAATCTTTGTTTATTCATTTGTGGGATGTATATGTGGATGTGAATGTTGTAATCATTTCAATTCAAGCACTGTGGAGAATGTTGTAATAGTTTATAATTTGCTTCTTGCTATTTTCTTATTTCTTTAAGAATCAATTTCTTTATTTTTTCTAGTAAAGTTACCTTGCCATTCTTATGGTGTATGGTTGTCCTTAGAACAATCAATATTTGAGATTGCATTTTATTCTTCAGTGCAGTTTGAATTTATTCATTCTTTTTTTTTTCCTCTTCAGTTTAAGTTCTTGATATAGAGACCTTTCTAGAAATAAGGTTGTCCTACCATAAACCTTTGGTTTTTAGTGTAAGGTTGTCCTTACAACAACATTAGTATTAACCTCTCAAGACTTGAATTTTGAGGGTGCCTTTCATTTTAGCGTCGTATATTGAATTTTTGTATTTGGCTATCTCTCTTTTCTTAATTCCATTGTAATTATCTTAAATTTGGCATAGTCCTATTCACCCTCTACTCTAGGACATATAGCTAGGCCATCTCATTATGACCACCTTATTGGGCTTGACAACCATCGTGGGAATTGAGCTCAAATAGTATCTAAAAACGCACAACTTGAGCCTTGAGAGAATTGTGTGAGAAACATGAATAGCTTTAGAAAGTGAACTAGAACTTAAGTGAATTAGATTAGACCGTTCGCTTGCAAGCGAAATTGTTAGATTCTGACCAAACTTCACCCATGGATCAGGGAAATTTCCCTACCCTTATCCGTATACCTGTGGCCCTGATCGAGTGATAACGACCGTTGATCTGATACAGGTCTTCCCCGGTTGATCCGCTAACCCGATCGCACTGAAATCATAACCTAGCTTAGATCCATTGTCAGGGAACTTACCCTACGCCGCAAATGAGTAACAGACCACTAGATGAGCCCCGTTTGCCCGAAACAAGCGCTCCTTGGATACAAAAAAAGTATACCCTAACTCTGGGGCCATTTGCATCACTTTTGAGCCTATATAAGGCCCTTAAATAGGCCCTTAAACCCACCTCTCTCTCTTCCATACGAATTTCTCGAAACCCTAGGATAGAGAAGAGAGGAAAGGAGAGAAAAGAGTGAGGTGAAGAGAGTGAGATTGGGAGATCGTTGCTGGGATTCACTTCTACTACTCCACACACTGAATTGCCTCCCCACCATCGCTATACGAACCATTCCAACTTCGATTTGGGTACAGAATCCTAACCCTAATATTGTTTTAGGAATCGAGATAGAGGAATCAACAAAATAGCTAACCTATTTCTTGATTTAAGTAGTTGTTGTTCTGTAGACGGAAGCGTAAGATTCGAACTGAGTTCAAAATGAGTTTTCTGACGAAAGGTGCAGGCTATAAACATTTAGGTTATGGTTTTCAAGGCTTTCAATGTCAGCTAATGATTTATGTCTGACTTGATTGCTGCCATATGATCTTAGTTACAATGTTTTCCATATACTCTACATGCATGAACTATGTTGGACAAATATGCATTCTATGTGTTTGTTGAAATGTTTGAATTAACTTGAAATCATGATTTGTGCTTGCTCTAACTATTAAGGTAGAATTCATGTTTGTTGTGTGTATGATAATCTCCTTGTGAAAGGATTTACCATAATATATGTCATACCTAATTTAGTCTATGTATGTAATAAGGTGTGGTCTAAGTGTTTGAAAAAAATGTCTGAATGAGAAATTGATGGTAAATTGTAATTATTAAGGGTATTGAGATATGATTCTTAATTACCTTATCTATATGTATAGTTTCCACCATGTAACCTAAATTCTGATTATGCAATTTATGGATAAAATGCAACATATGGTAATTTGTGCAATGTGTTCGATGAAATGCTCGAATGAGATTCGTGTTGGGAATGTTTATTAAATTCTTATATGATTGTCACGTGTATCTTTATGATTCATTTGAGTATGATTGGGTCTATAATGTAGTCCAGGCAATCGGTAACGGTTCCTGTTGAGTGCCCGAACTAGTTTCGCCACATTGGATACGTTTGACGAATTCGAGCCATACGGTGATTGTCATAGTGATTAGGCCACGTGGAGTGCTTACGCGCTCCGTGTTGACTAATTCAACGTATGCTTGTACCAATCGAACTTGTCGAATAACCCGATTGGCCAATTGTGTGTTTACCATGTATGAAAGCTACTGTTTGAATCTAAGGTACCGCTTACCAATGTAAAACCCGTTTCAACCATGGTACCTCGATCCGCCAAGACTCATGAGCCGGGCATGGTGGTATGGGACACTGTGGTCGAGCTGTCGACCTACACTGGGGTAACAAACCTCCCCGTAGTGACTAGTGAGCAACCTAAACTCATGAACCGAATATGATGGTATGGGACACTATATTCGAGCTGTTGGCCTACCCCGGAGCAGCCTGACTGCGGTCCCAGTGTGGGTTGGGGTGAGTCGTCTAATCCGAACCCCCTTCAAAAATAGCTCTCTAGTTGGTAGGGCGTTGGTGAAGTGACCTCGAGTATAAACTCATGAACTTGCCTATCCACTGCTTTTAACCAGGAGTGATGACCCCACAACTTGCCTATTGTATGTGATTAAGTAGGATTGACGACCCTAGATGGATCATTTGCTTGGGTAAATGATATAAAGGGACATACCTTAGCTTCTTAAATCTACTGTATGAATAAACCTAAAAAATTACTTGGCTAACATGACTATACACCGCACTGCATGTGCTTTGGCGAGGAAGTGCACAGTGGGAGTTGCATTCGTGATCGTGAGATGAAGTCATTGAGGGAGTGCAGGAGAGGGCATACATCATTATGCATATCATTTATGCATTAATAAGAGTACTTAGGACATGATTGTTGTACTGCTTTATCATTACTGCTTGACTGAATTGATAATATGTTAACCTTTGCTTTATAGTTCCACTTAATTAGCTACTCATTCCCACCTGGGATGATATTTTGAAACACCAACCAAACTTTGATATAGATACAGGTTCTGGCGAGGCTTACATGACGGAGCCAGATTTCATAGACGAGGAGGAGTTCTCCTACGTTCAGCTATCAGGCGGGTCTATGTAGACCATGTACTGATAGATGGGATTACAAGGACTATAAGGATTAGTTGGACATTTATATTTTTATATTTTGTAAATTTTAGATTAACACATGTATATGTTCAGGCTAGTAACATACTCATACTCTAGGAATTGAGAAACACTTTTATACATCATATTCCTATCTCAGTCTTCCGCTTGCTTAACTTAATTATCTCTGGAGTATGATATGATGTTTTAGTATAATCCTACTCATGTTTAACGCACTAATATGGACAACATTTAAACATCATTATCTATGTTGTATAAGTGATGCGTTGGAACTCGGGAGTTGAGCTTCTACTTGACCCCCGATATTCAAGGCGTTACATAGACCCTTAACGTGTGTGTGACTTCAAGAGTTCTCAAGGCTGATAGGACCCTTGTTCCTTCTTGTAGGTGTAGAACCCCGAAAATCGAGGGTCGAGCAGAAGCTCAACTCTCAAGTTTCAACGCATCACTTATGCAACATAAATAATGATGATTAAATGTCGTTCGTATTAGCACATTAAACATGAATGGGATTACACTATTTTAGTATATCATACTATAGAGGTGACTAAATTAAGCCACCCGAGCTCTGGACCTCCGATTGCATTTCGATTGTATATCATACTATTTTGTATTTCGATTGTATATCATACTATTTCAGTATATCATATTATTTTGTATTTCGATTGTATAACATACTATTTTGTATTTCGATTGTATATCATACTATTTTGCGTTTCGATTATATATCATACTATTTTGTATTGCGATTGTATAGCATACTATTTTGTATTTTGATTGTATTTCAATTGTATATCATACTATTTTATATTTCGATTGTATGAAGTCGGGCGGTGCCACCACCCGGGCTCTAGACCTCCGGTGGTGGCTCCACCTGGGGGAGGTGTCCACCCCTCCCCAGGATGCTGAAAACACGTGGGACGCCTTGGGTCCCTCTGTAATTTATGGTGTGGCCCTCACATCCGTTTATGGTGCTTTCGAGTTCCAACTCACACATCTTCACACTTTTTGGTGTGTTTTGAGCGTGGGATTCGCCAAATCATCATCCCAACCTGTCAATTGATTGTCTAAAAAGGGGCGGGGATCATTTCACATGATCTTATAAGCATACGGGGTGAAATTCAATGGTCAGTTTCACCCATATGTGAAACTGAGAATCCTACATACATTTCTACATTTTTCTCGCCCCCACTTAAGTCAATGTATGTCAGTGTGCATCGTGTTACCATAACCCCGGTCTAGTTTAATCCAAATCATTCTCTGATACCAACTTGTAGTGCCCCGAAAATCGAGGGTCGAGCAGAAGCTCAACTCTTGAGTTTTAATGCATCACTTATGCAACATAAATAATGATGATTAAATGTTGTCCTTATTAGCACATTAAACATGAATGAGATTACACTATTTCAGTATATCATACTCCAGAGATGACTAAATTAAGCAAGCGAAAGACTGTGATAGATATATAAAGTATATAAGTGGTTATAAACCCCCAGAGTATGATCATGTCACCAAGCTGAATATATATACTTGTTTGTTCCAAAATATACAAAATGACAAAGTGTAATGTCCAACTAATTCATATACTTGTAATCTCATCGATCAGTACATGGTCTACATAAACCCACCTAATAGTTGCATATAGGAGAACTCCTCCTCATCGTCGTAGAGGTCAGGCTTCACTTTGTAAGCATCGCCATCATCTGCAGGTAAAATAGAGTCTGGTTGGTGTTTTAAATACCGTCCCAGAGTGGGAGTGAGTGATCAACTCAATGGTACTATAGGCAAAGGTTAACATGTTATCAATTCAGTTAAGTAGTAATGATAAAGCAGTACAATACTCATGTTCTAAGTACTCTTGCTAATGCAGGAATGATATGCTATAATGATGCATGCCCTCTCCCGCACTCCCTCAGCGACACCATCTCACGGTCGCGCATGCTACTCCCACTGTGCTCTTCCTCGCCAAAGGCATATGCAATACGATGCACGGTCGTGTTAGTTAAGTTCTTAATTAGGCTTATTCATATAACAGATTTGGAAAGCTAAGGTACCTCCCTTTATATCATTTACCCAAAAAAGATCCATCTAGGGCCGTCAATCCTAGTTAATCACATACGATAAATAAGTTATAAGATAACATCTGTCATGCCCTAAACCTATAAATCGGATTCACAGGAATCCCGATCACCGAATCCGATGTCGACAGCTTCTGTAGTTCCCCATTCTTAGCTCTCAGCGACCATATGCCAGGTTTCGATCCTAAGATCGTACAAGGAGGATTTTCCAACGTACATTTATCTCATAAGAAGCATAACCACAAGTTTACCCAAATCACAAAGGCAACATCATCATCACATAGCCACTAATATAAAAATTTGAATACAATGCTAAGGGAAATACATATGTCAAAATCAAAGCTCCAGAAGTCAGGTACATGCTCCAAGCTCCATGCTACTGCAACCTAACATCACCTGCACACATCTATCGTGCATACGCTTATAGAAAGCTTAAAGGGTTGTGTAAGTGTGTGTGCAAGATAATTGTCAAGCACATAAATACAATGTCATAATCATATAATATCAAAAATACTAGTAAGATCATGAATCATACGATATCAGAGTAAGTGAAAATACTTACACGTCCATGAGTCAATCAATATCAGAATACAAAATACAGATCAACTATATAAACGGGGAGTTATAAAAAGTCAAATATCAGATGCCAATGATGCAATACAATATACAATTCCCAATGAGTTCACGTATAGCGTCAGCCGTACCTAGACCATATAAATGCAGAAACACAGTAATCCAAAATGTCATATATTACGGATGTAATGCAATATGTGGTGCAAATGGAATGACCATACCAAAGTGTGACGTCGAGATGATAGTATGTGGTATCACAGGGTATGGGGTCCATCATAAGGGACTTCTATCTAAATCAGTCCCATACCTAATTTGGATAGTCAGACTCAATGTGGTAAATTCCTGATCTCAGGTTATCACGTGCCCCAACCAAAATCCTAGCAATTGTAAAGGTACACGTAACAAATAGTTGCGCACCACCAGCCCAAGTGGATAGTGAATGAATGAATGAATGAGTAGGCAATGCCTTCTCCACAAATCCATACTGTACATCTCTAGGATCATCATTGTGGTCTAGTACACTCTACATGTAAATCGTCGCTAATTGACGCATGACCAGGCAAGTGGAAGAGACCTCATTATCCACCTAACCAGTAGTCAGCTAATATCTACCCAGCACGTTAATAGCAGACCCATTCATGAGCTGGTTAAACTCAGCCTAGCTATGCCCCTACTCTCGGGCAGGTAAGGCCACACCCCCTCCCAACCAACCACGACACAGTGGGAGACGAGACCTCTTGGTATTCGGTACTCTAGCGCTCATGTATCCACTCGGTCTCGACGTTGGGGTGTCTCCTGGCCACAGAGGTTTAGGGACTTTCACCCACGGACATCCAAAGTTCCCAGATGCTCAAACTAAATACTTTTGGTGTCCCATCTAGCTATCCACGATTTGCTTGTGGAGGCTACGACCCTGATGTCGTTAGGGTGTAAAGTAATCACAACACACAATGCAAGATACATGAGTTATGCAATCCATTCATGCATTAATCCTGTGCTCATGTGAGATAACCTCCGCCTATCAGGGAGTCTCATAACAACCTACCCAATGAAATATGCAATGGTCAACCACATCTCATAACAAACATACAAATGATGCGTATGTGCATGTATCATGATGTTATGTTGTCACATACTCATAATCAGTACCAATAACTAGCCTTGATAATTGGCATCGACAGTCAGCCTCGACAATGTGGACATTTAATCAACATTGCCCTAAGGAGTAGCCCACATAGAGCCTAACGTATAGTGGACCCATGGCCTCACACAAGGGTCAAATATACAACACCATGAGCCTCACTCAGGAGCTTAATACACATCACTATGGGCTTTTCACATGGGCCTAACATATGTCACAATGGACTCCTTCGCCTGGCCCTCAAATGCATCATGATGGGCCTCATCACATAGGCCTCATATAGATCACATTGGGCATTAAACATAGACTGAATACACCTCACAACGGGCCTCAAATACGAGCCATATATACATCACATTGGGCCTTGACAATCGGAATCGTCAATCGGCCATGATAATCAGCCTTGATAGTCGAAATCGACAATCGATCATGATAATTAGCCTCGATTGCTAATCGACAATCGCCATGACAATCAAAATTGATCAATAATCGGTCTCGATTGATAATTGGCCTCGATAATTGGAATCGGCAAATTGGCCACGTCAATCAGAATCGACAATCGGTCACGATGATTGACATCGATCGCTAATTGACAATCAACCATGACAAATCAGAATCGACAATCGGCCACAACAATCGAAATTGACCAATAATCGGCCTCGATAATTAGAATTGATAAATCAACCACGTCAATCGAAATTGGCAATTGGTCACGATGATCAGCATTAATCGTTAATCATCAATTGGCCAATATAAATTAGAAAAGGCAATCGACCACGACAATTAGAATCGATCGATAATTGGTGTCGATAATTGGAATGGGCAAATCGGCCACGTCAATTAGAATCGGTAATCGGTCATGATGATTGGTATCGATCGTTAATCGAAAATCGGCCACGACAAATCAAAATCGACAATCGGCCACAATAATCAGAATTGGCAATCAGCTTAAACTAAGGCTTAAGGGAAGGTCATAAGAGGACTTTCAACCGTCATTGCTCATCAATGTGGACATTTAACCAACATTGCTCCCAAGGAATGACGCTCATCGGGCCAATCAGATACGGGCCCACGACCTAGTACAAGGGCCTAATATGCATCATCATGGGCCTTAATTACATCAAACGGACCAAATCAAGTAGGTCGATCAAATGGGTTAATATAAATAGGTCAAATCAGATGAGTCGAATCAATGGGCCGAATCGAACAGGCCAAATCAAATGGGCTGAATAAATGGGCCAAGTCAAATGGGCCGATTCATATGAGCCGAATCAAATATGTTAAGTCGAATGGGCCGAGTCGAATAGGTCGGGTCAAATGGGCCAATACAAATGGGTCGAATTAAATGGGTTGAGTTGAATGGGCCGAGTCCAACACGGCATTTATCCATTGTTAGAGATCATTATAGAGCATACAAAAATGAATCATATCTAAAAGATCATCTGGACCATACCACAAGTGACAGTGGTGGTAATGATTTCCATAATTAAATTTTTAGTGGATCCACCATAGTATTTATTTTCCATCCATACTGTTCATAAGGTCACAAGGGCCTGAACAGGGAAGGAAAATAGATATTACATTAAATCAAAACTTCTGTAACCCAAAGGGGTTTCAAGGGTGGCATTCAACACCACTGTTTTCTGTAGGGTGGTCCACTTAATATTAGATCTGCCTTATTTTTAGTCTCATACCATGAGATGAGGTGGCCCTAAATAGATGGACGATTTGGATGTAATACAAATATCAGGGGTGGGGTCCATGTATATGGCCCATCAGAGGACTAAATCTTCTTCATTTTCGTCTTGAGCCAAAGACGAGCTCGCCAGATGAATGGATGACATGGATACAAACATAAATCATGGTGGACTCTGCCTGTCCAACCGATGAATGGATGACGTGAATATAAACATACATCACGGTGGTCTCCACCCGTCCAAATCACTAGACGGCGTGGATATAAACATACATCAGTGGTGGGTCCCACCCACGTGACCCACCTTACATATATATATATATATATATATATATATATATATATATATATATATAATATAATATAATATATAAAAATTACAAAGAGCCACCATCCAGACCCCTAGATGTTCTGGACAGTGGAAATCTCATACATATTTACATGGTGGGTCCACACGTGTGGCCTACCTCATACCATAATAATATTATAATATATATATATATGTATATAATACATGTCCAGCGTCCAGGAGGTCTGGACGCTTTGGACGACATGAATTAATTCACATCAACATGAGGGTAGGCCTCACCATCCTGACCCCTGGACGGTGTGGAGCTAATGCATATACCATGGTAGTTCCACATGTGTGGTCCACATCGGCCTCAGATCAAACTGATACTTGTGTTTTCCTTTGATCAGGCCTGTCCAAATGGATTACCATGTGGGCCACTCGGTGGACGACATGGATGAAATACTTCATGATAGGCCACACACACACCATTCCATATAAGAGAGAGAAAAAGAGAAACGGTAAGATAGATGGACCCTGCTACTATGGGCCCCTCTTTACATTGCATACATCAATGTGGGTCCCACAACAAGTGGGCTATTAAATTAAAAATTAACGATGGATCACCCACCTATCGCACTCCTCCATTATCCTTTGGATTTATATGCTCCTTGCCTTCACTTTTGATGGAGGTTGATGGTGATTGGAAGGTTGAGATGGGAGATAAGAAGGTGGGCCACACTTAGTTTTTAGGAGAAAGCTTGGTTGTTGGATATTTCTCATGGGATTTGGGAAATTGTTAGAGAATGAGAGAGGAGGAATGATGGATTGATATGGGATAGGTGTTGTAAGGAAAGGGGATGGAGAGTTATGGATGTGTTTGGAATTCTGAAAAAGAGGGATGGGTAGGGAGAGAGAGAGAGTTGATTTGGAAAAAAGGAGGGATGGGTTGCTTATACTTATGGTATGGTGTGTACTTGACTTGATTTGATGTGACATGTTGTAGAGATTCTCTCAAAATTCTTAATGCACAACATTTTTTCATAATGAACGCTAGCCCACATCTCCTGCCTCGGGTATCGGTTCGGTGCATGAGTCATGACGTTAGAACCTCGGCGACGGCGCGGTCACTAAGATACAAGTTTTGGGTCGAGCGAACTTTGGTATGCATGACTCGGCTTAAGATCGTGCACAAATGTCAGATATAGGTCAAGGGTTAATGGAATTCAACCGGGAGGACCACGGAAGCCTAGGAAACGGTACGGTCTATGATATGGGTCTTACAACATCATCCTTGATTTGAAAAGCAGTGGATAGGCAAGTTCACGAGTTTACACTCGAGGTCACTACGGAAGACTCGTCTCCTTAATGTAGGCTTATTTTATACTCGAGGTCACTACGAGAGGCTCGTCACCTAATCGTAGGCCAACAACTCAAATACAGTGTCCCATACCACCGCATTCGGCTCATAAGTTTAGGTTGCTCATTGGTCACTATGGGGAGGCTTGTCACCCCAATGTAGGCAAACAACTCAACCACGATGTCCCATACCACCATGCCTGGCTCACGAGTCTTAGCAGCTCGGTACCATGGTTGAAACGGGCTTTACATTAGTAAGTAGTACCTTAAATTCAAGCAGTAGTGTCCATGCATGGTAAACACACATTAGGCCAATCGGGTTACTTGAAAAGTATGATTGGTATGAGAGTACACTAAATTAATTGATATGGAGTGCATATGCACTCCTCGTGGATTAACAACTGCTGATAATTACCGTACGACTCAGATTCATCGAACGTATCCATTGAGGAGAATCTAGTTCGATCACTTGATCAAAAACTGTTACCAATTGCATGGACTATGTATTAGTCCCAATCATACTCAAATACAATAGGCATTCATACGCAATAGTTAAAATAATATTTAACAACCAAATCAAATATAAATCTCATTTGAGCATTTTAACAAACGCATAGTGAACATATTATCATAAATATGTATTTCGCACATAAATCATGTAGTAGCAAGATAGGTTACATTAAGGAAACTGTAACTATAGATAGGGTAATTGAGAATCCTATCTCAACACCCTCATTAAATACATTTCAACAAGCAATTTCTCATTCCAATATTTTATCAAACACTTAAACTACACATTTCAATATACATGTAATAAATCAGTTACAACATATATTATGACAAATCCTTTCACAAAGGAGTTATCATACGTACAACAAACATGAATTGTAGATTAATAGTTATAGCAAGCATAAATCATAATTTCTTGTTCAATCAAACATTCAATAGACACATGGAATGCATTTAGAATACAACCTAGCTTACACATACATGATATATTAAAAATGTCATAACGAAGATCATATGGCAGCAATCAAGTCAGACATAAATCATTAACTGACATTGAAAGCCTTGAAACCATAACCTAAATGTTTATAGTCTGCACCTTTCGTCGATAAGCTCATTACGAACTCGGTTCGTACATTATGTTTCCTTCTATAGCACAACAACTACCTAAGTATTGAAATAGGTTAGCTATTTGACCAGTTTCTCTATTTAAATTCTTAAAACAGATTAGGGTTAGGATTTCTTACCCAAAAACAGAGTTGAAATGATTCGAGTAGCTAGACGTAAAAGCGATTCGATGCGTGGAGTAGCAGAACAGAAGTATTGCAGCTAACTCTAAGGATCTCTCTTCAATCTCCACTCTTTTCTCCTCTTTTCTCTCTTCTCTCTCCTAGGGTTAGAGAAAATTCGTAAGGAATGAGAGAGTGGTGGGTTTAAGGCATTATATTGGCCCAGAAGTGAGGTCATTGGCCCCAGGGCCATAATATACTTAGGTTATAGCCAAAAGATGTCTGTTTCGAGAAAACGGGACCCATCTGGAGGTACATTGCTGACATACGGTCTAGAGAAAGTTCCTTAATGATGAATCTATGCTAGGCTAAGATTTTGGTCCGATCGGATTAGTGAATCGATCGTGGAGGACCCATTTCAATTCAACGGTCATCGTTATTCGATCAGGGCCACAAGTATACTGACATGTGTAGGAAAATTTTTTCGATCCAAAGGTATAGTTGGGTCAGAATTTGACAGTCTGAAACTTTAAATTTGGCCTATAAGCGAACGATCCAATTTACTTAAGTTTGAGTTCATTTTCTAAAGATATTTGTGTTTCTCACACACCTCACTCCAGGCTCAAGTTGTGCATTTCTGGATACTTCATGGACTCAATTCCCTTGATGGTTGTCAAGCCCAGTAAGGTGGTCATAACCTTATAGTTTTGTGGTCATCAGACTTTCGACGTGCAGTCCAAGTCCGATACGGAGTTTTAATGTGCTCCCAAGAGCAACTGGGTTTTAAGATTGATCCTGGGTTTCTAGGCAATATTGGTTTAGTGATTCTAATAGTTTTGGGGCTCGGAGTTCGTATAGAAAGTGGTTTGAACTAATTCTATGATTTATTTAGTTTAATACTTAATTAATTTTTGCCTAATTTCTACACAATTCGATCCTTAGTGATTTCTACCTGAAGTGGTACTTGGGTCTTTGTACGGATTTTTTCGAGACGTTAGAATCTAACCCCCTTAAAGAAAAATTTAATCCTCAAAATTAGTACCTTTTCATGCTCCTCAAGAATCTAAGAGTAGTTCTTATGGACCTCGGCTTCTGTTTCCCAAGTAGCCTCTTCCTTAGTGTGGTGAGTCCACAATACCTTCACAAGTGGGATAACTTTTTTACGTAGCACCTGCTCCTTCCTGTCTAGGATATGTGTCGATCGCAGTATAAAAGTAGTATCTTCACTCAACTGTAATTGCTCTCACTTGATAATGTGAGTAGGATCAGGAACATATTTCTTCAGCATCGATGCGTGCAATACATTGTGCACGCCTATGAGTGGTGTAGGCAAGGCGAGGCTGTATGTTACCACACCCACTCGATCTAGAATCTGGAATGGACTAATAAACCGTGGCATGAGTTTCCCCTTCTTGCCAAATCGGAGGACTCCCTTCATTGAAAAAACTTTCAGAAACACGTGGTCCCCAACCTTAAACTCTAGTTGTCGCCGTCGTGTATCGGCGTAACTCTTCTGTCTGCTCTGTGCTACAAGAAGTCCACACCTGATAATGTCAATCTTCTCAGAGGTCTCCTGCACTAACTCTAGGCCAATCAAACTCTTCTCGCCAACCTCTACCCAGTAATGCGGTGCTCGACAAGGGTGCCCATACAGTGCCTCATAGGGAGTCATGTCAATGCTCGCTGAAAGCTGTTATCATAAGAAAACTCTGCATAGGGAAGACAGTCATCCCAACTATCTTTGAAGTCAAGCACACATGCCCGTAACGTGTCTTCTAACACCTGATTTACCTGTTCTG
Source organism: Magnolia kwangsiensis (assembly GCA_037074715.1). NCBI lineage: Eukaryota > Viridiplantae > Streptophyta > Magnoliopsida > Magnoliales > Magnoliaceae > Magnolia > Magnolia kwangsiensis. The sequence continues at coordinate 123,153,916 of CM073576.1, forward strand.
TCTGCCCATCAGTCTGTGGGTGGAACGCGGTACTGAATTTCAGTTTCACTACCATTGCTTCTTGGATACAAGTCCAGAAGATAAATGTGAATTGTGTGTCTCGATCTGACACATTCTCCATAAGCACTCCATGCAAATGTACTATCTCCTTAATGTACAGCTTGGCCAAATCGTCTGCTGAGTTTAAGACTCTAATCGCGAGGAAATGAGCCAATTTCGTCAACCGGTCCACAATCACCCAAATGGAGTCATGTCCCTTCCTCGTCTTTGGCAACCCTGAAATGAAATCCATAGAAATGAAATCCCATTTCCATTCTGCTATAGGCATGGGTTAAAGTAAACCAGGAGGTTAGCAATGTTTGGCCTTGACCTGCTGGCACGTGAGATAACGGGATACAAAATCTACTATGAGGGCCTTCATGTTGTCCCTCTAATACGAACGCTTCATATCCCAATACATCTTTGTACTACCAGGATGTATTGCCAACTTTGAATTATGTGTGGCGTCGAGAACTTTCTTTCTCATGTCATGAAGATTTGGGGTGTATAGGCGGCCACGATAATGTAAACCCCCATCCAAACTAACTCTCCATTTAGAGTCTTCATCGTCACTAGCTCATTTTCTCAACTCCAGCAACCATTCATCTTCCCTCTGATCCACAATGATTCGGTCATCAATAAGTGGTTGCACATGAATATGTGTGACGCTCTCGAACAGTTCCTCTACCGTAAGTTTCTGCTCAAAGTCTTGCACAAACTCTACCATGTTCCATTCCTCTATCATCAGTGGAGATACAAATGCTATCATCTTCTTACGGCTCAACGCGTCTACCACAAGGTTGGCCTTATCTGGATGGCAGGAGAGCTCAAACTTGAAGACTTTCAAGGTTTTTATCTATCATCGGTGCCTCATATTCAAGTCTCTCTGTGTGAATATGTACCTGAGGCTCTTGTGTTTGTAAAAAATCTTGAACTCCTCCCCGTAGAGGTAATGTCTTAAGACCTTTAATGCAAAGATGACGGCCGCCAACTCCAGGTCATGCATAGGGTAATTCTCCTCGTGTTTCCTCAACTGTCGCGATGCATAGGCAATCACTTTGTCCTTCTACATAAGAACACAACCCAAACTAACACGAGAGGCATCGGTGTAAATGGTATATCTGACCCCCTGCTTTGGAAATACTAGCACGGGTGTGGACGTCAACTTGTCCTTCAATTCCTAAAAGGCTACTTCCACCTTCTCATTACAAGCAAACTTGAGATCCTTCCGAGTGAGCTGAGACAACGGTCTGGCTATCTTGGAAAAGTTCTTAATGAATTGACGATAGTAACCTGCCAGGCCGAGGAAACTCCTCACTTCAGTAATCGAATTGGGCTGCTCCTAATCCTGAACTGTGGTCACCTTAGCAAGGTCCATAGTTATTCAGTCCTTGGACACCACATGTCCTAGGAACTTAACTTCTTCATTCCAGAAGTCGCACTTCTTGTACTAGGCAAACAACTCGTTCTTCCTGAGTATATCAAAGACTGCTTGCAGGTTTTTCTCATGATCCTTCTGACTCTTAGAGTATATCAGAATGTCATCTATGAATACGATGATAAATTGGTACAGATACAGCCAAAACACCTGGTTCATAAGGTCCATGAACACAATGGGTGCATTTGTGCGTCCAAACGACATCACAAGGAACTCGTAGTGCCTAAAGCTGGTTCTGAACGGTGTTTTCTACACGTCTTCATCCCTGACGCGCAACTGGTGATACCCTGACTGTAAGTCGATCTTTGAAAAATAATGTGCCCCTTTTAACTAATCGAACAAATCATCTATCGTGGGCAAAGGATACTTGTTCTTCACTGTCACTTGGTTCAACCTGTGATAATCAATATATAATCGCAGTGATCCATCTTTCTTCTTCACAAACAACACAGGTGCTCTCCAAGGAGATAGACTTGGTCATATGAACCCTGCATGCAACAGATCATCGTTTTGTCTCCTCAGTTCCTCCATCTCACACGGAGGCATCCGATACGTCGGTAGAGATATAGGTGTCGCACTTGGAGCTAGGTCGATGGTAAAATTGATCTCATCCCGAGGAGGTAGTCTAAGTATTATCCTGAACACATCTGTGAAATCTCAGATGATAGGCATGTTCCCAAGTGTCGGACCATCAACATTGTCTAGTAAGGTAGCATAATAACTAATGTGGTAGTACCAACTGACTTGCACTGGGAAAGTAAAGGTCGTGCCCTCAGATCCATGGGTTGTCAGCACTCTAGTATCACAATCGATCTCTGCATTCATCTTAGTGAGCCAATCCATACAGAGGATGACATTGTAATGACATAATGGGGCGACCATTAGGTCAACAAGCACTATCTTGCTTCCTAAGTCTATCGAGCAACCTCTACAAGTCTTGGTGGAGTCTGAGAAGGTCCCTGTGGCGGTAAGGAGCCTCACTCCAACCATATGAGTAGTTTTCAACACTAGTCGGTTGACTACTGTGCATGATATGATCAAAATAGTGGACCCGGTGTCCACTAACAGAAATATGAGTGTACCTTTTTTAAAAAATATATGAGTGTACTTTTTTTAAAAAAAATATGAGTGTACCTTGGATGTGTGTTGTGACTTCGAAAGCCAATGGTACTGCGACTACTGTCTCGAAAGCCTCAGTTATAAGTGAGTGCACCCGAGCTTGTTGAGGATGATTCGGTTGCATTGCAATAGGTCATTGAGGTGGCCTAAATCGAGGTGCGGGTGGCTGGTAAGATAGCTGTGCAGGTGGTGCTGATCGTAGGGTGGAGCAGAAATGGCCTGAGGTAATTGACGGTTGATCTTCTGAGGTGGCACAAAGTCATTGTCCCTCATCAAGGTAAAGCAATATGTATCAGCATGGTCCAACCTCTTATAGTAGATGCACCACACATCTGATCGCCTCGGCTGTGTTGGGGAAGCCATGAGTCTAGGAGGTGAATCCGCACGTGGCCTCTTGCCGAAGAATGACCTGTTCAAAAAATTAGGTCGAGGCTTGGATCCATGGGTACACGTGTATGAGATAGTCTATCCCCATCTTGCTCAACTCGTAGGGACATGTTCACTAGCTCAGCATAGTTGAGAATGCTAGAGAAACACATCTTCGTGTGGATCTCAGGCCACAGACCCTCAGAAAATTGATGCATCTTCATCAGCTCATTCGCTAGTATCAAATAAGCGTATCTGGATTAGCTACGTGAAGTGGTTCTCATACTCTGCCATGATCATCCCACCTTGTCGGAGGCGAAAAAACTCACCCTCCCTTTCATCGTGGTAAGTGAGGGGAAGTACTTCCCATGGAAGCGAGTCTCAAAAGCTTCCCACGTCCATACATACCGAGCAGCCACTGTCTGTATGATGCTGTCCCACGACAGACTAGCCTCCTTTTGAAACATATACATAACCAACTCAACTTGCTCTACCTCAGTGCAGTGCAACGTCTTCAGCATCTTAGAGATGCGAACAAGCCAGTACTCGGCCTCCTTGGGTTTATAAGTACCCGTAAAAGTAGGAGGTAGAAAGTGCTGGAATTGCTTAAATAAACCATTGACATTCATGTTTCGAGAAAGGTACACGGGTGGTGTAGGCAGGACCACATTCATGTTCTAGGCAAGGGCTCCCGTGATTATGGTCCAAATCTGCTGCTGCTTCTAGATTAGGAGCATCATTTGTTCCAACCTATTAGGAGGAGGAGCCGCTTGAGGCATGTATGGCGTCGAGGTAGACGCACGGTTCTGTTTTAAAACTGGTGGTGCACTAGGTGTTGGCCCATTCGTGGGGCCAGTGGTTGGCTGAGAATTCGGCATGGTGTCACTATCAAAGCCCAAAGTAGGGTCCATGTGGCTTTCGCTTAGGGGATGTGTCCTGTCAAACGATCTGCCAAGTACGAGACGTGTAATGCTCCGAGTGCTCTTAGGTGACATTCCCTATATACAACAAAAGGTGCAACCCGTGTAAGATTTAGCATAAGAACACACACTCATCCAAACATCATTCACGTTCCAAGTCAAAAGAAGCTTCATGCATTTCATTTACTAAAATTGTTACAATACATGAGATATAGTCTTACATGGATCATGACAGAAGATGCATGTGAGCCATTTTAACACAAGTTTTAAACACTAAAACACACTAACAACCAACCAAGCCTACCAAGGCTAGTACAAAAGAAAACTAGTAATAAAGTAAACTAAAAGACGACTACACATATGACTAGTCCTCCGAATCTGGTGATGGTGGAGGAGCACCCTTGTCCTGCATATAGCACAAGAGAGTCTTCAAGGTGCGAGACACCTTCTTAAATCTCTGCTTCATGTAGGCCTGACTCTCTTCAAGCTTGGCCTGGGTCTCTCTGACCTCCTATCTCAGGGTGAATTAGTTCTCCTCAATTTGAGCCAAGCGGGCCTCTATAGCGGCCTGATCACGGTGGTGCTCTTGTGTAGCAGGAGGAGGTCCCTCATCAAAATATTGGGCCTTCTCTTCATCTTCCCGATTCCCCTCTTCATCACTGCCCTCGTCTTCACTGCCTTCCTCACCACTTCCTTCTTCTTCATCACCACTTTCCTCCTCACCTTCACTTCCCTTAACATCTTCACTCTCTTCTTCCGTATCATCGCTCTGCTTCTCAAGTCTGGCTTATCGTCACCTAAGGCCAATGCCCATATTGTCGAGCATGTTTTCACTAATAATGTGGATTGGGGCGATGTCATCCATATGGAGTTGGAAACAGTAGTGGCAGGTAATTTTACAAACAAGTCAACTAAAAGGTAGCGAGGAGCTTTCCCTAGTAGACCATGTAGCGTGGATTATCTGAGATAGGACAAGAATAGGCAGGCATACTTTCTCTCCTTACCCGACTCTATACATGAAATCCACCATGACCTTGTGCATTCGGTGCAGTTACTCCACCTAGGATACACGTTAAATGTGCATATGTGGGAGAGCAGGCGGAAGTCATCTGTCATGTTGGATGATGCGATGCTATTTCCCCCCCTCCAACACTCGAGCTGGACATATAGGAAATGCGTACGACGTCTTTTCTCTTGCTCACTAGTGAGGTTCTTCTCACTGGCGTTACCACACCTCTTTCAACTCCCATAATGTAGGCAATCTTGTCTACACCAACTATAGTCTCCTACCTTCCCAAACGGATAGTAAACTGAAGAGGCTTTAACATTGGATTTTGAATGTAAGCGTAGAAGGCGCCCACAGTGCCTTCGTTCGCATGAGTGTACCCCTCAAATATTGGACCCGACCCATTTTCCAGGAGAAAGTTGATGACTGGATATGTCCCAAAAAACTTCTCATCAATGTGTGCTTCTAACACGACCTTGCGGTTGCAGAACTTACCGAGATTGACATCTGGCGGTAGCGATCTTTCCAACAGAATTCGAGGATTGAGGTCCCGCTTGGACTTTCATTCACACTCGGCACTCGTACTGGCTTCGACGTCCACCCTCTTTGTAATGTGGCATGGTCGGCTCGGGATGGCCTCATCCGAGGCTGCTCTCTTCTTTCGCATGAGAGAAAGGAGCGTAGAGATTGAGAAGATGGTGACGACAAACTCGAAAAGAGCCATTGGAAGTGAAAATTCTTGAAGGATGAGACAGGTAGGTGGATTTTTTTTTTTGAGGTTTTGAGACACAAAAGGAGGCCCTTTGTGCTCAATAGATGGAGATAGGGAAGCTAGAAAGATAAAAATGATAGTTTTAAGGCAATGAAGGTGGGTAAATGTGATGAGCAGAAGATTTGAAAAGTTATGAGACAAAAAGAGGACTTTTTTGCTCAAAGGGGTGGAAATAGTGAAGATGGAGAGACGAAATTGAGGAATAGTGGAGTAGTGATGAATAAGGAAGAAGATTTTAAGGTTTGAAATGTATGGATGCAAGGATTTGAGAGGAAAAGGAAGGTTTAGGGGGGTTTGGGAGTGAAAATGGAGTAGAGGAGGCCTATAATGGGTCAAAACAACCCCAAAAAGGGAAAAGGAAGGTTTAGGGGGGTTTGGGAGTGAAAATGGAGTAGAGGAGGCTTGTAATGGGTCAAAACAACCCCAAAAAGGGTTTAAAGGGATGGCGGAGTAGTCCCACATGTGTGTTAGGGCCCACCTGACTGGGTGGTGGGCAGTGCGCCGCCGACCGGGCGGTGCCGCTGCCCAGGCGTTGTGAAGCCGAGCAGTGCCATCGGCCGGGCTCTGGACCTCCAGTGGTGGCTCCGCCTAGGGGAGGTGCCCACCCCTCCCCGGAATGCTAAAAACATGTGAGACCCTCTGTAATTTACGGTGTGGCCCTCACATCTGTTTATGGTGCTTTTGGGTTCCAACTCACACATCTTTACACTTTTTGGTGTGTTTAGAGCATGGGATTCGCCGAATCATCGTCCCAACCTATCAATTGATGGTCTAAAATGGGGTGGGGATCATTTCACATGATATTATATGCATATGGGGTGAAATTCAACGGTCAGTTTCTCCCATATGTGAAACTGAGAATCCTACATTCGTTTCTACATTTTTCTCGCCCCCACCTAAATCAAAGTATGTCAGTGTGCACTGTGTTACCATAACCTCAGTCCAGTTTAATCTAAATCATTCTCTGATACAAACTTGTAGTGCCCCAAAATTCGAGGGTCGAGCAAAAACTCAACTCCTGAGTTTCAATGCATCACTTATGCAACATAAATAATGATGATTAAATGTTGTCCTTATTAGCACATTAAACATGAATGAAATTACACTATTTCAGTATATCATACTCTAGAGATGACTAAATTAAGCAAGCAGAAGACTGTGATAGATATATAAAGTATATAAGTGGTTATAAACCCACAAAGTATGATCATGTCACCAAGCTGAATATATATACATGTTTGTTCCAAAATATACAAAATGACAAAGTGTAATGTCCAACTAATTCATATCCCTGTAATCCCATCGATCAGTACATGGTCTACATAGACCCGCCTGATAGTTGCATATAAGAGAACTCCTCATCGTCGTAGAAGTTAGGCTTCACTACGTAAGCATCACCACCATTTGTAGCTAAAACAGAGTTTGGTTGGTATTTTAAAACACTGTCCCAGAGTGAGAGTGAGTGATCAACTCGGTGGTACTATATGGTAAAGGTTAACATGTTATCAGTTCAGTCAAGAAGTAATGATAAAGCAATACAACACTCATGTCCTAAGTACTCTTATTAATGTAGGAATGATATGCTCTAATGATGCATGCCCTCACCTGCACTCCCTTAGAAACACCATCTCACGGTCGCACATGCTACTCCCACTGTGCTCTTCCTCGCCAAAGGCACATGCAATGCAGTGCATGGTTGTATTAGCCAAGTTCTTAATTAGGCTTATTCATACAGTAGATTCAGGAAGCTAAGGTACCTCCCTTTATATCATTTACCCAAACAATGATCCATCTAAGGTCATCAATCCTAGTTAATCACATATGATAAGCAAGTTATAGGACAACATCACCCCTGATTTGAAAAGTAATAGATAGGAAAGTTCACGAGTTTACACTCGAGGTCACTATGAAAGGCTCGCCACCTTAGCGTAGGCCTATTTTAACTCGAGGTCACTACGAGAGGCTCGTCTCCTAATCGTAGGCTGACAGCTCGAATATAGTGTCCCATACCACCGTATTTGGCTCATGAGTTTAGGTTGCTCACTAGTCATTACGGGGAGGTTTGTCACCTCAGTGTAGGCCGACAGCTTGACCACGGTGTCCCATACAATCATGCCCAGCTGATGAGTCTTAGTGGATCCGTACCATAGTTGAAACGGACTTTACATTGGTAAGTGGTACCTTAGATTCAAGCGGTAGCGTCCATGCATAATAAATACACATTAGGCTAATCAGGTTACTTGACAAGTTCGATTGGTACAAGCGTACACTAAATTAATTGATATGGAGTGCATACGCACTCCTCATGGCCTAACCACTGCTGATAATCACTATACGACTTGGATTCATCGAACGTATCTGTTGAGGCAAATCTAATTCGACCACTTGATCGGAAACTGTTACCGATTGTCTGGACTACATATTAGTCCTAATCATACTTAAATACAATAGGCATTCATACGCGATAGTCAAAATAACATTTAAAAAATCAAATATAAATGTCATTTGAGCATTTTAACAAACGCATAGTGAACATATTATCATACATAAGTATTTCGTACATAAATCACGTAGTAGCAAGATAGGTCACATGAAGGAAACTGTAACTATAGATAGGGTAATTGAGAATCCTATCTCAACACCCTCATTAAATACATTTCAACAAGAACTTTCTCATTCTGACATTTTATTAAACACTTAGACTACACATTTCAACATATAGGTAATAAATAAGTTATAACATATATTATGGCAAATCCTTTCACAAAAGAGTTGTCATACGTACAACAAACATGAATTCTAGATTAATAGTCATAGCAAGCATAAATCATAATTTCCTATTTAATCAAACATTTCAATAAATACATGGAATGCATTTAGTTTACAACCTATCTTACACATACATGATATATTAAAAATGTCGTAACGAAGATCATATGGCAGTAATCAAGTCACATATAAATTATTAGCTGGCATTGAAAGCCTTAAAAACCATAACCTAAATGTTTATAGTCCGCACCTTTCGTTGGTGAGCTCGTTACGAACTCGGTTCGTACACTATGCTTCGGTCTATAGCTCAACGACTACCTAAATATTGAAATAGGTTAGTTATTTCACTGGTTTATCTATTTGAATTCCTAAAATAGATTAGGGTTAGGATTTCTTACCTAAAAATGAGGTTGAAATGAGTCAAGTAGATAGACGTAAAGGCGATTCGATGCATGGCGTAGCAGAATAGAACTACTGTAGCCAACTCCAAGGATCTCCCTTCGATCTCCACTCTTTTCTCCTCTTTTCTCTCTTCTCTCTCCTAAAGTTAGAAAAAATTCGTATGGAATGAGAGAGGGGTGGGTTTAGGGCATTATATAAGCCTAAAAGTGATGTCATTAGCCCCAGGGCCATGGTATACTTAGGTTATAGCCAAAAGATATCTGTTTCGAGCAAATGGGACCCATTTGGAGGTTGATTGCTCGCACACAGTATGGAGAAAGTTCCCTAATGATGGATCTATGATAGGCTAAGATTTCGGTCCGATTGGATTAGTGAATCGATCGTGGAAGACCCATTTCAGTTCAACGATCATCGTTATTCGATCACGGCCACAAGTATACTGACATGTGTAGGGAATTTTTTCAGGTCCAAGGGTATAGTTGGGTCAAACTCTGATAGTCTGAAACCTTAAATTTGGCCTGCAAGTGAATTGTCCAATTTACTTATGTTTGAGTTCATTTTCTAAAGATATTCGCGTTTCTCATACACTTCACTCCACTCTCAAGTTATGCATTTCTGGATACTACTTAGACTCGATTCCCTCCATGGTTGTCAAGCCTAATAAGGTGGTCATAACCTTATGGTTTTGCGGTCATTAGACTTTCGACATGCGGTCCTAGTACGATACAGAGTTTTAATGTACTCCTAAGAGCAAATGGGTTTTGAGATTGATCCTAGGTTTCTAGGTAATGTTGGTTTAGCGATTCTAATGGTTTTAGGTCTTGCAATTTGTATAGAAAGTGGTTTAAGTTAATTCTTCAATTTATTTAGTTTAGTACTTAATTAATTTTTACCTAATTTCTACAGAATTCGATCCTTAGTGATTTCTGCTTGAGGTGATACTTGGGTCTTTGTACGGATTTTGTCGAGATATCACAGTAGGACATTCCGCCTAGGCTAGGTACCCGAGGCATCCAAGAGACCCGAGTGGCCCCCTCTCCACTGCTGAAAATTCTCGCTCCACCACCCGCAATTCCCATTCCACCACACAAGACTCTTGTAGATCTTGTACCCTCGTCCAAGACCAGCGCAACCCCTACTATACTAGTTAGTGTCAATCTGTTACAGCGAATACTCCAGACTGTGACAGCCACCCTCCATAGGCAGGGTAGGCTCCTCGTTGAGGCCCAGGACCAAATAGATCAGGAGCGCGCAAGCACCCTATTGTGAGATTTTCTTCGACTCGATCCCCCACGATTTCAGGGAGAGCCTAATCTGACTGCAGCAAAGAGGTGGCGCTCTCGAGTGGAGAAGATGTTTGAGACCATCAGATGTACGACCCAGCAGTGGGTCCCAGTCGTAATGTATGTACTTAAGGGTGAGGCCGAGCATTGGTGGACCTCCATCGCCCGTGTTGCAGGGCCTGATTTCATCTGGACATGGGTGGATTTCATGCACTTGTTTGACTAGTAGTATTTTCCCAACCACATTCGACGACAACATGCACTAGAGTTCGAGACTCTAGTGCAGGGGGATATGACGGTGGCTCAGTATGTATCTCATTTTGTAGCGCTGTTTAGATTTGTGTCGTACTTGCTAGATGATGAGGGGTGGAAGGCCTGCCATTTTGAGAACAACCTACGTTATGGTCTCCGAGGCCGTGTTATAGTGAATGAGCTCCTGACTTTCGAGGTGGTAGTACGGAGGGCCCAGATCTATGAGGCTGAGTGGGTGGTGCATAGAGACTGTGATCAGAGGAGAGACTGGAAGAGGCAGGCCCCCTCTGGTGGCTCCCAACAGTATTGACCACAATAGAGGTGCACAGGCCACCCAACCTTTCGAGTGCTAGTAGCACCTCCGATGTAGTTTATCGGTGTCTGTTTTGGGTACAATGAGACGGGGCATCGTATTCGAGAGTGTCCTTGCCCCTAGCAGTAGCGACTACAGCCACCTCAGTAGTTTGAGATTGATTAGAGAGTGTCCTTGCTTAGTGAGCCGGGGCATCGTATTCGAGAGTGTCCTTGCTTAGTGAGCCAGTGTCAGTTTTGAGATTGATTATGGTGCATCGTATTTCTTTGTGGCCAAGGATTTCTGCCAATCGATCAGTTTGCCATTAGAGTCTGCTCGTGAGGGTTTGTCGGTATCGATGCCCTTGGGAAAGATTGTGGTATTAAGCCGATTTTGCTTGTCTTGCCCCGTTATGGTTGGAGATATCTTTTTACTTGTTGATCTATTCGTGTTACCGATGTCCGAGTTTGATGTCATCCTCGGCATGGATTAACTCATCGAGTCTCACGCCATATTGGACTACTCCGTGAGGATGGTTACGGTCTGTATACCTCGTGTGCCGCAGTTCTAGTTTGTAGTAGAGCCCAGAGGAGATCAACTTTCTTGTCTGATGTCGTGCGCCGTTGAGGAGCCCGTTTCCTTATGTATCAACCTGTTACCGATCGTTTGTAGTTTTCCTAATGTGTTCCACGAGATTCTGAGATTACCGCCTCACCGGCACACCAAGTTTCAGATTGATCTCATGCCCGGTACCGCACCTATTTTGAAGGCCCCGTATCGAATGACACTGTTAGAGTTGTGAGAACTGCAGAAGAAGTTGGCTGAGTTACGCGAGTTAGGCTTTATCCGTCCGAGCAGTTCGCCATGGGGAGTGTCGTTACTCTTCGTGAAGAAGAAGGATGGCTCGTTGAGCCTCTTTGTGGATTACTGCGAGCTCAATAAGGTCACGATTAAGAATAAGTACCCGCTCTTAAGGATAAATGATTTATTTAATCAGCTGCAGGGTCCACAGTTCTTTTAAAATATTGAATTGTGGTCCGGCTATCATCAGATTCGAGTTCGAGAGGAGGATATCCTAAAGACATCATTCAGGATGCGTGTAATGCCCCAACTTTTCAGGACCCGAGTATATGACCCATATCTTAAAAACTCGTGTGTTAACCTTAAAGGATGGTCAAATTCTATATATATATATATATAAGCTTTAGAGTAAGCAGATGAGCGTAGGATGGACAAATTAATATAAAGAAAAGTTTGCATTATATTTGAAGTACACAAGAGGTTGCCCATAATGACTTATACAAACAAATATTCCAAACTTACAATTACAAGTGAAATGATGTTACATGTAACCAAAGCAAAATATAACAAATCTGGAACTATAAAACCATATAATAACTCTTGACAATACAATTATGCATCTTCAATAGTGGTTCTCTGCTCCTCATAAGTTTGAACCTGAAAATTAATTTAGCCACATATACTACCTGTATGGTTATATATTTAATGGATGAGTGGCCAACTCTGTGTGAATTTTCCTTAAGATTATACACCGCCGTATTAGGTAAGTATAGTTATAAAATAAAGTATACAAAATAATACATGATGTAGGTCTTATTAGATGCATGGATGCGTGAATGCAATCATTACCTCGAGGATGCTCATCCATGCAGACAGTGGGCTCATTTCCCATGCAATCATCAACATAGGAAAATCATCTAGTCGGATAAATATGTACATCACGTACAATAATAATAAATGTTGTTTTATGCCATGTATGCATGATTATCCAAACCATTATTAATCCAGTTACAATCAGCTAATTTAAATAAGCTCAAGGTCACTACGGGAGCTCGTCACTAGCGTAGGCCAATAGCTCGGGCATAGGTCCCATACCACCATCCCTGGCTCATGAAACTATCATCTTAGGATGTTTAATGGAAACCTGTCGATTAGTTGCAAATTACATTACTGTATATGGGGCTTACCACCGTAGGGTTGTATAGAATTAAATCTCAAACTCATCTAGGGAAAATACCAAAATAAAACCACGTAGGGCGAATATCAAAACTAAGCCACAAAGAGCGATTAGTAAATCTAAGCCACGTAGGGCCAATATCCAAACCATGTGATAAAAAACTATCCTTAAAACCATTGGACACAACAATCTTGGATGGTAGGCCCACATCATTGATCAATTTAAACCATCACTCAATAACCACTAAGCCGAAGGTCCATTACAATCACAAACAGTCGGGTTACATCCAAAATATGGGTATACATTTATAAGTGATGGTTTCCATTGATGTATTGTAAATGTTATTGTGTAAATCTAGCACCCAAAGATTTGTCAAATTTTTTTGTGTCAAACCATTTAAAACTTGTATCATGCTTTGAGTTGAAGTGATCAAGTTTGTGCATTCTAAAGTTCTTTGGATCTTCGTCAAACTTGCTTACATTTTCAAGTGGAAGTGAAGATTGTTAAAGTTCATGGTTTCAAGATCAAATTCAAGAACTAAGACTCAAGAACTCAAGTTCAAGTTTGAAGTTCAAATACTGTATGCTAAAGCTCAAGAACTCAAGCTCAAGTTCAAGAGATCGAACTCAAGCTTCATGTATCACAAGAATTCAAGGTTCGGAAGTGAATGGTGTTTCAATTGTTCCTACTCATAAACAAGTACGCATGACCCTAGATTGATTATAGGTTGTGTCATATTTTCATATTTTATGTGGGTCATTTCATATGTTTATAAGTCATTTTGTCGACTAGTCTTAGTCCTTATTCGACTAGTCCAAGTACTAGCTCGATCAGTCTAAGAGTTTTCTCGACCAATCCAAGGTTTGTTGTTATTTTTTAAAATTTTTTATTAGACTCTCGACCAGTCAAGTGAATAATGCTCGACCGCTCGTGTAGGCTCGATTCAAAGTCTAGTAAGCTTTTTTGGTCCCATTCGACTAGTCGAGTGCATTGCTCGACCAGTCGAGAAAGCTACTCAACCAGTCGAGAAAGCTACTTGACCAGTAGAGCAAGCGACTCGACCAATCGAGTAATAACTTTATCTTATTGTGTCAGAAATTTTGAAATTTTTCTAGTCTTTCGACCAATCGAACCAACCCTTAAACTAGTCAAGTAAACAATATTTTCACCTATAAATAGAGCATGAATTTTAGAGTTTATTCATTCATTAAAGCGAAATCAAGACACCACTCTGAGAGATAAGTTTGTGAATTCATTACGCTATATTGTGCTCATTTTAGATTCTCTTTAATTAGCTTTTGTAATTTGATTTTAAGATCTTTATTCCAATCTTACATTAAGAAGGGATTTGAGTTTTACCCTTTCTTGATATCAAAATCAAATCAAGCTAATCCAGGTTAATTTAATTAAAAATCATTTATAACTAGAACCTTTTCATCTGTGAGACTGGACATTGAACATCTTTATCTACATCGAATTGGTTTTACCGGGCTTCTTCAAAAGGAGAATTTCTAGATAAGTATTATTTACAATTTTATATATCTCTTTTTTGGTTTTTTCTAAGGTGATCCAAAAAATCTTAGAGTGTGAGGTTTTTGTAATTATGTAAGCCCAATCAAAGACACAATTTTGAAGGTTTTAAGGTAAACCTTGGAAAACATTTTTTCATAGTGAACGCTAATATCCCGAGGGAGTGGATATTATGAGTAGAGTAGTTGTGTGGCTGTTTTCTAATAGTTGGTGTACACACAAACGAACCACTATAATTCTTAGAGTTACGGTAGATGATTGAATGTGCTTATGTGTGTGAATATTATAATTTATTTTAAGCATTTGCAGTGAATGGTGTAATTTATTTTTATACACTTGTGGGAATGTTGTAATAACTTAGTTTATTTCCTTTGCTATTTCCTTTGCTTCTTTATTGGTTTGGGTTTTTAATACCTACAAATGTTCTAATAAGGTTGTCCTGTCATAAGTCTTTGGTTTTTAGTGTTAGATTGTCCTTAGAACTAAGTTTGTATCAACCTCTACATTTGAGGTTGCTATTTACTTGTGTTTCTTTATTATTTGATTGTGTTATCTTTCTTTCAATTCCACATTTAATTTTTAATTTGGAATAGTCATATTCACCCTCCCCCCTCCTCTCCTAGGACGTATAGCTTGACCTTTTCAAGTAGTATCAAAGCTTAATAGATCTTTTTTTATATAAAAAAAATAAAATTGGATTCATTTCCTGAGCTTAACCGATCTGAACTTATAAGATGTTAAATTTTGATAGCCTCTCAATCACTAGGCCTCCACCTTTTGATGGCTCCAATTATGCCTATTGGAAAGCGAGAATGAGGATCTTTTTGAGGTCCATAGATGAGAGCGTGTGCAAGCCATAGTGACTAGATGGACCTCTCCTATCACTGAAGTTCTAGGCACATATGGAGCCAAAATTATGAAAGTTACACCTTATTTTTCTTAGACCCCACTTCAAAAAAATGAGAGTATTGTCAATGCAAAGGCTTTAAATGCAATCACTTGCGCATTATCACCAGATGAATTCAAAAGAATTATATCTTGTGATATCACAAAGAAAGCTTGGGACATTCTAGAAATGACACAAGGGAGTACAACTATTGTTAAGAAATCTAAACTTCAAATCCTCACCACTCGGTTTGAGGAGATATGTATGGAAGAAAGTGAAATTTTCACGGACTTCTATACTAAGTTAAATGACATAGTTAACTCTATGTGGGGTCTTGGTGATAGCATCCCAAAAAGTAAAGTCTATGCAACGATACAATGCTAATACCTGAAAGGTTCAATTTAAAGGTCACTGTCATTCAGGAACTTTGTGATACAGATAATATGAATGTGATACAGATAATATGAAGGTTGAAGAGTTGGTTGGTTCTTTATAAACTTACAAGTTAAACTTTAAAGTTCCTAAAGGTAAGTTCATCACCCTTAAGTCTTCTAAAAATATTTCTCATGAAAATGCTAGTAATTCTGATTTTGAAAACTTCGAAGATGATATGGCACTATTAGCTAATAAGTTTTATAAAATTTTTAAAAGTAAAAAGAGGGTAGATTTTTAAAAACCTTCTGAAAAGAAAAGGACTAAATCTAAAACTTGGAAATCTATTAAAGATAGCCAATGTTTCAACTACTATGAATATAAACATTTGATAAACAAATGTCCAAAGAGGGACAAATTTAAAAAGAAAGGCATGTTAGTCACATGGGATGAATCGTCTTGCTTTGAAGCTTCTTATAAGTTAGATGATTCTGAACCCGAGTCTACTAATGAGGTCAAGGCTTTAATGACTCTAACCAGAGTCACTTCCTTAGACAATTATAATTTAACTTATGATAAAAATCTGAGAAGCGACCCTAAAAATGATGATGACTTACAAGATGCCTATAATGCTCTATATAGGGAAAATAGTAAGATTGCTGTAAAACTAAAACTTTAAAAAGAAAATTTTTTAAAGTTAAAAGAAGATTTTGATAACTGAATCTTAGAAAAATCATATTTTTCTAATTATTTTGAAAAAGCTAAGTGTGATTTAAATTTTAAAATATCCCAAATTGAAAACCTTAAATCAAAAAATGAAAAATTAAAACTAGAAGTCTCTTCTCTCTTCAGCTTGAATGATTCTTGGATGTATGCCCAGGGTTATCCTAAACTAGAAAGACTAGTAACCAGATCAAGGAAATGTGGTGATAAATCTAGTTTGGGCTATGATAAGAGTACACTTCCTAAAAGTAATTCCACTCCACCTAAGTTTGTTAAAGGGGAGTCCTCTAATCAAAATAGTTTCAAAAATCCTAAAACTTTTCAGGATATGAAACCTAAAAGCAACCATATCAATTATAGAAATCAGAATCATAACCCTTAGCTGAGAAAATTGTGGATTTACTTAAGGAGCTTCTAAAATCTAACTCGAATGGTAGAATATACAACAACTACAAGCATAGAAAAATCAATTATGCTCTAAAACCTAAAACAGTAATGAAATGGGTCCTTAAGGTTACTTGTCTGGTTGCTCACACTGCTTTCAAGGCTTTGAGTCAATCAAAGTTGTACCTAAACAGTAGTTATTCTAGACACATGACAGGTGGTAAAGATTTGTTCACCAATCTTAAAGATATGATTGATGGATTAGTTACATTTGGTGATGGTAGTAACTGTAGAATTATTGGCCAAGGTACGGTTTAACTCTTTAATCTTCCTCCATTTGAGAATGTGCTGTTTGTATAGGGCCATAAGCATAATCTCTTAAGTCTTTCTCAAATTTATGATAATAAACATAACGTCAAATTCACCAACTAAGGGTGTGAGATTTCTAATAAGAATGGTTCTGTGATATTATCTGGTTGCAGAACATCTGAGAACTGTTATATAGTCAGTGATTCAAACTTGTCTAAGTTATCATGTTACACGGTCTAAACCGATGAGACCGACCTATGGCATAAACGCCTAGGACATGTACACTACCATAATGTTTATAGATTAAGTAAAGATGAAGTAATATGAGGTCTACCAAAGTTAAAGAAATTGGATAAAATTTGTGGCGAATGTTAGATTGGAAACACACTAGGAGTTCTCACATGAAAGTGAACTCTAGTGCCACATTCAAACCCCTTGAACTCCACCACATAGATCTCATTAGACCGACTAGAATGGAGAGACGAGGTGGTAAGAAATATATTCTAGTAATTGTATATGATTTTACCAGGTATACAGGGGTAGTTTTTATGAGAGAGAAATCTGAAACTCTCGATGAAGTGAAAAGGGTACTTAAGTATATCCAAACTGAGAAGGAATCACATGTCTCTAAAATCCATAGTGATCCTGGTTCTGAATTTGATAATAGCAGTTTTGAGAAGTTCTGTAACAATCATAGAATATCGCATGAGTATTTTGCACTTAAGATACCTCAACAAAATGAGGTAGTTGAAAGAAAAAATTGGGTACTTCAAGAAATGGCCAATATGATGTTGAATAGTATGAAACTTCCTAAAAATCTTTAGGCTGAAGTAGTGAACACGACGTGTTATATCATTAACCGTGTTTATAATAAAAAATATAATAATAAGACCACATATGAACTATGGTTCAATAAGAAGTCTACTGTTAAATACTTTCAAGTTTTTGGTAGTAAGTGTTATAGTTTGTGTGACAGGGAAAATCTGAGAAAATTTGACACTAAAAGTGACGAGGGTATTTTCCTAGGATATGTACTAAATAGTCGAGTGTATCGTATTCTTAATAAGAGGACCAGTGTTATTCAAGAATCCATTATTGTGGTTATATATGATCACTTGAATACACTCGTCTCAAATTCAGAAGATAATGAAGTCTCTTTATTTGATAAAACAGACTCTTCATCTAGTCAAAATGACATTGAACTGCGATCTGTTAAAGGCCATTCAACTAATCAAATTCTTAAAAATCCTCTCACTGGTGTACGCATTCGCTGACAATTAGAAAATATTTGTAATTATGTGTGCTTCACATCCCAGATTAAGCCGACCAATGTAAAAGAAGCTCATACTAATGAAAATTAGATAGTGGCTATCCAAGATGGACTTAATCAATTCGTAAGGAATGATGTGTGGTACTTAGTTCTTAGACCTAATGATAAACACATTATTAGAACTAAATGGATCTTTAAAATAAGTCTGATGAACTTGGTAATATTATAATAAAGAAGGCTAAACTGGTTGTATAAGGGTACACTCAGATAGAAGGCATCGATTATGATGAAACCCTTGCCCCAGTAGCTTGTCTTGAATCTATTAGACTATTTATATCTATTGTTTGTTACAAAAAATTCAAAATTTATTAAATGGATGTTAAGAGTGATTTCTTGAACAGTGATCTTCATGAGGAAGTATATGTTAAACAATCTAAGGATTTTGAAGGCCCTAAACATTTTGATCATGTTTATCGCCTGAAAAAGGCACTCTATGGATTAAAACATGCTCCCAGGGCATGATATGAGAAATTGATTAAGTTTTTACTAAGTCATAACTTTATAATGGGAAGTGTTAATAAGACACTTTTTGTAAAGAAACATAATGATCATATACTGATAGTACAGATATTTGTTGATAACATTATCTATGGATTTACTTGTTCTAACATGACTGTTGAGTTTACAGATTTAATGAAGTTAAAATTTAAAATGAGCATGGTTAGAGAACTGAACTATTTCTTAGGTTTGTAAGTAAAACAAGTTCTTGATGGGTTTTTATCTCTCAAACCAAATACACCCTAAATTTGGTTAAAAAGTTTGGTTTAAAGAGTGGTAAAAATTTCATGCTCCTATGAGTATGACACTTAAACTCTTTAAGGATTCGACAGGTAAGAGTGTAGATCGTAAGTTGTATCACAGTATGATGATAGTTTATTATATTTAACTGTGAGCTGACCTGATATTACATTTGGCATTGGAATCTATGCTAGACATTAATCAGGCCCTAAAGAATCTCACCTGATTGCTGTAAAGAACATTTTGAGATATGATGCAAGTTCGACCAAACTTGGCCTTCGGTATCCTCATGATACTAATGTTCAATTAGTTGGTTATATGGATCTTGATTAGGTTGGTAATATTGATGGCTGCAAGTCTACTAGCGGTGGATGTTTTTATGTCGGGAATTGTCTAGTTTCATGGCACAATAAGAAATAGAATTCTGTATCACTTTCCACAGCTGAGGCTGAGTATAATACAGCCGGTAATACATGCACCCAGCTTATGTGGATGAAGAGGATGTTAAGTGATTACGGATTTGTGCAAGATTCTTTGGTGTTGTATTGTGACAATTCTAGCACAATTAACATTTCTAAAAATCCAATTCAACATTCACAAACTAAGCATATTGACATTAGATATCATTATATTCATGAATTAGTAGAAGATAAGATTATTTCTGTGGATTATATTCAGATTGGAAATCAACTTATAGACATTTTTACAAAACCGCTTGACAGAGATAGGTTTGCTAAATTAAAATTGGATATGGGTATGTGCAATATGATCTAAATGCTTGTGTTTATTTTAATATATTGTAGGTTTTTATTTTACTTATTTTTATAAAATTTTAAAATATCAAAAATATGAAAAATGTAAATTTTATAAGGTGCACGACCAGTCGAGGTGCTTGAATTTGGGGCTTTTTATTGTGCAAAAAACACTTTTTCTCCATGTTTTTCATCTTCCCCGGCCAACCCTACCACGATTGGTCGAACCCACCTTCGATTCCTTCATGGTTAATGTATCCTTTTCATTTTTCTTGTGGATTTAGTTTCTTTGCACTTTCATTTCCTTGATTTTGTAGTTTATTTCAAGGTTTTTGATCGTTTATTAGGTTTTCTTGCTTAAAATCTGATTTCCTTAAAACCCATCTTTTCTTTCTTACATTACTTGTATTTCTTGTATTCTTTATACTATGGAAGGTAGAAATAAGAAAAGAGCCTCTCGTGGCCCTTCTTCTTTTCGTTCTGCTTCCATTACTATGCGTCATCTTCGTTCACCCGAAGAAGATCCTGAATATGTGCAGGATATTCATCTTCGCAATGTGATTGTTGAGCGAACCGTCTACTCAAATCATTTGGATCCATTCGACATTGTTCCCCTCCTTCAAATTGTAGGATGGGCTAACATTTTAAGTTGGGACGGTCTTGCATACCGTTTCATTACGCAGGCCTTGTTTTCTTGCATAAGTGACTTTTTTGCTGAGAATTTAACTTTTACTATTACAACAAAAGAATGTCGTATTAATGTAGACCATCACTTGATATCTATTTTGATGGATATTCTAGTTAATGATAACGGAATTCCTATTTTTACTTTAGTGGCAAGACCTTTTGAATATGAAAAAAGAATGCTAACTAGAGTGTTATGCAACATGGATGCTGATTGGAACTCTGAAAAGGACGAGCTAAGAGTCCTAGAGGGGGGGGAGGGGGGGGGTGAATAGGACTATGCCAAATTAAAAAATTAAATACAAAATTAGAATGAAATAAATAAAGATAGAACTTAACAATCCCAAAAGGCAAAATGAATAGCAACCTCAATTTACAAGTATTGAGAGGTTGATACAGATGTTGTTCTAAGGACAACCTTACACCAAAAACCAATGGCTTATGATAGGACAACCTAATTTCTAGAACGGTCTGTGTATCAAAATCCCAAACTAATATAGAGGAGAATAAAAATAGTAAAAAAAAAAAAAAAAAAACTACAGATATTACAGCATTCCCACACTTGCATAAAAGAGATTACAACATTCTCCACAAAGGCTTAAAAAGAATTTACAAGATTCACATAAAGCCACATTCAACCATTCACCATTACACCAGAAATTATAGTGGTTCACTTGTGTGTACACCAACTGTTTAGGAAAGTAGACACACAACTACTCCACTCCTAATATCCTCTCCCTCGGGATATTGGCTTTCACTAGGAAATAGGTTTTTCAAGGTTCACCTAAAACCTTCACAATTGTGTCTTTAAGTGGGCTTACACAATTAAAAAACCCCACACTTCAAGATTTTTTGGATCACTTCAAACAAACCAAAACAGAGATTTTCCTGGCACAACCTCAAAAACCAAAAAGAGATTTATAAAAAATGCAAATATACTTATCTGGATATTCTCCTTTGATAAAGCCCGATAAAACCAATTCGAAGTAGATGTTCAATGTCCACAATCACTTATGAAAGAATTCTAAATGATTTTTAGATTAAATCACTTTGGGCTAACTTGATTTGATTTTGATTCTAAGAAAGGGGAAAAACTTAAATCCCTTCTTCAAGTAAGATCGGAATATAGAACTCAAAATCAAATACAAAAAGCTAATTAAAAGAGAATATTAAATGAGTACTAAATAGCTTAAGAATATCACAAGCTTATCTCTCATAATGGTGCCTTGATTTTGCTTGAATGAATTATTAAACTTTAAAAATCATGCTCTATTTATAGGTGAAAAAACTGTTCACTTGATTGACTCAGAGGAGAGCTCGACTGGTCGAAGGACCAACAAGAATTCAAAATTTTGAGCATGATAGGATAAGATAGGTCCACGACTGGTCGAGTGACTAGCACGACCAGTCGAGTGGCCTACACGATCGGTCGAGCCATGCACTCAACTGGTCGAGTAAAAACCTAAAAGGTTATTGGACTTTGAGTCGAGCCTGCTCGACTGGTTGAGCACTGTTCACTCAACTGGTCGAGCAGTCTCCAGGACTGGTCGAGGATCTAACAGAAAATTTAAAAATTTCATAATAAACCTTGGACTGGTCAAGAAAATTCTTTGACCGGTCGAGCCAGTACTTGGACTAGTCGAACATAAGCTAGGACTAGTCGAGAAAAAAGTTTATAAAATTATATCATGACCCAAAATAAGAATGTAATCAATATGACCTATCCTAGGGTCAATCTAGGGTCATTTATGCCTTATAGGTGAGACTTGAACATTGAAACATCGTTCACTTCAGTTGATAGTTTATCTTGAAGTACTTGAAGCTTGTCATTGTATATTCAAAGATGAGCTTTGAAGTAGTGGCCTTGTGACTTTTGATATAGTTGTCTTTGTATAGTTGAAACTTGAAATCTTGATCTATCACTTAATATAGTACTTGAATCTCTTATTCTTGTACTTGAAGTTCTTGCCGTAGAAACTCTTGTTCTTGTACCTGAATGTAGATAATGATGATATAAAGTTGAGCTACACAAGATACATATTCCAAGAGGTTTTGGCACTACAAAATTTGACAAATCTAGGAGCTAGATAAGATAGCATTCACGATCTCCCCCTTTGTCAAATTAGTGACAAAACAAAATACATTAAAATAAGCATAATACGCATAATAAAGAATCATGCACCGCCAATTAAGAAATCAAATAGCAAACCAAATACTCCCCCTCAATATATTACTCTATAGAATTCAAGAGGAGAAAATTTACTATACTTCTCTTCTCCACTCTGTATACTTCTCTTCTCTACTCATAAAATTCATAGAAGAAATAGGAAAGAAAAGGCATTATCAACACAAATTCTCCCCCTTTTTGTCACAATATGACAAAGTGAAGAACTTATAAATGAAGAGTAATGAGAGAAGATGGAAGTTCAAAATAACATAAATATAGGCAAGATAACTAGTTAAACATTTCCATAATAATAAGAAAACATGTCCAAGAAAACAAAGTCAAGAGCAACTCAAGTATAAATGTTATTACAAATAAAAAAAAATCTAATCTGAACCAGAAGGAGTAGGTATGGATGGATCAATTTGATGAAGTCCCTTGTTAATGCGCCTAAGATATTTGCGCATATATTTGATTTGCATTTCTTGGGACACATGCATACCTTCAACCTTCTCCTCAAGAGAGCGCACACACGCATCAAAATCAGAAGGCTGATAATCAGGATTATCCACAGAGTCAGATTCAATCTCATCAAAAATGTCATCCATATTGATATCATCTGGAGGCAAAGCGTCCTCCTCTTCAGTTACTTTTACTGCTCCACCAGTACCTACATCAACTTGGCCTGGAGCCAATCTCAAATTCATCTTATTTATGTTTGAGTTATTGAATGGTAGATGGTTAATGGAAACCTCTCCAACAGGCATAACTATTAGACTATGGGTGGCTAACACAATCATAAGATAAGTAAAGGGTATGTCACAGTGACCTGGATGGAGACGGAACTGAATCATGATATAACAGATAAGAGAAGAAAGACACACAGAGACTCCAGTAACAATAGAATGAAGAATACGAGCCATGAATGTAGTAAACTCGATTTTGTTACGAGATCAAGGGTAGACATTTGAAATAAAAATCTGATGGAGAACCCTATATTTGGGTAACATAAACTTGAAAGAGAGCACATTCTCAGTACTCCATTCCGCATCTACATTACATAAAACTCTAGTGAGCATTCGCTTCTCAGATTCAGACAGTTTTGCTATAAGTATATGAATGGGAATACCGTCATCATTGACTGGTATGTCCATTAGCCCAGAAATTAAGTGACGATTCACTTCAATCAGACCTTCTCTGGTTATAATTATAAATGATAGATTCTCAGTAGAGAAATCACTAATGTGAGCATACATAACCTGAGCAATGGAGCGGTATGCCGATCCACCCCAATGTAATATGTTATCCGATCTAATAGACTGAAGAAGAGGGACAATACCAAGAGGTGCCAAATGATCAGAGTTGACAGTCCGTTCAACTATCACATTGCGCAAGCGAATACCTACACAAACTCGAGATCTTCCTCGAGTGACCAAAGATGGCGCACCATGATAGGAGTGGAACGAGAAGAAGAGGGACCACGAGATCCTTCCTTCTTGTTTATACTCTCCATTGCAATAAAGAAATCAAGGAATACAGAGATTGCAAAAGAGGAAAAAGTAGTTTCTAGTATATTATATTTTTTAATAGAAAACCCACAAAATAATCATAAAGCTTGAAATAAACCTCACAAATGAAGAAAAGGAAGTACAAAGGACTTAAATCTAAAAGGAAATTGAAAATAATGCACTAACCATAGAGGAATCGAAGATGGGTTTGACTGGTCGAGGTAGGGTTTATTGGAGAAGAAGACCCAAATGAAGAAAAACAAGATTTTTCCAAATAAATGGCAACCCATGATTCACGTCGGGTCGAGTACATACTCAACTGGTCGTGCCATAACTAGTTAAGTATGTACTCGACTGGTCATGCACTACACAAAAATGTAATTTTACATAAAATTGAATTCTAAAAATTTTAAAATAAAAAATATATACATTATGATACAAATAGATACAAATCATCAATTCATATTGCACATACCAAGATCAAATTTTAATTTCACAAACCTATTTTTATTGAGCGATTTTGTGAATATGTTAACAAGTTGACTCTCGGTTTGAATATATTCTAATGAAATTATCTTGTCTTCTACTAAGTCATGAATATAGTGATATCTAATGTTAATATGCTTGATTCGTAAATGCTGAATTAGATTTTTAGAAATATTAATTGCACTTGAATTGTCACAATATAAGACCATAGATTCTTATGCAAATCCATAATCACATAGCATTCTCTTCATCCACACAAGCTGAGTGCATGCATTACCCACGACAATATATTCAGCCTCAGTTGTGGAGAGCGATATGGAACTTCATTTCTTACTTAGCTAAGAAACCAAATAGTTCCCGACATAAAAACAACCACCGCTGGTTGATTTACAATCATTAATATTACGTGCCCAATCAACATCTGTGTAACAGGCTAATTACACACTAGTATCATGTGGATACCAGAGGCCAAGATTAGTTGAACTAGTGACATATCACAAAATGCGCTTAACAGCAATCAAATGTGACTTTTTTGGGTTCGACTGATATCTAGCACAAATTCCTACGCTAAAAGCAATATCAGGTCGGCTCGCAGTTAGATTAAGTAAACTATATATCATACTGCAATACAACTTAGGATCTACACTCTTACCTGTTGAATCCTTAAAGAGTTTTAGAGTAGTACTCATTGGAGTATCAAAATTTTTCCCACTCTCAAATCTGAACTTTTTAACTAAGTTCATAGCATATTTGATTTGAGAGATAAAGAAACTATTAGGGAGCTATTTGACTTATAACCCTAGGAAATAGTTTAGTTCTCCAACCATGCTTATTTGAAATTTAAATTTCATAAGATCTGCAAATTCAACAGTCATGTTAGTACAAGTAGATCCATAGATAATGTCATCAACATAGATTTGAACTACTAGAATTTGATCATTATGTTTCTTTACAAACAATGTTTTATCAACACTTCTCATTACAAAATTATGACTTAGTAGAAACTTAGTCAACTTTTCATACCATGCCCTGGGAGCTTGTTTCAAACCATAGAGTGCCTCTTTCAGGTGATAGACATGATTAGCATGCTTAGAGTCTTCAAAACCCTTTGGTTGTTCAACATACACTTCTTCATGCAAGTCACTGTTTAAAAATACACTCCTTACATCCATTTGATATATTTTAAATTTTTAAAAGCACACAATGGATATAAATAATCTGATTGATTTAACACGAGCTACTGGGGTAAAGGTCTCATCATATCAATGCCTTCAATTTGAGTGTACCCTTGTACAACCAGCCTAGCCTTTTTTCTAATAGTATTACTAAGTTCATCAGACTTATTTTTAAAAATTTATTTTGTTCCAATAATGTGTTTATCTTTTGGTCTTGGAATTAAGTACCAATCATCATTTCTAATAAACTGATTAAGCTCTTCTTACATTGCTACAATCAAGTTTTCATCGGTAAGGGCTTCTTTTACGTTAGCCGGTTTTATCTGAGATGTAAAGCACATATAGTTGCACATATCTTCCAGTTGTTTACATGTGCACACACCAATGAGAGGGTTTTCAAGGATTTGATTAGAAGGATGACCTTTAACTATCTGCAGTTCAGTAATATTTTGACTAGATGAAGAGTCTGGTTTATCAAATAAAAGAACTTCATCATTTTTTGACCTTGAGACAGGTGTATTCAAGTGATCATCTATAACTACATTGATGGACTCTTAAATTACACCAGTTCTCTTGTTAAGAACTCGATATGCTCGACTATTTAGAGCATACCCTAAAAATATCCCTTCATCACTCTTGGTGTCAAATTTACCCAGATTTTTTGGGTCACGCAAGATGTAGCCCCTGCTGCCAAAAACACAAAAGTATTTGACAGTAGGCTTCTTATCAAACTACATTTCATAACCAATTTTACTATTTGATTTTCTAGTGTAAATATAGTTAATTATATAATAAGCAATATTTACCACCTCACCCTAAAGATTTTTAGGAAGCTTCATACTATTTAACAATACATTTACCATTTCTTAAAGCACTTTATTTTTCCTTTCCACTACACCATTTTGTTGTCATGTTTTGGACATAAAATATTCATGTGATATTCCCTGATCATTGTAAAATTTCTCAAAACTACTATTTTTAAACTCAGAACCATGACCATTATGGATTTTAGTGACTTGTGATCCTTTTTCAGTTTGGATGCGTTTAAGTACCCTTTTTACTTTATAAAGAGTTTTTAATTCTCTCTCAAGAAGACTACCTAAATATACCTGGTAAAGTCATCAATAATCACCAGAATATACTTTTTACCACTTCGACTCTCCATTCTAATTGGTCCAATGAGATCCATGTGGAGAAGTTCGACTAGTTTAGATGTGGCATTGAAGTTCACCTTTTTGTGAATACTCCTGGTTTATTTACCAATCTGGCATTCGCCACATATTTTATCTACTTTATTTACTTTGGGTAAAGCTCTTACCAATTCTCTTTTGTTTAATCTATAAAAATTGTGGTAGTGTACATGTCCGAGGTGATTATACCATAATTTTGTTTCATCAATATGAACCATGTAGCGTGATAGCTTAGATGAGCTTGAATCACTAACAATGTAGCAATTCTCAGAAGTTCTGCGACCAGTTAATATTACAGAACCATTTTTATTTAAAATTTCACACCCTTGGTTGGTGAATTTTACACTATGATTATTATCACATATTTAAGAGATGCTTAATAGATTATGTTTTAAACCTTCTATATATAAAACATTCTCAAATAGAGGGAGATTAAAGAGTTGAACCGTACCTTAGCCAATAATTTTGCAGTTGCTACCGTCACCGAATGTGACTGAACCATCAGTCATGTCTTTAAGATTGGTGAACAGACCTTTGTCACTTGTCATATGTGGAGCAACCACTATCTAGGTACCACTTTGAATGGCTCAAAGTTTTGAAAGGGGTGTGGGCAACCAAATAAGTAACTTTAGGGACCCATTTCATTACTGTTTTGGGTTTAGGAGTATAGTTGGTCTTGTTATGTTTGTAGTTGTTATAAGTCCTACGCACTGAGTTAGATTTTAAGAGTTTCTTAAGAAAATCAATAATTTTTTCAGCCAAAGGGTTATAATTCTGATTTCTATAGTTGATATGATTGCTTTTAGGATTAAAAGTCTGAAAAATTTTAGAATTTTTAGAATTATTTTGATTCAAACTTTTTCCTTTTGAGTTAGAAGACTCCCCTTTAACAAATTTGGGTGGAGTATTCTTATTCTTTGGAGGAATACTTTTATCATAGCCCAATCCAGATCGATCACCACATTTTCTAAATCTGGATAAAAGTTTTTCAAATTTAGGATCACCTTGGGCATACCTTCATGTTTCCTTCAGACTCAAAAGTGAAGAGACTTCTAGTTTTAGCTTTTCATTTTCAAATTTTAATTTTTCAACTTGGGATGTTTTGAAATCTAAGTCGCACTTAGTTTTTTCAAGGCAATCTGAAAAGTGTGATTTTTTTTAAGAATAGATTATCAAAATTCTCTTTTAATTTTAAAAACTTTTCTTTCTGAAGTTTTAACTTTATAGTAATTTTACAAATTTTCTTATATAGGGCATCATAAGTATCTTGAAGGTTTTCTTTATTTTCATTGTCACTATTCAAATTTCTTCACTGGTTGAATCATCATTATCTGAAAAGTGAACTTGACTAGAATCATTAGGGCTTTAACATCATTAGCTGACTCATTTTCAGAATCTTCTGACTCAGAAGAGACTTCAGAGCAGGAAGAATCATCCCATGTAGCCAATATACCTTTCTTTTTAGACTTGTCCTTCTTAGGACATTTGTTTTGTAGATGCCCATATTCATGAAAATTATAGCATTGGCTGTCTTTTAAAGATTTTTAATTTTTAGATCTAGGTTTTTACTTTTCAATAGGTTTTTGCAAATCAACTCTCTTTTTACTTTTAAAAATCTTATAAAACTTTTTAGCTAAAAGAGCCATATCATCTTCAAAAGTTTCTAAATCAGGATCATTACTATTTTCATAAGAAATACTTTTAGAAGACTTAAGGGCAATTAACTTACCTTTGGGTGCCTTAAAATTTAACTCATAAGTTTGAAGAGACCCAACTAACTCTTCTACCCTTATATTTTCCATATTACGAAGTTCCGGGATCGCGACCACTTTTGAATTGAACCATTCAGGTAATGAGTACAATATCTTTGCACAGACTTTACTTTTTGGAATTCTATCACTGAGACCCCACATAGAGTTGACAATGTCATTCAATCTTATATAGAAGTCCATGAAAGTTTCACTTTCTTCCATACATATTTCCTCAAATTTGATTGTGAGGATTTGGACTTTATATTTCTTGACAATTATTGTACCCTCGTGTATCATTTTCAAAATATCCTAGGCTTGCTTTGCAGTATCACAGGATATAATTCTCTTGAATTCATCCGATGATAGTGCGCAAGTAATTACATTTAGAGTCTTTGCATTGGCACTACTCTCACTTTTCTGAAAATTGGTCCAAGTAAAATAAGGTGAAACTTTTATAGTTACAGATCCATTAGTACCAGTCACTTCAGTGGTAGGGGGTCTAATTGGTCACTATGGATTACCACATGCTCTCATCCATGGATTTTAAGAAAATCCTCATTCTAGCTTTCCAATAAGCATAATTGGAGCCATAAAATGGTGGAGGCTTAGTGATTGAGAGACTATCAAAATTTGACATCTTAAAAAGCTCAGATCGATTAACTCAGGAATTTATTCTAAGTAACAAAAATAAATGAGTTATTAGGCTTTGATACCACTTGAAAAGGCTGAGCTAAGAGTCCTAGGGAGTGAATAGAACTATGCCAAATTAAAAAATTAAATGTGAAATTAGAAAGAAATAAATAAAGATAACACTTAACAATCCTACAAGGCAAAAATGAATAATAACCTCAAATGTACAAGTATTGAGAGGTTGACACAAATGTTATTCTATGGACAACCTTAACTAAAAACCAATGGCTTATGGTAGGACAACCTGATTTCTAGAACGGTCTTTGTATCAAAATCTCAAACCAATATAGAGGAGAATAAAAATAGCAAAGAAAATAAACTAAGCTATTACAACATTCTCACAATTGCATAAAAGAGATTACAACATTCTCCATAAAGGATTAAAAAAATTTACAATATTCACATAAAGAAACATTCAACCATCCTCCACTACACCAGAAATTATAGTGGTCTGCTTGTGTGTACACCAACTATTAGAAACATAACCACACAACTACTCTACTCCCAATATCTTCTCCCTCGGGATATTGGCTTTCACTATGAAATAGGTTTTTCAAGGTTCTCCTAAAACCTTCACAATTGTGTCTTTAAGTGGGCTTACACAATTCAAAAACCCCACACACTGAGATTTTCTAGATCACCTTAGACAAACCAAAACAGAGATTTTCCTGGTACAATCTTAAAAATCAAAAAGTGATTTACAAAAAAATATAAATATACTTATCTTGATATTCTCCTTTGATGAAGCCCGGTAGAACCAATTTGAAGCAGATGTTCAACATAGATATTCAATGTCCATACTCACTTATGAAAGGGTTTTAAATGATTTTTACATTAAATCACTTTAGGCTAGCTTGATTTAATTTTAATTCCAAGAAAGGGGAAAAACTTAAATCCCTTCTTCAAGTAAGATTGGAATATAGAAATCAAAATCAAATATTAAAAGCTAATTAAAAGAGAATATTAAATGATCATTAAATAGCTTAAGAATATCACAAACTTATCTCTCAAAGTGGTGTTTTGATTTTGCTTGAATGAATTATCAAACTCTGAAAATCGTGCTCTATTTATAGGTGAAAAAATTGTTCACTTGACTGACCTAGAGGACAGCTCGACTGGTCGAAGGAGCAACAAGAATTCAAAATTTCGGGTGCAATAAGATAAGATTGGTCCATGACTGGTCAAGTGGCTAGCACGACCGTTCGAGTGGCCTGCACGACCGGTCAAGCCATGCACTCCATTGGTCGAGTGGAAGCATGAAAGGTTGGTGGTGGACTTTGAGTTGAACCTGCTTGACTGGTCCAGCACTGTTCACTCAACTGGTTAAGTAGTCTCCAGGACTGGTTGAGGGTCCAACAGAAAATTCAAAAAATCTATAACAAACCTTCGACTGGTCGAGAAAATTCTTAGACTGGTCGAGCTAGTACTTGGACTAGTCGAACTTAAAGTAGGACTAGTCGAGAAAAAAGTTTATAAAATTATATCATGACCCAAATTAAGAATGTAATCAATATGACCTATTTTAGGGTCAATCTAGGGTCATTCATACCTTATAGATGAGACTTGAACATTGAAACATCGTTCACTTCAGTTGATAGTTTATCTTGAAGTACGTGAAGCTTATCATTGTATATTCGAAGATGAGCTTTTTAGTAGTGACCTTGTGACTTTTGATATAGTTGACATGATATAGTTGAAACTTGAAATCTTGATCTATCACTTGAATAGTACTTGAATCTCTTATTCTTGTACTTGAAGTTCTTAATGTAGAGGCTCTTGTTCTTATACTTGAATGTAGATAAGGATGATATAAAGTTGAGCTACACAAGATACATATTCCAAGAGGTTTTGTCACTACAAAATTTGACAAATCTAGGATCTAGATAAGATAGCATTCACAAACTCTAGTATTGCACTTGGTTCTAAATCTGTGTTACCTAGATATAGGATTCTCTATCAAATTTTCATCTCTAATGTATATCCTAGGTCTGGTAACAAGACTGAGCTTACTTCTTTTATGGCTCGCATCCTTCACTCTATTGTTACTGGTGTTCCTGTATGTCTTCCATCTCTTATCTATTACATTATCATTCATTTTCATCTCCATTCAGGTCATAGTGATATTCCATTTCCCTATCTTATGTCTACCTTAGCTACTCATAGTCTTGTAGCTATGCCTATTGGAGAAGCTCCCATAAACCATCTTCCCTTCAACAATTCAAGCATTAATAAGATGAATTTGAGGTTAGATCCTAGCCAAGTTGATGTGGGTGCTGGTGGAGCTGCTGAAGAAACGGGAGAGGAGGATGCTTTGCCTCCTGACGATGTTAATATGGATGACTTGTTTGATGAGATTAAGTCAGATTCTTCAGCTGATCTAGACTTTCAGCCTTCTAATTTTAATGAGCGATTGCGATCCCTTGAGGAAAAAGTGGAAGGTCTGCATGTGTACCCGAAAAATTAATTTAAATACATGCGCAAATACCTTAGGCGCATTAACAAGGGACTACATCAGATAGATCCATCTATTCCTGCTCCATCTTCTGGATCTGATTAGTTTTTTATTTTATTCTAGACATGTATTATCTTTTTCTACTGTTTGTGTGTTTGGATAATTTTTTGTCATACTTTTACTTCCTACTATGTGGACATGATATTATGGCTTATGTTGATATTATGATTATCATGGTGATGCACTTCCCTCTCTTATTCCATTTACTTCTCTTATCATTATATGTCTTTCCTTTATCATATTATGACAAAAAGGGGGAGAAAATGTGGAGAGATGATGTGTGATTGTGGAATATGGAATATAGAATGTAGATGTATGGATTTTTTTTTACATGTTCTGCAAATCACCTCTCCTGGATTGAGGGGGAGTAATGGATTGAGGGGGAGATGTAAATTTTGATCATTTGTTGTTCGTATCGTGCATGATTCCTTGTGATGCATGATTCTTTATTTAGTTTTGTCACAAATTTGACAAAGGGGAAGTTATAAATGCTATTGTATAAATTTAACACCCAAAGAGTTGTCAAATTTTGTTGCGCCAAACTATTTAGAACTTGTATCATGCTTTGAGTTGAAGTGATCGAGTTCATGCATTTTAAAGTTCTTTGGATCTTTGTTAAACTTGCCTACATTTTCAAGTTGAAGTGAAGATTGTCAAAGTTCATGGTTTCAAGCTCAAATTCAAGAACTAAGACTCAAGAACTCAAATTCAAGTTTAAAGTTCAAATATTGTATGCTAAAGACTCAAGAACTCAAGTGAATGATGTTTCAATTGTTCCTACTCATAGATAGGTATGGATGACTTAGATTGACCATAAGTTGTGTCATATTCATTACATATTTTATGTAGGTTATTTCGTATGTTTATAGGTCATTTTCTCGACTAGTCTTAGTCCTTGTTCAACTAGTCCAAGTACTGGCTCAACCAGTTTAAGAGTTTTCTCGGCCAGTCAAAGGTTTATTACTATATTTTAGAATTTTCTGTTGGACTCTCGACCAGTTCTAGAGACTGCTCGACCAGTCGAGTGAATAGTGCTCGACCGGTCGTGTAAGCTTGACTCAAAGTCCAGCAAGCTTTTCTAGTCCCACTCGACTAGTCGAGTGTATTGCTCGACCAGTCAAGCAGGCTACTCAACCAGTCAAGTAAGTCACTTGATGAGAGTCGAATATTGCATATCAGACCCCAGTTATTACTTGATTTTGCATACATGATAATGCTTAATGTCATATTTTAATTGTGTTTTTGTTGCAGGGAGTAATTAGGAGCGTGGACTGAAAAAGAGTATTTAAAGGGTGGATTTGATGCTTCAAAGTCATTAGAGCAGAGGACGGATTCCAGAGGACCAAGATTAATGGATTTATACGCTAGGGATCCAAGAAAATCAAGTTGTTCACATTAAAGAGGCCTGAAATTGGTGCAGAATGCAAGATCACATAGTTCCCACCATCCGATTGGCTCAAAAATTCATACATGGCTTGGGGGCCATAAATTAATTGTACATATAAAAGTTTAGCCATTGGATATCTCGAGAAGTAGCCCAACGGCCAGATCAGCCCCTATATCATTAAGTGGGGCCCACCTGATATTTAGAAATTCTTCAACTTTGGTCTCAACCCCTTAAACTCGACGATACAATAGATGGACAATGCGGATTTCTCAGAAACATCGCAGTGGACCCCACACCGTGGCGTGTGCACACTGCATATACACAAGAGCCGCACCAGAATTGAGAGACGGATCAACATTACGTTGACCTGCGTCTTCTTCTCAAAAAGGAAACTACCGTTTCCTGTTGCATAATGGACGGATGAGTGTCCATTTTGCGGAAGCCAGTGGGCCACCTATATCATCCGTACGGATTATCCAAGCCATCCATCTTGTAGAGGGGTTCGCAAACATTAAAACCATGCTGACCTTTGGCACCCATGAATACACACGTGTGAGATACAGAGGCCACAAATTGGCTGCCCTGCAACGTTAAAAAAGAACTCAGCGTGATTGCTTCTCTGGGCCACATCAATGGACATTCAAAACCAACCATTCCTAACCAAAATTTCATCCTGAATCCAATGGACGGGGTGGATTTCTTCGAAAACACTACTGTGGGGCCCATCGATCACGTCAGTGCAGTCACGTGCGGAAGCTTATGCACATCCGTGAATAGTAAATTTTCATGCGGTTGTAGCCCACCATCTTTGATCAGATGGAGGATCTGATCTGTCCATCATGTAGCTCAATCAAAAATGTCCCAGGAGACATTGATTTTACGGACATAATGCGAGGAATATGGGATGTGGGAGGCTCTGATTTTTGTTCAGCAAGAGTTATACACGAATCCGATTTTTATTGTGCGAAAGTTCCACCGACTCCAGCAGCTATAAAAAGAGCTGAAATGCTTGGAGAGAGGGGGATCCGGGGGAGTGTAGAACCAAGAGCTAAGGAGAGGAAAAGAAGAAAGAGAAGAAAGAGAAGAGAGAGGGAGGAAGAAAGAAGGGAGAGAATGATGTTTTTCATTTATCAATCCTATTTTTCTCTCTTTCTAGTTGATTTTATGAGTTGTTAATTGCTTAGCTAGGGCTAAGATGAAGCCCCTAATTTGAATGACTCTTGTTTATTATTCATTTCATCTGAATTGATTGATTTGTTTTTATCTTTAGTGTGCTTACATGAAAACTCCGTGCTACTCCATTCTATGAGCTTAACCAAAGTCTAGATGTGGATGTTGTTTGGAATCTTATTCTAAGTGCTTGTGTCTGACCATGAACAGGTTTCCTATAGAGAAAGAAATAGGAATTACATCTCTTTATGCTGACCATGGATGGAAAGATGTGATCCTTATGCTTTAAGGGATTATACATTCTATGTTCCCGACTAAGGACATAGAGTGTGC
This sequence comes from Magnolia kwangsiensis, assembly GCA_037074715.1. Taxonomy (NCBI): domain Eukaryota; kingdom Viridiplantae; phylum Streptophyta; class Magnoliopsida; order Magnoliales; family Magnoliaceae; genus Magnolia; species Magnolia kwangsiensis. The sequence goes on from CM073576.1 coordinate 123,188,626, forward strand.
TTTATTTATTACATTTATATCAATCTGAATCAATGTAAATCAACAGGTAAAACAAGGGTCAGGATAATTAGGGGTGGATTCAAAAGTCCTAGTGTTCTCCTTAATTGAATTTTCCTTCTTGCTCTCAGTTATTTAATAGATTTCAGTATTTGTTGGATTAGTTAAGAACAATCGTAAAATTTGAATTGTGATAACCAGTCCTCGTGGGAACGATCTCGGAATACGTACCGTGTCTACATCTGATTCATATACTTACGAGTTTAACATCATTTAAATCAGGGGTTAAGTATCTAGCAACTCAACTCCATGATTCAACACAACACCCTTCCTAAATTTAGGGATCAAGGAGCTCCCACCATTTCTTGTGTCATAGGAGATCATAAGATTGAGAAGGCATTGCTTGATTTAGGGGCGAGCGCTAATTTGTTGCCATATTCTTTGTATGAGCAGTTAGGACTTGGTGAGTTAAAATCAACTAAAATTATACTACAACTAGCTGATATATCTGTCAAGGTGCCCTGTGATGTTATTGAGGATGTACTAATCCAGGTTAATAAGTTTTATTTTCCAGTAGATTTCATCGTTTTAGATACTCAGCCCTTCCAGAATCCTACTAGTCAAATCCTGATTATTTTGGGACGTCCATTCTTAGCCACATCCAATGCTATCATAAATTGTAGGAATGGAGTTATGAAGTTGTCTTTTGGTAACATAAAGATTAAACTCAATGTTTTCAATGCTAGACAACAACCAGCAGACACGTATGATATATTTGAAGTGGACATGATTGAGAGTTTAGTGCATGGCTCTTTCCTTGAATCTTCCGAAGACGCTTTTGAGACTTGTTTAGCATATTTTGGCATGGATTTTGACATAAAGAGTTCCATCCAAAAAGTTAATGCATTGCTCGACTCTACTCCTATAATGGAGACTACAAAATGAAAAGCGAAAGTGGAACCTCTTCCATCCTCTAAGTCTAAACTGGGCTTATCTATTGAGAAACCACTTGAACTTGACCTTAAATAATTGCCTGAATGCCTCAAGTATGCATTTTTAAGTCCTTCTGAGACCCAGCCTCTCATCATAGCTTCTAACCTTAAAAAGGAAGAGGAGAGCAAGTTGCTTAAAGTGCTTAGAGAATATAAGGCAGCTATTAGGTGGACGATAGAGGACATGAAGGGAGTAAGCCCTACTTTGTGTATGCATCATACTGATCTTGAAGAAAATGCGAAAACGTCACGTGAAATGCAAAGGAGGCTTAACCCTAACATGAAAGAGGATGTTCGAGCGAAAATGCTTAACTTATTAGACATTGGTATCATTGACCGCATTTCAGATAGCACAGTTCAAGTTGTTCCTAAAAAGTCTGGGATTGGTTAATCAAGATGTTGAGGATATTTATTTGGAGGACCCAGGTTATCAAGATTGATTAATTCATGGTCCATTCTTGTCTAGCTGAAGACATTAAACTTAGCGCTCCTGGGAGGTAACCCAGCCATTTTCTTTCATTTCATTTTTTTCCTTTTTTTTTTCTAGTTAGTTAGTTCCAGTTTGTGGGTAACATTACTGCAAACCCTCACGAGACTACAACTCGTCCACTAGGGGAAACTTAGGGGTTTAAAGGCTTGTTGCATATGCTAAATGCAATAAATAGCACTGCGAAAGTGATGTAGGTAGAATTTTATTTTTTTTATTTTTATTTTTCTTTTGTTGATTTCTCTCTTGTGCTAAATCATTTTTATGCTGATATCTTTGGAAAGCCTCTTGATTCTCTCGTTTAGGTACTATCTTTCCATCACTCTGCTTTTACTTTCATTGTTCCATGTGCATTGCATGCTTATTTCTTTTACAATGAGGACAATGTAGATTTTCTGTTGGGGGTGGGAGATTAGGTTACTTAATCAGTATTTTCATGATCTTGAGTAAAAAAATGTGAAAATTTTTATAAAAATTTTTAAACTTTTCTGGAATTTCTTATGAAGTCAAAGTGATTTTGAAGGATAGTTGTGATTTTAAGATACAAAATGTTGGTAATTTATGACTCTTAGATTCAGCCGTCTGTTAGATTTCACAGTTAAGTTTGAATTATTATCCCATGATTAGAAGATTTAAACATTGATTAAGTCATGATTTCATAGGACACATCTCGCTTATACATTGAATGATTAACTTGGTAATCACTAAGAATGAAAGGAACCAGCCTGAAATTTTTTCTTTTATCATGTTCAATAAGAAGAATTGAAAGGGTAAGTCGCATAATCTTCACCATAGGTTTCCTCCCTATAGGTGTAGAGTCGATCCCCCATGGTTGATATTTAGAAAAAGTTAGGCGACAAGTTTTCATCATAGGTTTGCTCCCTATAGGTGAGGATTTAATTCCCCTCCTTGGCATTACTATTCATAAAGAAAATCAAAGGCTGGTAGAATGAAAAGTTAATCTATAAGGTAAGTGTTGGTTTCAGGTTTGGTTGTCATGAATTCTATTGTTAATTACCAATGATAACAATTGGATCTCTTAATGATTGTAAGCCAAGATTATATTATACACTCATGGAACTCAATGTTTAGAATTGTTCTAATTAATGGATTAATATTTGAACTTGATTATGAAGTTTACTGTAAGCTTGATTCCAGGAGAAAATTTTGCTCACCATTCATGAATCTTAGAATTCTGGTATCTAGACTATTTGTTCACAAGTCACTTGGGTTTACAGGAATTGCCCTTTTATTTCTGAAATTATTTTTGCATGTTTTGCTCGGGACTAGCAAAATGTTAGTTGGGGGTTGTGATGAGGGTCGAATATTGCATATTAGACCCCAGTTATTACCTAATTTTGCGTACATGATAATGCTTAATGTCATATTTTAATTATGTTTTTGTTGCATGGAGTAATTAGGAGCATGGACTGAAAAAGAATACTAAAAGCGTGGATTTGACGCTCCGAAGTCATCAGAGCAGGGGATGGATTCCAGAGGAACAAGATTGACAGATTTATACGCAAGAGATCCAAGAAAATCAAGCCGTTCACGTTAAAAAGGCCCGAAATTGGTGCAGAATGCAAGATCACATGGTTCCCGCCATCCAATTGGCTTGAAACTGCATACATGGCCTGGGGGCCATAAATTAACCGTACATGTAAAATTTCAACCATTAGATATCTGGGGAAGTGACCCAATGGCTAGATCAGTCCCTTAATTCATTAAGTGGGGCCCACCTAATATCTGAAAATGCTTCAACTTTGGTCTCAACCCCTTAAACTCAATGATACAACAGATGGACAGTGCAAATTTCTCAGAAACATCGAAGTGGGCCCCACACCGTGGCGTGTGCACACTACACATATATACACAGCAGCCTCATCGGAATCGAGAGACGAGTTAGCATTACGCTGACCCACATCTTCTTCTCAAAAAGGAAACTACCATTTCCTATTACGTAACGGATGGACGAGTGTCAGTTTTGCCGAAGCCAGTTGGCCACCTATATCATCCGTATGGATGATCCAAGCCGTCCATCTTGTAGAGGGGTTCACAAACATTAAAACCATGCTAACCTTTACCACCCATGAATACACACGTGCGTGATATAGAGGCCATAAACAAGCTACCCTAAGACGTTCAAAAAGATCTCAGCGTGATTGCTTCTCTGGGCTGCGTCAATGGACATTCAAAACCAACTATTCCTAACCCAAATTTCATCCTTAATCTAATGGACGAGGTGGATTTTCCCAAAAACACTAATATGGGACCCACCGATCACGTCAGCGCAGTCACATGCGTAAGCTTATGCACATTCGTGAATAGCAAATTTCCAGGCAGTTGTGGCCCACCATCTTTGATCAGATGGAAGATCTGATCTGTCCATCATGTAGCTCAGTCAAAAATGTCCCAGGAGACGTTGATTTTACGGACATAATGTAAGGAACATGGGACGTGGGAGGCTCCAATTTTTGCTACACAAGAGTTATAATTATGTAAGCCCAATCAAAGACACAACTGTGAAGGTTTTTAGGAGAACCTTAGAAAATCTTTTTTCATAGTGAATGCTAATATCCCGAGGGAGTGGATATTAGGCGTGGAGTAGTTGTGTGACTGTTTTCAAATAGTTGGTGTACACACAAATGAACCACTATAATTCTTGGAGTTTAGGTGGATGATTGAATTAAATGTGCTTATGTGTGTGAATGTTATAATTTATTATAAACATTTGTGGTGAATGGCGTAATTTATTGTTATGTACTTGTGGGAATGTTGTAATAATTTAGTTTATTTTCTTTGCTATTTCCTTTACCTCTTTGTTGGTTTGAGTTTTTGATACTTATAAACGTTCTTGATGTAGAGCGGGTCGCGGACAATTTCATGGCCAAGATGAATCAGAAAAGGCACAGTCGACGACATAAGTGATCCGGACCATTGGACCTTAGATCGGGCGTATCTTGCAATTCAGAATGAGTTATCTGACATAAAATATATGATTTTGGGGTAGAACGTGCTACTTTAGTCAACCAACCCTGCTACGCCAGGTTGTATAGCCTGGATTTGCAAGAAACCCCTAATCGACGGTCATTTCCCCATTTTAATTTCGTTTTTACTATAAATAGTAAGTTTTAGTTTGCTTATAGCTCTTCATCCGTTGGGCTTTAGGAGTTGTGTCCAATATGAAAAGTGCTTAGAATAATTAGGAGAACAGTTTGGTGAAGCCAAATAGGACACTTACTATTTTTGGCCGAAAACCTTGCGCACTAGTAGACATCACGACTGTCTATAAATAGTAAGTTTACTATTTATAGTAAGTTGCTGATTCTAGGAGTTTTAGTTGTAGTTTGAGTTTGATTTATTTCCTAATGCTTGGTTCCCTTATTTAAAGGGATGAAAACTCATTTTTATGCATTCATTAATTAATTTCAAATTTTATTAGAATTTATTTCTATTTTCCTGCTTTCTTTTCTCGTGGATTCGAGAAGTCTCTGTGAGGAGTCCAAAGAAGCTCCATGGATTTGGAGTAGTTATCCTTGAGCAGACGGTGATCGACCTCATCATGTTCATCCCTGCGTCAGTTCTAGTAAGGTTGTCCTGCCATAAACCTGTGGTTTTTGGTGTTAGGTTGTCCTTACAACTAAGTTTGTATCAACCTCTCAAGGCTAGTACATTTGAGGTTATTATTTACTTGTGCTTCTTTATTATTTGATTGTGCTAGCTTTCTTTCAATTTTGCATTTAATTTTTAATTTGGCATAATCCTATTCAACCCCCCCCCCCCCCCCCCCCCCCAAGACATATAGCTCGACCTTTAAATATACCAGTTTAGGTTCCATAAGCAATCGACAAATAATCCACAAGCATGCGATAATATGCAGGATAAATATTAAGCATCAAACCTAGCAATTTGATTCCAACAATTACACATATAATTATAAGATGGAGATATCAATTATTAATTTAAATTAAAATAAAACTATACTTAATGTAATGGAAAAATAGAAAGCTCATGGGGAAGAAATCATCACCTTATGTTTAAATTGCTTGCACCATTACTACGAAATGTATGTTCCCTTGGAATCAATTCCTATCATCAATCGTAAAGTCGTACAATTAGATCTAAGCTTGCACACTATTTGGGGTTAGGGTCTTAACTAAGGGTTTGGATTACCTAGGTTTTAGGGTTTCTTCCTGGGGCTTAGTTAAATGCTTAGATCCTAGGATTTGAATCCAAGATTATTATTATTATTATTGTACCATGGGCCAAATACTATTCATGATAGGAGTTTTAATCCATCCATATTAATAATGATGGTTCACAAGTTTGTATTTAAATATACGAACATTTTTTTTATTGCTCCTATAATGACTTATAATCTCTTAAATAATACAAGTAATAGTAATAATAATTTTACCAATCATGATATAATAAGGACTAACACCCAATAATCATATCAACAAAAATTATATTATTGGACTCAGGGAGTCGAGTTGATTTGGGACTCATATCCATCTACTTTCTTCTTCTTTCTCTCATTTTCCTCTTTTGTTGCAATCAGCCCACCCTGACCCAACTTGCACTATTGGACTCAGGGAGTTCAAATGAGTCGACTCAACAGTGGCACTCTCTCTACCTGTATCTTTTTCCTTTCTCTTCCTACTTTTCTTTTATTTATTTATTCTTTTTTTTTCCTCCTTCATAGCTAGGCCATCAAGGAGGTTGGATTGATTTTAACACAGCCCCACTCGACCCATTTTGGACACCGACTCGGTCGAGTCGGCCATGAGTGGCATAAGCTCATGCCCGAGCTTGGCAACAACCCATCTTTCTCTCTCTCTCTCATTCGTTTTTCTTCTTCTCTTGTATCTATCATTCATTTTTCTTCTTCTTCCTACTACCACCATTGGGAATGCCCAACAATATCCTAGACCAGAACCAGATGATCTAGTCCAGCCAAACCGGCACAATAGCGGTCCATGCTGGGCTAACAGCTTGGGTGGGTCGAGATTGGTGCAACACGCACCACCACTCCTTCTATTATCTTTTCTCCTCTTCTTCCTTTCTTCTACTATTGCTGGAAATTTAGCAAGGTTTGGAGCAGACCCAAACCCACTCAGCCTAGTTAGCTTGACCTGAATTCGAACTCCAACTCGTCCTTAAGTCAAACTAGCTCGGTTCGCGCTGGTGCAGTAATGCACTAGCCCTCTCTACCTTCTTCCCTCCTCTTTCTTCTATACTTTAACCATCATGGCATGCAATCTAACTTAGACTGATCTTAGTCCAAGTTGAGATGGGGTGGCAGTGAGTGAATGATGAGGAAGAAGACCCACTGCCAATGGTGGATCATCATTTGTCAAACTCCTCTCCGATCCAGCTATTAGAAAATGTTAGAATGGCTACCAGAGAGCTTGTGAGAGTGGCCTTTCAAAGTTTCAGGAATTTTTGGGTGGTGGTTTCGAATGAAGAAGGAAAATGGCTGGGTATTGGATCTCTTTGTTTTCCCTTACAAAGCCCTAATGATGAACGGCTGGGATTGCATGAGAATGGAGGGCTGAGATGGCATAGTAGCCAACGCACACGGATTGCTGAGCTGGCTATGAGAGGCATTTTCTACTTTTGGAAATGTTGTGTTTCCATAGCCCAAATGTGCCTGAATTTGTACCCATACATGCATGCAGCTACATGTAGAAACGCCTAGGGTTTGGTTAAGGGGACCGTCTGCACCAGATGGACAGTTCGGATCGTGCACATGGGCATGATGGTGAGCCCCATTCATAGCAAACGGACACCCTCCATTTTTTAAAAAAAAATGCTCACGGCTGGGTGTAGAAAAGAGAGAATGCTCTCTTTTTTTTTTGAAAATTTTTGGTCAACACGGTCTGAACGTGTTGACAGATCTGGTGCACCTTGAGTGCACCTTTGCTACGCACCCACACTACCTTAATATGGATCCCACAGGGGTGGTTGGGCTAATCGACATCGTCCATTCCATTTAGAAGTTCCCAAGCAGGGTTCGGGATCAAAGATCAGGCTGATTAAATGCCTAGGTGGGGCCCATGACTTGATTCAGGCCCTATTTATAGATTTCTCGCCGATCTAGTGGTCGGATCTTCCCGAGATTGAATGTCAACGGTTAAAAGGGTCCAAAGGACCATTTAAGCTAGAATCAATGGTTAGATTTGGGGTCATATGACTCCATATGCATTCATAGTATTAAATATCATTATTACTATATTTATAATAACCTTATTATTTCTATTATTGTTGTTATTATTTTGTAATATTTCTTCTACTTTCCTCTAATTCATTTGTGTGGGCCACAAATGATTTAATTATAACGCCTAGTAGTTAACTATAAGCTTTGAAATGCCACGGTCTGAGTGGTTTTAAATTGTTGATCCACATCAATCCAAAGCTTGGTACTAATTATGGATTAGTTAGTTGGTGGATTTATGAGTTTGGTCCCACCCTGTGCATTATTAGGACTAATTGTAATCGTTAAGTGATATATCACTTGATGGAGTCTCGAAGAATAGATTTCTCAATTCAAGTCTTGAGATTCATGTTGGACAGTTGGATTAGGTTATACACCTTAGCTTAAGACAAAATTTGACTTGATTTATCCTTGTGATAAGATGAATACCGCAAGTCTCAGCTGCTAGTTTAGATCATGGCTTGGAGTTGCAACCTTACCCTAACCGATTAAGGGTCGACCCATGGTGGATTGACTTTAAACCCTACATATGCATCATGTGTCCTAGCTCAAATCCAAAAGGTTAAAAGCCATTAGGGTCTAGGGCGGGTTGAACTAAGCTCTTAAGGGCCCATCATCGCCACGGTCCACATCAAATGGTTAAGATGGACAGATCATGAATTGTTGAATGATGATGTGTAATATAGGCTACATGTGTTCCCACACGTATTCATACTAAATTTGACTTAAATAGTAACACCCGAGTATTGAAAAATACAGGGTGTTACAACACGCTATGGTCATTTTGAGTTCCAGGTCATGCCCTTCAAACTGACCAATGCACCCGCAGTATTCATGTAGTTGATGAACGAGGTCTTCCGTCCATATCTTGATCAATTTTTTATGGTATTCATCGACGACATTCTGATATATTCGAGGACTCATGAGGAGTAAGAGTGGCATTTGGAGATTACCTTGCAAACCCTCTAAGCACATCAACTCTATGCGAAGCTGGAGAAGTGCGAGTGCTAGCAAGAGGAGGTGAAGTTCCTCGGTCACGTGGTGATGAAAGAGTTTGTCGCAATGGACCCCTCGAAGATTGATGTCATTTGTCAGTGGGGCCAGCCCACGAATGCATTCGAGATCTACAGTTTTCTCGGTTTGGAGGGCTATTATTGACGCTTTATCGAGGGCTTCTCTCGTATTGCAACCTCGTTGATCAGGTTGACCCGGAAGGGTGCTGAGTTTGTCTGGAGTGACACATGTGAGCAGACATTTGTAGAGCTGAATGATCATCTGACGTCCGCACCAGTCCTCACTCTTCCCTCTAGGGGTGAAGGATTCGTGGTTTTTACCAATGTCTCGGATATTAGTTTGGGTGTTGTCTTAATGTAGCACGGGAAACTAGTGGCCTTTACATCTCGCCAGCTCAAAGTTCATGAGCAAAACTACCACATGCATGATTTAGAGTTGGTTGCAGTTGTCTTCGTACTGAAGGTGTGGAGACACTATCTTTATGAGGATAGGTTCGAGCTCTTCTCTGACCACAAGAGCTTGAAGTATCTCTTCTCGTATTCTAAGTTGAACATGAGGCAGAGGTGTTGGATGGAGCTCCTAAAGGACTATGATTTCGATCTTCAATACCACCCTGAAAAGGCAAACATGGCGGCGGATGCTCTTAGTCATCAACCATAGAGCCTGGTGGTGCAAATGATAGTCTGGGAGTGGAGGATGTTAGAGGATATAGTAGAGTATGACTTTGAGTTTGGTATGCAGTCTACTATCATTCAGATATCGAGCCTATCAATTCAACCCTCTCTCATTGCAAGGGTGATAGAGGCTGAGCAAACAGACGAGTCGTTGCAAGATTATCGAGTAGAGGCCCCATTAGAGGAGCAGTCAGAATGGTAAATTAGTTTTAATGGTGGACTTCGTTTCAGAGGCCGATTGTGTGTTCCGGACGTTCCTGAGTTACACAGAGATCTGATGATCAAGGCACATCGATCGAGATGTACTATCCACCCAGGCCCCACGAAGATGTACCCCGACATTAGGAAGCAGTATTTTTAGGCGGGGATAAAGTGTCAGATTGCCAGTTTTGTGGCTGAGTGAGACATGTGCCAGCATGTTAAGGCCGATCATTAGAGACTCCCAGGTCCATTGTAGTCGTTGAGCGTCCCGTTGTGGAAGTGAGAGCACATATCCATAGATTTTATCATGGGTTTGTCGAGGACTCAGCGCTATCATGACTCCATTTGGGTTGACATTGATCGTCAGACAAATTTGATACATTTTCTTATGATTCGTATGACCCGGCCTTTGGACCTGCTTGCCAAATTACTCATCGAGGAGATTGTGAGACTGCACGATGTTCCATTTTTTATCATTTCTAACCAAAACCCAAGGTTCACATCTCAGTTTTGGAGGAGCTTTCAGAGAGCGATGACGTCTGTTTTACAGTTCAACACCACGTATCATACACAGACCGAGAGGGTCAACCAGATCCTTAAGAATATGTTTCGGGCTTACGTGGTTGACTTCGTGTGTAGCTGGGATGAGCATCTACAATTAGCTAAGTTCGCATACAACAACTATCAGGCGACCATTAGTATGACTCCTTTTGAGGCACTATATGACAAACTATGCAGATCTCTGAGTTATTGGACTAAGGTTGGAGAGAAGCGTCTCCTAAGTCTCGAGCTTGTGCAGCAGACGTTAGAGGCTATCGATATCATCAGGTAGAGGATGCGCATAGTTCAGAGCCAACAGAAGGGTTTTGCTGATCTTCGGTGTCGTCCCTTAATGTTTGTCATTGTGGACCATGTATATCTTAAGGTCTCACCCATGAAGGGTGTGGTTCATTTTAGAGTGAAGGGCAAGCTTGTCCCAAGATTCATAGGACCTTTCGAGATCACTGGGCGCGTTGGTGCCGTGACCTATAGGCTTGCCTTGCCATCTTAATTGTCTAGCATTCACAACATTTTTCATGTCTCTATTTGAGGAAGTGTGGGTCAGACATCATTCCTGTTATTGATTGACAACCGTTGGAGGTTCGTGAGGATGCTTCTTACATTAAACAGCTAGTTCGTATCCTTGATCAGAAGGAACAGGTCCTTCAGACCAAGGTTATTCCCTTGGTAAAGGTTGAGTGGAGTCAAAATAGTGTGGATCAGGCATCTTGGGAATGCGAGACTGAGATTCACGAGCGTTATCTCTATCTCTTTGATGTTTAATTATATATTGTACCTTGTGCACTGTCTCTGATTTTATGTGATAATGTTATATTTTCTATTCTCTTATGAATTATACCTAGTTGCATGATGCTGTAAATTTCGAGGATGAAATTTTTATTAAGAGGGGAGAGCTATAAGGCTCGTATCTTAAATCGTACCATTTTGTAGACTTCTGCAATTCTCCTTGTCGAATTCTGGCAACCCATAACCTATAATCGGCATTTATGTGTGACCCTAAGTCGCATCCCGTAAATCAGGGTTGACTCAACTCGAGAATTGTACCATTGTGACTGCGCCGTCATTGTGGTTCCAATACCCCATCTTGCGCACCGATATAATACTCAGGCCAGGAGTTATGAGCCCACGTCTATTTTGAGGAAAACGGCACGCATTACCTATCTCGAGAGAATGTCTACCCAAACATCACATCAATCAATCACTAGTCCAGTACATAACCCATCACACCTATCCCTCTCTTACACAACCCATCCCCAAAGTCAACTCTTCCTTACACCACCCATCCCTTCCTTACACACACCCATTTCTCTCATCTCATCCCTCTTACAACACCTTCTCCTCTCTCATTCTCTCTGCCATTTCCCAAGTTACCATGAGAGAAAAGTCTTAAGGAGAGAAAAGAAGCCAAGAGAGGACCCATCTCCCTCCCACCCAACCTCACCATCCAACCAGCCAAACTTCATCATCCACCATCAAAGAGAAAGCCTAAGAGCTAAGGAGTCCAAGGAGCTAAAGAAGAAGACCAACAGTGGGTGATATTAGAATTTCTACCCTTGATATCTATTTGAGGGCCCACTTGTGGTGGGACCCATTTTGATGTATGTGTTGTAAACCGAGAGGAGCTCATAATGGCGGAGCTCCTCCCTTCACCACTCGATTCTCTCTCTCTCTCTCTCTCTCTCTCTCTCTCTCTCTCTCTCTCTCTCTCTCTCTCTCTCTCTCTCTCTCTCTCTCTCTCTCTCTCTCTCTCTCTCTCTCTCTCTCTCCCTTGTATGATGGCCCACCTATGATGTATGCATTTTTATCCATGTCATCCACCATGTGGGATGCACCAAGGGGGCCCACCTCGTTGTCATGTCCGGGGCCCACCATTGTTGTTCGTTTTCAGCTGGCGCAAACCATAGAGTAAACACAAATATTAGCTTGATCAATGGGGTGGCCCACCCACGTGGACCCCACCATGATGTGTGTCTTATCCGCGCCATCCATCCAGCAAGTATGCCTGCCTTGCTACTGGACTGATTGTCCAACGAGTAGGCCCACTTGCCTGGATCAGCCTAGTCTGCTGGGTAAACACAAATAACTACCTAATCTAAAACCTAGTGGGCCACATGTACATGAGACCCACCAAATGTACCCACTTCATCCACACCGTCCATTTGGATGACGGTGGGACCCACCATAATGTATGTATTTTATGTCCACATCGTCCATCTATGTGGGCCCAGTAGCATATAGTTGCCGAATTGATGTCAGCAAGTTCTGAGGGTCCAATCTTGAGGTATGAGTTATATCCAAACCATCCATTTGCATTGACGTCAGCAAGTTCTAAGGGTCCGATCATGAGGTATGTGTTATATCCAAATTGTCCATCTGCATTGATGTCAGCAAGTTTTAAGGGTCCGATCATGAGGTATGTGTTATATCCAAACCATCCATCTGCATGGATGTCAATAAGTTTTGTGGGTCTGATCAGAGGTATGTGTTATATCCAAACCGTCCATCTGCATGGACGCCAGCAAGTTTAGTGGGTCAGATTAGAGGTATGTGTTGTATCTACACAGTTCACATGGGGCAACCTTAATGTTTGTGGTCTATCTAGACAATCCGTTCATGGGCCTAACGTGATGTACGTGCTTTCTTCAAGCCGTCCACATCGGGGTGAGGCCCTGGACGATGTATGTGCTATCCACCGTCCAGCAAAGGATAGTGGAACCCACATGATGTTTGTGTTTTGTCTACGTCATTCATTCCTAGACGTGGGCCCCATGCAATGTATGCATCTATACCATCCAGACATTGGGATGGTGCTGCTGCACCATGATGCATGTGTTGTATCAGTGTTGTCCATTAGATGGGACCCACATGTGATGCATATGTCTTATATCCACACTGTCCAGTGGTTTGGACAGTGGGACCCACCTTTTATGTTTGTGTTTCATACATGTCCTTCGTCCATGGATTCCATCCACGTAGCCCACCCTCATGTGACGTATGATCCACACCGTCCACCTATATGGATGTCATGTGATGTATGTGTCTTATCCACACTATCAATCTGTTACTGGACGTGGGACCCACCTATGATGTATGTATTTTACAGCCACACCATCCAGTCTGCTCGGACGTGCGGCGCACTCGATGCATGTGTTATACATCCATATTGTTCATCTAGTGGGGCCCGTTTGGGAGGCGCAAGCCCACCTGCTGGTTGAGCAGGGCCCACCTACTGATGGCCCATTGTGAGGTATTTGAGGCCCAGATATGAGGCCCATTGTGATGTATTTGAGGCCCATAGATGTGGCCCATTGTGAGGTATTTGAGGCCCATATATGAGGCCCATTATGATGTATTTGAGGCCCATACATGTGGCTGATTGTGATGTATTTGAGGCCTATAAATGTGGTCCATTGCGATGTATTCAAGGCCCAGGAGTGAGGCCAATGTGATGTATGTGAGGCCCTTGTATGAGGCCCAATGTGATGCATATGAGGCCCATGAGTGAGACCCAATGTGATGCATGAGAGGCCCTTGTATGAGGCCCAACGTGATGTATGTGAGGCCTTTGTGTGAGGCCCTATGTAATGTATATGAGGCCCATTGTGATGTGTGATTCCACCGTGATGTATGTAATGATGTTCGTGATGCCCATTCATCTTCCTAGTTGGTTCTAAATGGGTTATGCCTTAGGTGCAATGATGGTTTAATATCCATATTTATAAGAGCAATGATGGTTAAATGTCAGCATTGTAACTCTCCCTAAGGCCCATTGTTAGGCCCATTCTCATCTTCCCTTAGTGGGTTAACCCAAACCGTTGGGTCCCCATATTGTTAAGCCCATTCTTAATATGAGTAGGTTGTCTAAGCCCATCCTTGATATGAGGAGAGTGCATCATCATCATATAACAAGCTTAGTATAGCTTCATGATCCATGCCCATGCACATCATATGTGTGCTTGATATGAGAAGTGATTGATCATTGAACATGTCATTGGACAGATCATTATGGGGCTCCTTGATAAGATGAGTTGCCCACATGAGCTCGCAGTATGTACAGGATTGTTTCATGATTGGATAGTGTGATTCATGCATCTTGTATTGTGTGACATGACTGCTAAACACCCTAACGACATCAGGGCCATAGCCTCCACAGGCATATCGTGGATGACAGGATTCGACACTGAAAATCTTTCTCTACATGGGGTGTCATAGATATCCATGTGTGAAATTCCCTAAACCCTTATGGTACCAAGAGGTTGCTCTAACATCTAGACCGAGTAGATGCATGAGCGCGAAGTGCTGAATACCAGGAGGTCACGCTTCTCATGTGTTGTGGTCAGTTAGAAGGGGGTGCGGCCTTATCCACCCGAGAGGAGGGGGAAAAGTTAGGCTGAGTTTAACCAGCTCGAGGAATGGGTCCGCTATTGATGAGTCAGACCTGATATTAGCAGGAGGATAGTGAGGTCTCTTCCACTCACCTTGTTGCACGCGATGGGGCTACAATCTAATTTGGAGTGTACTAAACCCCGGTGGTATCCTAGAGATGAACTGTATTGATATGTGGATTCAGATGAGGACTGACATGCTTGCATTGTATCTCACATATAACATTTAACATTCGTGCCTTACATCGCATAACCATGGTATGGCTGATAGCATTCATGGACTTACCAGCATGTTTCTGCATTACTCTGATATTGCGTATTTGGCACTTACCTTGTGCACACACTTACACCACCCTCTAAGATTTCTATAAGTTTATCCATGACCGTTGCGTGCAGGTGACATTGGATCGTAGCAGCGCTAAGGCAGAAGTGTGTGGCAGATCATCTTAGAGCTTTTATCTATCTTTGTATTTCCCTTTCCGCATTATACTCTAAGTTTTTAGTATAGTGGATATGTGGTGATGTTGTTTTGTGACTTGGTTATACTTGTGGTTATGCTCTTTTACAAATAAATTCATATTAAAAATCCTTCTTGTAAGATCCTGGGATCGGAATCTGGCATAAGGGTGCCAGGAGCCGAGAATGGGGTACTATAGAGGCTGTCGGTGCCAGATTCGGCGATTGGGAATTCTGTGAGCCTGATTTTCAAGTTTGGGGGTGACAGTTTATCCCAATGATAATGACCTTATGAATATTTGGGCCATTTTATGAATGGTTTGGATTGCATATAAGCATTAGGGTTAAGCCTAGAAAGGTTTGAACGACAGGCAACTCATTTCCACTATTTCTCATCGTATGGCCTACTCGAGTTTCGAATCTGCTCGATTTTTAATCTCATGTTTTAGGATGATCTGACAAAACAGATGAACGGAGTGGATTTCTCACAAACACCATGGTGGGCCCAAGATAACTTCTGATGCTAAGAACTTCCTATGAAAGGCATTCGCTGGAAATTCGAACCCATGTGATGAGACTAAACACGGATTGGGTACCACCTCAGCAAGACTTGTCAGGTGCTCTATGGGGCATATCTTGTAGATTCCTTATCCCTGGTTATACATTCTATTGTTCTGTAGCGTTGTTTGTGCTGCCTACTAGTACTTATTTTTTCTTTTCTTCTATTTTCTTTTATAGCCATTTTTTTCCTGTAGCGCCCTTTTGGGTTTTCATCATAGTTGACTTTTTGTAAACTTTTCCCATAAATCCTTTCAAATATTTACCACATCCCAAATATTTGATCTTGCCTTCCCCTTGGCAACTATATTGTTGTTACCCTTGATGTCCTTTCAGGTTTTCATGAAGTCTGCTATTTGTCCACTATTTTTACTCAGAGTGCTTTTTCGAGTTTTCACTCCACCTTTTTGTTTAAGCATTCGACCCATCCTGGATTGGAACAGGAGGGGAGTTCCACTATAAGGGAGGTATTGATGGCGGTTGAATCACATTACCAATGGCAATTGAACCACGTTACCGAGAAAACTTCCTTCGACATTATACTACATTTCATAGGTGCTCTTTCGATGATGATGGGCATCAATCAATATATGACCGCTGTAAGACCCGTATCTTAGTCCGTACCATTCCATAGACCTCCGCGGTCTTACCGGTCGAATTCCGGCAGCCTTCGACCCTTAACCGATAGTCACGTGCGACCCTGATTCATACGCCGTCAACCCAAGTCGACTCGACCCGAGTTCTGTACCATAGCGACCGCGCCGTCGCTGCGGTTCTGATGCCGCGACTTGCGCGCCGAGGCGATTCCCTGGTCAAGAGATGTGGGCTAACGTTCGGTGCGAGAAAAATGCTGCGCGTTGCAAAATTCAAGAGAATCTCTACGATGTGTCACATCAATCCCATCAATCAATCAATCCATCAATCCATCACATGTCAAGTACATGTCAAGAACACATCACTTTCACCCTCTCCCAAGCAAGCCACAAAAGTCTTCCATGCCTATGCCTTTTCTTACATAAAAAGCCACAAAAGTCAAAAAGGTCTTACACACCCATCACCACCACATCCATCACTCCATCACCCATCACTCTCTCTCCCTTTACAACTCCTCCCTTTCTCATTTGCAAAAAGATCCAAGCAACACCTCCATACGTATGAGCATTCTTCAAGTCTCTCCCTCTCTTCCAAAAAAAAAAACTCCAAGGTGGCCCACTTTCCTTCCCCATCATCTCCCATCTCAACCCTCCATTCCTCATCTCATCCATTGAAGTTGAAGCTAAGGTGCTAAGGAACCCCTAGGAGCAAGAAGATCGGACGGTGGGTGATAGATTATGCTAGTTTTTCATGTTTTTGAGATGGGCCAAGTGAGGCCAACCGATCAATGGTTTGGATCTCACTTGGGACTCTAAGTTGTGGTCGATGGACCACTTTGATCATCATGATCATCCATGATGGGGCCATTCTCCATGGACCCCATCATGATGTTTATTTCATTACAATAGCAAGGCCATCTAGACCGTTTATTTTCGTGGAGAATGGATCTCCACCATCGATCCTTGATTAGGTGGGCCCATATGCTATGATGTATATTGTAGATCATGAAAGGGAGGGCCCATAGTGCCAGGGACCCTCCATCAAGCGTGTCCAACCCTCTATCTCTCTCTCTACTTTATTTTCTTTTTATCATGGTGTGTTTGTGTGGCCCACTTATATGGACCCCACCTTGAAGTATTTATTTTATCCAAGCTTTCTTCAAGTGGGGCCCACCTTATATGTGGTACCCACATCATCCATCTGTGGTGGTCCACTTCAACAGGGTCCACCATAATGTATTTTTTTATTTGGACCGAACGGTCCAGCCTCTGGGACGCTGGACGTCCCTGTATAAACAAAAAAAAATAAAAATAAAAATAAAAAAGAATGAAGCTTTTTCGGAGGTCCTCTCATAGGCCCCACCTTGATGTTGGGGTACAATCCAAGCCGTCCATCCCCTTACCGGCCTCATTTTAGCCATTGAGTAGAAAGATGGTCCTGATCTGAGCATTTTGTGGGCCTTAGCATTGGGAACGTTAGTGGTTACCATTGAGGAATTTTCTGACGTTTCTGTACGTCCAATAATCACAAACTCTGGACTCATTGAACTTGTCATGGCCTGTAGAAACCAATGGACGGGGTGGATCTGCTAGATGTGGGCCCCAAATGTGAAAAACCCCAAAAATAAGGATTTTAATATTTTAAAAAAAAAATTGCAAAGAGGCTCTGCCTCTCTCTGACGTGCTGCAGCAGCAGAACGTTACTAGGCGGGCGGGCGTGAGGGGCCCACGGCCCTGTATGTGGGCCCCACCATGATGTTTATTTGTCATCCAAGCTATCCACGAGGTGGGCCACCCCCAGTAGTGGGCCCCCTCCAAATTTCAACCCCATCCATTAATCAGGTGGCCCACACCATGGGAAACAGAGTGAATGAACATCTACCATTAAAACCCATTGTTGGGCCACAGAAGTTTCAGATCAAGATGAAATTATTTTTTTTCCCCTTTCATCCAGGGATGTGTGACCTTATCAAAGGGTTGGATTTCAAATAAACATTGTGGTGGGCCCCACATGGGACCCACAGTGATGGATGTGTTTTTACCCACCGTCCAGGCGGACGGTGGGGCCCGCCGTGGTGCATGGGTGCATGCGTGTGGGTGTGTATGTGTGGGGTTGCACATGTGTGTACATATATATATATATATATATATATATATATATATATATATATATATATATATATATATATATATATATATATATATATATATATATATATATATATATATATACATATTATATTAATTGTGTAATATACACGATGGTGGGCCTTCTTGTGGGCCCCCACCATTGACGCAGGTGCTGCATCCAACCCGTCCATCCATTTTAAAAGATCATTTTATGGAATGAGTCAATGAATGAGCCAGATCCATAGTCCAAGTGGACCCCACCTTGACATGTTTTAAGGCCCATCTTAATCCAGTGGTAGTAGTCCATTGGGGGCCCACTTTGATGTGGATGTAAGGCCCATTTGATTTATATAAGGCCTATGGGTTTAGGCCCATTTGTTATGTATAAAGCCCATGGGCTTAAGCCCATTTGATTTATTTAAGACCCATAAGATTAGGCCCATTTGATGCAATCTAAGGCCCACGGGTTATGACCCATTGCAATGCACATAAGACCCATTGGTGTGGCCCATTTATATGGCTCATCTGATGAATAAAAGGCCCATAAGATATGGCCCATTTGATATATGTGTAAGGCCCAATGGGATCCATTGCAATGTGTAATCCCAACACAGATTAAGTAGCGATGTTTAAGAAGATCATGCCTTGGGAGCAATGTTGGTTTGACATCCACATTGCGAGTGTAATGTTGGTTGGATATCCACATTACGACTCTCCTTAGGGCCCATTGCTAGGCCCGTACTTATTGTGTATAGGCCGTCCAGGTCCATCTGCATTGTAAGGATAGTTCATCTCATTATAACATGTTTATTATAGTTCCATGACTCATGATCATACGCATCATATGTATGCTTGATATGAGAATTGACTGATCATAGCATATGCCTTCGAGCAGGTTGTTTATGGGCTCCCGGTTAGGCGGTGTTGCCCGACGTGAGCGCTCGATATACACAGGGTTGTTGCATGACTGGATAGCGTGATTCATGCATTTCGCATTTGTGTGACATGGTTATTGTACGCCCTAGTGACATCGGGGCTATAGCCTCCACAGGCACATCGTGGTTGGCAGAATTGGATACCGAAAATCTTTTCTACATAGGGTACTATAGATATCCCTGGGTGAAAGTCCTTAAACCCTTATGATACTAAAAGATTGCTCCAACGTCTAGACCGAGTGGGTAGATGAGCGTTGAGTGTCGATTACCAGACGGTTGCGCTCTCCACTGTGTCGTGGTCGATTGGAAGGGAGTGCGGCCTTACCCGCCCGAGTGTAGGAGGCAATGCTAGGCTGAGCCTGATCAGCTCGAGGAATGGGTCCGCTATCGACGAGTCGAGCCCAATATTGGCAGACGAATAGTGAGGTCTCTTCCACTTACCTTATTACGCGCGATGTGGCGGCAATCTGGTTTAGAGTGTACTAGACCCCGGTGATATCCCAGATTTGAGCTGTATTGATATGTGGACTTATATGAGGATTGTATGCTTGACTTGCATCCTGCATCGCATAGCTTTGGTATGGCCGACATCCTTCATCTTTGCACCGCATAGCCTTGGTATGGCTTATGATTTTCATGGATCCATCTGCATATTCCGCATTACTCTGATACTGCATGATCATACTACTAACTTGTGCACACACTTTCACCACCCTCTAAGCTTTCTATAAGCTTATGCACGACCATTGCGTGCAGGTAACGTTGGATTGCAGTAGCGCTGAGGCTTGAGCACGTGGCAGATTACTTCGAAGTTTTTGTTCATCATCATTGTATTTCCCTTTATGCTCATTGTACTTGTAAAGTTTTTTATTATAGTGAAAATGTAATGGAATTCTTGGTTGTTGTTTGTGGGTTATGCCTTTGGTTATGCTTATTACGAATCAAACTAACGTTAAAAATCCTCCTCGTAGCATCCCAAGATTGGAACCTGGCGAATGGGCGCTAGGAGCCGAGAATGGGGTTCTACGGAGGCTGTCGGTGCCGGATTCGGCGATCGAGAATTTTGTGAGCCCGGTTTCCGAGTTTGGGGCATGACAACCGCAGCCTGATTAGCCATCTACATATTAACATTCTTAACCTTAACACAAAGTTACTCAGCTTGAGCATGCACCAACTTTACCTGAATTCTCTCATATTTTTGAACATGTTAGATACTTAGTTGAACATCCCACAATCCGACCATTATCTCTTCAAGAGAAGTAGTCCGAGAAATCGAAGCCCCTTTCTAGTTGGTGTTCACAACCCCAAGTGTAGAGTCATGATGTAGTAATAACTCGGTAAGACCAAGGTTGAATCCACATAGACTAAACTTGTACGTATTTTGAAATAACTTGAATTAAAACTAGAAGAAGATCTAAGTCTAAAATTTGTAATAATGGAGAGTAATTGTGAATAAAGTTGATTAAAACTTATGAATTTAAAGGTGGGAACTAAGGTGCCAAGAATCCATTAAGATGCTACCTTGATTCAAGGAACTTAATTGGAATTGTAGTCATATCCTATCCAATTGGAAGATAAAACAATTAAATCGATCAAATATAAACTTTCATTGGCCTAATTCCCATCGGAAGAGAATTGTGATGAGTGGAAGGGATTCCATCACCCTACCATGCTCAGGAGACGATGGTGAATAATAGAATTTACCAATCTCACAATCTCAGAATAGAAAAAAAGATATTTAAAGCTATCACAACTTCTATTGTATTTGAGTCACAACAAACCATAGAAAACTGAAAATATTTCTTAAATTCAAACTAGAAATCAATGAAGTTCAACATAAACAAGAATCAAAGTAAGATAAACATCCTAGCACGCTACAAGCTTCACCTCTTAACCCTAGCTAAGAGCTTAACTAGTCATAGCTAACTCAAAAACATTAAAAAATAGGAAAATCTACTAGAACCCATGAAGAAATCAAATTATAAGAACGCCGTCGGCGCTCCACTTAGGCCTCCAATCCCTTTCTAAACCCTATAAGATGCTTTGGAGGATCATAGGGAGTCTTATTTATAGTTATGAAACTCTAACTTTCACACCTAGGTGGAAAAATCTACAAACCGCCGTAAATTTACGCACTCTATGTAGCTTTCCAAAGTATGCTCTGAGGTTTAGAATATGCTTTTTCAGGATAATTTCAAGAATATGTTTGTTTTCAGGACAATTTCAAGATTCATTTTCTTCATTTCAAATCTTTGATTTGCTTCATTCCTCACTTGGATTTCATGGATCTTTGGCATATGAATTCTTCATTAATGACTTCCAAATCTTCAAATCTTAATTTAGTAATCTTTTGAGCATAAATCCTCCTTTTGGCATCAATTTTACCTTAAGCTCTCGAAATCACCTCGCACATGAAAACATGCATAATTAAATCGATTAAGCACTATCATGTTTATAAAACTAAGGTATAAATAGGAGAAATATGCAATATTTCACACTCAATGGTTGGAGGGATTGAGTATTATATTAGTGTTTAAATTTAATAATTTTAGGGCCATTTAAACTAGCACGTCCTTAGATAGAGGTGGTGCAGTTGGTGTCGAGGATTCAGCCCTAACAATTCAACATATGATAAAACATGATTAGCCACATTCATTCGAATGCGAGTTAATTATCTAAAGATAATGATGATACTCTTAATATAGTAATACGATCAACTATGCTTTTAGATGATTGGTCGATTGGAAGAAGATCTCGCAAACTCGTCTTGAGTTAAAAGTATAATCATCCATTCTGCTAATTGGCCTATCAATCAAGAAAAGATCTCAGAGGTCAATTCCAATATGAGTCTCTAGCAAACTACTTTATACATCTATAAATTCAGTGGAGAATGAAGAGCTTAAGGCCCACGCCACTCTGATAAAACACAATACTACTCTTTTTTTTTATAAAACAATGCATATTCTTTGTCTAACATTGACAATTATTATTATTCTTTTTTAATCTAACTCATCTACTACTAAGCCAGCGCAATGCTATATAATCACCCCAAATATAGTAGATTAAAATAAGATAGCTAGGCACCCTATATCCATGATCATGTTGTCGAACCTAGGAAGGTCTTTAGGTCTCGAACGGATGACTAGTGGGGCCATCTTGCCACGTGCCTAGATATTCAACTCGATTATCTTACCACAAAGCCCACTCAAGCAACAAATAAGTTATAATACCCACAACTTGATCGTACATAAATCGTACACCTATGGTACCTTCCGCATGTCATCCGATATTTCTGGTAAGACCTGATTCAAACGCGCAAGTATGCACTTGAGAGAACAGAACCCTGAAATCCTGAAACTTACATCAATGTGACCGAGCTGTTACTATGAATCCAATAATACCCTTTGCGCGTTGATGCATGCACCTGAACCTGAGTTATTCGTGTGCGTAAGGAGCTTTAAAATCCCTTAAATAGTTACATAATTTCACATTTTTAATCTAATGAAGTCCCTTAATCAAGTCCTAATGGTGTTATAATATGACCCTAAGTTAACACTACTAAAAAAGAGGGCAAAGGCTACGGATAAAAGCCGTAGCTAAAGACCTATGGCTACGGTTTTAGTCCGTAGCACGACCGTCACCATTGATACCGTAGCCATAGGTCTAAAAGCTATGGCTACGGATTTAATCTGTAGCCATAGAAGTAACAGCTACGGATTTAATCTGTAGCCATATCTTCCGTAGCTCTAAAGTATATATAGCTACAGATTATATCTGTAGCGAAAAGTCAAGCGAGAACCGTAGCAATAGCTGAAATTAGCAATAGCTACAGTTTCTGGATAAAGGGCTACGGTTAATAGCTGTAGCTACTACCTTTTTTTTTTAAGAACAAATAATAATATTAATAAAAATGGTATCTCTTACCATTGCAATACATACCCTAATAGATCAACTCATACAAGCTAATACATATAAATACATCATGGCTAAATCATTCATTCATTCATTCAATCAAATACAATCATTCATTTCAATTCATTCACAAAAGTATAATGCCAACATAATAGTTACATGTCTATTTAAAGTTCTCATTAACAGCAAGATCCATTGCCTTCTCACAGCCAAATAGCTTCTCAACAATCACAAGCGAGAACTCTATGGATGTGCCTTTACTGGTTATCAAATTTCCATCAACTAACACCATATTCTCAGCTTTACTTTGATCCGAAAGCTTATTGTACATGGTTGAATATCAATTTCATCATACAAACAATGTAGTCATATGAAAAAGCTATGCCTCTTCACCTTCATCCTGCTAAAAATAAATGCAATGATCAGTCGACAGATGCAAACACTTGTGCTGCAGAGATACTTCAGTTGTGGACCTACAGATACATGCTGAATGTTAATTATATGTGAATATTTTCCACAGAGCCTGTAGTTCAAGGAGAGTTTTTTAGGAGAAGTTTTGTTGTGCATGTGTCTTAAAGCATGTTCAGAATATATATATATATATATATATATATATATATATATATATATATATATATATATATATATATATATATATATATATATATCACATTCATTTTTTTCAGCGCCCTTTCATAGCAACATTTCCATACTCATATGTCAGGTTTCATCAAATGGTATTTCTCATGGTCTTTATCAGCTACTAAACCAAAAGAGAGAATACAAGCAAGAGATTACTACCTGGCCAGGAATAACTTCTCCATTGATCCCACTAATGTTAATTCCAGCATAAAGGCATGCTTTGTAGTGAGAATCAACAATGTCTCATCCAAATGCCTTGTCAACTCCGGCACCACAATAGTATGGCCCCTGCACAAACCGACACACACAGCCTCAGCTCTAGTGTAAGACCCGTATCCTAGTTCGTACTGTTCCGTCGACTCCCGCGATCCTTCCGGTCGAATTCGGCAATCCTCGACCACTTTCTGATGTTTGCGCGCGATCCTAAGCTGAGACCTGTATGCCAAAGATGGCTAAAATTGAAACCTATACCTTAGCGACCGCACCGTCGCCGCGGTTCTAACGCCGCGACTCGCAGACCGACCCGATACTCAGTCTAAAAGATGTCAGTCTGCGTTCAATTCGAAGAAAACGCCGCGCGTTGCGAATTACGAGGGAATCTCTACGAGATGTCCCATCAATCAATCAATCACTCATGTCAAAGTACAATCATACCTCAAGTACAAGCCTCATCCCTCCTTTTTCCCTCAAGTCAACTCTTTTTCCACCTCACGATCTCACTTTACAAAAATTCCAACCATAACCATCCCTCTTTTACCCATTTTTCAAACCAACTCATACTTCATTAATTACACTCATCACTCCAACTATATCTTTTATTATTCTCTCTCATTTCTTAAAATCTCTCAAGCAAAAAAATTTCCATACGTCCAAGCCTCCCAACTCTCTCCCAAATCACAAGTTTGGCCCACTCTCTCATCTCTCATCCTCACCATCAAAGGTCCATCATCCACCGTCCAAAGCAAAGGCAATGAGCTAAGGAGGCTATGGGAGCAAGAAGGAAGCCAAGAGGTGGGTGATCCACCGTTAAATTCTTTTTAGAGACCACTTGTTGGTGGGATCCATTTTTTATGTATGATTTGCATTATTTGGGGCCCATAGTGGCGGGACCCCACCATCACCGTCTTTTGCTCTCTCTTTCTCTCTCTTTTTCTCTCCTTATCCTTCCCCTAAAATGAAGTGGGCCCCACCGATTCATGATAAATCTACTCCATCCATCAAATGGTGTGGCCCACTACATCTTAGATAAATGATATTTATATTTATATATATATATATATATATATATATATATATATATATATATATATATATATATATATATATATATATACATGCAAGGTGGGCCATGATCATGTGGGACCCACCTTGGTGAACGTGGACCACGTGCATGTGGGACCCACCATGATGTAGTGTTTATCCAGGCCATCCAGCATCCAGGGATGCTGGACGAGCGTGGTGTGCATGGAGCGTGTGTACTGACATGGAGGGTACTAACGAACTGACAAAAGAAAGAAAAAGAAAAAGTAAATGGTGGGCCACTTATGCAGGCCCCACGTTGATATATGTACTTGATCTAAGTCGTCCACCACCTTCCTTAAGACTATTTTAGGCGTTGAGCCAAAGTTTGGGACCAATCTGATTCTCAGGTGGGCCATACCATCTAAAATCATGTGGAGACATGCCTGATCATATAAAAGTACTTGGTGGGGCCTACCTGAAATTTGGATGCATCTTAAACTTGGACTGAACGGTCCACCACGTGGGACACACATATTAGACGATTTGGATCATCTTATTGTGGGCCCCATATTAAAATTAAAAAAAAAAAAAAAAAAAAAAAAAAAAAAAAAAAGAGAGAAAGAAAAGGGAAAGGAAATGGTGGGCTGCTCCAACAAGGCCCCACCTTGATGTATATATTTAATCCAAGCCATCCATTATATTCTCAGGATCATTTTAGGCGTTGAGCCGAAAAATGAGACCGATCAAATTATCTGGCAGGCCGTGGCATTAAGAATACTAGTATTTTTCTTTAAAACTTGGAAAAATGATTGCCGGGATCCACCAGAAGTTGGGACCCACCTGAAACTTGTTTTAGACCTCTATTTTTGTGGGACACATGCAATGGACGGGGTAGATCTGGTTAATGTAGGTCCCACCTAGGAAAAAAAAAAAAATTTTATTGGCATGACTTTGTGCATGACGTCCAGAGACGTCCACGTGAAAAGGAGGGCCCCACCTTAGCCCTACTTGTAGACTCCACCATGATGTATGTTTTACATCTATACCGTTCATTTAATAGGTCCCCTTGAACGGTGCGTTGACTCCAAAAATTATCCACAAACTGAACTCAGGTGGGCCATACAATCCAAATCATGTGAAGACATGCCTAAATTATATAAAAACACTTGGTGGGGCCTACCTGAATTTTGAATGTGGCTGAAACTTGGTGTGGACCCTTAATTTTGTGGGGCATACATAATGGACAGGTTGGATTGTAAATAAACACTTTGGTGGGCCCTACATGGTACCCACTATGGTATGTGTGGCTTACCACACCGTCCACAACAGTGGGTGGTGACACTCACTGTGAGGTAAGTATTTCAATCACGTCGTCCGTCCACGGTAGTGGACGGTGGCCCCCACTTGATGTATGTATTGTGTCAACGCCGTCCATCACGTGGGCCCCTGGCCACGTGAGGTTATGAACAGGTTTGGATGGCAATAAACATTACAGTGGGCCCTAGGCCATGTGATTCTATGAACAATTTGGATGCAAATAAATAGTACAGTGGGCCCAGGTTGGGTAGAAAATATACATTACGGTGGGCCCTGAGTCTATATGACCTTATCAGCAGGTTTGAATGGAAAATAAACATTTTGGTGGATCCCTTGCTACATGGCCTTATCAACAGGTGGGATGTAAAATAAACATTTTGGTGGGCCCCTTGCCACACAGCCTTAACAACAGGTTGGGTGGCAAATAAGCATTTCAGTGGGCCCAGGATTGGATGGAAAATAAATGTTATAGTGGGCCCACATAGGAGTCTACCATGATGCATGAATTTCATCCAAACCGTCCAACCATTTTGAGATCATTTTAAGGCCATTGTTGAGGCCCATCTTAATGTATTTGTGGCCCGCCCGCTAAGGCCCACTTTATTATATATGGGCCCATGTGTGTAGGCCCATTTGATGTATTTGAGGCCCATTGTTGAGGCCCACCTTGGTATATATAAGGCCTATGTGATTAAGGCCATTTGATGTACATAAAACTCATGTGATTGGGCTCATTTTAATGAATTCTAAGGCCCATGGGTTATGACCCATTGCAAAGGACCTAAGGCCCATTGGTGAGGCTCATTGAGGTGATCCGCTTGATGAATGTGAGGCCCATATGATACGGCCCAATTGATGTAAGTAAGGCCCAATTGAGTGCAACTAGGTACATTGCAATGCGTGATCCCTCCATGGCATATAACGATATTTTTAGTAAGTAATGTCTGGGGAACAATGATGGCTAGATGCCCACATTGTAAGGATGACGTCGGTTAAATGTCCGCATTGTCACTCTCCCTAAGGCCCACTAATAGGCCGTACTTGTAGTAAGTAGGCCGTCTAGGCCCACCTCAGTTATACACAGAGCCTATCTCTATATACATGTTTAGTATAGATCCATGATTCATTATCCTACACATCATATGTATGACTGATATGAGAAGTGACTGATCATAGCATATGCCTTCGGACGAACTGTTTACGGGCTCCCTGGTAGGCGAAGTTGCCCTACATGAGTGTATGGTATACGTAGGACTGCTGCATGACTGGTAGTGTGACTCATGCACTTGCATTTGTATTATTGTGATTATTGTATGCCCTAGCGACATCAGGGTCATAGCCTCCACAGATGCATCGTGAGTGGCTGGATTGGATACCGAAAATGTTTGGTTCTAGCATACGGGCGCCATAAATGTCCCTGGGTGAAAATTCTTAAACCCGATGGTACCAGAGGATGACTCCAACGTCGAGACCGAGTGGATACACGAGCATGCGAGGGTCGTATACCAGTAGGCAGCGTCTCCTACTGTATCGTGGTCGGTTGGAAAGGAGTGTGACCTTACCCGCCTGAGTGAGGGGGCAACTTATAGGTTGAGTTTAACCAGCTTGAGGAATCGGTTCGCTATCGACGAGCCGGGCCCGATATTGGCAGGTGGATAGTGAGGTCTCTTCTGCTCTCCCAGTTGTGTGTTCGGATAGGGACGGCAAGCTGGCGTAGAGTGTACTAGACCCCGGTGATTATCCAAAATGAGAACCGTACTGATATATGATGAGAATTGACATGCTTGAATTGCATCTCGCATCACATGGTCTCGATATGTCCGATAGCATTAATATTTTGCACCGCATAGCCTTGGTACGGGTGATTGCATTCATAATACCCATCATCATGTTTCCGCATTTACATTCCGAGCACGCTCATATTGCGCACACACTTACACCACCCTCTAAGCTTTCTATAAGCTTATGCACGATTGATGCGTGCAGGTGACGTCAGGACGCAGCCATAGTGTAGTAGCAGAAGGAGCGTGCAGTCGAGCTTTTGGAGTTTTGTTATTAGCACTATCTTGTATTTCCCTTTATACACCTTGTACTCAAAGCTTTTGATCATAGTGGATTTTGTGATGGTGTTCTTGTGGTTATTGTTCGTGGATTATGCTTATGGTTATGCTCATTACGAATTAAATGGATAGTAGAAATCCTCCTTGTAGCATCCCAGGATCGGAACCTGATATATGGGTGTCAGGAGCCGAGAATGAAGTACTACGGAAGCTGTCAGCACCAGATTCGGCGATCGAAAATTTTGTGAGCCCGATTTTCGAGTTTAGGGCGTGACATCTAGTAACATGAGAGATATCTAGATAGCAAAGATACACATTGGATGAGATCCCTTTTTTTTTTAACTATAGTTTGTGAAGTCAGTGACATTTGGGACCATTTATGCAGATCTCGTTTCTCAGAAAACAAGAGAATGCTGCTATTAAAGAACAAAAAATGAACCACATCCGATTGAAATGCGTTCTCCTATCTCCAATAAAATCCAATTAACATAATAAGATGTAACTGTGTAGCCAAACCAGCAGATAAGATAAACATACCACCCCAGGCTAGAAAAGCATGAGCCTGCAAAAAGCAAAATGACAAATACACTTGCCTGTACCTATTTTCCATGCAAAGTAGCTAACTGCTCTAGTACCTTATGACGGCATCTTCCACTAATTATTTCCATTGGGAAATAGTTTGTAACATCCCGCACGACTTCATGCATCTATCAACAAGTTGCAACTAATTATGATGTGAAGAAAGCCTTTTAGCCTAAAAACTACCAAATGCAAGCTTTCTGAAAATGGCAGTCACAAATGTGTTAAAAGAAGAACAATAGAAAAATGTAGTTTGAGCAATATCCAAGTGTGGAATTCTTGTTACACTGTGAAGTTCACCATATTTAGAATGCCTAATTGCACATTAAAATTTATAGCCATGTTCCCAAGGGGACACATGGCAGACAAGCACACGATTTGGACTGCCCATCATGTGCGCTCCACTATTTGTGTACAATAGCATTCCTCTATAATAAGATGTTTCCAAAGAGACCCGACTGTAATTTTAACAATTTATTCTAACAAGCTGAAGGCATGGTGCTTGTGTCAAAGCACAAAAAGGAAAAGTACATACAGTTAAAGGATTAGGGTCCAAAATCCTTTTGATTAGGTTTTTTGCACTGGTAGAGAACCATGAGGGACAGGTGAAATTTGCCTTAATGATCTGCAACAAATGCAGTTATGTCAGCCACACATATACATGTATGTATTTGTGAGTGTACACAAGGCTCATAGATCCAAACTCACCTTTTTATATAATGTCATAAGGTTCGTTTCTTCAAAAGGAAAGCAACCCGCCATAAGAACAAAAAGGATTACCCTACATGACCAGAGATTTGCCTTAGCCCCATCATAACCGTTGTTGTTAATCACTTGAATAATCATTGCCCTGTTTCCAATGAATCATATCAGTAAACAAGAAGAAGAAGAAGAAACAATATGTTTCACTACAAAACATGAGTATGATCCTACCAGTAAGCAGCACCTACAACTGCAAAAACATGTGGACTTAGCTCACCAAATCTTGCGCCTTTGCATTGCTCCATCATGTGAGCATCATATAGATGAGGCAATCTTTGAAATGGGGCCTATGTTCAACAATCCAGACCAATGGATATTCCAATTAACAGAGATAAGAAGAATTTGCCTACAACTAAAAACATCTGAATTTAAGGGCTGAAATGCAATGTTGTTTAACCCATCTGAAATCTAAAACCAATGGGTCAAAATTGAAAACCATATCAGGTAGGAGAGCTAAAATGGTTGGTTATGATTTTGGAAGTCTAGATCATATTATGTGGAAGTAGGATTGTCAAAGGGTTGCATGAGGCAAAGTAAAATCAAAACTTTGAATAGGTCTAGCCTAAATAGTTCAAAATCAGGGCAGAAGCTGACCCCAGGCCTGGCCCATTGAAATCCATATGTGATTATTTTTCCGACTTCAAATTCAGATTTTAGATTCAAACTTCAGATTCAGACTTCGAATTTCAAATTTAACAAATAGGCCATTAGTCTTCCATCCTTCTAGGGTCATGCAAATCCAATTCATGGAACAAGAGTACTCAAGCGATAACAATTTTACCTTGTTAATTTGGTATCTTTGATAGGAATTTCAACAGAATAAGGTTTGGTATTTCTTTTGGATGATTTCAAATAAGTTTTTAAAAGATGGTCCTATTTATCAATTAGGTGATTTTAAGATTTCAACAGCTATACCAACATTTTCAAGATTTTAACTTCTATAAAACCAACAAGCATATAAATAAAAAAGACTTCCTAAAAACATAGTTGACTAGCTATAATTTTACTACCTTCTATATATAACTTTATAACCTCTCCACTCAACGAAATCACAAAGCTTTGGGCCTCGGTTAAGAATCACTCTGCTCCCGGATTACCTTCGGAATACAATCAGTTCAGAAAGCAGGCAGTTATGTGAAGCTAGATGAAAAGTAGTGAAACAAACATTGAACTTTAGTTCCTGAAAATTCAAGTGCTTGTTCCCATCAAGCAAGCTTTACAAAAGGTGAATTTTCAATTTTCTAGACACTTGCTCTCCCCGCTACTGCTTGGAATGAAGATTGATTTTTTTCTTCTTCATAAAGAAGGCCAAACAAATGCTTAATGCATGAAAAAAAAATAGCAACCACAACCACAACCACAAAATTTTAAAACAATTCCAAGACAAGATGTAGCAGTTCAGATGAAGATGGGAGGATTTATAAAAGGCAGATTCCAAATTTCCAAAGAATTATTAGAAGAACCTTAAACACATCCCTAAATCTCTAAAATAACAGCAACATATTGTTTTATTTTTTTAAGCACAATTCGTTCTTCACAGAGAAGGCCCAACAGATCCTTAATGCATGAATGCAACCGCAACTGCAACCGCAACATTTTAAGATGATTCCAAGATAAGAAGTATAGTTCTAAAGGAGATGAGAAGGAAATTATCAGTCAAACATGGTTTTGCTGGCCATGTTTCTTAAAACACACTCCAAGTATGAAGCTCCTCCGGAGTGAAGTCATCCTAGTGCATTTAAAAAATAGGGACAAAATTATTAGTTTTGTAATCCAAACCCAATGCCATAAAGTTCCTATGGAGGCTTATATTTTCATCAAAATAAGACCAAGTTAATAAAATAAAAAGGAGAAATTTGAACGAAATCAGAGCTTCTTAAAGGGTTTCATCTTAAGAAATTTGAAACAGGCCTATTATGAAAAGGAGTTAACATTGTAGTGGTTGTTCTTTTCCTTGCTGAACTGCACCATCACAGTGCTGTTCCCGAATTCCTTCACGAGAAAGGAGTTATTTTTATTGACAATCTCCCAAATCAAACCGCTAGGAACAGAAGCCATTTTATTGGATGGAAAGAGAATGATTTTCCGTGATCTCTGGCTTCTAGCCATTTTATCTCTGTTTAACCGTTTGCTCATACTATGAAATTTACTTTGTTCAGCTTAGTGTTGATTCAATTCACAGAAACAGAAAGAAAAGAAGTGTTAATATCACAATTGTTGGACAGTACTTAATGCTAAATTCTCATGAAATGCAATCATATTGGAAATCTAGAAATTAAAAGAATGGCAGATGAGTAAAATAACACTTATCATAATACCTATAGTTGAAGTTCTTCACAACAAAATATAATGGTGGTCCTAATCAGAGATGCTCTGAAACATTATCAAAATAACCCTGCATGACATGTCCATCAGATGGTTCCACAAAGCAGCATTGCAGATTCAAAGAAGACATGAAAGAGCACCACAAAACCGAATGGAATTGTCAGAGAAATTTGAAACACCACCTGAAGATACGAATCTCGCAGAATAACAATCTTTTGTTCCAATCCAGGTTGAATCCTCGTAGATAATGCCTTAAACATTCAAACGAAAGAGTACAGTTTTATAAGACCATAGTACAACTAAGTAAAAAGCATCTATTTTTCAATTGGAAACTGATTCTAAAAGGAAATGAAAGGAAGATTTGTTATATGGTGTCAATTAGAATGGATTAACTTGTATGAAAGTTAATCCTGACAGATGCAACTAAATAATATGGTAAAGGGAAGGCGACATCTTTTTCTAGATGAGTGTATGGAGCAGAATAGTGGTGTAATAGCATATCACTTGCGGTACATGAATGGTCTAATGTTGTGGAAGACTCACCTGCCAGTAACCTTTCTTGAGTTATAGGAACATATACATGCTCACCCTTATAACAAACTTCCATTACAGATACTTCACCCTATCATCCCCATGTACATCTAAACAAGCAGCTGCTAAAATCAACAATTCTTCTAAACAAGCAGCTGCACCCTGCATATTTTAGGCAAGAGAGAAACCCGAGGCATCACATACAATTACCATGCATTGTGGCAGAGAACTACTGTGACTGAACCCAGTAGCAAAAGAAAACATTAAAACCAATTGTACTCATCATCAAATGATTATATTAAAGCATCCTAACAAAGCTATGTGTGAGTTTCAAAATTTGGAGTTAAATACCTTCATTATTTGAAGTTCAACACTTCAAATTTTACCTGTCATAGGATTCAGGTCTGGTGTATGCTTGGATTACCCAGTTATAATTCTCTGTTGGGTTATTAGCAATTTATCATGGTGGGTATCCTTCATGCTCCCACACTTTCTAGAAATGTCAAGCAATTTATTACCACAGGTATTGAACACAAGAGTGATTTGGCTTAGACTCAATTGGTACCTAAATTCCACATTTGGGTGCTCCCACTTTTAAGGGTGGATGGGTTGCACTCAACCAAGTCAACATCTGAGCAGTTGTGCCATTTTCAGAAACAGATTGCATGCAGAACCAAATTACCTGCGCTGAATCATAAACAGGAGCAAGAAGAACATTATTACAAATATGAAATTCCAATAAGCATTTCAATCAATTGAGAAATAATACTTCACTACATAAGTATTTGGAAATAATGGTCAGAGAACAGGGGATTCATTAGTGCAAATAGGCTCAGAGAAAACAAGAAAGGTCTGAAGTTGCCATTATATAGTTTTTGCAATTGTAGTAGCTGCTACAGATAACTTCTGTCCAACAAATAAGATTGGGAAGGGTGGTTTCGGCCCTTTTTATAAGGTAACTGGAAATCGCTCCAATCCCATAGTAAATTTCAATAGGTTTCCCTACACAAGTTGAAAGCAAACATTATCAGATTGTCTAAAAATTCATTCCAAATCATCGAAAGTTCCAAGCACATAGCATGATATGGAACATAGATGGGACAAATACACAATGTTATTGAATTAGTTGATTTGCAAACTACTAAAAACATTAAAACTCTAAAATTGAATTCAAGAGAACCACTGGACAAGTGAAAAAAAAAAAAAAAAAAACCTAAGCTTCAACATTGGATAGACAAACGACATCGGCCCAGATATAAATAAAAATATTATTGAAAACACAAACCAAATATCAAAACAAGCATTTTTTTTCTTTTCTTGTGAGTATCCCTTTTTCAGATCTATTACTTTAAAAAAAATAAAAATAAAAAAAATAAAAATAAAAATAAAAAAGAAGAAGAAGAAGAAGAAAAAAAAAATGATGATGATGATGATATGGCTAACATGGGCACTGATAGAGCTAAATACAATTAAATTGTATCACTTCTGGTTGGAATACCAGAACCGATGCCAGTATTCAGAATCTTGGGAACAAGTCTACATTCACTGAGTTGTATGGTTAGATGGTTAGGCAGTTCGATTCAACAAGATATCCAAAGACAAAAGCAAGAAAGAAAGTACCTCTTCCCCATGAACTTGCTGCACCATGGGCATAGCCAAGCTCCTTTCTACCAAAGCATGCTGCATGAGATCCACCCCAGTGGCATTAGGTAGGAAACTTACAAATTCCTCTAGCAAATTCTAATGTTCCTTAAAAGTAAGGCAACCTGAAAATAAATGGTTGAAGCATTCCAAGCACAATCTGCAACAACAAGAAAATAAAAATATGAAAATCCCATTACTAACACGAAATTAGAAAACGGAAGCCTATTGCCCCATGCATATACCATTTCATGGACATCACTTGTGCATGGGGTTGCTTGGAAAAAGCACATTGAGCCCATGTTTGCACACCTGTTTAGTATTCCTACACAAGTGCTCTTGTTAGCTGCGAATCCTACAACACCCATCTCCATAAACAAGCAAATGATTGGCTCTCCATTGCCAGTTCTCCCATTACCTGATATCTAGTGTTCAAGATGAAGTCCCTTAATGAATGTTGTTTGATGACATGGTTATTCTTTTCTGACTTTTAACATCTGAGATTTGTTCCTAGACGACATGTCAGTTATGTTGTAACTTTGCTATCTCAAAAGCTATTTTTGGATACAAAATCTATCTAAACATGACCTCCTTGCATTGAGGTGACTTGCATAAGTCACAAATATCAACAGTCATCAAAAGAATTCTCCTACCAAGTATTATTTTCCTCTTCTTAATCCATATTATTATCTTCTAAAATTTTAACCATTCAAATGGAAAAGTAGGAATGATCACCTACAACTGGCTCTAGATTAACTTCTTTTTTTTTGTGAAGATAGAAATTTTATAAATCATCACAAAGTCCACCATCAAGAATTGATTACGAGAGATGAAAACGCCTTTGGCAAGTTATCTTACAATAGAAACAGAACATATCCCATTGATAAGTACCGCCAAGTAGGAACATCTCCCAACCCAACATCTGTTTTATGCTTCATCCATGCCAAAATCTGCATCCAATGCTCTTGGCCCAGCATGACGGATATACAGACAGATAAATGCCCAATGATTAGATGAGCTGAATATAAATTTAAAATCATAAGGTATATGTATCTAGCTCAACAACATTTCTAGGGTCAGAAAATCAGCATCTGTATTCACTTGCCCATGATGAATGAATGACTCAATGCTTGAGATACTGTCATCCTCTTTTCTGGATCCAAGACAAATATTCTTTCTAGAAGATCCTTGAAATTGGCTAACATCTTGGGATCCTTGCCAGGGGAGCCTGTAATTAGTGAACCAATATCTTTTGGCTTAATATTGAGAAGTAGCCTCTTCACAACCTTTTTGGTAACAGGATCCTCCTCTGTAGCATGAAAATTCAAATCCTGATCAAAATGTTGATTAGTAAATGCCCCCTTCCGAAGCATCTTCTTTGGGAAAGAACCCTTCAACTCCATGTGGAGCCTGAGCATGTCATTGTTTGATGGACCTGGGAAAAGGACCTTCCCTAAATAAAGCTCATACAGACAGCAACCAACTGACCATATATCCATGGGATGATCATAAGGCAAGGCAAGAATTATTTCAGGTGCACGATAAAATCAGCTCACCAGGTAAGGAGTGATCTCATTTTTTCCAGCAAACATAGCATTGCCAAAGTCGCAAAGCTTTAGCACATTTTTAGCCTCATTTACCAACATATTATCTGGCTTAATATCACAGTGCAGAACGCCGCAGTTTCTAAGATGCTTCAACGTAATAAAAAGCTGCTTTGCATATGCCCTCACAGTAGTCAGTTTAAGGCCAATATTACGGCCAAACTTCTTTAAAACCTCATGAAGATTCATATGAAGAGATTCAAAAACTAAACAAAGATGATTCCGGTACTTGAAACTCGACAGAAACCTAACACAATGGCGTTTGTCCTCAGGGTCTGCTCCAGCTAGCTTTTACAATATAACCAGCTCTTCCAAAGCGGCCTTGTACATGGTATCATTATTGCGTATAATTTTTATGGCCACTTCTTCAAGAATAAGTGATATTTTCCACAGGAATCTAGATCCTTCTATTGTTATTTGCCTAAAAAAAGCAATAGATCCACAACAGATCTGTACCAAATAACAACCTCATACCCGCAATTGTAACGCAATGCCATTCAACCATCATTATTAATGGGTCCACCATTGTCGTATTCCCTTTTCCAGAAAAAGATGGCAAGTTGTAGGCTTAGGGAAGAAGATCAGATGAAGAATTTCATGGCGAGCGAGAGAGAGTAGCATGCATCAAATATGAAAGACAGAAAAAGAGACATAAAGAGAGGAAGATATCAAACCTATGCCTCAAAGATATGAGAAGGGTTTCGAATGGCGTGTGTTTCTTCGGATATGAGCTTCACGGCTGCTGCAATGGAGAGAAAGAAGAGACGGCAGCGATATTGGAGAGGAATGGAGGAGAACGAGAAAGATGCAGCGGTAATAGGGAGGGAGAGAAGATTGGGGAACGGAGAGAGAGGATTAGGGGAGAGAGAAAGAGAGAGAGATGGACGGTCTTGTTTTGGGCGCGCGCTCAAAAAGCCCAAATTTGGGCATCGTTTGGACGGTCGTGACAGGGTATCCGTAGGGCCCACCATGATGTATTTGGTTTATCCATTTTAATCATTAATTTAAATAAATTATTTTAACTCATCATTCCAAACTTCAGATAGATTGAAGGCCCAAGTGGACCACACCATAAGAAGTAAATGTAATTTAATCTCCTTGTTTCCTACTGTGTGGTCCACTCGAGCCTTTGATCTAGCTAATTTTTTATTTCATGAACTAAAGTAATATTTTAAAATATATAGACGGCTTAGATGGAACACATATATTCTTTTAGGCCCTATAGAGCCCCTTATAACACCATTAATTATTAATGGTGTGGCAACTTTTTAGCTACATATTAAAACCGTCGTAATTTATCGACGATTAATATCCACAGCAAAAAATGAACGTGTTTGGTATCCTTTACCCCTGTTTTTTTGTAGTGTAATGTTATCTGCCATCATTAGCCCTTAATAGAAGTAAGGGTCACTTTTTCATAAAAGTCAAGGATTTTTCTTGAAATGAGGAGAGAAGACCACCTCATTGCTTATAGAAAGTTTGTAGGTCTTAATAAACCATACTT
Source organism: Magnolia kwangsiensis (assembly GCA_037074715.1). NCBI lineage: Eukaryota > Viridiplantae > Streptophyta > Magnoliopsida > Magnoliales > Magnoliaceae > Magnolia > Magnolia kwangsiensis. The sequence goes on from CM073576.1 coordinate 123,225,945, forward strand.
AAGAACCATTATTTATGGATTAGATTGTATAAAGATGCCATTATTTGGCTTAATAAAGTGGTGGAAACCAGAAGTCATCAAAATCTCCTAAATTAAAGGGAGCTTGCCAACATACCTTTTCTAAAAACATTTAAGCCAAATCTAAGCACCATTAAACCCTTATAAGTGTGGTTCATCAATCCAAATCAATGATTGAATAAAGGCTAATAAAGTACATGAGAAAAAGTCAAATTTCTTTTTTTAAAATCAATGAGGACCAAGTATTTTGTACCCCTACTTTTCAAAAAAAGTAACTTGAGCTTAATTAGGGTGTCATTAGCATCCTTCAACAATAATTTGGTGGGACAAATCAACTATGAATTGAGAAGGTGTTTTCACCTAAGCACTAATCTAAAAACCTCTCCCTAATTAACCTTTATTCTTTATATAGCCATTCCCAAAGAAAAATTTAGGCATTGTAGTGCCCAATTTCCTATCCTAGTTAACCCAATTCCTACTTGAGAGAGAGAGAGAGAGAGAGTGGAGCTGGACCACCCATTAATACCATCCAACCATTCAAGGAGACCTAAGCCTGCAATCAAGGTGAGTGCACTCCCCCTCTCCCATTTCTTTTGTTAAATTTGTTTGATCATGCTTCTCTCTTGATGTAGGGATATGATTTGAAGTTGGTGGACCCCCATGGTGGAGATCAAGAGCTGTCTAGATCATATAATAATTTGGATGATGAAGAAAACACGAATATTAGCTTGAACCAAAACCTTTATACGCCCATTGAATGTGGGCCCCACTATGATGTGCACAGTAATCCAACCTATGGATAAGGCCATAAAGACTTGGATGAAGTGGCCACTCAAAATTCAATTTAATGATATTAATGTGGGACCCGTTGTGGCCCACTGTAATTATGCATTTGAAATCCAAACCGTTCAAATTGGAGGGGGCTACTGGGGTGATAAGACCCTACACACACTCACCCATATATAAACACACACACATATGCACATATCATATATATATATATATATATATATATATATATATATATATATATATATATATATATATATATATATATAAAGAGTGCACAACAACTATCACTGCTACAAACAACGTGTAATGTGCACGATGAATGCAACAATGTGTTGTTGTTGCATCTTCCCGCAAGTGGGGCCCACTGTAGGCCCCATCATGATATGTGTTTTATTCATGCTGTCCACCCATTTCTTCATATCATTTTACTGTATGACCCTAAAAATGAGGTCAATTTTAAGTATCGAATGAACTACACATCATGAAATATTGGGGATAATCTGTCCATTGTTGAAATCTTTTCAGGACGCACCATAATGAGGTCATTCAAATTGGAACGAGAGGGGAGTTCTATTGTAGGGGAGGTATTGATGGAAATTGAATCATGATACCAACAGAACTTCCTTCGACATTATACTACATTGCCATAGGTGATCATTTAGTGATGATGGTCATCAATCAATGCATGACCTCGACCTGGTTAGCCATTTATTTATTAAAATTCTCAGTTTGAACATAAAATTGGTCGGCTCGAGCATGTACCAAGTCTACCTGAGTTCTTCCATATTCTTGAATGTGTTAGATACTCAGTTAAACATCCCACAATCTGATCATTATCTCTTTAAGAGTAGTAGTACAAGATATCGATGCCTCTTCCTAGTTGACAGGACTAAGTATCATATTAGTATTTAAATTTAATAATTCAAGGGACTTTTGAACTGGCAAATCCTTAGTCGAAGGTGGTGTAGTTGGTGTTAAGAGTTTAGTCCCAATAATTCGATTGCTTTTTTATTCATATTTTGGATTGATCGATTCGTAATGTCACACCAATAAGTAAACTAGAACAAGTGTCCCATCGAGTGTGCCAAGAAAAAAATGTTGTTATTATTTCATTCTTGGTCATGTGATTAGTGCGGGCATGCTAGAATTAAATGTGTGGCTCAATTCAAACCAAAAAGTTATGACTGCAAGCACCAAGATAGGCAGATATGTTGGAACTCGATTGTATATAACTGAGATCTAATAAGATTGGTCACTTATTCAACCACTTGCATAACATTGCTTAAGATGATCAAGTGATTGCCAGAGAGTGGGGTTCGTCCTCTGAAAATGGATTACACATTTGTCTTTCATATGAAAGGACTTTTTGTCTTTAATACAGATAAAATAAAAAGAAAATTCTTACAGTCGGCCATGGAGAACAACTGTAGAATGCCTTTATAGATGGAGAACTTTGCTTGATACTAAATTAAATCCAACGTATGAGCGTAAACTCGAACTACAACTAAAGTTAATAGCTACTTGATTACTACTACGGATTACACTAAGGAATGTAAATGGAAAAAAAAAAGCTAAAGATTACAATAAGAAATGCAAATAATAGATAATTGAAAGATATATTCGGTATGGTTTGGTTGGTATAAGATGACTTATTCCATTAAATTCTATTGCTATTTATAGTCTTAACATGATTATGTGGATACTTCACACGTTCTGATAATTACCATAATTGTTTCAGGATGGCAGATCTCTTGGAGCCTTTGCTACTTACCTTACCACCTACCTAGGTAACTGCTCCAAGTTTCTTTGTTGACTTAATCATGTTCTGGTCAACCATTATTACTTTGTGGATGACATGGCATTACTTAATAGATGACGACTATTTATCAATAAAATCTTTTTAATATCTTCACTAATTTTAATCATGTTATACAACTAATGTAAAATTATGTGTTTCTTTTTGACCCGTTCTCATGTAAACAAACAGAAAATAGGGTTAAACATCGGCCACCTGTATGTTGGATGATTATGATTTTTGAATTTATGTTCAATATGAGGCACCACAACTAATGGATAGAGCACACGACTCTTGGAGAGTAATCAATGGCAAGGTACGCTTGCGTGGCTCTGATAACGAGGGTCGGGGTCTCCGAGGGTGCTCCGTTAAAATGACCCTCTATAACAAGGAAGTATTATAATATTGCTACTCTAGTCTCGAAAGCAAAGTGAATAAATGACATCTTCTTCACTACTTCTCAGCACACATGTGAGAGTAGTTGTAGGTAGTCACTGCATGTGTACAAGAAGAGCTTGGTCTTGGAGAGGGGAGCAAATCCGATGAAACCCCAACACCTAAGATGGTGTGGTCATGACCGTAGGGCTCACCTTTATGTACGTATTATGTATCCACTCTGTTCATCCATTTATCCATATCATTTTAGGACATTATTTAAGAAAGAAAGCATATTCAGTTATTAGGTGGACCATAAATAAGAAAGAGTGGTGATTTTACGCCCTACCATTAATAATTTATTCAGATGCAGCTTAATGTTTCCCTGGTATTTATTTGCCATCTAATCTATTGATAAGGTATCGTAAGCCTGGATGAAGGGAGAAAACAAATATCAACTTGATGGTTTTTATTTACCATCCAATCTGTTGATAAGGTATCATAAGCCTGGATGAAGGGAGAAAATAAATATCAACAACTTGTGTGGCCCACTAACGGTCAATCACCACTTTTTCTGATTTTATGGTCCATCTGATAGTTGGATTTACTTCATTTTTTAAGTAATGCCCTTGAAATGATATGGAAAAACTGATGAATGTCATGATACAGTGTAAGACCCGTATCTTAGTCCGTACCGTTCCGTAGACTTTCGCAGTCTTACCGGTCGAATTCCGGCAACCTTCGACCCTTAACCGATATTAACGCGCGACCCTGATTCGTACGCCGTCAACCTGAGTCGACTCAACCAAAGACCCGTACCCTAGCGACTGCGCCGTCGCTGCGGTTCCGATGCCACGACTTGCGCGCCGAGGCGATACCCTAGTCAAGAGTTGTAGGCCGACGTTCGGTGCGAGGAAACACCGCGCGTTGCGAAACCCAAGGGAATCTCTACGAGGTGTCCCATCAATCCCATCAATCCATCAATCAATTAATCCATCACATGTCAAGTACACGTCAAGTACACATCACCTTTCACCCATTCCCAAGCAACCACAAAAGTCAAGATTTCCTTACAAGCCCATACCTCTCTTACACAAAAAGCCTCAAAAGTCAAGAATTTCTTACACCTCCCATGCCTTTCTTACACAAAAGGCCACAAAAGTCAAGACTTTCTTACACAACCATCATTCATCCATCCATCCATCACTCTCTCTCCCTTTACAACTCTCTCTTTCTCTTTCTTATTTCAAACTCAAAAAAAAAAACCCAAGCAAGCTCCATACGTATGAGGATTTCTCCAAACATTCCCAAGCTCCAAGTGTGGCCCACTCTCCTACCCCACCATCTCCCATCTCAACCCTCCATTTCTCATCTCCTCCATCGAAATCCAGGCTAAAGTGCTAAGGAACCCCTTAGAGCAAGAAGATCGGACGGTGGGTGCTTAATACTATTAGATTTTCATGTTTTTGAGATGGGCCAAGTGAGGCCAACCGATCAATGGTTTGGATCTCACTTGGGACCCTAAGGTGTGGCCGATGGCCCACTAGGATCATCATGATCATTCCATGATGGGGCCATTCTCCATGGACCCCATCATGATGTTTATTTCTTAAAAAGGTCATCTAGACCGTCCATTTTAGTGGAGAAAGGATCTCCACCGTTGATTGTAGATTTTGGTGGTCCCACATGCTTTAGGGCCCACTTGATGTATGATTCATTGCAAGGGAGGGCCCATAATGTCGGGGTCCCTCCATCACAAGCGGGTCCCACTCTCTCTCTCTCTCTCTCTTTCATGTTCTTTTTTTTTTTTATCTTTATATGGTTGTGGCCCACTTGAATGGACCCCACCATGAGGCATATACCCTAATTGAACTATCTATAAGTTTGGCCCATGTTGTTGTGTAGTATCCACACCATACTCCATGAGGTGGCCCACTTAAGCGGGGCCCACCTCTAATGAACTTGTTTCATGCACGTCCAGCATACGCTGGACGTGGGTTGGGAAAACACAATATAAGCTTGTTTTTCAAAGCTTTTTGGGGTGGGCCATTGGTGTAGGCCCCACCTTGATGTTAGTATTCAATCCATGCCTTCCACCTCATCCCCTGGAGCATTTGAACCGTTGAGCTAAAAAACGAGGCTGACTTGATCATCGGGTGGGCCATAGTATAGGAACCTGTGGTGGTTACCATTGAAAGGTCGTTTGATGTTTTCTATCCACCCAAAAATCACAAACTCTGGACTCGTTGGGCTTATCTCGAGCCAGGGGAGCCAATGGATGGGATGGATTTGTATGATGCAGGCCCTACACTCGAAAAACCCTAAACAACAGGGTTTTCCTTTTAAAAAAAAAATGACGAAGAGGCATAGCCTCTGTCTCTGACGCCTGCAGCAGCAGGCGGGCGGCTGTGCAGCCACCCACGGCTGCTGTTGTGGGCCCCACCATGATGCATATGTCTCATCCGTGCCGTTCATATGATGGGCCCCCTCGTCAGGTGGGCCCCCTCCAAATTTCGACCTCAACCGCTAATCAGGTGGCCCACACCATAGGAAATAGTGTGAATGAACATCTACCATTGAAACAAATTATGGGGTCCACAGAAGTTTTGGATCAAGATGAAATTTATGTTTTCCCTTCATCCAGGTCCGAGTGACCTTATGAACGGCTCAGATGGCATTTAAGCATTATGGTGGGCCACATTTGTGGGACCCACAGTAATGTATGTATTTTATTCACACCGTCCACATTCCGTGGACGGTGATACCCACCATGATATTTATGTTTTAACTCCACCGTCCAGCAGACGGTGGAGCCCACCTTACGCATGGGTTGATCACGCCACCCCCCTCACCTGGCTAAACAGCAAATGAACATTTTAGTGGGCCTCCCCCTGGCCCACACCCACGCTGGGTGACATGTAAACATTACAGTGGGCCCTAGGCCCAAGTGACTTAGGAATAGTTTGGATGGAAAAAATAAATATTGCAGTGGGCCTTCCTCTAGCCCACATGTTGGATGACAATTAAATATTGTAGTGGGTCGTTGCCTTGTTGGATAGAAAATAAACATTTCAGTGGGCCTCTGGGCCCATGGGTTGAGGCCCATTTGATGGAAATATGGGGCCCAATTGGCGTACCTCATTTGTTATATCTAAGGCCCACGGGATTAGGCCCATTTCATTTGTACAAAGGCCTATGGGTTAGGCCCATTTGATTTGTAAAAAGGGCTATGCGTTAGGCCCATTTGAGTTGTAAAAACCCTATGGGTTAGGCCCATTTAAGACATATAAGACCCATGAGATTAAGCCCATTTGACGCAATCTAAGGCCCACGGGTTATGACCCATTGCAATGCACATAAGGCCCATTGGTGCGGCCTATTTATGTGGCCCATTTGATGAATAAAAGGCCCATATGATATGGCCCATATGATATTTATGTAAAGCCCAATGGGATGAACCTAAGGTCCATTGTAATGTGTAAACCCAACTCGGATTATGTAACGATGTTTACGACAATCGTGCCTTGGAAGCAATGTTGGTTTGACGTCCACATTTTGAGTGTAATGCTGGTTGGATGTCCACATTACAACTCTCCTTAGGGCCCATTATTAGGCTCGTACTTATTGTGTATAGGCAGCCCAAGCCCATCTACATTGTAAGGATAGTTCATCTCATTATAACATGTTTAGTATAGCTTCATGACTCATGATCATACGCATCATATGTATGCTTGATATGAGAGTGACTGATCATAGCATATGCCTTCGGGCAGATTGTTTATGGGCTCCTAGTTAGGCGTGTTGCCTGATGTGAGCGCTCGATATGCACAGGGTTGTTGCATGACTGAATAGCGTGATTCATGCGTTTCGCATTTGTGTGACATGGTTATTGTACGCCCTAGCGTCATCGGGGCTGTAGCCTCCACAGGCGCATCGTGGTTGGTAGGATTAGATATCCAAAATCTTATTCTACATGGGTTGCTATAAATATCCCTGGGTGAAAGTCCTTAAACCCTTATGGTACCAAGATGTTGCTCCAACGTCTAGACCGAGTGGGTAGATGAGCGTTGAGTGCCGATTACTAGACGGTTGTGCTCTCCACTGTCGTGGTCAGTTGGAAGGGGGTGCGGCCTTACCCGCCCGAGTGTAGGGGACAATGCTAGGCTGAGTCTGACCAGCTCGAGGAATGGGTCCACTATCGACGAGTCACGCCCGATATTGGCAGACGGATAGTGAGGTCTTTTTCACTTACTTTATTGCGCGCGATGAGGCAGCGATCTGGTTTAGAGTGTACTAGACCCCGGTGATATCCTAGATTTGAGCAGTATTGATGTGTGGACATAGATGAGGATTTGTATGCTTGAGTTACATTTCACATCGCATGGTCTTGGGATGATCAATATCATTCATGTCTTGCATCGCATAGCCTTGGTATGGCTCATGATATTTATGGATCCATGTGTATATTCCGCATTACTCTGATATTGCATGATCAATTATTACTTGCACACACACTTTTGGTTATGCTTATTACGAATCAAACTGATATTGAAAATCCTCCTTGTAGCATCCCAGGATCGGAACCTGGCGAATGGGCGCTAGGAGCAAGAATGGGGTTCTACGGAGGCTGTCGGCGCCGGATTCGATGATCAGAAATTTTATGAGCCCGATTTTCAAGTTTGGGACGTGACAGAAGTTAGTATCAGAGTATAACTTGGGAATAACTAAGAATAACATTACATATTTGCTATGAGTGTAGAATGGCTAAGTTTCGAAGTTCGGATAGCTTAGCGACCTTCCGTTGCAGTTACAGACCCTTAACGTGCGTACCTTTCAGAGTTTTCAAGTTGATAGGCGCCTTCGCTCTTTCCTATAGGACATGCTGCCCAGGAGAGTTACCCGATCGACTCCCACACCACCACCTGAGGATCCTGCTCCACCACATGCGACTCCCGCATTACTACCTACGGTGCCTGTTCCACCACCAGAGATTCTTATTACCCATCCTGAGTATCCTGCTCCTCCACCAGAGACTGGTGCGGAGCTGACCGTATCCATGAGTGCTTCTCAGTTGCAGCAGATGTTACAGTCTGTGACAGCTGCACTCCATGGGCAGAGTAGGCACCCCGTTGTTTCACCAGCACAGGCAGAGCAGGATCGTGCGAGTTCCCTTCTTCGAGAGTTTCGACAGCTCGATCCCTCTCGTTTTCAGGGTGAGCCAGACCTGACTATAGCTGAGAGATGGCGTGCTGATGTGGAGAAGGTATTTGAGACGATGGGATGTACGATTGAGCGGCGAGTTCGACTGGTCGTATTCCTTCTTCATGGTGAGGCTGAGCACTGGTAGGCATCAGTCTCTCGAGCAGCAGGCGCTGATTTTGTGTGGACTTGGGAGGATTTTGTGGATCGGTTCGACCGACAGTACTTCCCTGATCACATCCGAGGACAGCGAGCGTTGGAGTTCGAGGCCTTGTTGCAGGGCGATATGATAGTGGCTCAGTATGCAGCTCGTTTCGTAGCACTGTCCAGGTTTGCACCTTACCCTGTTGATGACGAGGAGCGGAGAGCTCGCCGCTTTGAGGATGGCTTGCGTTAAGGTCTTCGTCATCGTGTTATTGGCCATGAGCTTCTGACTTTTGAGGAAGTGGTGCGGAAGGCATAGATTTTTGAGGCTGAGTGGGACGGTTCTCAGTTTGATCGCGGTCAGAGGAGGGACCGGAAGAGGCAGGCTTCTTCCAGTGATTCCCAGCAGCGCCGACCACAGCAGCAGAGGCGCACAGGTCACCCAGCCTTCCGAGCACCAGTGGCACCAGCAGCACCTCCACCACCACCTCCGAGACAGTTCACCGGCACTTGTTTTAGGTGCGGTGCTACGGGACACCGTTCATGGGAGTGTCCCAGCCCCCAGCAGCAGCAGAGAGGTCCACAGCAGTAGAGGGCTCCACAGCAGCCTTCACCGCAGTAGCAGAGACCCCCACAGTAGCAGCGACAGCAGCCCCCACTACCTAGGCCACCTCAGCAGCAGCATCAGCATCAATACCAGCCTCAGAGGCCGCAGCAGCAGAGACAGCAGTTTCGACCACCTCAGCGACCCTAGCAGCAGCAGCCACACGCTCAGAGGGGACAGACACCTCCCCAGCCGGTTCAGGCTAGGTTTTATGTGGCTCATTAGGACCCGCAGTCTTTTGGAGGAGTTGTTGAGGGTATACTTCCAGTTTCTGCATGCATTGCACGTGTATTGTTTGATTCCGGTGCATCGCACTCTTTTGTGGCCGGAGCTTCTACCGATCTACTGGCTTACCGTTGGAGCCTTCTTGTGAGAGCCTATTCGTATCGACGCCCTTAGGGAGGACTGAAGTGTTAGGCCGATTTTGCTCGTCTTGCCCTGTGTTAGTAGGAGAGACTTTCTTGCCCGCTGACTTATACGTGCTGCCGAAGTTAGATTTTGACGTTATCCTGGGCATGGATTGGCTCGCCGAGTATTATGCCATATTGGACTGCACCGCGAGGATAGTCACATTTTGTATACCCGGCGTGCTACAGTTTCAGTTCGTTGCAGAGCCCAGAGGAGAGCAGTTGTCTTGTTTGATGTCCTGTGCCATAGAGGAGCCTATAGCTGTGAGCATCGACCATTTGCATGTGGTTTGCGATTTTCTCGATGTGTTCTAGGAGATTCTTGGATTACCGCCTCGCCGACTCACCGAGTTTCAGATTGATCTCGTGCCTGGCACCGTGTCTATTTCGAAGGCCCCGTATCGCATGGCACCGTTGGAGTTGTGGGAACTGCAGAAGCAGTTGGACGAGTTACGTGAGTTGGGCTTTATCCGTCCGAGCAGTTCGCCATGGGGAGCACTGGTACTCTTCGTGAAGAAGAAGGATGGTTCGTTGAGGCTCTGCTTGACTATCGCGGCTCAACAAAGTCACGATCAAGAACAAGTACCCGCTCCCGAGGATTTATGATTTGTTTGACCAGCTGCAGGGTGCACAGTTCTTCTCGAAGATTGACCTACGTTTCAGTTATCATCAGATTCGGGTCCGAGAAGAGGACATTCTGAAGACAGCATTCAGGACGCGTTACGGTCATTTTGAGTTTCAGGTCATGTCCTTCGGATTGACCAATGCACCCGCGGTCTTCATGCAGCTGATGAACGAGGTCTTCCGCCCTTATCTCGATCAGTTTGTTGTAGTCTTCATCGATGACATTCTGATTTATTCGAGGACCCGTGAGGAGCATGAGCAGCATTTGGAGATGACATTGCAGACCCTCCGGACACACCAGCTGTATGCGAAGCTGGAGAAGTGAGAGTTCTGGTAGGAGGAGGTGAGGTTCCTCGGTCACGTGGTGACAAGGGAGGGTGTCGCGGTGGACCCCTCGAAGGTCGAGGCAGTGAGTCAGTGGGGCCAGCCCACGACTGCTACAGAGATCCGTAGTTTCCTTGGTTTGGCGGGCTACTACAGACGTTTTATTGAGGGCTTCTCTCGTATTGCAGCCCCACTGACTAGGTTGACTCGGAAGGGCGTAAAGTTTATTTGGAGTGACGCCTGCAAGCGAGCATTTACGGAGTTGAAGGACCGTTTGACGTCCACTCCTATCCTCACTCTTCCCTCTGGGAGTGATGATTTTATTGTATTCACCGATGCCTCGCATGTCGGTTTGGGTGCTGTCCTGACGCAGCACGGGAGACCAGTGGCCTTTGCATCTTGTCAGCTCAAGGTCCATGAGCTGAACTATCCTACACATGATCTGGAGCTGGCTGCAGTTGTCTTCGCACTGAAGGTGTGGAGGAACTATCTTTATGGGGTTAGGTTCGAGCTCTTCTTTGATCACAAGAGCTTGAAGTACCTCTTCTCACAGTCTGAGTTGAATATGAGATAGAGGTGCTGGATGGAGCTCCTGAAAGACTATGATTTCAATCTCCAGTACCACCAAGGCGAACGTGGTGGCAGATGCCCTTAGCCGTCAGCCACGAGGCCTAATGGCGCATATGATGATTCAGGAGTGGCGGATGCTTGAGAATGTAGCAGCGTATGATTTTGAGTTCGTCCTACAGTCTTCTATCGTGCAGTTATTGAGCTTGTCGATTCAACCCTCTCTTATCGTAAGGGTGATCGAGGCTCAGCAGGCTGATGAGTCGTTGTAGAGTTATATGGCTGAGGCTACATCTGAGAGTCAGGCAGATTGGCACATTAGTGCAAATGGTGGACTTCACTTCAGAGGCCGATTATGTGTCCCGGATATTCCAGAGTTACGTAGAGATCTTATGACCGAGGCACATTGATCGCGGTTTTCTATCCACCCGGGCTCGACGAAGATGTACCATGACATGAGGCGATAGTATTTTTGGACAGAGATGAAGCGCCAGATTGCCAGTTTTGTGGCTGAGTATGACACGTGCCAGCGTGTCAAGGCCGATCATCAGAGACCTCCTGGTCTATTGCAGCCGTTGAGAGTCCCGATGTGGAAGTGGGAGCACGTGTCGACTGATTTCATTATGAGTTTACCGAGGACTCAACGCGGTCATGATGCTGTTTGGGTTGTTGTGGATCGCCTGACTAAGTCAGTACATTTTCTTGCGATGCGTGCGACTTGGCCTTTGGACCGGCTGGCGAGATTATTCATTGAGGAGATTGTGAGACTGCATGGCGTTCCGGTCTCGATCATTTCTGACCGAGACCTGAGGTTCACGTCTCAGTTTTGAAAGAGCTTCCAGTGAGCGATGGGGACTGATTTATAACTCAGCATTACGTACCATCCGCAGACCGAAGGCCAGACCGAGAGGGTCAACCAGATCCTTGAGGATATGCTTCGGGCCTGCGCGATTGATTTTGAGGGTAGCTGGGATGAGCATCTGCGATTGGCTGAGTTCGCGTACAATAACAACTATCAGTCGACCATCGGCATGGCTCATTTTGAGGCACTATATGGCAGACCATGCAGATCACTGAGTTGTTGGACTGAGGTTAGAGAGCGTCGTCTCCTAGGTCCCGAGCTTGTGTAGGAGACGTCAGAGGCTATTGATATCATCAGGCAGAGGATGCACACAGCTCAGAGCCGACAGAAGAGTTTTGCTGATCTTCGGCGTCGTCCCTTGGAGTTTGATGTAGGGGACCATGTGTATCTCAAGGTCTCACCCATGAATGGCGTAGTTTGATTTGGAGTGAAGGGCAAGCTTACCCGAGATTCATAGATCCTTTTGAGATCACTGGGCGCGTTGGCGCCATGGGTTATCGGCTTGTCTTATCATCACAATTGTCTAGCGTCCACAACGTTTTCCACGTTTTCATGTTTAGGAAGTGTGGGTCAGACATAGTTCCCGTTATTGATTGGCAGCCATTGGAGGTTCGTGAGGACGCTTCTTACATTGAGCAGTCAGTCCGTATCCTTGATCGGAAGGAGCAGGTCCTCAGAGCCAAGGTCATTCCGTTAGTGAAGGAGCAGTGGGGTCACCATTCCGTGGAGGAGGCTTCTTAGGAGAGTGAGGTTGAGATTCGAGAGCATTATCCTCATCTCTTTGATGGTTGATCATGTGTTGTATTCTGTATGTTATCTCTGGCTTTATATGATGATGTTGTCTTTTATTGAGTTATAGCTAGTTGTGATGCTTGTGTAAATTTTGAGGACGAAATTTTTATTAGGAGGGGAGAGCTGTAAGACCCATATCTTAGTCCGTACTGTTCCTTAGACTTCCGCGGTCTTACCGGTCGAATTCCGGCAACCTTCTACCCTTAACCGATATTAATGCGTGACCCTGATTCGTACGCCGTCAACCTGAGTCGACTCAACCCAAGACCTGTACCTTAGCGACCGCGCCGTCACTGCGATTCCGATGCCGTGACTTGCGCGCCGAGGCGATACCCTAATCAAGAGTTGTAGGCCGACGTTCGGTGCGAGGAAACGCCGCGCATTGCAAAACCCAAGGGAATCTCTACGAGGTGTCCCATCAATCCCATCAATCCATCAATTAATCAATCCATCACATGTCAAGTAAACATCACCTTTCACCCATTCCCAAGCAACCACAAAAATCAAGATTTCCTTACAAGCCCATACCTCTCTTACACAAAAAGCCTCAAAAGTTAAGAATCTCTTACACCTCTCATGCCTTTCTTACACAAAAGGCCACAAAAGTCAAGACTTTCTTACACAACCATCATTCATCCATCCATCCATCACTCTCTCTCCCTTTACAACTCTCTCTTTCTCTTTCTCATTTCAAACTCAAAAAAAAAAAACCCAAGCAAGCTCCATACTTATGAGGATTTCTCCAAACATTCCCAAGCTCCAAGTGTGGCCCACTCTCCTACCCCACCATCCCCAATCTCAACCCTCCATTTCTCATCTCCTCCATCGAAATCCAAGCTAAAGTGCTAAGGAACCCCTTAGAGCAAGAAGATCGGACGGTGGGTGCTTAATACTATTAGATTTTCATGTTTTTGAGATGGGCCAAGTGAGGCCAACCGATCAATGGTTTGGATCTCACTTGGGACCCTAAGGTGTGGCCGATGGCCCACTAGGATCATCATGATCATTCCATGATGGGGCCATTCTCCATGGACCCCATCATGATATTTATTTCTTAGAAAGGTCATCTAGACCGTCCATTTTAGTGGAGAAAGGATCTCCACCGTTGATTGTAGATTTTGGTGGTCCCACATGCTTTAGGGCCCACTGATGTATGATTCATTGCAAGGGAGGGCCCATAATGTCGGGGTCCCTCCATCACAAGCGGGTCCCACTCTCTATCTCTCTCTCTCTCTCTTTCATGTTCTTTTTTTTTTTATCTTTATATGGTTGTGTGGCCCACTTGAATGGACCCCACCATGAGGCATATACCCTAATCAAACTATCTATAAGTGGGGCCCATGTTGTTGTGTAGTATCCACACCATACTCCATGAAGTAGCCCACCTAAGCGGGGCCCACCTCTAATGAACTTGTTTCATGCACGTCCAGCGTACGCTGGACGTGGGTTGGGAAAACACAATATAAGCTTGTTTTTCAAAGCTTTTTGGGGTGGGACATTGGTGTAGGCCCCACCTTGATGTTAGTATTCAATCTATGTCATCCACCTCAACCCCTGGAGCATTTGAAACGTTGAGCCGAAAAACGAGGCTGACTTAATCATCGGGTGGGCCATAGTATAGGAACCTGTGGTGGTTACCAATGAATGGTCGTTTGATGTTTTCTATCCACCCAAAAATCACAAACTTTGGACTCGTTGGGCTTGTCTCGAGCTAGGGGAGCCAATGGACGGGATGGATTTGTATGATGCGGGCCCTACACTCGAAAAACCCCTAACAAAAGGGATTTCCTTTTTTTTAAAAAAAATGACGAAGAGGCATAACCTCTATCTCTGACGCCTGCAGCAGCAGGCAGGCGGCCGTGCAGCCACCCACGACTGCTGCCGTGGGCCCCACCATGATGCATATGTCTCATCCGTGCCGTTCATGTGATGGGCCCCCTCGTCAGGTGGGCCCCCTCCAAATTTCGGCCTCAACCGCTAATCAGGTGGCCCACACCGTAGGAAATAGTGTGAATGAACATCTACCATTAAAACAAATTCTGGGGTCCACAGAAGTTTTGGATCAAGATGAAATTTATGTTTTCCCTTCATCCAGGTCCGAGTGACCTTATGAATGGCTTGGATGGCATTTAAGCATTATGGTGGGCCACATTTGTGGGACCCACAGTAATGTATGTATTTTATTCACACCGTCCACAGTCCGTGGACGGTGACACCCACCATGATATTTGTGTTTTACCTCCACCGTCCAGCAGACGGTGGAGCCCACCTTGCGCATGGGTTGATCACGCCACCCCCCTCCCCTGGCTAAACAGCAAATGAACATTTCAGTGGGCCTCCCCCTAGCCCACACCCACGCTGGGTGACATGTAAACATTACAGTGGGCCCTAGGCCCAAGTGACTTAGGAATATTTTGGATGGAAAAAATAAATATTGCAGTGGGCCTTCCTCTGGCCCACACGTTGGATGACAATTAAATATTATAGTGGGTCGTTGCCTTGTTGATAGAAAATAAACATTTCAGTGGGCCTCTGGGCCCATGGGTTGAGGCCCATTTGATGGAAATATGGGGCCCAATTGGCGTACCTCATTTGTTATATCTAAGGCCCACGGGATTAGGCCCATTTCATTTGTACAAAGGCCTATGGGTTAGGCCCATTTGATTTGTAAAAAGGGCTATGCGTTAGGCCCATTTGAGTTGTAAAAACCCTATGGGTTAGGCCCATTTAAGACATATAAGACCCATGAGATTAAGCCCATTTGACGCAATCTAAGGCCCACGGGTTATGACCCATTGCAATGCACATAAGGCCCATTGGTGCGGCCTATTTATGTGGCCCATTTGATGAATAAAAGGCCCATATGATATGGCCCATATGATATTTATGTAAAGCCCAATGGGATGAACCTAAGGTCCATTGTAATGTGTAAACCCAACTCGGATTATGTAACGATGTTTACGAAAATCGTGCCTTGGAAGCAATGTTGGTTTGACGTCCACATTTCGAGTGTAATGCTGGTTGGATGTCCACATTACGACTCTGCTTAGGGCCCATTATTAGGCTCGTACTTATTGTGTATAGGCAGCCCAGGCCCATCTGCATTGTAAGGATAGTTCATCTCATTATAACATGTTTAGTATAGCTTCATGACTCATGATCATACGCATCATATGTATGCTTGATATGAGAGTGACTGATCATAGCATATGCCTTCGGACAGATTGTTTATGGGACCCTGATTAGGCGGTGTTGTCCTGCATGAGCACACGATACATGCTAGGATTTGTTGTATGATTGGATAGTGTGATTCATGCATCTCGCATCGTGTGATATGGTTACTATACGCCCTAGCGACATCGGGGTCGTAGCTACCACAGACACATCATGGTTGGTAGGATTGGATACCGAAAATCTTATTCTACATGGGGTGCTATAGATATCCCTGGGTGAAAGTCTCTAAACCCTTATGGTACCAAGAGGTTGCTCCAACGTCTAGACTGAGTGGGTAGATGAGCGTTGAGTGTCGATTAACAGATGGTTGTGCTCTCCACTGTGTCGTGGTCGGTTGAAAGGGGGTGCGGCCTTACCCGCCTGAGTGTAGGGGACAATGCTAGGCTGAGTCTGACCAGCTCGAGGAATGGGTCCGCTATCGATGAGTCGCGCCCGATATTAGCAGACGGATAGTGAGGTCTTTTCCACTTACCTTATTGCGCGCGATCTGGTTTAGAGTGTACTAGACCCCGATGATATCCCAGATTTGAGCAGTATTGATGTCTGGACATAAATGAGGATTTGTATGCTTGAGTTACATTTCACATCGCATGGTCTTGGGATGACTGATATCATTCATGTCTTGCATCGTATAGCCTTAGTACGGCTCATGATATTTATGGATCCATCTGCATATTCCGCATTACTCTAATATTGCATGATCATATTACTACTTGCGCACACACTTTCACTACCCTCTAAGCTTTACATAAGCTTATGCACGACCGTTGCGTGCAGGTGACGTTGGGGCGCAGCAACGCTTTGTAGATCGTTTCAGAGTTTTTGTTCTTCATCATTGTATTTCCCTTTATGCTCATTGTACTTGTAAAGTTTTTGATCATAGTGGAAATGTAATGGAGTTCTTGATTGTTGTTTGTGGGTTATGCTTTTGGTTATGCTTATTACGAATCAAATTGACATTGAAAATCCTCCTTGTATCATCCCAGGATCGGAACCTGGCGAATGGGCGCTAGGAGCCGAGAATGGGGTTCTATGGAGGCTATCGGCGCCAGATTCGGTGATCGAGAATTTTGTGAGCCCGGTTTCCGAGTTTGGGGCGTGACATACAGAATGCATACATCAAGGTGAGCCCCACGGTAAGGGTGGCACTATCTTGGGTGGGATGGGTCTGACCTAATCCACTCCCGCTTCCCTAGAGAGAAGATGGTGACTATCTAAAGGCATTTTGCTAGAGGTGGGCACCGAGTTGAGTTAGACTAGATTGGGTTCCACATGACTCGATCCAAATTTTCAAGTAACTGACCCAAATTCGATCCGATCCGAGATCGAGTTTGGGCCAGCTGACTTGATCTGATCCGATGCATGACTAGCTTAACTTGAACCGAGTCTGACTTGGTTAGGGAAATCGAGTAGGATCAGGTTGGGTATGGTTTGGCTGGGATTAACGGTGAAAATCATTATCCTCAATGCTATTTTCAGTGTGGTCCATTTGAGCTTTAATATGATTTAAATTTATTTTATTTTTCTAATGCACTAAAATGATCATGAAAAATGGATAAACAGTATGAAGATAATGAATACATCATTGTGGGGCCCATTTAACTTTGATCTCATTTGAGCCATTCGTACAACTCGGAGCTTGAGGTGCGTCTGTGCTCGTCTTCACATGACATGTATTTACTTGGCAGTCTTGGTAGTCTGGGTTGAGTCCGGGACTTCATGAGTCTAACTCAATTTGTTTTTTATAACCCATTTACCCACCCTTTTCTAATTCTCTCTCCTAATCTATTTACTCCACATGTTTTTTTTTTTTTTAATGTTTTCTCAGTGTGATAACATTACTCGTCTGGAATGGCTATCCACTTTCATGGATGACTCTTTCTTTGAAAATGTAGGCATTGATGATGCCCTTGGTGACAACAACAACTACTCCATTAAAGATACTCAGTTCCATATCTTAAGCCTAGTTTCTATTCTCGAAAGCAGCTCATGTTCGGGAAAATCCCTACCGCTTGGCCCCAATACATTCATCTCGGGCTGTGTTAAGAGCAAGCGCCCACGTCCTGCATCCTTCTCTCCCCGCCCACTTTCCCTCATTTCCTCCACCTCCTCAGAGACCTTTGACCCTTTCATGTAGTCCCATGTCTCCCCACTACAAACCCAATCTGATTATTTCACAAAATCTGAACCCCCCAAGAAGTTAAGCAAGAAGAAAAAGTCGCATCAGCAGCATGTGGATCAGGCAATGTTCAAGTCCATTGCTATTTGGAAAGGAATGCATTTTTATTGTTTCATGCTTTGTGCAACTAAGGAATGAGTTGTTAGTGTTTCATGCTCTATGCATCTTAGGAATACATTTTTATATGAAAGCTTCTATTGCCAATTCTGGATCAGGTTCGGATCGGTCCGGATTAACCACGATCCAAACTCGATCTAAAAAATTGTCGGATCTAAATGGCTCTACTCGATCCACACCGATCTAGGTCTTTGGTTCGGTTTAGATCCAGTCGGACCGGGTCGGATCCATCGAATTATGTCAAACATGCCCAAATCTATATTTAGCTGATATGGGGGAGCCTGTATACCTAGGTAATTTGTTACTCAAGACCGTCTAAGTATAGTTGGACTTTGCATGGATGTCTAGGATTTCTTTATTTTGTCATTGAGAGGCGGGCCATCAATGACGTTACTGCTATTTGGATGGTCCCGATTGATAAGTAATATGGGGAAATGTTGGCTGTCGAGAGATGGGTCCACCGTACCCCCATTTTCTGGACTTTATTGTGATCTACCTGAGATTCAGATTCGGTAGTGACCCCTCCAGTACCGAGATGTCATTCCAGCCGGTGTTGGAAAAGCTCCAAGTGGGACCAACTACGATGAATGTTGTCTATCCTTTTTTCCAGCTCATTATAAGGCATGGGTTAAAAAAATTAGGAAATTTCAAATCTCATGGATAGTATCATAGGAAAATAGTGGTGATTGAACCCTCACAATTAATTTTTTTCCCAAAAGACAGCTGTAATGTTTATTTTTCGTCCAACTAGTTGATAGGTCACCTGAGCCTAAGTGAAGGGAAAACACAAATATCAGCTTGATCCAAAACCTTTATGGCCCTCACTAAGTTTTTAGGGCCTATTTGGCCACCTACATTAATTAGGATCAGATAGGATTGCATGCATACCCCCATCTAACCTGCTATAGGAGCACGTTTGGAAAGCACCATTAAAATGCGGGACTGAGGATCTTTGGGTCTCCTACCCAAGGAATCCTTCCTCGATTTGCTGAATCCCGCATGTTATTCCCAAAAAATGTCGTGTTGAACCCTATAACGTGAATTACATCCTATGTTCAAGTGTGAAAGGGTAAGGCTCTATGGGGCCCACCATGATGTAAATGGTCTTATCCATGTCGTCCATAACTATTTTTAGGTAATTTCAAGGCATGAACTAGAAAATGAAGTAGAACCAAGTATGAAGTGGACCATAACATGATGATTAAACGCCCACCATTAAAAACTTCTTGGGCCCTGCAAACGTTTTGGATCAAGCTGATAGATGTGTTTTCACTTCATCTAGGTCTACATCACCTTTATAAATAGGTTGGATGGTAAAAAACCAAGATGGTACCCCCTGGATAGGTTTCAATGGTGGGTGTCATTACAACCACTGCTTCCTTTGGTGTGGTCCAATAGATCTTGGACCTACCTCATTTTTTGGATCACGCTGTAAAATGATATGAAGAAATGGATGAACGACGTGGATATTATCCTTACATCACAAGGGGCCCCACCGAGATCAGTAAAAGTCCAGATGCGATTGGTTAGATGAGTAGGATGCAATTCGCTTCCACTTCCCCAGAGGGAAATCTGCTTCCACTTCCCCTGAGGGAAATCTACTTCCACTTCCCCACATCCCTCATGCCAAAATATGTATGTGTATTGGATGTATGTGTATTGGATGTATGTGCGCTTAGATGGTTAGTGGGGCCCATCGGAAGATGTTTGAAAAATTCCACCCCGTCCAAGAGATTGTCCTCATCATTTTAAGATAAAAGCTTAAAAATCAAGTTAAGAATCAACTTGGTCGGCCAATGAATGTTTCAATAGTAGGAAATGCTTCCACGGCGTATTCTATATCGTGGGGTTGCTTAACTTTTGGAAGAACCTAAAATGATTTATACAAAGGGAAGGATGGTTTTAATCTTTCATAAAGTTCATGATGGGCCCCATTAAGCATCATAATGCCATATGAATGTGGTATGTACTATCATTGTGTTTTGTAGCTTGCGTTCTTATCCCAACTGAGAGGATTACATGACATCGCATTAATCAACCAAGTTGGGTGTGACGCCTGAACGTGGGCCCCCTATGATGTATGTGATTACATCTACACTGTCTAATCGAATTAAATTAGGTTTTTATGTCCCCTCTCAAAAAATGTAGTAGTCAGTTGGAGTTCATGAAGTTTTTAATTGTCACCATTCAATTATGTGAATGCACTGTATTACGGTCCAATTAAGAGTTGATTGAGTTTGATTTTTTTTTATGATGCCTTGTAAATACCTTTAAAAAGGGATGGACGACATGGATTTATGGTTTATATATCATTGTGACCATCATACAACGTCTACATGTTGATCGCAATGCATACTTGTCAAAGCCATTCCCCTCCCATATCTGAAGGAGACTCATGCCATTCAGTCCAACAAAAGAATACAGAAACAACATGACTCTCTTATCACGAATAGAGAAGAGCAGGGCTACCTCAAGACTAATGCCCTATAGGACACATGACTTGATACATCTCACTACCATACTATCGCCTATGCTCTGATGGGAGATGATGTTGATTACACATCTCACATCCTCCACTGTAGTTAAAGATGAAAGCAGTTAATCTTGTATATATAGCAGTCGAAGGAGAGGTGGAGACGAAAGAGGCAATCATGCATGTAGGTGAAATCCCAGGCTAAGGTATGTGTTGTTTCTCTTTCCTAACATGACTCTCTTTCCTTCCTCTCTCTACAGTTTCTCTCCCACCCTACATTAATGGTGAGGTTATTGGATGGCATCTATAAACCACGGTGGGCCTCATCTATATATGGACTTCATTTGGGGAAGACTCATAAGAAAGTGCACATGCAAAATCCCATTTTGAATGTCTTGCTAATGATCCTAACCGTGTGCACAGGCATCTTTAAACCACGGTGGCTAACCATCCATTTGATTAGTTAACAAATGGATGGTTGGATCAATGAAATCAGCGACATTTTTTGTTATACTCCATCCCCAGTGTTTCCCACCACGTACTAAAATATTTTCATTTAAATGAACATTTTGGAAGACTCTTTGAATATCCTTCTTATTGTCATCAGAGTTATAGATATGTTGTGATCACCCCTTCTCCAATTGCTTTAGCCATATATGTTATTACAAATTTTCCATATCACTTCGTCGTATATGGATCTATTAGATGAATATATCATCATATAGGGTGTGTGTTGATAAAATATTGGAGATTAGATCTCATACAGGGTGTGTATATGGACACCTAATAAGGATTAGATGGGATTATGAATGCAATTTCATATAATTGAAGTTAATGCAGCTGGCCAAACACGTGATCCCCCAGGAAAGAATAGGATGCAACACTTGATAAGTTCTTGGGGCCACAAAAGTTTTATATCAAGCTGATATTTGTTTTTTGGGTCATTAGCCAAACTGCATCAATCTAGGTCAGATTGTGGTCCACCTCTAGTCTCTAGAGCATGATCATAGCCTAGGTCAGACTAGTGACCTTACTAGACTGAAAGACCATAGATCATAACTTGGCCCACATGATTAATGGGAACCACAGTGTCCATGTAAGACCAAAACACACCTGTACAAATTTTTCCCATTAATGGGTTACAACACCCATTATATATATATTCTAATGAGTGGTGTCCATGATTCGATGATCCAAATCAGTGATCTTTTGCATCCCACTGTAGATATACTGGATCCTCAGTAATGGAATTTCCTTAGTTGGGTGGGCACTGCTACTGCATTTCCTTTTTTAACTATTGATTTAGACTCAACAAATTGAAAGGTTAGGGTTGTAATATGAAAAGATCTTTCGGTAATGAGATATCATTGGTATGATGCAACATGTAGCACCATTCATCATGTCGTGTCTCGTAAATGGACAATTAATAAGGGTATTGACAAAAGATCTAAATGTAATTGATAAATATCCTCAATATGGATGACATCTTTTAATCTAGTTGATCATTTGGTTGTGGTTTTTAGCTGAGGTCCAGTGATGGAAAGGACCCAACAGATGGACAAATAGGATCCACTACTGGACTTCCCACCCGCTCTGCATTGAATGTGAGACATTGTGTTGGACTAAGGGTAAAACAAGAAACAAATTGGCTACTCCCTTTGCCACCAACCCGATGCTCTGTGGGCTCCACCATGATGTATGTGTTTCATCCATTCCATTCATCCATTTTTACAGATCATTTTAGTCTTGATCCCAAAAAATGAGAGGGATATAAATCTCAGGTGGACCACACCTAGTGTTCGATTTGTTGGTATTGCTACAAGTTTCGCTAGCCGGAGATAAATATATAATATCGTCATCGCCGATAATATCGTACATAACCGGAAATGCAGGGAAAAAGGGAGAAATATGGGGAAAATGGTGAAATTTTTCAGTGAAACTTCAGGACATGCCTAAATACATATATTTACATATTCAGGAATAAAAATTTTGTAAAAAGAATGCATTAAATTAGAAGTTTCCATTTAATGGGGGCCAAAAAGTATGCGTTGTTGTAAGAAATCACTCAAATAGTAATCAAAATTAGTTTATATAATACAAATGTAAGCTTACAACAATTAAGACGTGCAAAATTAAATGAATTGAAAAAAATACACACTTCTGGCCATGTTTCATCCCCACATAGAGTGACGAGGTGGCTCGTAATCATTATCCAGATACTGTGGTAGTTGAGAGTTGTATTGCTGCCCTACATATTGTCACAACTGTTTTTAGGTCATCCTCTGCTTGTACCAATTAAAGAACTCTCTTACGAACCTCTGATAGTCATCCTCCCCAAACTATACAAGTACGCCTAGATGTGGGAATTACGTGATATACATCGATGGCATTTCTTGAGCAGGGTACTGAGGGAATAGATCAAGTCCAACCCTGACTCCTTGATAGTATTGCTGCCAGTCATACGGGTACCCCAAATATCCTCCTGTCAAAGGGTCATGACTCGAAGAACTATCTTCTTGTTGCCTGTACCCATGGGTAGAAGAGCGTGACTGAATGTCAGAGCTGCCATGGCCATACCCATGATATCCCCCATGAGCATAAGGTGGGATAGAGGTGGAGATCCCCTGATCTGAACTTATGTCCATAGATGACAAGCTGCGTGTGAGAGCATCAGTCGCGACACGTCCGGCTTTCTTCTTCGAACGACTCTCGAACATATATATGGGCTGTGATGCTCTCGCCCTGAATGGTAGACGAGATCCATGATCCTCATCCTGAGTGGCATGGTCAAAGATCTGCTCCTTAGTGAACTAGTCAAAGGATCGTTGACTCTGAGCTGTACCCCCACCACTGCCACCCCCACCCTCACCAGTACCACCTATAGTAGTGTCGGTGCTTCCATCCCCTCCCTCATCACCGTCCTCATCGTCGTCGTCGTCGTCCCTAGGACCAGTGTTAAGTGGGGGTTGAGTCTCATCATCATCATCACTCACTATGACTTGATGATGAGGGGGCCGTGAAAATACTTCCTCACCCTCATTGGAACATACCGAACTCCTCACCAAAGGATCAAAGGAGTCTGTATCCGCATTCTGTTCCTCTACTACCTTATTGACATCGATACCCAGAGCCGCTGCTCCCTCAGCTACCTGTGGAGAAAGGCCTCCCTCTGCATCATCTAAATCAACTGATTTGACCCACTCATAAAGTGGGTCATCATCATCACCTATCTGTGCCATGTTACCTACAGATAACAGGTCTAACTAGTCTTGATTTTCCTTCATGTCTCGGTCTACTTACAACTGCCCGTCTCTTAACTTCATATTGTAATAGCAGTAAACAAGCTTTTACAGCTTCTCATATGCTAGTCTGTTCCTCTTCCTGGTATGTATGAGTGATCATGTGCTCCAATTCCTCTCACACGGTAAGGAGGATACGGTCTGTGTGAGAACACGTACTGCAAATAACTGCAGTGCGGGCGTGTCGACTCCGTACATCGCCCACCACTCACCTATACATCCATGAGGAGTTTGTTTTAATTTTAAGTTTAAACAAAAAATGTAATTATCTAATTATGTTACCATACTCACATGGCATCATTATTTCAGTCAATGTTTTTACTAGTGCAGATGAGAACATACCCCTCGCATCCCTAAACCGCAACAACTGTAAACACGGATTCACAGGTCATTATTTTTAATCACCCATATTTCTAGAGGATATAAGGAAGAAATTTTATTGCATTACCTGGTTACCAAAATCTGCTTGCACTGTTGATTCTGGGAACAATCGTTTAAACACCTCGCAAACGACCATCGTCAAATCTTAATTCTTATGGAGTCAACATTTTGAATGAAATTTAGAATTCAGGTAGTATGCTGAAACTCAAATATTATTTACTCAGTTGTATTAACATACAAATAGAAGTGATGCTTAAAGTACTCAGTTTTATCAACAAACTCACCAGCTTGGTGAAGTGGATGCTCGAGAGTCCCAGTCCATCGACGATCGATGATATTGATCACCCACTAATACGAAGTGGGGATTGCAGTCATTATTCCCTGTCTCATAATTCTCATAAGCTCATACATTAACCCATCGAAGGCCACATCTCATTATCTATGGCTCGTAGGACCTTGTACATTAGATGTAGGAAGGAAATGACGTTGTGAACTTTATCCCAAAACATATCGGAAAGCACTATATTTGAACATGTCTTTGCACTCTTATTCTTCCTCCTCTGATTCCACTCCATGTATCTTTCTGATCTAAACAAATTTCTGAGACCCACGCAGTGCCTGTATAAGTTGTCGAGTGTAATAAAGTTCGTGGCAAATCGTGTCGTTCCTGGTCTAATGATGTCCCCTCCACAACACTCACGCATCGTAGCTAACAACCATGAGTGATTGTATATAAAGTTTGTCACTTTCCTCGCATCCTAGATGGTTTTCCTAATATAATCCCTCTGGCCTATCTCCTCGCGCATTCAATCAATGCAATGTGTCGCACATGGGGTCCAATAGAGATTGAACTTCTTCATTAATTTCTTCCCCGCCTTAACAAACGCACTGCCATTGTCCGTCACAACTTGGACAACATTCTGGGACCCAATATCTCTAATCACTCCTTTCAGGAGAGCATATATGTATTCGTGATCTTTTATTCTGGCCGATGCATCAATGGATTTGAGAAAAACCAGTTGTCCTCTACAGTACACCATGAAATTGATAATGGACAATTTCGTGGGCCTGTCCACTCATCACACATGATTGTTACCCCATACTGCTTCCAGTTCAGCTTGAGTCCACGTACCCAAGCCTGCATTTTCTCGTGCTCCCGATCGAGGTAGATGCCAAGAATCTTCTGTGGCGTGGGAGGTTTCACGCAAGGCCTGGCACACTGCACCTCCTCAATCATATTTTTAAAGTAAGGACTGGTTGTTGTATTTACTGATACATGGCTCGAGATGAACCACCTAGAAATATCACCACCCACTTTCTCCCTGAGCCCTGCTCCACATATTTTTTAATATTTTTTATTAACACTTACGATGGGTGCATCTGAGACACGAGTGCTTTACGTGTGTTGTATGTCATGCCTGCTGCCTCCCTCAAAACATCTACTACTCCCACCAACCTCATGTCGGGACGTCCCAAACAACAGCCTACTCTCATCAATCCATCTTCTTTACTCCCTCTCCCACTCTAAAGCTCGAGACTTATGAATCACTTGTTTAAAATCACCCTTTCTTAAACCATAACACAGTCATTGGGGTATGCGATCACCTCATCGTCATTGTCATCATGCTCGTCGATAACACCTAGGCCCCGTCCAGTGCCTCGTAGCTCTTCCCTCATATCCCTCTCCCAATCATTTTGCTACAACTTGCGTGACTTCACTTCAGTCAACACTCTTCTCATCTCCTCTCTCACTGGCCTTATTACACTTAGACAGTCTTTCACATTTTGTATCCCCTTGCCAAATGTTCTTTTAGCCTAGACACTCCCACACTCCATATCACTTGGCCGCAATAGTTGCATATGGTTCCATATTTATTCCCCTCCACTGGCCATCCATGTTTCCACCCTATGTCCCTTGCTCCTTTTCCCGATCCAGATAATGTTTTTCTCCCTAGTAGTATACAAATTTGTAATAATCGACAAAAAAAGTGCAGACGGGTTGGATTTTACTTTATGAATGCATGAGCATGTGCGGCCCCAACGTCATCCACGATAGTGCGGTCCTGATTATGGGGCCCACCTTGATGTATTTATTCTTCCATCATAAGTTTGGTGCATGGAGTATTCACATTTGGCCCACCATATCAATGGCTTAGATCATTGAATCATGGGCCCTACTTTTACAAGTACTGACTGTAACCTGAACAAGTCAGGTTCCTAGATCGAGCTTATTGCTTCATCCTTCAAAGCTATTAATGGAGCATGAGATCTGGACCATTAGTAACTGAATGGACTCATATTACTGGAAATTTAAGACATTAACAACATTTGATTAAATGATCCCAAAACAATGGCCTCAATGGATGGTTAAAATAATAATAATAATAACAATGGTCAACATTATGTGCAGGAAAGCAAAGAATAGTGATTCCAGTAGACCATTGATCAACCTTATTTTCGAAACATCATACATCCATGATAAGTCCGACTAATTGGACAATTTAGATTGATAGATAACCGTTCCTTGCACTGTAAGCAGTCCAAATCACTGTGAATGGAGCATATTCGATCAGAAATCATAACCATCTAACTTACATGTTGAATCTGGAATCCTAATCATTTATTTTTAGTATCCATTTGATTGGCGCTAATTGAATGTTAGGCTTTCTTGAGCGATATGATTCGGACGATCTTGATTTCCACACACAAACCCCATGTGCACAATAGTTGAGTCACCAGACTCACCACCATTTTGAAAGTCCCTACTACACCCGCGGATCTAG
Organism: Magnolia kwangsiensis; assembly: GCA_037074715.1. NCBI lineage: Eukaryota > Viridiplantae > Streptophyta > Magnoliopsida > Magnoliales > Magnoliaceae > Magnolia > Magnolia kwangsiensis. The sequence goes on from CM073576.1 coordinate 123,252,914, forward strand.
ACCATCGAATCTGTGGCCCATCACTGAGAGTAATGGTAAGCGGTCCATTTACCATTAGGGCATAAAATGGAAACTTTTGGACCACTGGACCGTGGTCCATGGACCCCATTTGCACAGACTAGGAGCCCATGAATACCAAGAGTCATGTACTTCCTCCTCATAAGATGATCAAATCCCTTCTGAATTGTACGCTGGTTCACTGTCCCCACTGTTTTCTATGGTGGGTCCACTTGAACTTTAGATATATCTCATTATTTTTCTCATGCCATAAAAATATCTCTCTAAATGGATGGACAATATGAATTCAACACATGCATCATGGCGGGGTCCACAAAGCTTGGTGATGTCACTTCAGTAGCGCCCCCTTTGGCGGATTCGGATTGTGTACTGAGTAACTGGGTACCCTAAGCGTATTGAGTAAACTCTGTGGGGCCCACCTTCATTCATGTAATTTATCCAACTCGTTCATCCATTTTACCAGATAATTTTAGGGCTTTAGCCAAAAAAATAAGCCTATAAAAATATCATGTGGACTACACCAACGTAAACAATGTGAATTGAACTTCGATCGTTGAAAAGCTCTTGGGGGCTACAAAAGTTTTAGATCAAGATTATATTTGTTTATTTCCCTTCATCCATATCTGTTTGATCCTATGAACAGGTTGGATGAAAAATAAACATCACTGCATGCCTTGGAAAGGTTTCAATGGTGGAAATCAATATTTCCACTGTTTCATGTGGTATGGTTCAGTTGAGGTGTGGATATACTTCAATTTTGGTCTCAATGCCTATAATGATCTATAAAAACGTACGAATGGTGTGGATGAACCACTTACATTCACGGTGGGTCCAACAAAGTTTACTCAGTACCATAAGAGCGTACTAACTTAGTACGCAATCCAATTCCTGTCACTATCCAATCCGCGCCCAATTCGTAGGCGTTGCACTGCAAGCTCAGGTGGGGCCCACTGTGATGTTTGTGAAAAATCCTCCCCGTCCATTTATTTTGTGAGTTCATCTCAGGACATGGTACCAAAAATGAACCGTATGTAATGCTCAAGTGAGCCTAAAACATGATCATTAAACATCCACAGTTGAAATATTCGTGGGGCCACAAAAGTTTTGATTCATGCCAATGTATTTGTTTTCAGTTCATCATAATAGTACTGACGTTATTAATAGTATGAATGGCATCTAAAATTCACTGTTGAACCTAGGAAGGTTTCAACGGTAGGAATTTCCCAAACTACATTTTCCTTTAGTACGACTCACTTGAGCTTTGGATACCTTCCATTTTTTACAAGGAGTTGTAAAATGAAATCACAAAATGGATGGATGGAGAGAATTTCTCACAAACATCACAGTGGGCCCCACCTTCCCCACCAGCGCATGAACAGGTCCGCAGGAAATTCGCGTCCCTGATTTGTGTGCTGCAAAGTGATTTGGCTACTCCCCTGCCATGCTCTGTGGGCCCCACCATGAGGTATGTGTTTCATCCATGTCATCCATCTATTTTTATAGATAATTTTATGATATGAAGAAAAAAAAAGTGGTATATCGTAATCTCAATTGGACCACATTACACGAAACAGTATTGAATGAATTTTGACCATTAAAAACTTTTTGGGGGCCATAAAGATTTTGGAACAACCTGATATTTGTTTTTTTTTTCCTTCATCTGAGTCTTTATGAGCTAATTAATAGATTAGATGTCAAATAAACAGTATAGTGGGCCTTATGAGGATTTAAATGGTGGATATCCAATCACTACTATTTTCTCGTGGTGTGGTCCACCTGAGTTTTAGATCTACCTCATTTTTTGGTTAAAGCTCTAAAATAACATTTAAAAATAAATGGACAGAATGGATACAACGGATGCATCATGGTGGGGCATACATAGCACCAGCATGCACCCAAAACCCAAGCCGCGGTGGGGTGGTGTGCAACCAAGTGAGCTTGCACCGTCCAAGCCCACCTGTGGGGGCCACCATGATTTATGTATTTTATCCACTCCGTCCATCCATTTTACCGTTGAAAATATCTTGGGGGCCACAGAAGTTTTGGATCAAACTTCTATTTGTGTAACGCCCTAAAATTCGAGGGTCGAGCATAACTTAGCTCCTGAGTTCTAAAACATCACTTATGCAACATAATTAATAATGGATGTATGTTGTCTGTATTAGTGCATAAAACATGAAGTAGATTAAGCCAAATCAGCAGACATAATTCAGGGATGGTGAGAAAATGTAAGCGGAAGTCTTTTATACATATATAAACCAAAAACAATCCCCAAAATATGCGTGCTCTGCCTGGGCAATAAGTACAATCTGTCTCAAAATACATGTATCAAATTGAGTATACTCAATACAATCATAACCCAGAATCCCTGTCAGTCAGGATAAGGCTCACATGAACCCGCCTGAGAACTGCATAAATGAGAATGCCTCCTCGTCCTCGTCGAACTCCGGCTCCGCCTCGCAGGATCACCGTCACCTACAGATAAGTCAGAGTCTGGTTGGTGTTTAAGCACCGTCCCAGAACGTGGGAGTGAGTGATCAACTCAATGAAATTATACAGTAAAGGTTAACATGTTATCAATTCAATCAAGCAGTAATGATAAAGCAGTATAATCAAATATGACCTAGATACTCTTATTAATGCAAGAATGATATGAGGGGATGATGCATGCCCTCACCACAATCTCCCTCTGTGATCTTCATCTTACAGTCGCGCATGTCAGTCACTTCCTCAGTGCTCTACACCAACGCCAACAGCACATGCAGTGCAATGATATGAGCATGATTATCAAGTTCTTATTAGTCCTTTTCATACATCAGGATTGGAAATCTAAGACACCTCCCTTTTTTCACTTCCCAAACAATGATCCATTCTAGGGTCGTCAGTCCTAGGAAATCTCATACGATAGCACTGTTCTAGATCGCTGGAAAGGGCTCGTCACCAATCAATACAGGTCTAGTTATATACTAGATACTACAATAAGGCTCGTTGCCCATATGCAGTGTTAGGATATACTCGAGGTCACTACAGAGGGCTCGTCACTAATCAATGTAGGCCAACAACACGAATATAGTATCCAATACCACCATAACCAGCTCACGAGAGTAGGGTGCTCACTGGTCACTACGGGGAGGCTCGTCGCTCCAGCGTAGGCTGACAGCTCGACCATGGTGTCCCATACCACCATGTCAGGCTCATGAGTCTTAGGGAATCACGGTACCAAGGTTAACGGGATCTTCACTAGTGAGTTCGGTGCCTTAGATTCAAACAGTAGCGGGCAAAAATGGTGAACATACATCGGTCAATCGGGTTAATTGATAGGCTCAACTAGGCCAAGCGTATGTTGAGTTGATCGACATGGAATGCATAGGCACTCCATGTGGCCTAACCACTGTCAAACATCCCAAGCACGACTCGAATTCGTTGAACACATCCTATATGGTGAAAATAACCTCAACCACCAGTTTAGGGACGGTTACCGATTACCTGGACTGTAGTACAGTCCCAATCATGTACAAGCTCAATAACAGGCATTTGATTCATACCCTACATTCATATGAACATTTATGAAATATAACTTGAACATAAATACAGTACATGGAGGAAATCATACTCACAATTAACATGAATAAGTTAAGCTAAACAAGTCATGGAGAAAATCATACACACAGGTAAGGTGATTGAGATTCATATCTCAATACCCTCAAAATCATGCTTTTACCAAATACTAACTCATTCAGGCATTTTTTACAAACACTTATACTACACTATTCAACATACATCACGTATGTCGACTACATTACATATTAGGGAAAATCCTTTCACCTAAGAGTTGCCGCATACATATAAATCACATATCTACGACAAATAATCATGAAAATCATAACAGAAAATTCCATACGTATACGGGTATTCTAACATATACATGAAATAGTTGATTTGTAACATAGGTTATACGTATATGTAAAACAAAACGGATAGCACGTTTAGCATGTGAATTAGCGTCCACAATAAGAATAAATCATTATCTAACATTGAAAGTCTTGAAAACCATAACCTAAACGTATATAATCCGCACCTTAAACCAAAAAGTGTGAAATGGATATGATTCAGACGATAAGTCTTCGTCAACGGCGGATACGCTACCTAAAGCATGAAACAGGTTAGCTATAAATCACTACAACTATTCTAAGCTTCAAAACAAGTTAGGGTTTGACTAACTTACCCAAGAACAGAATCAGAATTGCTGGAATAACGATTCAGATACGTAAGATCGATATGTAAAAGAGTTGGGAAGAATCCTACGAAGAAACAACAGGTTCTCTCTTACTTTCTCTCTCTTTTCTATCTCTTAAATTTTCTAGGGTTGGAAATTTGTATGGGATTTGGGAATGAGGGTTTAAGGCCTTTTTATAAGCTTAAAATTGACGAAAATAGCCCTATGGCCAAGGTATACTTAGATTATAACCAAATCACGCTCTTTCTGATCCAACAGATCACTTCTGAAGGTCCTCTTATCAAATGTGGTCGGACTTAAGCTCACTAATATTGGATCTTAAGCAAGTTAAGTTTTTAGTCCGATCGGGTTTCCAGATCGTCCGTGGCGGACCAGTTTCAATTCAACGGTCACCGAAACTCGATCAGGGCCACAAGTGCTTTGACATGAATGGCCCACCTTCCCTGATCTGAGGATGAATTTGGGGCAAAAACTAACGGTCAGAATGCTTAGAAATAACGTACAACCGACACGTCTTAGATTACTTAAAATCATATTTAATTTCCTTAAAAATCTACACTTTCTCAGACTCTTCACTCTAGACTCAAGGAAATGGTCTCAGGACATCGTTTAGGCTTGATTTTCGAGGTAATAGTCAAGTCTAACTAAGCGGTCATAGTGGTCTAAGTTAATCGCTATCGGACTTTCGACGTGAGGTCCAGGTCTGATACGAAGTTTTCGGATGCTCCCGAGAGCAACTGGGTTTAGAGTTGGATCCTATATTTCAAGGTAATATAGCATTAACAATTCTATAGGTTTTAGGTCTTACAGATCGCATTAAAAGTGATTGGTGCTAATTTCACAGGTAATCTAGTTTAGCGCTAGTTAATACACATTAAATTTCTAAAGAATTTGGTTATAAATGATTTCTGCAAGAGGCGGTACTCGGGTCTAAGTACGGATTTTTTTAAGATGTTACAATCTATCCCCCTAAAGAAAAAATTTCATCCTTAAAATTCGTACCTTCTCATACTCCTCGAGGATCTGGGGGTAATTCTTCATGAACTCAGCTTCAGTCTCCCAAGTAGCTTCTTCTTCACTATGATGCGTCCACAGCACCTTTACGAGTGGGATAACCTTGCTACACAATACCTGCTCCTTCCTATCCAAAATACGCGTTGGTCGCAGTTCATAAGTGGCATCCTCGCTCAACTGCACTTGCTCCCATCTGATAATAGGCGAAGGATTAGGAACATACTTCTTCAACATGAACACATGGAAAACATTATACACGCCTGCGAGTGGTGTGGGCAAAGTAAGGCCATACGCTACTGCCCCCACTCGATCAAGTATCTGTAATGGGCCAATAAATCTCGACGTGAGCTTCCCTTTCTTACCAAACCGAAGAACTCCTCGCATAGGGGGAACCTTAAGGAATATAGGGTCCCCATCGTCAAACTCAAGCAGTCGCCGTCTCGTATCGGCGTAGTTCTTCTACCTACTCTGTGCTAAGACCAATCGACGTCTAATAATGTCGATCTTCTCTGAAGTCGCCTGAACTAACTCTGGGCCATCAAAGTCTTCTCGCCCACTTCTGCCCAACAATGCGGCGCTCTACACGGGTGACCATACAGTGCCTCATAGGGAGCCATACCAATACTCGCCTAAAAACTGTTATTATACGCAAACTCTGCATAAGGAAGACAATCATCTCAACTGTCCTTGAAATCCAATACACAAGCCTGCAGCATATCTTCAAAAATCTGATTCACACGCTCCGTCTACCCGTTTGTCTTCGGATGGAACACGGTACTGAACTTCAGCTTCACACCCATCGCTTCCTGGATATGAGTCTAGAAGATAGATGTGAATCGCATGTATCGATCTGACAAGATCTCTAAGGAAACTTCATGTAGACCTACAATCTCCTTGATGTACAACCTAACCAACTCGTTTGCAGAATTCGTAACTCTAATCGGTAGGAAATGAGCTAACTTCGTTAACCTATCAACGATCACCCAAATAGAGTTATGTCCCTTCCTCATCTTCGGCAGTCTAGAAATAAAATTCATGAAAATAAAGTCCCACTTCCATTCAGCTATGGGCATGGGCTGAAGCAATCTAGGAGGTCGGCGATGCTCTACCTTAACCTGCTGACACGTGAGACAACGGGATACGAACTCAGCAATGTGAACCTTCATATTATCCCACCAGTACAATCTTTTCATGTTTTGATACATCTTCGTGCTACCTGGATGCATCATAAGCCTCGAACTATGGGCTGACTCGAGAACCTCTCGTCTCAAGTCAGGAATGTCTGGAACCATAGGCGGTCTCGATAACGCAAGCCCCCATCCATACTAATAGTCCACTCAGAGTCCTTATCCGTACCAACCTGCTCCTTCATCTTCACTAGAAGCTCATCGTCTACCTGAGCCTCGATAATCCGACCATCTACGAGGGGCTGTACACGAACATGTGTGATGACTTCATACGGCTCTTCCACCGTGAGTTTCTACTCAAAGTCTTGCACGAACTCCACCATATCCCATTCTGCAATCATAAGCGAGGCCGTAAATTCTATAGTCTTCTTGCAGCTCAATGCATCTGCCACAAGGTTTGCCTTGTCCAGATGGTAGGAAACCTCGAACTTCAAGTCTTTCAAGGTTTTCATCCATCGGTGTTGTCTCATATTCAAGTCTTACTGTGAGAATATATATCTAAGGCTCTTGTGGTCGTAAAAGAGCTCGAACTCCTCTCCGTAGAGGTAATGTCTCCAGAGCTTTAATGTGAAAATGATAGCTGCCAACTCTAGGTCGTGCGTAGGGTAATTCTCCTCGTGCTTCCTTAACTATCTCGAGGCATAAGCAATCACCCTGTCCTTTTGTATCAGGACACAACCCAGACCAACGCGAGACTCGTAAGTATATATTGTATACTTAACCCCTTGTTATGAAAATACTAGTACAGGGGTGGACGTCAACTTGTCCTTCAGCTCCTTAAAACCTGCTTCGGCCTTCTCATTCCAGGCAAACTTCAAGTCTTTTCGTGTCAACTGAGACAACGGTCTGGAAATCTTGGAAAAGTCTCGAATGAATCGTCGATAGTAACCTACTAGACCCAGAAAACTCCTCACCTCAGTAACTGAACTAGGCTGCTTCCAATCCTGAACCGAAGTAACCTTAGCGAGGAATACAGCAATACCTTCCTTGGACACCACATATCCTAGGAACTTGACTTCTTCCTTCCAGAAGTCACATTTCTTATACTGCGCGAATAACTGGTTCTCCCTGAGAGTATTCAATACCGCTCTCATGTACTCCTCGTGCTCTTCCTGACTCATGGAGTATATCAAAATGTCAACGATAAAGACAATGACAAATCAAAATAGAAATGGCCGAAACACTCTGTTCATCAGATCCATGAACATGGCCGGAGCATTTGTGAGTCCAAAAGACATCACAAGGAACTCATAATGACCAAAACTAGTCCTGAATGAAGTCTTCTACACATCCTCATCCCTGACGCGCAAATGATGATACCTAGACTGCAAATCTATCTTTGAGAAATAACGTGCCCCCTTCAGCTGATCAAACAGATCATCAATCCTGGACAAGGGATATTTATTCTTCACTGTCACCTGATTCAGCCTGCGATAATCAATATACAACCGCAGGGAACTGTCTTTCTTCTTCACAAACAAGATAGGCGCTCCCTAAGGTGATACACTTAGTCGAATAAAGCCTGCCGCTAACAATACATCAATCTGACTCCTCAGTTCCTCCATCTCACATGGAGGCATACGATACGACGGTAAGGAAATAGGTGTCGTACCGGGCACAAGATCGATAGTGAAGTCAATCTCGCACCGAGGAGAAAGCCCTGGAATCTTCTCAAACACATCAGGGAAATCACGAACCACTGGCATAACTCCTAATGCTGGAACATCAAAACTCTCTAATAAGGAAGCGTAGCTACTAATACGACAGGACCAACTGACCTGAATTGGAAATGAAAAGACCGTGCCCTCAGGTCCATAGGCTGTCACAACTCTGTCCTCACAATCAATCTTTGCCCTCATCTTTGTGAGCCAATCCATCCCAAATATAACATCATAGTGACACAGTGGGGTGAAAATCAGGTTGGCGACCACTGTCCTCCTACCCAAATCTATCGAGCAGGACTCACAGGTCTGAGTAATATCTAAAGTAGTCCCTGTAGCTGTCGTGAGTCTCACTCCCTTCACAGGAGCCATAACCAAACCTAGCCGCTTGACCGCAGCGTAAGAAATGATCAAAATAGTGGACCCAGTGTCCACCAATAAGAAGATAGGCGTACCTAAGATGTGAGCGGAAACCTCAAAAGACGTCAGTACTGACTCTGCCTCGGGTGCCTTAGCTGTGAGCGCATGAACCTGAGCCTGCTGTGGGTGATGCGGTGGCAGTACCATGGGCCGTTGTGACAGCTTGAAACAAGGTTCTAGAGGTCTGAAGGAAGGATGAACTGGTGCTAATCGAAGGGGTGGTGCAGAAATAGCCTAAGGTATCAGACGACCGATCCTCTGAGGTGGCGAGAAACCACTATCTCGCATCCTGGAAAAACAAGACACCTCAGGGTAGCCTGGCTTCTTACAATAACTGCAGCACACATCAGGACGCCTCAAATGGGTAAGAGGTGCCACAAACCCCGACGGTGAATTAATACGAGGTCCCTTACCGAGGAAAGGCCTACTCGAGAAATCAGGTCGCGGCCTAGGGGCCATAGGTGCACGCATGCGGGATAACCTATCCTCGTCCTGCTCAGCTTTCAAGGACATGCTTACCAACTCAGTATAAGAAGAGATGCTCGTACAGCACATCTTCGATCGAATCTTGGGCTGCAAACCCTTAAAAAAATGTCACATCCTTAACAGCTAATCACCCAGAATCAAAGGAGCATACCTGCCCAGCTCCGTAAACTGGTTCTCATAGCGAAGGTGAAGGAACTCACTCTCCTTCTTGTGTCGAAGGAACTCACTAAGCTTCAAACACTAAGAAACTACCAAACCACTAAACAACTACCGAATCACACACATGAACAAGCAACAACAAACAAACAACAACTACATAAAAGACTATTCTTCAGAATCTGGCGATGGAGGGGCACCCTTATTCTATAGACAACACAGGATCGTCTTCAAAGTGCGGGTTACTTTCCTGAACTTGTGCTTCATGTAGCCACACGAATCCATAATATCCTGTCGAAGAGTGGCCTGACCCTCCTCAAGACTAACCAAACGGGCTTCTCTATTAGCCCTATCAGGATCATGCTCCCAAGTCACAGGAGGAGGACTCTCATTAGTATCCTGAGCCTCCTCTTCTTCTTCATTCTGCTCTCCTTCCTCTTCTATCTCTGGTCCACCTTCTTCATTGCATTTCTCTTCTTCACTTTCAGACTCATCCTCGCTCTTCTCAAGGAGGGCTTGTCACTGCCGAGGCCCGATCTCCATCTGATTGAGAGTAGTCTCAAAAATGTAATGGACTGGCACTGACATCTCCGCCCCAAGACTGTAGCCAAACTCAAGTGCAATCCTGCATATGAGTCGGTCGAACAGGAGAGATTCTGTCCTTCTATTCAAACATGCGATAAGGACTATCTGTCGCAAGACATAAGTAGGCACATAAAGCTTCTCTCCATCTGAAGAGTGTGAGAAAGTGTAGATTTTTAAAGAAATAAAATATGATTTTAAGTAATCTGAGACGTGTCGCTTGGATGTTATTTCTAAGCGTTCTGACCGTTGGTTTTTACCCCAAATTCACCCTCGGATCATGGAAGGTGGCCCATTCATATCAAAGCACTTGTGGCCCTGATCGAGTTTCGGTGACCATTGAATTAAAACTGGTCCGCCACGGAACATCTGGAAACCCGATCGGACTGAAAACTTAACTTGCTTAAGATCCAATACTAATGAGATTAAGTCCGACCGCATTTGATAAGAGGACCTCCAAAAGTGTTTCATTGGATCAAAAAGAGCCTGATTTGGTTATAACCTAAATATACCTTGGCCTTAGGGCTATTTCTGTTAATTTTAGGCTTATAAAAAGGCCTTAAACCCTCATTCCCAAATCCCATACGAATTTTTAACCCTACCTAACTGAAGAGAGAGAAAAGAGAGAAAAAGTAAGAGAGAACCTGTTGTTTCTCCGTGGGATTCTTCTCAGCTCTTCTACGTATCAATCCTGCGTATCTGAATCGTTATTTCGGTGATTCTGATTCCATTCTTGGGTAAGTTAGTCAAACCCTAACCTGATTTTAAGCTTAGAATAGTTGTAGTGAAGTTATACCTAACTTGTTTCATGCTTTAGGTAGCGTATCCGCCGTTGACGAAGACTTATCGTTTGAATCATATCCATTTCACGTTTTCTGGTTTAAGGTGCGGATTATATACGTTTAGGTTATGATTTTTAAGAATTTCAATGATAGATAATGATTTATTCTTGCCTAGGATGCTATTACACATGCTAAACATGTAATCTTTTTTTATTTACGTATACGTATAACCTATGTTACAAATCAAGTATTTCATGTATATGTTAGAATACTCGTATACGTATGAAATTTTGTGTTATGATTGCCATGATTATTTGTTGTAGATATGTGAATGATATGTATGCGACAACTCTTAGGTGAAAGGATTTACCCTAATATGTAATGTAGTAGACATACGTGATGTATGTTGAATAGTGTAATCTAAGTGTTTGTGAAAAAAAGCCTGAATGAGTTAGTATTTGGTAAAAGCATGATTTTTAGGGTATTGAGATATGAACTCAATCACCTTACCTGTGTGTATGATTTCCCTCATGAACTGTTTAGCCTAACTTATTCATGTTAACTATGTGTATGATTTCCTCCATGTACTGTATTTATGTTTACGTTATATTTCATATATGTTCATATGAATGTAGGGTATGAATCAAATGCCTGTTATTGAGCTTGTACGTGATTGGGACTATACTACAGTCCAGGTAATTGGTAACCATCCCTAAACTGGTGGTTGAGGATATTTTCGCCACGCAGGATGTGTTCAAAGAATCCGAATCGTGCTTGAGATGTTTGACAGTGGTTAGGCCACACGGAGTGCTTATGCATTCCATGTCGATCAACTCAACGTACGCTTAGCCTAGTTGAGCTTATCAACTAACCCGATTGATCGATGTATGTTTACCATGTTTGATCGCTACTGTTTGAATCTAAGGCACCGAACTCACTAGTGAAGATCCCGTTAACCTTGGTACCGTGATCCCCTAAGACTCATGAGCCAGACATAGTGATATGGGACACCGTGGTCGAGCTGTCAGCCTTCGCTGGGGCAACGAGCCTTCCCGTATTGACCAGTGAGCACCATACTCTCATGAGCCGATTATGGTGGTATGGGACACTATATTTGTGTTGTCAGCCTACATTGATTGGTGATGAGCCCTCTATAGTGACCTCGAGTATATCCGGACACTGCATATGGGAGAGGAGCCTTATTGTAATATCTAAGATATAACTAGACCTGTATTGATTAGTGACGAGCCCTTTTCAGCGATCTAGAACAGTGTTATTGTATGAGATTTCCTAGGACTGATGACCCTAGAATGGATCTGAAAGGGCCTAGCTATATGCCCTAGAGGGGGGGTAAAAAGGGCAATGCCAAATAAAACTAATGATAGTGGAATAATAAAAGAAATAAAGCATAATGCTGAATTTAAAGTAATCTCAATAGCCTAAAATAAAGAGAATAATACTTTATCAGTTCTAAGGACAACCTTACACTAAAAACCAAAGGTTTAAGGTAGGAAAACCTTATTTCTAGAACGTCCTTGTATCACAAACCAATGAGGAATAAAAAGCAAGGAAATCAAAATAACTTGCAGAAATAAATTTTAAGTTATTACAACATGCATCCACACTTGCTTGAAATAAAATGATTACAACATTCATCCACAAACACAAACCACAAAACTGAATGAATAAAGATATGAAAGAATAAAGCACATCCACAATACAACGATATATAGTGGTTTGCCTGTGTATACACCAACTGTTATCCAACAGCCACACAGAATGCTACTTCACTCCTAATATCCTCACACAGGGGATATTAGCATGCACTATCAAAATAGGTTTCACAGGTTCACCTAAAATCTTCACAATTGTGTCTTTGATCTCGGGCTTACACAACCCAAAAACTCCCACAATCTGAGTTTTCTGGCTCTCCTCAGATAACCAATACAATGAGATTTTTCTGGCAAATCTCAAACAAAACCAAAGAAAGTAAATTACAAAAATGTAAAATACCTGAATCACCTTTTAAAGTAGCCCGGTAGAACCAATCAGAGTAGAAGTTCAATTCAACGTTCAAAGTCCAATACTCACTTTAAGAATGGTTCTATGTCTAATTGATTTTAATTCAAAAGGGCTAGTTCTATTTGATTTTGAATCCAAGAAGAAGGAATATCAAAAATTCTCCTTTTCTAATGAGATTCGAATGTAGATCAAAATCAAATAAAAAATAAGCTAGCAAAAGGAATATTAAATAAGCACAAAGTAGCTTAAAATAAACACAAACTTATCTCAGAGTATAGCCTAAAGAATGCTCAAATAGAGTTGAATTGAATTGTTAAAACTCTGAAGTTCATGATCTATTTATAGCCTGAAAAATCCCGTTTACGACTGGTCTTAGGATCCTAGGACTGGTCGTAGCTTCAAAGATTTTCAAAGATTTCCGCAGGATAAGGATTTGCTGTTCCACGACCGGTCCTGGGTAGCCTACGACCGGTCGTGGACCACCTACGACTGTTCGTGGGTCACCTACGACCGAGCGTAAGACCCCCAATTTAGTTGCTGGAGTTTGAGTCGTAGGGCTAAGACTGGTCGAAGGACGAGTCGTAAAACTCATAGGACTGGTCGTAGGATGTCCAGGACTTGTCATAGGACAACCAGAAAGATCTAAAAATTTTTAAAAACCTAGGACTGGTCCTAAAAAACTTAAGACTTGTCATATCAGAGCTAGGATTGGTCTTGAAGTCCCTAAGACTGGTCTTAGAATAGCCCAAACAAGCATATTAAAATATATGAAATATGTATCCAGAATGACCTACAGTAAAGCCCATCCTAAGGTCAATTTAAGGTCAAACAAACCTTAAAAGTGAGATGGACATTGAAAGTCTGTACACTCAGATGACCCTTAAGAGAAGCTTAGGCCTTCTCGAACTTGATCTTGACTTGAACAAAGTCTTCTTGAGCTTGATCTTGACTTGAACAAAGTCTTCTACTATACTTGAGCATACTTGAAAACTTCTATTCTTGAATTCTTCATCCATGGCTTGAAACGTTCTTCATTTAAGTTCTTGTCTTGTAATGCGATGTCTTGATTGTAATAAATAGTCTCAAACATGAAACACAAGATATACAAGACATAGATATAGGTTTTGGCACGACAAAATTTGACAACCAAAGGGATATGAATTCATAGCACTTACAATCTCCCCCTTTGTCAAATTTGTGACAAAACACATAGCATAAAGAATAATAAGAAAGCATGAGCCATAAAATCACAAATTACTCTACTCCCCTTGAGTAATACAAATACTTCTCATGTAACCAATCAATACAACATATTCTCATCCACATATCCTTCTCAATCAATCAATCCAAATCAATTCAAATTACTCCCCTTACTCCCCCTTTCTATCCTTTCCATACTACTCCCCCTTTTTGTCACAAAATGACAAGGGAAAGTCACAATAGGAAAGAGAACAACAACATAGAGAGTAATAATAAGCAGATAATGAGAAAGAAATATAGAAAGACATAGCATATTTCAAAATATAAACTAGAAATATCAAGTCATTATCAATCCATAATACAATATCCAAAAGATAATACAATATAAAAGATAATGTTATATTATCCAGAAGATAATTTGCCTAATCAGATCCAGAGGAGGGAGTAGAGATAGTCGGATCAATCTGGTGTAAGCCCCTATTGATGCGATGAAGATATTTTCGTATGTACTTAAATTGCATATCATGGGCTATACTCATGTTATCAACCTTCTCCTCCAATGCACGAAAGCGTGCATCATGACTAGATGAATCGTAATCAGGATCATTTGGCGAATCAGTTTCTATATTATCAAATAAATCATCCATATTAACATCCTGTTGAGGAAGATCGCCAGCTTCCCCTTCATTTCCAGCTTCACCACCATCACCACCAACACCACCTTCATCTACTTGGCTAGGAAGCAAATCCAACTTCATCTTATTAAGATTGGAATTGTTGAAGATAAGATGATGAATTGGTGCCTCATTAATAGGTTTATCGACAAGCATGTGAGTGGCTAAAACAGTCATAAGATAAACAAATAAAATATCACTATGACCCGGATGGAGATGAAACTGTATAATGAAATAACAAATCAAAGAAGGAAGACGGACCATGGTACCAGAAGCAATAGAATGCAACACATGAACCATGAAAGAAGTCAACTCGGTTTTATTACCGGACCGAGGATACACATTGGAAATGAAGAAACGATGTAACACTCTATATCAAGGTAACAAATACTTTAAAGGGAGCGCATTCCCTTTGTGTGTCCATTGTGCATCAATTTTGCATAAATCTCTTGTTAACATGCGTTTTTTTGATTCAGATGGTTTGTCGTATAAAGTATGAATCGGTATACCTTCATCATTAACAGGTATATCCATAATACCTGATATCAAATGATGGTCTACTTCAAATTTCCCTTCTCTAGTATCAATTGAAAATGTTAAATTATAAGAGAAAATTCTGAGATGCATGCTACCATTGATTGGGCAATGGACTGGTATGCAGGCCCACCCCAAAGCAAAATGTTAGTCCAGCCAACAGATTCAAGGAGAGAGACAATACCATATGGAGCAATGTGATTGAGATCAGCGGTATGCTCAACGATAACATTACGGACATGCAAATCCCGCACATCTTGAGAATCATCTTCGGGTGACCGAAGGTGCCGTTTAGTTATCGGTGTAGATCTAAATGAAGATGGACCACGGGATGTTTTCTTTTTTTCCTCTAACATCCATATTCAAAAAGATATACAAATAGCAAGAGAAATGCACAAAAGAAAGGATGGGTTTTCTCTAGATCAGCAAGTTGAGAAGAAACTCTTGAAAAAGCCAACAAAAGATAAAATCTAGCTATACAATGAACAAATCAAAGCATAAAGAGCATGAATCTTTAAGAAAAATGATGAAATAGGACTCATCTTGAAGAAAAACAAGAAATCCTATGACTGGTCGAGCCACGACTCGTCGTAGGTCAGAGTGGAAATGAAGAAGAAGGAGATTTTCCCCAAATATATCACATTCATGAGATCCACGACCGGTCGAGTGTGGTTCACGACTGGTCGTACCACGACTGATCGTGTACAGCTACGACCGGTCGAGTATCGACCAAAAATACATTTTTAATGAAAAAATTAAAATTTAAACATAAATATTATTAAATATAATACACTATGATACATGCAAGGAAGAATATTCAATGTAAGATGCACATACTAAGATCAAATTTCAATTTATTAAACCTACTTTTATTGAGCGGTTTAGTAAATATATCAGCAAGTTCATTTTCGGTTGATATATATTCTAAAGAAATAACTTTTTCTTCAACCAACTCACAAATGTAATGATACCTAATGTCAATGTGCTTAGTACGTGAATGCTGGATTGGATTTTTAAAAATATTTATAGCACTGGAATTATCACAATGTAAGATCATTGAATCTTGATTAATTCTATAATCGCTTAGCATGCGTTTCATCCAAACTAGTTGAGTACATCCATATCCAGCTGCAATATACTCAGCCTCAGCAGTGGAGAGCGATATTGAGCTCTTCTTCTTGCTGAACCAAGAAACTAAGCAATTTCTAATGTAAAAACAACCACCACTGGTTAATTTTCTATCATCGATATTACCAGCCCAATCAGCATCTGAGTACCCGGCTAATTGAACACTAGTATCAAAAGGGTACCACAGACCCAGATTTATAGTACTTGCGACATATCTAATAATCCGTTTAACAACAGTAAGATGTGATTCCTTAGGATTAGACTGATATCTCGCACAAATTCCAACACTCAATGCAATATCAGGTCTACTTGCAGTAAGATACAACAAACTACCAATCATACTCCGATATAGTTTAGGATTTATGTCTTTACCTGTAGAGTCTTTTGAGAGTCTTAACGTTGTACTCATAGGAGTATCAAAGTTCTTACTATTTTCAAATCCAAACCTTTTAACCAAGTTTGTAGCATACTTGGTTTGGAAAATAAAAATTTCGTCAGGTTGTTGTTTTACTTGCAACCCTAGGAAGTAATTTAGTTCATCAACCATGCTCATTTCGAACCTTGATTTCATAAGATCTGCAAACTCAATAGACATGTTAGTACAAGTTGATCCATAAATAATATCGTCAACATAAATTTGAACCATCAAAATATCATTGTTATGCTTCGTAACAAAGAGTGTCTTATCGACACTTCCTACTTGAAAGCTATGACTAAGTAAGAATTTAGTCAATTTCTCATACCATGCCCTGGGTGCTTGTTTTAGACCATAGAGACCCTTTTTGAGATGAAATACATGGTTAGATAACTTGGGGTCTTCAAACCCTGAAAGTTGTTCAACATACACTTCTTCATGTAAATCGTCATTCAAGAAAGCACTCTTTACATCCATCTGATAAATCTTAAATTTTTTAAAACATGCGATGGAAATAAAAAGTCTAATTGACTCAAGGCGAGTGACTGGAGCAAAGTTTCATCGTAATCGATGCCTTCAATATGAGTGTACCCTTGTACAACCAGTCTAGCCTTATTTCGTATTATATTTCCAAGCTCATCAGACTTATTTTTAAAGATCCATTTTGTTCCAATAATGTGTTTATCTTTAGGTCTAGGAACAAGATACCAGACATCATTATGAACAAATTGATTAAGTTCATCCTGCATAACAACAATCCAATTTTCGTCAGAAAGTTCTTCACGTTGACCGGTTCTATTTGGGATGTAAAACAGACAAAATTACATATGTTCTCAAATTGTTTGTGAGTACGAACTCCAGTGAGAGGGTTTTCAAGTATTTAATTGGTTGGATGATCTTTGACAGTCCTTGGTTCAGATTCTTTTTGACTTGATAAGGTATCTTGATTGTCGATAATAAGAGTTTCATCATCATCTGAACTCGGAGCTGGTGTATTCAAATGATCATCAATGACCACATTGATGGACTCTTGAATCACACCAGTTCTCTTATTTATAACCCTATAAGCTCGACCGTTCAAAGAATTACCAAGAAAAATACTTTCATCACTTTTCGTATCAAACTTTTCCAAATTTTCACGATCACGTAAAATATAACACTTGCTGCCAAAAACTCAAAAGTATTTGACAGTAGGTTTCTTTTCATACCATAATTCATAATAGTCTTATTATTAGATTTACTAGTATAAACTCGATTAATAATATAACATGCGGTATTAACTGCTTCAGCCCAAAGATTTCTAGAGAGCTTCATGCTATTCAACATAACATTAGCCATATCCTGAAGCACTCTATTTTTTCTTTCAACTATACCATTTTTTTTGTGGTGTTTTGGGCACAGAGAATTCATGTGATATCCCCAGATCGCTATAGAATTTCTCAAAACTACTGTTTTCGAATTCGGATCCATGATCACTACGGATCTTACTAGCATGAGAACCTTTTTCATTTTGGATTCGTTTGAAGACCTTTTTCACTTCATCCAAGGTTTCAGTTTTTTCTTTTAAGAACGATACCCAAGTGAATCTGGTATAGTCATCTATGATAACCAAGATGTATTTTTTGCCTCCTCGACTCTCCGATCTGGTTGGTCTAATAAGATCCATATGGAGAAGCTTGAGTGGTCTAGATGTGGTATTGGAGTTCACTTTCTTGTGAGAGCTCCTAGTCTGTTTGTCTAACTGGCATTCACCACATATTTTGACTATTGTTTGCAATTTGGGTAGACCTCTAATTAGTTCTCTTTTGCTCAGTCTAAATAAGTTTCGATAGTGTACATATCCAAGGCGTTTATGCCATAATTCAGTCTCATCGGTATGGACCATGTAACATGATTGAGTAGATGAGCTTGCATCACTAACGATGTAGCAATTTTCAGAAGTTCTGTGACCAGTTAATATAACAGAACCCTTTTTCTTAAGAATCTCACAACCTTGATTAGAAAACTTCACACTATGGTTGTTATCACATATATGAGAAATGCTAAGTAGGTTGTGTTTCAAGCCCTCAACATACAAAACATTTTTAAATGAGGGAAGGTTATAAGCTGAACCGTACCTTGGCCAATGATCTTGCAATTGCTTCCATCACCAAATGTGACTGACCCTTCAGTCATATCTTTTAGATTGGTGAATAAAGCCTTGTCCCCTTTCATATGTCTGGAGCAACCACTATCTAGGTACCACTTTGAATGGCTTATAGCTTTGCAGTGTGGGCAACCAAGTAGGCAACTTTAGGAACCCATTTCAGAACTGTTTTGAGTTTAGGAGTATAGATGGTCTTTTTCTATCTGTTGTTATAGGAGTGACCTATAGAGTTAGACTTTAATAGCTCCTTGAGTAGATCAATTATTTTTTCAGCTAAAGGATTTCGGTTTAAAAAATTAAAGTTGACATGGCTACCTTTAGGTTTTTGAAAAGTCCATGAATTTTTGGAAAAACCTTGATAGGTATTTTTTTCTTTTGAAGTTGAAGACTCTCCTTTTACAAATTTAGGAGCAATGTTCTTTTGTTTAGGAAATGTATTCTTATCATAGCCTAACCCGGATCGATCGCCACATTTTCTTGATCCGGATAATAATTTTTCCAATTTTGGATCACCTTGGGCATATCTCCATGTGTCTTTCAAACTCAGAAGAGAAGCTACCTCATTTTTGAGTTTCTCTTTTTCGGATTTCAAATCTTCAATTTGGGAGGTTTTGAAATCTAAATCACATTTGGTCTTTTCAAAAGAATCAGAAATATGAGACTTTTCTAAAACAAGAGACTCATAATCTTCCTTAAGCTTAGAAAATTTTTCTTTTTTTAATTTAAGCTTAACGAAAATTTTACTACTCTCTTTATAAAGGGCATTATAAGCATCCTGAAGATCATCTTCATTATCGCAATCACTATTCATATTTTCTTCACTAGATATATCATCATTATTTGAATAGGTGATCTTGGCTAGAGTCATAAGGGCTTTAACATCTTCGCCCGACTCGGTTTCAGAATCTTCTGATTTAGAAGAGGACTCAGAATCAGACGATTCATCCCAAGTAGCCATCATGCTTTTCTTTTTTGATTTATCCTTTTTAGGACATTTGTTAGCTAAGTGCCCATACTCTTGACAGTTGTAACATTGACTATCTTTCAAAGATTTTTGAGTTATAGGTTTAGATCGTCTCTTATCATTTGACTTTTGAAAATCAACTTTTTTCTTGCTCTTGAAAATTTTGTAAAACTTTTTTGCTAAAAGCGCCATATCATCTTCAGAATTTTCTAAATCTGAAGTGCTCTCTTGTGAAATATTTTTAGATGATTTGAGAGCAATTAATTTTCCTTTAGGAGCTTTAAAGGATAACTCATAGGTTTGAAGTGAACTAACTAGTTCCTCAACCCTCATGGTATCCGTATCACGAAGTTCCTGAATTGTGGTCACTTTAGAATTGAACCGTTCAGGAAGTGAGCGTAGTATCTTTGCGCACACTTAACATTCTGAGATTTTATCACCAAGACCTCACATAGAGTTCACAATGTCATTCAATCTTATATAGAAGTCCATAAACATCTTATTCTCCTCCATATGAATTTCTTCAAATTTAGTTGTGAGGAGTTGGACTTTAGATTTCTTGACAATAGATGTACCCTCGTGTGTCATTTCTAATACATCCCATGCTTGTTTTGCATTTTCAGGAGAGATGATTCTTTTGAATTCATCTGGTGATAATGCACAAGTGATTGCATTTAGTGATTTTGCATTGGCACTACTTTCACTTTTCTGAAGTGTGGTCCAAAGAGAATAAGTCGTTACTTTCATTGATTTTGAACCATCGTCATTAGTTACTTCAGTGATAGGAGGGTTCCATTCATTCACTGTGGCTAGCCACACACTTTCATCCAAGTATTTGAGGAAGATCCTCATCCTGGCTTTCCAATGAGCATAGTTTGTGCCATTAAAGGGTGGTGGCCTAGTGACTGATAGGCCATCAAAATTTGACATCTTAATATACCTTAGATCGTTAGCTCAGGAAATAAATCCAATAAATAAATAATGAGCATGAGCTATTAGTCTCTGATACCACTTGAAATGGCCTAGCTATATGCCCTAGAGGGGGGGTGAATAGGGTAATGCCAAATAAAACTAATAACAGTTGAATAATAAAAGAAATAAAGCACAATGCTGAATTTAAAGTAATCTCAATAGCCTGAAATAAAGAGAATGATACTTTATCAGTTCTCAGTTCTAAGGACAACCTTACACCAAAAACCAAAGGTTTAAGGTAGGACAACCTTATTTCTAGAACGTCCTTGTATCACAAACCAATGAGGAATAAAAAGCAAGGAAATCAAAATAACTTGCAGAAATAAATCCTAAGTTATTACAACATTCATCCACACTTGCTTGAAATAAAATGATTACAACATTCATCCACAAACGCAAACCACAAAAATGAATGAATAAAGATATTAAAGAATAAAGCACATCCACAACATAATGATATATAGTGGTTCGCTTGTGTGTACACCAACTGTTATCCAACAGCCACACAGAATGCTACTCCACTCCTAATATCCTCACACAGGGGATATTAGCATGCACTATCAAAATAGGTTTCACAGGTTCACCTAAAACCTTCACAATTGTGTCTTTGATCTCGGGCTTACACAATCCAAAAATCCCCACAATCTGAGTTTTCTAGCTCTCCTCAGATAACCAATACAATGAAATTTTTCTGGCAAATCTCAAACAAAACCAAAGAAAGTAAATTACAAAAATGTAAAATACCTGAATCACCTGTTGAAGTAGCCCGGTAGAACCAATCGGAGTAGAAGTTCGATTTAACGTTCAAAGTCCAATACTCACTTTAAGAATGGTTCTATGTCTAATTGATTTTAATTCAAAAGGGCTAGTTCTATTTGATTTTGAATCCAAGAAGAAGGAATATCAGAAATTCTCCTTTTCTAATGAGATTGGAATGTAGATCAAAATCAAATAAAAAACAAGCTAGCAAAAGGAATATTAAATAAGCACAAAGTAGCTTAAAACAAACATGAACTTATCTCAGAGTATAGCCTAAAGAATGCTCGAATAGAGTTGAATTGAATTGCTAAAACTCTGAAGTTCGTGCTCTATTTATAGCCTGAAAAATTCCGTCTACGACTAGTCTTAGGATCCTAGGACTGGTCGTAGCTTCAAAGATTTTCAAAGATTTCTACGGGATAAGGATTTGCTGTTCCACGACCGGTCCTGGGTAGCCTACGACCGGTTGTAGGCCACCTACGACTGGTCTTGGGTCACGTACGACCGGTCGTAAGACCCCTAATTTAGTTGCTGGAGTTTGAGTCATAAGGCTAAGACTGGTCGAAGGACGAGTCGTAGAACTCACAGGACTGGTCGTAGGACAACCAGAAAGATTCAAAAATCTTCAACAACCTAGGTCTGGTCCTAAAAAACTTAAGACTGGTCGTAGCAGAGCTAGGACTAGTCTTGAAGTCCCTAGGACTGGTCTTATAATAGCCCAAATAAGCATATTAAAATATATGAATTATGTATCCAGAATGACCTACAGTAAAGCCCATCCTAAGGTCAATCTAAGGTCAAACAAACCTTAAAAGTGAGATAGACATTGAAAGTCTGTACACTCAGATGACCCTTAAGAAAAGCTTAGGCCTTCTCGAACTTGATCTTGACTTGAACAAAGTCTTCTTGAGCTTGATCTTGACTTGAAAAAAGTCTTCTACTATACTTGAGCATACTTAAAAACTTTTATTCTTGAATTCTTCATCCATGGCTTGAAACGTTCTTCATTTAAGTTCTTATCTTGCAATGCGATGTCTTGATTGCAAAAAATAGTCTCAAACATGAAACACAAGATATACAAGACATAGCTATAGGTTTTGGCACGACAAAATTTGACAACCAAAGGGATATGAAATCATAGCACTTACAGGATCATTATTTGGGAAGTGATATAAGGGAGGTGTCTTAGCTTCTCAATCTTGCTGTATGAAAAGGACTAATAAGAACTTAGTAATCATACTCATATCATTGCACTACATGTGTTGTTGGCGTTGGTGTAGAGCACTGAGGAAGTGACTGACATGCGCGACCGTAAGATGAAGATCGCAGAGGGAGTTTGTGGTGAGGGCATGCATCATCCCCTCATATCATTCTTGCTTTAACAAGAGTATCTAGGTCATGTTTGATTGTACTGATTTATCATTACTGCTTGATTGAATTGATAACATGTTAACTTTTACTGTATAATTCTGCTGAGTTGATCACTCACTCCCACGTTCTGGGACAGTGCTTAAACACCAACCAGACTCTGACTTAGCTACAGGTGATGGCGATGCCTGCGAGGCAGAGCCGGAGTTCGACCAGGATAAGGAGGCATTCTCATTTATGCAGTTCTCAGGTAGGTTCATGTGAGCCTTGTCCTGATTGGTGGAGATTCTGGGTTATGATTGTATTGAGTTTACTCAGTTTGATACATGTATTTTGAGACATAGATTGTACTTATTGCCTAGGAAGAGCACGTATATTTTGAGGATTGTTTTTTGTTTATATATGCATATAAGACTTCCACTTGCATTTTCTCACCATCCCTGAATTATGTCTGCTGATTTGGCTTAATCTACTTCGTGTTTTATACACTAATACAGACAACATACATCCATCATTAATTATGTTGTATAAGTGATGTTTTGGAACTCGGGAGCTAAGTTATGCTCGACCCCCAAATTTTAGGGAGTTACAAGTTGGTATCAGAGCATGATCTAGATTAAACTGGACCTGGGTTATGGTCACACGATGCATGTTGATGCCACTATAGCATAGGAGGGTGCGAAAATAATATAGAAAAAAGTTTAAGACTCCCAGTTTTGTTGTTGGCAAAAGTTTATTGAAAATGATCACCGAGATCGAGTCCGTACACACTCCTGATCATACACAACGATCTCGAATCACTTCTAGACCGTCAATTGACGGGTGTAGATCATGTTCTAATCTATTTCAGCCGTTAAAAATCGGTAAATATCAATGTGTATTCATTTTGTTTCGAATTAACTCGAAATGAGTCAAACAGAGGTAAGGGGCCAATCGGGGCTGTTTCAGAGGGACCCATATCAATTTAGACCCAAGGGGGGGGGGGGGGGGGGGGGGGGGCGGGAAGACCTCATTGGTGGGGTGATCCCTCGCCGAGAGGTCCAGAGAGTGGCGAGGCCGTCGCCGACCGGTGGGCTCAGCTGGGTCGGGCCTTCAGGCTGACCGTGTTAGGGGACTTGTGGACCCCACTGGTCCATGGTTCATCAATTAAAACACCCCCAAACATATACCTGCTTCATAAAATCCACCCCCAAGCTCTCCCTTTTCTTCAAAATAGCCCATATCTCTCTCAAATCGCCCTTTCAATCCTTCTTTCTTTCATTTTCCTTCAAGCTTCACATCCTTCCATCATGCTCAGCCACATCCATCACCTAACCCTATCATTTCCTTTGTTCTGAGCTCCTAAATCCCCCATTTAAGTCTCAAATTCGTGCAAACCCACTACCCATCCTATTTCTCATTTTCCTCCCTCATTATTCCCTTCATTTAAGCCTTTACAACCTCTTTGAGGCTCAGATCTGTGGAGACCCAGTTAGCTCATCCCTTTCTTTCTTTTTCTTTACTTTTCCATGGCTTTCATGGAGTTTGTTGTGGCCTTATTCTCTATTTCCTCCATCCTTTCTTTCATGGGGAAGAAATGAGCCCCCGTTGATGAAGCCGGGCCTAGTTGGCCAACCCGTTCTAGAAGACCGAGGGGTGCCACGCTAGTTCAAGCGCTACTTATGAATTGCAGATGAAGAAGGATCTAGAACCCCTTACTCCATTAGGAAGATCCCTGTTAGTGGAGTTGTCCCATGGTGTTTTTGAAAGCCGCAGATTCCTGTTTGAAGCTCATGTTGATGAGCGGCTGTTTGGAGAATTTCTGTTGTTCGAGCGCCTACTTGAAGCTGGTTAGGGTCTGTTATTTGAAGGTGAGCGTCATGATAACGTGGGTACTGTTTGAGCTTTTTATGCCTACATTCGAGAGCCGATACTGGAGCCCTTACAGTTTAGAATCTCAGTTGGTAGAGATCAGGAGGCCACTATTGATGTTAGTTTCATATCTCGGCTTCTGAAGGTACCACTTGGCAAAGTTCATGCAAGTGAGAAGAATTTGAATAGTGCACGTGAGAGGGATCACCGCACACGGTTCCTTTGTGGCCGTCTAGTTGAATGGCAGCCTAATAGAAGCCTCTTAGCGTCGAATATAGCAAACGACTTCCGTTTAGTTCACCACATTTTTACGTTTAATGTTTATCCAAGGTGGAGCAACCGCCGTGAGTGCACGCGCCTGATGGTGGATTTCTTGTATCAGGTGGGGCAAGGAGAGAAGCTTTGTGTGCCTACTTATGTCTTGCGACAGATAGTCCTTATCGTACGTTCAAATAGAAGGACAGAATCTCTCCCGTTCGGCCGACTCATATGCAGGATTGCACTTGAGTTTGGCTACAGGCTTGGGGCCGGCGCCAGTCCATTACATTTTGAGACTACTCTCAATCAAATGGAGATCGGGCGTCAGCAGCGACAAGCCCTCCATGTCTGCAGGATAGGGGTGCCCCTCCTCCATCGCCAGATTCTGAAGAATAGTCCCTTGTGTAGTTGTTTATTTATTATTGCTTGTTCTTGTGTGGGATTTGGTAGTTGTTTAGTGGTTTGATAGTTGTTTAGTGTTTGAAGCTTAGTGCTTGAAGCTTAGTCGTTCTGCTCACATGCTTTCTCTGTCGCAATTCATGTAATGTTGCACATCATGTATTGTGACAATTTTATTAATGAAATGCATGTTGTTTCTTTGGCATGTGAAGTTAATGTCGTGGATTGACTGTGTGAATGCCTAATCTCATTGGTTACTACCCTCTGTTGTGTGTAGGGTATGCCACCTAAGGGCTCGAGATCTTCAGCCCGTCTCTCTCTAGGTGATTCACTTGACGGGGCCCATCTCGTTTTGATCATATATCGGGTTGTGTTGAGGGTCAAATAGTGCATATTAGGCCCCAAATATTGTCCGGATTTACGAGCATAATAGTGTTTAACGGCTGACTTAATCGTGTTTATGTTGCAGGTTGATTTTACAAGCTTGGATCGAAATAGGATACTAAATGCATGGATTTAACGCTCCAAATTCACCAAAGCATGAGACACACTCCAGGGGACCAAGATTGACAAATATACACGGTCAGAAATCTGAGATAACCAAGAAACTAAAGCTCAAGTGGCTTGAAACGCATCCAGAACGCAAGATCACGGGGTTTCCAATATCGGTTTGGCTCGAAACTTTATACATGAGATGAGGGCCATAAATTAACCGTACACGTCAAAAATCATCCATTGAATCACCCTAGAAGTTTTCCAACGGATAGATCAGCCCATAAAATCTCAAATTGGGGCCCACCTGAGTTATGGATATGCTTCAAAAGTGTTCTGGACGGTTAAAATGAGATTTTGAAAAGGATGGACGGAAAGGATTTCACATAAACATCACAATGGACCCCACATGAGGGTGGGGGTGCATGCAGTGCACGTACACGTGCACTGCACCGGTTAAACCGCTCGGTCAAAGGCAGCAACGACCCGTCTCTCTCTCCCTCTCTACGTAAGGAGCCAGCGGACGGACGCTGGCTCCCATTTTTTTATGTAGTGGGACCCACACATCATCTTTTCAGATGATCTGAACCGTCCATACTCTCGATAGGGGGGAAAAACCCTCACCTAGCTGTCCTTTTGATCCCATGCACAGGTATGGACGTAGATGGATGGAAAACGCAGGATGGATGGCTGGGTTACAGATTTTGTCGGTCACAATGAAATCAAACTGGACTTTGCCTTCCTGGACCGTTTTTCATCCTGAAGCCAATGGACGGTGTGGATTTTTAAAAAGAAAGCTAAGTGGACCCCACCGATCATCACAGTGGAAGAAGCTTCTGCTTACGCACCGCGTAATGCACGGCCGCTGGCCGTTTTTGTGATCGACTGTGGGCCCCACACGTGCCCCATAAGCTCAATCCAAACCGTCCACCGTGTAGACAGCTGTGAGCACTACAAAACCATATTGTCACTTTTTATCCATGCGTGCACATGTGTGAGATACAGAGGCCACAAAAGGGCTGCCCTGCAACGTTCAAAACTGATTCTTTTGTGATTTCTTCTCTGGGCCACGTCAATGGACGTTCAAAACCACCTATTCTTGACTGAAATTTCGTTCTGAATCCAATGGAAGGGGTGGATTTTTCAGAAAATGCTTCTGTGGGGCCCACCGATCACAACAATGAAATGGTGTGAAAGGTTTCGCACATCCGTGAAAACTGACTTTTTCAGGCGATTTTGGACCACCATCTTTGATCATATGGCAGATCTGAACCGTCTATCATGTAGAGGACCCAAGAAAGTACTAAGGGACGGTGTTTCTTTGGAATTTGAGCGAGGAAAGTGGCGTGTTTCGAGGCACCGAACTTGGCTACGAAAATTGCACTCCGTGTCCTGCTACAACTCTGTCACAGACTCCAGCCTTCCAGCAGCTATAAAAGGAGGTTTTGGACGTGGGGAGCATTCATTCAGGTCTAGGAAGGAAGAAAAAGAGAGACGTGGAGGCTCGGGCAGGGACGTGAAGCAGAAGAAAAAAAAGAGTATTTTCTTTTTATTTTTTAGTTTATTTCAATTGTAGAGAATTAGCCATCCATGTCTGGCTGAACCTCTTAGCTAGGGCTAAGAGGTGAAGCTTGTAGTGAGATGAGAGATTTGATTTTATTTTAATTTTAATGCATGAATTGACGTTGATTTTAGTTAATTATTATGGAAATGTTTTAGGTTTTTAATGGTTTGTTGTGACTGAAATTACAATGGGTCTGCAATGGCTTTGAATATTTCTGTTCTCTTTAATGTTTATGATGTCAGGAAGCCCTGTTGTTCACCATAGTCTCCTGGGCATGGTTGGATGACGGTACCCTTCCTAACTTGCATACATGTGATTGGGTGGTAATTAGTTTGATTCTATTGTTTGCCATAGTCTTTGGGCATGGTTTGGTGATGGAATCCATTCTAATTCATCTTCCTTTCATCTCTTTGAAAACTAGATCAATGGAAGTTCAGTAAATTCCATGATTCATGAAACAGGCATAAGATCTCCCTGATCTCTACAAGTGGATCCTCTGAATCCCTAGTTTCCTTACCTCTGATTTCTCCTATAAGTTTTAGATTAATTATTCTACAAGTATTCCACCATTGCTAATTGATTTAGAATTCGTCTTAGTCTAGTTCTAGTTCTAGTTAGTTTTAGATAACGTACAAGTTTCAGTCCCTTGGGATTCGACCTCGGTCTTACCGAGTTATTACTACATCACAACCCTGCACTTGGGGAGTGAACAAGTTTTTGGCGCCGTTGCCGGGGACTGTCGGCTACGTTTTTCTAAAATTAATTAGTTTTAGGATTAGTTTAAGATTAGGTTTAGATTTTCTTAATTTTTAGAAATTAACTTGTCTTTCTTGTTCTTTTCTAAATTAGTAAATTCTGTCTTAAATTCTTCCTTTCTATTCTAGATTTAGATTAAGATTTATTTCTTCTTTTTAGTGAGATTCTAATTCTAATTCTTTTTAGGTTCCTAACCTTGTTTCTGTTTTAGAATTTTTCCATAAGTTTTTTCTTTGTTGTTTAGGAACTAACCCGATTTTTCTCTTTTGTAGGAAATTTCTAATTTAGTAAGCTCTTTCTAATTTCTCTTTCTTTTTTTTTTTTTGAATTTTTTTCTTTTCTCTAGGAATTAGTTTACTTTTAATTAGGACTTTCGATTCTTAAAAACTAATTTTTTTTTGTTTTGTTTTGCAGATTCTTAACCTAGGACTCCAAATTTGGTAACTTCTTTCTATCTTTCCCTTTTATTTTCTAGATTTCTACTTCTTCCTTTCTCTTAGGTTTAAGTTAAAATTTGAGGGCTGAGTATGTTTTATGCCCCAGTGGGCACGCGACAACACTCGACGTCTCGTGACTGAAGGAGGATTAGTTGAGGGGTTGACTGTCTATCGCAGGACTAGGCACCACTTGAATTCTCCTGAGTTAGAGGACGTTATGACTGAAAATCAACCTCAAGCACTACCCCAACCTGGGGTTGAGGAAGTACATGATGAGAATGAGGTGCATCACGCACCCCCGCCTCTACTTTACGAGATTATTTACAACCGGCGGGGGTGAGTATGCTCCCATGCATGATTTTTCCTGAGAATACAGGACATATGGACATCAAGCCAGGGGTTATCCAACTCCTTCCTAAGTTCCATGGGCTTGAGTCTGAAGAGTCATGCTTGCATCTAAAAGAGTTCGATGAAATCATAGGCACCTTATACTTTCCTAATGTATCTGAGGATACTATTAGGCTGAAACTCTTTCCATTTTCCTTGAAAGAAAAAACCAAGACGTGGTTACATTCACTGCGTCCTAGATCCATTGGCACATAGAATGATATGCAGAGGGAATTTATAAAGAAAATTTTCCCACATCATAAGACAATTACCCTCAGGAGAGCAATCATGAACTTTGCCCAAAAGGAAGATGAAACATTCTTCCAATGTTGAGAAAGGTTCAAGGATCTGGTTAATGCATGCCCACAACATGGCTTTGAAATATGGCGCATTACAAATTTTTTCTATGATGGGCCAGCATCTTCCATGCGCCAAATGGTCGAGACAATGTGTAACGGAGAATTCATCAATAAAATGTCGACGAGGTATGGGATTATCTCGATAGTCTCGCTGAAAAAACACAATCATGGGACTATTACCCAAGGACGAACACTACGTCTAGGCCGACTCATTCAAGGAAAAAAGGAGGAATATATCTCCTTAAAGAGGACAATGATCTTAACGCTAAGGTGACCAATCTCACCAGAAAATTTGAGGCCATGGAAGGAAGGAAGGAAAAGGTTAATGAAAGTGTTTGCGGCATCTGTGATTGCAACATTCATACTACTGAAAATTGTCCTTCAATACCTGCCTTTCGAGAAGTATTGAATGAACAATCTAATACCGTAAATAACTATCAAAGACCTTTCAATGGACCACCCTCTAATATGTATAATCCTGGCTAGAAAATTCATCCGAATTTTAGTTGGAGGAACGGACAAACTGCTACCCCTCAAGGTTTCTTCAATCAAAATCCAAATCAGGGGAAACCTCAAGAAGAATCGGTTCAAATTTTCATACAAGAGCTAGCTCGGACAATGCAAGGAATTTTAAATTTTATGCAAAAAATATATTCACGTATGACAGCTATGGAAAAAGGGATGCTCCCTGCACAACCAATCCCCAATCCTAAACCGCAATATGAGACAGGTAATCCCAGCTCTTCAAATCAAATGGGGCACGCTAAATCCATCACCACTCTTAGGAGTGGGAAGGTTATTGATAAACCCTTCCGGTTAGGCCTGAAAAGCCTCAAGAACCAGAAGAGGACAACAATGATGGATCTAGTGGCTCCCCACAAAAATTTGAACCGGAACCTCTAGAAAATCCAGTTGCTCCGTTTCCCCAACGGTTGGTTGAACCAAAACGTCTATCTAACTCTCAGGATATCCTAGAGATGTTGAAACAAGTGAAAGTCAATATTCCTTTGCTTGATGTTGTAAAACAGATACCTTCATATGCTAAATTTCTAAAGGACTTATGCACTACCAAACGACGGAAAAGTATTCAAAAGAAGATCTCCTTCAATGAGAAGGTGAGTGCCGTCTTAAAACAAGACGTGCCGCAAAAATTTAAAGATCCCGGTTGCCCAACC
This sequence comes from Magnolia kwangsiensis, assembly GCA_037074715.1. Taxonomy (NCBI): domain Eukaryota; kingdom Viridiplantae; phylum Streptophyta; class Magnoliopsida; order Magnoliales; family Magnoliaceae; genus Magnolia; species Magnolia kwangsiensis. Next base: position 123,283,317 of record CM073576.1, read on the forward strand.
ATATCATGTGTAATCAGAAACTATCGAATTGATCACGCACTTCTTGACTTAGGAGCAAGCGTCAATCTGATTCCCTACTTAGTATACCAACAGTTAAGGTTGGGTGAATTAAAACCCACTCGAACCACACTATAACTTGCTGATCGTTCTGTTCGTATACCAAGATGGATCATCGAGGATGTGTTGGTCCAGGTGGATAGATTCTACTACCCTGTTGATTTTATCATCTTGGACACCGAACCCATCAATGACACGAGCACTCAGATTCCTGTCATTCTTGGTCGCCCATTCCTGTCCACTTCAAATGCAATTATCAATTGCAAGAATGGTGTCATGACTATGTCCTTTGGAAATTTGACATTGGAATCGAATATCTTTTTCAATAACGGCAGCAACTCAGAGGATGATGACGATTTTCACGATGTTAACATGATTGATTCTTTTGTGGAAGATAGAACACCTCTCACCTTATCCTCTGATCCTCTAGAGACGTGCCTGGCCCACTCCCATGATCTTGATGATGATATAATTAGGGAGACGTGTGCCATGCTTGATACTACACCGGTACTTGAAGTTAACCGGTGGAGGCCACAAATTGAAGAATTGCCCCAAACTGATGTAGTGCCTCTACCATCTAACCTCAAGCCACCGAAGCTTGACCTAAAACCTTTGCCCTCTGATTTAAAATATGTCTATTTAGGTCAAGATGAGACATACCCGGTGGTGATCTTTGCCCACCTGGGGAAAGAACAGGAGAGTATACTGATATCTACTCTCATTGAGCAGAAGGGAGCTCTTAGATGGACGATAGCGGACCTCAAGGGAATTAACCCATCGATTTGTACTCACCGTATATATCTTGAGGACAATGCAAAGGCTGTTCGACAATCACAACGTAGATTAAATCCAAACATGAAGGAAGTGGTTAAGGCCGAGGTTCTCAAACTATTAGATGTGGGGATCATATACCCCATATCCGATAGTCAATGGGTGAGTCCAACTCAGGTGGTTCCTAAGAAGTCCGGGATCACCATCGTAGCCAATGCCAATAATGAACTCATGCCGACCAGAGTTACCACTGGTTAGAGAATTTGCATTGACTACAGAAAGCTGAATACTGTCACAAGGAAAGACCACTTTCCTTTGCCCTTCATTGATCAAATCCTGGAAAGGCTAGCTGGTCATTCCTATTACTGTTTCCTTGATGGGTATTCAGGTTATAATCAGATTGAAGTCGCCCCTGAGGATCAGGAAAAGACCATATTTACATGTCCCTATGGCATCTTTGCTTACAGAAGGATGCCATTTGGGTTATGTAATACCCCTGCCACCTTTCAGCGATGCATGACGAGTATCTTTTCTGACATGGTGGGGAAATATCTAGAGGTCTTCATGGACGATTTCTCTGTTTTTGGTTCATCTTTCAGCGAATGCTTAGCAAGTCTTAAATGTGTGCTGAAAAGATGTGAAGAAAAAAATTTGGTACTTAATTGGGAGAAGTGCCGCTTTATGGTTCAAAAGGGAATTGTCCTTGGGCATATCATCTCGTCCAAAGGAATCGAAGTAGATAAGGAAAAAATCGATCTTATCTCTAACCTACCTCCATCTAAGAATATCAGAGACGTGAGATCCTTCTTAGGACACGCAGGTTTTTACAGACGATTCATAAAGGACTTTAGTCTCCTCCCTCGTCCTTTATGTAATCTTCTTCAAAAGGATACACCATACGAGTGGACTGAGCAGTGCCAAGAAGCTTTTACTAAGCTTAAGGGCATGTTAACCACTGCACCTATCATGCAGCCACCCTACTGGAGTCTTCTTTTTGAACTTATGTGCGATGCCTCTGATTATGCTCTTGGGGCGATTCTAGGCCAAAGAAAAGATAAGCGGCCTTACGTTACTCACTACGCAAGTAGGACTCTAAATCCTGCCCAAGTGAACTACTCGACTACGGAAAAGGAACTCTTAGCTGTAGTATTTGCTTTGGACAAATTTAGATCCTACCTGATCGGATCCAAGATCATCATTTACACAGACCATGTGGCCCTTAAGTATCTTCTTTCTAAGAATGATTCTAAGCCCCGCTTGATACGATGGATCCTTCTACTCCAAAAATTCGATTTGGAAATCAAAGATAAAAAGAGAGTAGAGAATGTAGTGGTCGATCATCTTTCTCGCCTTAATACCTTTGATTCCCTTGAGGCGACTCATATTAATAATATGTTCCCTGATGAACAATTTTTTAGAGTCTCCTATTCACCTTGGTTCGTTGATATTGCTAATTATCTTGCTACAGGTGCCATACCGACATACTGGACGTCACAAGATAAGAAGAAATTCTTTACCAAGGTGCGTAACTTTTTCTGGGATGATCCACATTTGTTTAAATATTGCCCAGACCAAATCTTAAGGAGATGTGTGCCAGACGATGAGCATCAGAGTGTCATCTCCTTCTGTCACTCACAGGCCTGTGGTGGTCACTTTTCTGCTAAAAAGACCACGGCCAAGATTCTACAGTGTGCCTTTTACTGGCCCACTATGTTCAGGGACACTCATGAGTTTTGCAAAGCTTGTGAGCGTTGTCAAAAATTAGGAGCATTGTCCCGTCGAAATATGATGCCTTTGAATCCCATCCTTATCATTGAAGCATTTGATTGCTGGGGCATTGATTTTATGGGACCATTCCTCCAATCATTTGGAAATCTGTATATTTTGCTCGCCGTAGACTATGTCACTAAATAGGTCGAAGCAATTCCGTGCCGTAAAAATGACCATCGCACGGTCATTAAATTTTTAAAAGAAAATATCCTGTCGCGGTTCGGAACGCCTCGAGCCATCATTAGTGACGGGGGCTCACACTTCTGCAATAGACCATTTGAGAGCTTAATGAAGAAATACGGTATCTCTCATAAGGTGAGCACCCCATACCATCCACAGACAAGTGGACAAGCTGAAATTTCCAATAGGGAGATTAAACATATCCTAGAAAAAACAGTTAACCCTAATCGTAAGGACTGGTCAATCCAATTGACCGATGCCTTATGGGCGTACCGTACTACTTTTAAAACTCCTATTGGAACATCTCCCTTTAGACTTGTCTATGGAAAGGCTTGTCACTTGCCGGTGGAATTGGAACATAAAGCATACTGGGCAATCAAAAATCTAAATTTCAATCTGGACAACGCTGGTTCGCTACGCAAAGTTCAATTAAATGAACTGGAAGAAATCTGGAACGATGCATATGAGAACTCGAGAATTTACAAGGACAAGATGAAGGCGTTTCATGATCAACATATTCTACGAAAATCATTCACGCCAGGTCAGAAAGTCCTCTTGTATGACTCTCGACTATATCTCTTTCCGGGTAAGCTTCGATCTCGTTGGACCGGCCCTTACATTGTTGTTACTGCTTATCCTCATGGGGCCGTCGAGATAAGAGATCCCGACAATGACAAGGAGTTTAAAGTAAATGGACATCGATTAAAGCCATTTGTCGAGACATTTGATTCAGAGGACATGTCCATGCCTCTGATTGCTCCTGTTTACCAGGACTGATCTCCTAGTCTGATGGAGGTATAGGTAGGTTTATCGCTTTCATAGGACTAGGGTAGTTGCTTTATTTGTCTGGCTGAAGACGGTAAATTTAGCGCTCCTGGGAGGCAACCCAGCTTTTCATTTCATTTTTCGAGTTAGATGATTCAATGTTTGTGGGTAACATTACTACAAACCCTCACGAGACTACAACTCGTCCACTAGGGGTAACCTAGGGGTTTAAAGGCTTGTTGCATACGCTAAATGCAATCGAGATTACCTGCGAAAGTGGTATAGGTAGGATTTTATTTTCGTCATTTTTATTTTTCTTTTTCTCTCGTGCTAACCAGCTTCCATGCTATGATCTCTTAGAAAGTCTCTCTCTTGATTCGTTATCCAGGTACTATCTTCCCATCGCTTTACTTTTGTTGTTCTATATTTAGATCTTTTACATTGAGGACAATGTAGATTTTAGGTTGGGGGTAGGAGATTAGGCTTCCTAATCAGTATTTTCTTAGTCTTGAGCAAAATTTGTGAAAATTGTGAAAAAATTTTAAAATTTTTCTGACATTTCTTGTAAATTCAATGTGATTTTGACATCTATCTTTGATTTAGAATTACGAGATACGTGATGTTGGTAATTTATGACTCTTGGATTTAGCTACTTGATAGATTCCACAGTTGAGTTTGAATTATCAATCCATGATGAGAGATTTTAAACATTGATTGAATCATGATTTCAGGACACGTCTTGCTTACACATTAAGATTTCAGTTCCATATCGAAGGATTAACTTGGTAATCACTAAGCACGAAAGCAACCAGCCTGAAATATCTTGCCATCATGGTATAAAAATTGAAAAGGTTGGATAATTAATCTTTACCATAGGTTTGCTCCCTATAGGTTTAGAGTTAATTCCCCATGAATGATATGTGAAAAAGAGTCAGGTGTACGATCTTCACCATAGGTTTGCTCCCTATAGGTGAGGATTTAATTCTCTTCCTTGGCATTACTTTGAATAGAAAAATCACAAGTTAAGAGGTTAATCTATGAGGCAAGTTTTGGATTAGGTTTTAGTTATCATGAATTTTCTTGTCGCTTACCAATGATTTCATGAAATTGACGATTGGATCTCTTAATGATGATAAGCTGAGGTTACACAATACGATCTTAATGTTTAAAATTGTTCTAATTGTTAGATTAATACTTTGAACTTGATTATGAGTTTACCAAACTTGAGTCCAGGAGAACATAATACAAAACATCCATGAATCTTGGAATTCTAATGCTTGGATTATTTTCCAAATATCACTCGGGTTTACAAAATCTTTTATATCAATCTCAACTTATTTTTCTCATATTTTGCTCGGGACTAGCAAGATGCTGGTTGGGGGTTGTGTTGAGGGTCAAATAGTGCATATTAGACCCCAAATATTGTCCGGATTTACGAGCATAATAGTGTTTAACGGCTGACTTAATCGTGTTTATGTTGTAGGTTGATTTTAAAAGCTTGGATCGAAATAGGATACTAAATGCATGGATTTAACGCTCCAAATTCACCAAAGCATGAGACACACTCCAGGGGACCAAGATTGACAAATATACACGGTCAGAAATTCGAGATAACCAAGAAACTAAGGCTCAAGTGGCTTGAAACGCATCCAGAACGCAAGATCACGGGGTTTCCAATATCGGTTCGGCTCGAAACTTTATACATGAGATGAGGGCCATAAATTAACACTACACGTCAAAAATCATCCATTGAATCACCCTAGAAATTTTCCAACGGATAGATCAGCCCATAAAATCTCAAATTGGGACCCACCTGAGTTATGGATATGCTTCAAAAGTGTTCTGGACGGTTAAAATGAGATTTTGAAAAGGATGGACGGAAAGGATTTCACATAAACATCACAATGGACCCCACATGAGGGTGGGGGTGCATGTAGTGCACGTACACGTGCACTGCACCGGTTAAACTGCCCGGTCAAAGGCAGCAACGACCCGTCTCTCTCTCCCTCTCTGCGTAAGGAGCCAGCGGACGGACGCTGGCTCCCATTTTTTTTTGTAGTGGGACCCACACATCATCTTTTCAGATGATCTGAACCGTCCATACTCTCGATAGGGGGGGAAAACCCTCACCTAGTTGTCCTTTTGATCCCATGCACAGGTATGGACGTAGATGGATGGAAAACGCAGGATGGACGGCTGGGTTACAGATTTTGTCGGTCACATTGAAATCAAACTGGACTTTGCCTTCCTGGACAGTTTTTCGTCCTGAAGCCAATGGACGGTGTGGATTTTCAAAAAGAAAGCTAAGTGGACCCCACCGATCATCACAGCGGAAGAAGCTTCCGCTTACGCACCCCATAATGCACGGCCGCTGGCCATTTTTGCGATCGACTGTGGGCCCCACACGTGCCCCATAAGCTCAATCCAAACCGTCCACCGTGTAGACAACCGCGAGCACTACAAAACCATATTATCACTTTTCACCCATGCGTGCACACGTGTGAGATACAGAGGCCACAAAAGGGCTACCCTGCAACGTTTAAAACTGATTCTTTTGTGATTTCTTCTCTGGGCCACGTCAATGGACGTTCATAACCACCTATTCTTGACTGAAATTTCGTTCTGAATCCAATGGATGGGGTGGATTTTCCAGAAAATACTTCTGTGGGGCCCACCGATCACAACAGCGAAATGGTCTGAAAGGTTTCGCACATCCGCGAAAACTGAATTTTTCAGGCAGTTTTGGACCACCATCTTTGATCATATGGCAGATCTGAACCGTCTATCATGTAGAGGACCCAAGAAAGTACTAAGGGACGGTGTTTCTTTGAAATTTGAGCGAGGAAAGTGGCTTGTTTTGAGACATCGAACTTGGCTATGAAAATTACACTCCGTGTCCTGCTACAACTCTGTCACAGACTCCAGCCTTTCAGCAGCTATAAAAGGAGGTTTTGGACGTGGAGAGCATTCATTCAGGTCTAGGAAGGAAGAAAAAGAGAGACGTGGACGCTCGGGCAGGGACGTAAAGCAGAAGAAAAAAAGAGTATTTTCTTTTTATTTTTTAATTTATTTCAATTGTGGAGAATTAGCCATCCATGTCTGGCTGAACCTCCTAGCTAGGGCTAAGAGGTGAAGCTTGTAGTGAGATGAGAGATTTGATTTTATTTTAATTTTAATGCATGAATTGACGTTGATTTTAGTTAATTATTATGGGAATGTTTTAGGTTTTTAATGGTCTGTTGTGACTGAAATTACAATGGGTCTGCAATGGCTTTGAATATTTCCGTTCTCTTTAATGTTTATGATGTCAGGAAGCCCTGTTGTTCACCATAGTCTCCTGGGCATGGTTGGATGACGGTACCCTTCCTAACTTGCATACATGTGATTGGGTGGTAATTAGTTTGATTCTATTGTTTGCCATAGTCTTTGGGCATGGTTTGGTGATGGAATCCATTCTAATTCATCTTCCTTTCATCTCTTTAAAAACTAGATCAATGGCAGTTCAGTAAATTTCATAATTCATGAAACAGGCATAAGATCTCCCTGATCTCTACAAGTGGATCCTCTGAATCCCTAGTTTCCTTACCTCTGATTTCTCATATAAGTTTTAGATTAATTATTCTACAAGTATTCCACCATTGCTAATTGATTTAGAATTCATCTTAGTTTAGTTCTAGTTCTAGTTAGTTTTAGATAACGTACAAGCTTCAGTCCCTTGGGATTCGACCTCGGTCTTACCGAGTTATTACTGCATCACAACCCTGCACTTGGGGAGTGAACAGGTTCTCAGCCGGCTTCTGGCCCTACTGTTGGGCCACCTCCTGTGACACCTTCTGTGGTGCCTCCTATCACACCTGCTGTTCCTAAGCAGAATCGTGCATCTGCGTCGACACCTTCTACATCACAGTCCGCTCTACCTCCTGATAAGCTAAAGCAGATAATGTTATTGATGCAGCAGCAGCAGATATAACAGTAGCAGTAGTAGTAGTAGTTTTTATCCTCCATGGCTATTATCTTTGCTCATTCGATGGGGGCGACTCCACCTGCCTCACCTCTACACCCTATTGGGAATACTAATACAAGCAGTGCATTCGAGCGATTTTAGCGCTTAAGGACTCCTACATTTTCGGGTACTCACAGACCCAAGGAGGCTGAGTATTAGATCGATCGCATCTCGAAGATGTTGAGACCGCTACACTCTTTCGAGGTGGAGCAGGTTGAGCTTGCCACCTTCATGTTTGAGAAGGAGGCTAGCTTATGGTGGGATAACATTCTTCGCACAATTGAGGAGGGATTTGGTTGGACGTGGGCAGCGTTTGAGGCTCGCTTCCATAAAAAGTATTTTTTGGTCACTTATCGACACGAGGAGAGTGAGTTAGGGAGGAATGTTGGTGATATAGTACGAGAACCGGTTTACGGAGCTGGGCAGGTATGTTCCTTTGATTCTGGGTGATCAGTCGTTGAGCATTCGACATTTTTCTGAGGGTTTGCAGTCCGAGATTCGATCAAAGATGTGTTGTGCGAGCATCTCTTCCTATGTTGAGTTGGTGAGCATGTCCTTGCGAGCAGAGCAGGACGGGGATAGGTTATCCCGCATGCTTGCATCTATGGCCCCTAGGCCGGGACCTGATTTCTCGAGTGGGCCTTTCCTCGGTAAGAAGCCTCGTATTGATTCATCGCCGGGGTTTGTGGCACCTCCTACCCATGTGAGGCGTCCTGATGTGTGGTGCAACTATTGTAAGAAGCCAGGCCACGCTAAGGTGTCTTATTTTTCTAGGATGCGAGATAGTGGTTTCTCACCGCCTCAGAGGATCGGTCGTCAGATGCCTCAAGCTATTTCTGCACCACCACTTCGATCAGCACCAGCTCATCCTTCCTTCAAACCTCTAGCACCTCGTTTCAGGTAGCCACAATGGCCCATCGTACTGCCACTGCATCGCCCACAGCAGGCTCGAGTTCATGCGCTCACAGCTGAGGTGCCCGAGACAGAGTCAACACCGACATCTTTTGAGGTTTCCACTCACATCTTAGGTATGCCTATCTTCTTATTGGTGGACACTAGGTCCACTATTTCGATCATTTCTTACACTGCGGTCAAGCGGCTAGGTTTGGTTACGGCTCCTGCGAAGGGAGTAAGACTCATGACAGCTACAAGGACTACTTGAGATATTACTCGGACTTGTGAGTCATGCTTGATAGATTTTGGTAACAGGACAGTGGTCGTCGACCTGATTGTCGTCCCACTGTGTCACTATGATGTTATATTTGGGATGGATTGGCTCACGAAGATTAGAGCAGAGATTGATTGCGAGGTCAGAGTTGTGATAACCTATGGACCTGGGGGCACGGTTATTTCATTTTCAGTTCAGGTTAATTGGTCCTGTCATATTAGCAGCTACGCTACCTTATTAGAGAGTTCTGATGTTCCAGCGTTAGGAGTTATGCCAGTGGTTCATGATTTTCCTGATGTGTTTGAGAAGATTCCAGGGCTTCCTCCTCGGCACGAGATTGACTTTACTATCGATCTTGTGCCCAGTGCGAAACCTATTTCCTTGTCGACGTATCGTATGCCTCCATGTGAGATAGAGGAACTGAGGAGTCAGATTGATGTATTGTTAGAGGCAGGCTTTATTCGACCGAGTGTGTCACCTTAGGGAGTGCCTGTCTTGTTTGTGAAGAAAAAAGACGGTTCCCTACAGTTGTGTATTGATTATTGCAGGCAGAATCAGGTGACAGTGAAGAATAAGTATCCCTTGCCCAAGATTGATGATCCGTTGATCAGCTGAAGGGGGCACGTTATTTCTCGAAGATAGATTTGCAGTCTGGGTATCATCAATTATGCGTCAAGGATGAGGACGTGTAGAAGACTGCGTTCAGGACCATTTTTGGTCATTATGAGTTCCTTGTGATGTCTTTTGGACTCACGAATACTCCGCCCATGTTCATGGATCTGATGAACAGAGTGTTTCAGCTATTTCTGTTTCGATTCGTCATTGTCTTTATCGATGACCTTTTGATATACTCCATGAGTCGGGAAGAGCACGAGGAGCACCTAAGAGTGGTATTGAATACTCTCAAGGAGATCCAGTTGTATGCGCAGTATAAGAAATGCGACTTCTGGAAGAAAGAAGTTAAGTTCCTGGGACATGTGGTGTCCAAAGAAGGTATTGCTCTAGACCTCGCTAAGGTTGCTGCGGTTTAGGATTGGAAGCAACCTGTTTTAGTTACTAAGGTGAGGAGTTTTCTGAGTCTAGCAGGTTACTATCGACGATTCATTTGAGTCTTTTCTAAGATTGTCAGACCATTATCTCAATTGACACTGAAAGACTTGAATTTTGCTTGGAATGAGAAGGCCGAAGCAGCTTTTCAGGAGCTGAAGGACAAGTTGACGTCCGCCCCTGTGCTAGTATTGCCAGAGCAAGGGGTTAAGTATACGATATATACTGACACGTCTCGCGTTGGTCTGGGTTATGTCCTGATGTAGAAGGACAGGGTGATTGTGTATGCCTCGAGACAGTTAAGGAAGCACGAGGAGAATTACCCTACGCACGACCTAGAGTTGACAGCTGTCATTTTCGTATTAAAGCTCTGGAGACATTACCTCTACGAAGAGGAGTTCAAGCTCTTTTACGACCACAAGAGCCTTAGATATATATTCTCACAGTGAGACTTGAATATGAGGCAGCGCCAATGGATGAAAACTTTGAAAGACTTTAGGTTCGAGGTTTCCTACCATTCGAGCAAGGCAAACCTTGTGGCAGATGTGTTGAGCCGTAAGAAGACTATAGAATTTGTGGCCCCGCTTATGATTGCAGAATGAGATATGGTGGAGTTCATGAGAGACTTTGAGCAGAAACTCACGGTGGAAGAGTCGTATTAAGTCGTCACATATGTTTGTGTATAGCCCCTCATAGATGGCCGGATTATCGAAGCTCAGGCAGACAATGAGCTTCTGGTGAAGATGAAGGAGCGGGTTGGTACAGATGAGGACTCTGAGTGGGCTATTGGTATGGATGGGGGCTTGCGTTATTGAGGCCGCCTTTGCGTTCCAGACATTCCCGACTTGAGACGAGAGGTTCTCGAGTCAACCCACAGTTTTATGCTTACGATGCATCCAGGTAGCACGAATATGTATCAAAACATGAAAAGATCGTACTGATGGGATAATATGAAGGTTCACATTTCTGAGTTCGTATCCCATTGTCTCACGTGTCAGCAGGTTAAGGCAGAGTATCGCCGACCTCCTGGATTGCTTTAGCCCATGCCCATAACTGAATGGAAGTGGGACTTTATTTCCATGGATTTTATTTCTGGACTGCCTAAGATGAGGAAGGGACATGACTCTATTTGGGTGATCGTTGATAGGTTGACGAAGTCTACTCATTTCCTACCGATTAGAGTTACTAATTCTGCAGACGAGTTAGCTAGGTTGTATATCAAGGAGATTGTACTTCTGCATAGAGTTCCCTTGGAGATCGTGTCAGATCGAGACACGCGATTCACATCTATCTTCTGGACTAGTATCCAGGAAGCGATGGGTGTGAAGCTAAAGTTCAGTACCGCGTTCCATCCACAAACAGACGGGCAAACGGAGCATGTGAATCATATTTTAGAAGATATATTGTGGGCTTGTGTGTTGGATTTCAAGGAAAGTTGGGATGACTGTCTTCCTTTTGCAGAGTTTGCGATAACAACAGTTTTCAGGCGAGTATTGGTATGGCTCCGTATGAGGCACTGTATGGTCGCCCGTGTAGAGCACCGCATTGTTGGGCAGAAGTGGGCAAGAAGACTCTAATTGGACTAGAGTTAGTTCAGGTGACTTCAGAGAAGATCGACATTATTAGACGGCGACTGCTCTCAGCATAGAGCAGGCAGAAGAGCTACGCCGATACGAGGCGGTGACCACTTGAGTTTGATGTTGGGGACCGTGTATTCCTTAAGGTTTCTCCTATGCGATGAGTTCTTCGGTTTGGTAAGAAAGGGAAGCTCACGCCAAGATTTATTGGCCCATACCAAATACTTGATCGAGTGGGGACATTAGCGTATCACCTTGCTTTGCCCACACCACGTTTTTCATGTGTCCATGTTAAAGAAGTACGTTCCTGATCCTTCGCATATTATCAGATGGGAGCAGGTGCAGTTGAGCGAGGACGCCACTTATGAACTACAACCAACGCGTATTTTGGATAGGAAGGAGCAGGTATTGCGTAGTAAGGTTATCCCACTCGTAAAGGTGTTGTGGATGCATCATAGTGAAGAAGAAGCTACTTGGGAGACTGAAGCTGAGGTCAGGAAGAATTATCCCCAAATCCTCAAGGAGTATGAGAAGGTACGAATTTCGAGGATAAAAATTTTTCTTTATGAGGGTAGATTGTAACGTCTTAGAAAAATCCATACTTAAACCCGAGTACCACCTTTAGCAGAAATCATTTATAACCAAATTCTTTAGAAATTTAACGTGTATTAACTACCGCTAAACTAGATTACCAGTGAAATTAGCACCAATCACTTTTAATGGGACATGTAAGACCCAAAACCTATAGAAATACTAACGCTATATTACCCTGAAATCTAGGTTCCAACTCTAAACCCAGTTGCTCTCGAGAGCATCCAAAAATTTCGTATCGGACCTGGACCGCACGTCGAAAGTCTGATAGCGATGAACTTAGACAGTTATGACCGCCTTGTTGGACTTGACTATCACCTCAAAAATCAAGCCCAAACAATATCCTGAGACCATTTCCTTGAGTCCGGAGTGAAGAGTGGGAGAAAATGTAGATTTTTAAATAAATTAAATATGATTTTAAGTAATCTGAGATGTGTCACTTGCGCGTTATTTCTAAGCATTCCGACTGTTGGTTTTGCCCAAATTCACTCTCGGATCAGGGACGGTGGCCCATTCATGTCAAAGCACTTGTGGCCCTGATCGAGTTTCGGTGACCGTTGAATTGAAACTAGTCCGCCACGGATGATCTGGAAACCCGATCGGACTGAAAACTTAACTTGCTTAAGATCCAATACTAGTGAGCTTAAGTCCGACCGCATTTGATAAGAGGACCTCCAGAAGTGTTCCGTTGGATCAGAAAGAGCCTGATTTGGTTATAATCTAAGTATACCTTGGCCTTAGGGATATTTCCATCGATTTTAAGCTTATAAAAAGGCCTTAAACCCTCATTCCCAAATCTCAAAAGAATTTCCAACCCTAGCTAATTTATGAGAGAGAAAAGAGAGAGAAAGTAAGAGAGAACTTGTTGTTTCTCCGCGGGATTCTTCTCAGCTCTTCTACGTATCTATCCTGCGTATTTAAATCATTATTCCAGCAATTCTGATTTCGTTCTTGGATAAGTTAGTCAAACCCTAACCTAATTTGAAGCTTAAAATAGTTGTAGTGAAGTTATATCTAACTTGTTTCATGCTTTAGGTAGTGTATCTTCCGTTAACGAAGACTTATCGTCTGAATCATATCCATTTCACGTTTTCTGGTTTAAGGTGCGGATTATATACGTTTAGGTTATAGTTTTCAAGACTTTCAAAGAAAGATAATGATTTATTCTTGCTTAGGATGCTATTACACATGCAAAACATGCTATCTGTTTTGATTTACGTATACATAAAACCTATGTTACAAATTAAGTATTTCATGTATATGTTAGAATACCCGTATACGTATGTAATTTGGTGTTATGATTTCCATGATTATTTGACGTAGATATGTGATTGATATGTATGCGACAACTCTTAGGTGAAAGGATTTGCCCTAATATGTAACGTAGTTGACATATGTGATGTATGTTGAATAGTGTAGTCTAAGTTTTTGTAAAAAAAAAAAAAAGCCTGAATGAGTTAGTATTTGGTAAAAGAATGATTTTGAGGGTATTGAGATATGAATCTCAATCACCTTACCTATGTGTAAGATTTCCTCCATGAACTGTTTAGCCTAACTTATTCATGTTAACTGTGTGTATGATTTCCTCCATGTACTGTATTTATGTTCAAGTTATATTTCATATATGTTCATATGAATGTAGGGTATGAATCAAATGTCTGTTATTGAGCTTGTACATGATTGGGACTATACTACAGTCCAGGTAATCGGTAACCATCCCTAAACTGGTGGTTGAAGTTGTTTTCACCATGCAGGATGTGTTCAACGAATCCGAGTCGTGCTTGGGATGTTGGACAGTGGTTAAGCCACACGGAGTGCTTATGCATTCCATGTCAATCAACTCAACCTGCGCTTAGCCTAGTTAAGCTTATCAACTAACCCGATTGACCGATGTATGTTCACCATATTTGGTCACTACTGTTTGAATCTAAGGCACTGAACTCACTAGTGAAGATCCCGTTAACCTTGGTACCGTGAACCCCTAAGACTCATGAGCCGGACATGGTGGTATGGGACACCGTGGTCAAGCTGTCGACCTACGCTGGGGCGAAGAGCCTCCCCATATTGACCAGTGAGCACCCTACTCTCGTGAGCCAATTATGGTGGTATGGGACACTATATTCGTGTTGTCGCCATACATTGATTGGTGACGAGCCCTCTATAGTAACCTCAAGTATATACTGACACTCCATATGGGCAACGAGCCTTATTGTAGTATCTAGGATATAACTAGACTTGTATTGATAGGTGACGAGCTCTTTACGGCGATCTAGAACAGTGCTATCGTATGATATTTCCTAGGACTGACGACCCTAGAATGGATCATTGTTTGGGAAGTGATATAAGGGAGGTGTCTTAATTTTTCAATTCTTCTGAATGAAAATGACTAATAAGAACTTGGTAATCATGCTCATATCATTGCATTGCATGTGCTGTTGGCGTTGGTGTAGAGCACTGAGGAAGTGACTAACATGCACGACCGTAAGATGAAGATTGCAGAGGGAGATTGTGGTGAGGGCATGCATCATCCCTTCATATCATTCTTACATTAACAAGAGTATCTAGGTCATATTTGATTGTACTGCTTTATCATTACTGCTTGATTGAATTTATAACATGTTAACCTTTAATGTATAATTTCACTGAGTTGATCACTCATTCCCACGTTCTGAGATGGTGATTGAAAGGGCGATTTGAGAGAGATATGGGTTGTTTTGAAGAAAAGGGTGAGCTTGGGGGTGGATTTTGTGAAGGAGGTATATGTTTGGGGATTTTTAATCGATGAACCACGGACCAGTGGGGTACACAAGTCTCCTAACACGGTCGGCCCAAAGGCGCAACCCAGCTGAGACCGCCAGTCGGTGAGGCCTCATCGAACCGACGAGGGCCTCGCCACTCTCTGGACCTCCCGGCGAGGGCTCGCCCCACCGGCAAGGTCCTTCCCCCCCTCCCCTTGGGTCCAAATTGATATGGGTCCTACCCTGGGTCCCTCTAAAACAACCCCGATTGGGCCCTTACCTCTGTTTGACTTGTTTCGGGTCGATTCGGAACAAAACGAATACACATTGATCTTTACCGACTTCTAATGGCTAAAATGGATTGGAACATGATCTACACCAGTCAATTGACGGTCTAGAAGTGATTTGAGGTCGTCGTGTGTGATCAGGAGTGTGTACGGACTCGATCTCGGCAATCATTTTCAGTAAACTTTCACCAACAATAAAACTGGGAGTCCTAAACTTGTTTCTAGATTGTTCTCGCACCCTCCCACGCTATAATGGCGTCAACGTGCGTCGTATGACCATAAACCAGGTCCATTTTAATCTAGATCATTCTCTGATACCAACTTATAACGCCCTGATATTCGGGGGTCGAACATAACTCAGCTCCCGATTTCCAAAACATCACTTATACAACATAATTAATGATGGATGTATGTTGTCTGTATTAATGCATAAAACATGAAGTAGATTAAGACAAATCAGTAGACATAATTCAGGGATGGTGAGAAAATGCAAGTGAAAGTCGTATATACACATATAAACCAAAAACAATCCCCAAAATATGCGTGCTCTGCCTGGGCAATAAGTACAATCTGTGTCAAAATACATGTATCAAACTAAGTATACTCAATACAATAATCATAACCCTGAATCCCCGCCAGTCAGGACAAGGCTCACATAAACCATCCTGAGAACTGCATAAATGAGAACGCCTCCTCATCCTCGTCGAACTCTGGCTCCACCTCGCAGGCATCACCGTCACCTGAAGCTAAGTCAGAGTCTAGTTAGTGTTTAAGCACCGTCCCAGAATGTGGGAGTGAGTGATCAACTCAGTGGAATTATACAGTAAAGGTTAACATGTTATCAATTCAATCAAGCAGTAATGATAAAGCAGTACAATCAAACATGACCTAGATACTCTTGTTAATGCAAGAATGATATGAGGGGATGATGCATGCCCCCACTATAATCTCCCTCTGCAATCTTCATCTTACGGTCGCACATGTCAGTCACTTCCTCGGTGCTCTACACCAATGTCAATAGCACATGCAGTGCAATGATATGAGCATGATTACCAAGTTCTTATTAGTCCTTTTCATACAGCAGGATTGAGAATCTAAGACACCTCCATTTTATCACTTTCCAAACAATAATCCATTCTAGGGTCGTCAGTCCTTGGAAATCTCATACAATAACACTATTCTAGATCGTTGTAAAGGGCTCGTCACCAATCAATACAAGTCTAGTTATATCCTACATACTACAATAAGGTTCGTCGCCCATATGCAGTGTCAGGATATACTCGAGGTCACTATAGAAGGCTCGTCACCAATCAATGTAGGCCGACAGCATGAATATAGTGTCCCATACCACCATAATGGACTCACGAGAGTAGGGTGCTCCCTGGTCACTACGGGGAGGCTTGTCGCCCTAGCGTAGGCCGACAGCTCGACCACGGTGTCCCATACCACCATGTCTGGCTCATGAGTCTTAGGGGATCACGGTACCAAGGTTAACGGGATCTTCATTAGTGAGTTCTGTGCCTTAGATTCAAACAGTAGTGACCAAATATGGTGAATATATATCGGTCAATCGAGTTAGTTGATAGGCTCAACTAGGCCAAGAGCACGTTGAGTTGATCGACATTGAATGCATAAGCACTCCGTGTGGCCTAACCACTGTCAAACATCCCAAGCACGACTCAGATTCATTGAACACATCCTGCGTGGCAAAAATAACCTCAACCACCATTTTAGGGATGGTTACCGATTACCTAGACTGTAGTATAGTCCCAATCACGAACAAGCTCAATGAACATTTATGAAATATAACTTGAACATAAATATAGTACACGGAGGAAATCATACTCATAGTTAACATGAATAAGTTAAGCTAAACAGCTCATGGAGGAAATCATACACACAGGTAAGGTGATTGAGATTCATATCTCAATACCCTCAACATCATGCTTTTACCAAATACTAACTCATTCAGGTATTTTTACAAACACTTAGACTACACTATTCAACATAGATCATGTATGTCGACTACATTACATATTAGGGTAAATCCTTTCACCTAAGAGTTACTGCATACATATCAATCACATATCTACGACAAATAATCATGGTAATCATAACAACAAATTCCATATGTATACGGGTATTCTAACATATACATGAAATACTTGATTTGTAACATAGGTTATACGTATACGTAAATCAAAATGGATAGCATATTTAGCATGTGAATTAGCGTCCACAACAAGAATAAATCATTATCTAACATTCAAAGTCTTAAAAATCATAACCTAAATGTATATAATTCGCACCTTAAACCAGAAAACGCGAAATGGATATGATTCAGACGATAAGTCTTCGTCAACGGCAGATACGCTACCTAAAGCATGAAATAGGTTAGCTATAACTTCACTACAACTATTCTAAGCTTCAAAACAGGTTAGGGTTTGACTAACTTACCCAAGAACGGAATCAGAATCGTTGAAATAACAATTCAGATACGCAAGATTGATACGTAGAAAAGCTGGGAAGAATCCCAGGGAGAAACAACAGGTTCTCTCTTACTTTCTCTCTCTTTTCTCTCTCTTGAATTAGCTAGGGTTGAAAATTCGTTTGGGATTTGGGAATGAGGGTTTAAGGCCTTTTTATAAGCCTAAAATTGACGAAAATAGCCCTAAGGCCAAGGTATACTTAGATTATAACCAAATCAGGCTCTTTCTGATCCAACGGAACACTTCTGGAGGTCCTCTTATCAAATGCGGTCGGACTTAAGCTCACTAGTATTGGATCTTAAGCAAGTTAAGTTTTCAGTCTGATTGGGTTTCCAGATCGTCCGTGGCGGACCAATTTTAATTCAACGGTCACCGAAACTCGATCAGGGCCACAAGTGCTTTGACATGAATGGGCCACCTTCCCTGATCCGAGGGTGAATTTGGGACAAAACCAATGGTCAGAACGCTTAGAAATAAGGCGCAAGCGACACATCTCAAATTACTTAAAATCATATTTAATTTCTTTAAAAATCTACACTTTCTCACACTCTTCACTCTGGACTCAATGAAATGGTCTCAGGACATCATTTGGGCTTGATTTTTGAGGTGAAATTCAAGTCCAACTAAGCGGTCATAGTGGTTTAAGTTCATCGCTATCGGACTTTCGACGTGCGGTCCAGGTCCGATATGAAGTTTTCGGATGCTCTCGAGAGCAACTGGGTTTAGAGTTGGATCCTAGATTTCAGGGTAATATAATGTTAACAATTCTATAGGTTTTGGGTCTAACAGATCGCATTAAAAGTGATTGGTACTAATTTCACAGGTAATCTAGTTTCGCGCTAGTTAATACACGTTAAATTTCTAAAGAATTTGGTTATAAATGATTTCTGCTAGAGGTGGTACTCGTGTCTAAGTACGGATTTTTCTAAGATGTAACAATTTATTTTTTCCCTTCATCCAGGTCTGTGTGATTTTATGAATGGTTGGATGAGAAATAAACATCACTGTGGGCCCTAGAAAAGTTTTAACAGTGGAAGTCATTATTTAAACTGTTTCCAATGGTGTGGTCCACTTAATCTTTTGGTGCCCTTAAATTTTGGTCTCAACCGCTAAAATAATATGAAAAAATGGATGGACTGCATGAATAGACCGGATGCATTCTCGGTGGGCCCAACAGCGTTACTCAGTACGATAAGAGCGTACCGAGTAACCGAGTACGCATCCCCATTCACGCCCGCGGCCCTCTCGATCCCCAGTTCGAGATAAAAAACCCAAATTCCCCCTCCCCTTTGGAAAATTTTAAAATTTCATTCCTTCCCACCAATTTCTCATAGATTTTCAACCCGAAAGTCTCTCTCCCTCATCCCAAATCAAACAAAACCTCTATTTTTGAACAAGATCTCGGCCCGCAAGCGGTTTCCGAAACTTGCAGAGGAGTTTTCAACAAAAAAAAAAGATATTTTTAGGGTTGAATCTTACCGAAATGACGATCTACACTTAACAGTAGCTGAACTCACGTCTTCCTCCATATCCAGGTGAAAAAATAGGTACTTCTTATGTTTTTAGTGATTTTTTGCTGACAACCCCCCCTTTTATCGATAAAAGTGGGTTGGTGGCTACAGTTCCCACTCGTGGTTGGTGGGAACAGCGATATATCGTCCTGATCTTGAAAATACCGATAATATCGGTGAGATTTCAGAAAAATCTAGAAACGAAATGAAATATTGGGGTTTCGGTGTCATCAGTGCAGCAACATCGAAATTATTGGCGATATTTCGATAATATCGCCGAAAATTTAAACACTGACCACACCATAGGAAAACAATAATGATTAGCTATCCACCGTTAAAATCCTCATAAGGCCCATTGTACTGTTTATTTGACATCCAATATATTGATTAGATAAGGTTAGATCCAGATGAAAGGAAAAAAAAAAAAAAAGATTTGCTTGATCCAAAACTTTGGCCCCTAAAAACTTTTTAATGGTTATTGTTCATTCAAAAATGTTTCTTGTAATGTGGTCCACTTGAGATTGGAATATACCTCATTTTTGGTCTTATACCATAAAACGATCTATAAAAATAGATGGACGACATGATAAATGGATTTGGATCTCTCACACATATTTTTCTCTTGTCCATGAACCCTATTCCTCTACACCTGTTTGTACCATACACTTATTCTGCATTTTTTGTGTGGGGTCCATCGTGATGTGCGACCCATATATACTGCATCCACAAGATCAGGCCCTTCGAGTTCACTCTGTGTGCCAAAGCTTAGGCAGACCCAAGACACTTGTGGGTCACACCACATGGAAGAGTTGGGATGGTGGTGGCTAACATCAAAATCTTCTAGTTGTGTTGGGTCCACAATGTGTTTTTCTTTTTTTTTATGTTCCATCCAATCCATTTATAAGTTTAATCCCCCCTGGATGAATGGACCACCCCACAAGTCATTCCAAAACTCTGCTAGGCCAGACCACGTGGTTTTATAGATTTTGGGCATAATTTTACATGGTGTGGCCTATTTGAATTTTGTATTGGGCTAATTTTTTGGCTCAGTGGAGACCATGAAGGGCCTTGCATGATGGATAGAGTGGATTTCATGCAAATATTAATGTAGGGTCATCACACACAATTTAAGATAAGCTTATTATACAATAGTTGTAGAAGAACCAGCCTCCTTGTCTGTCTATCTATCTCCTTTCACCTTCGAACCATCAAGAGCAATCACTGGAGCCACACATGTACATCCATAAATGACAACCAAGCACACGTGAGAGATATCAAATCTGATCATCATGTGATACCTACAAACTAGATTACACCCATGTTCCAAAAATCACTGGTTGACCACACACATATATTGAAGACCAACCGTGAGTCGACTCCTTACAAATAAAAGCAGCCCATCTTACAAACCAACTAGCTTAAATTTCTCCCACATGATGAGAGACTTGGATCTTTCATGCATGCACCACGTCGGAATGTGTGAACTTCAAGTGCTTGAAAGGTGTGCATGCACGAGTGCATGTACAAGGAATAAAATCATTGGGACATGCATGATGAGTGGATTTGGATCTCTCACACATATGCCACATCACCCACATGCTACGTGCGAATGCCAAATGTATGCCACATCAGCCCATTTTTACTGTAATACATTCTAGTATATTCCCATACGAAATGTTGGGACTTAAACCGTTGGATCGAATGTCTTGCCAATGATGTTAACTGTTTATATGGTGGGCCTTACGATGGATGGAGATACCCAAAAAATTTACTGGACTAAAATATTTGAATCCATTGATTATTCAAAGTTGAATGAGACCATCCATCTGCAGGATAGACTTAACATTGATGTAGAATTAAATGAAGGTTTACAATATCACATCATTTTGTGGATGGTACATGATCATCACTGAAGGCCCCATAACCTTTCCTAATGCACAACAGTGAAGGTTCTATTTTTTTAATTTCAAATTATGATTAATGGACCATTATCCTCGAGGCATAGGTGATAAATAAGTAATTGATGACTTGGATGAAGAAGAAGTGGCTGCATACATATTTATTCTTGTTGTGGGAGTGTGCGTCTCTACAGTTGGTGAATACTCTTGTATGTACATGTTTAGACAACCATCACGACAAGGCAATGATGAACAGACCGGATTCATTAAGTCCATCGTGCGTATTAATGACACAAACTGTCTAACTCAACTTAGGATGAGTCGCAGATGTTTTTTCTGCCTTTCTTAACAATTACGAGATAAGACACATTTATGCGATAGTAGAAATGTATGTTGGGAGGAGCAACTAGTACTCTTCCTACACACTATTGAACATAGTGTATGTAATCAAGTTATCAGACACCGATTCATATGTTCTAGCGAAATGTTGAGTCATCACTTCCATCACTCCGAGTACATTAACCAAGATGGACCAGAAACACCCCATGAGATAGCTTTGAATCCCTATTAGGCAACATACTTTCAGGTAATACTTATACTTCTGAATATTCAAAACAATAATGCCTTAATTAAATTCAACACCTTAATATGTAGCATCAATAATATATATTTAGGACTGCGTTGGTGCAATCGATAGAACTCACATTCTTGCCCATGCACCAGCCTACAACAATGCGAGCTTTCGGAACAAGAAAGGGTTTTTGTCCTAAAATGTACTCGCGGCTTGTTCATTTAAAATGCAATTTTTATATGTTTTGGCTAGTTGGGAAGGTTCGACTTCAAATGCAAGGGTTCTTTATAATGCTCTCACCCTTACAGATGATCCATTAATGGTCCCACATGGTAACATTCACGAATGAAAACCAATAACAATCTCTCTTTAATATTTTACTTCTAAATTTTCACCTAAGCATGTTCATGCATTGATAATTGTAGAAAAATATTATGTTGTTGATGCTGGATATGTACATTCACTAGGTTTTATGGATCTTTTCCATGGTGTTCGTTATCACCTGCAAGAGTATCGGACTGGGAGAGCTCCCACGAACAAGGAGCTATTTAACTATCATCATGCACAACTCCGGAACACAATTGAACACCGTTTTGGTGTTTTAAAAGTTTGTTTTCCTATATTGAAGATGACTGTTCCGTATTCGTACGAAATAGAAGTTAAAATTGTAGTGACATGCATTATGATACATAATTTCATACATTTGGTGGACGAGTCAGGTGAAAGTCTTCCTACTGCTGGGATATCTGAAGGAGATATAGAAACTAACCTAATGATGATTGAGGTTTCATTAAACAATGAGAGTCAGTGGTTGGTTCAAGTAACCTAGCGCTATAACAATGCATGGATTATAGTGCGTGATGAAATTGCCGATCGAATGTGGGCAGACTCCTAAACCAATAGTAGGAATATATAGGATGTTTTCGATATGTTCTTATTAATAGTTAGTGATGATAATATGTAGTATAGCTTCAAAATCTCCTTTACTATACTATGAAGAACTTTTTTTATCGGAATATATAACATCCACATGGACATTTTCACGGCATACTTTTCTAATTGCTATATGTCTTTCCATAGTTAGTGATGACAATATATAGTATATCTGCTTTTTGTAAGTGAGATGGCTGAGTCATGGAGATCACCTTAAAAGACACCTTCACCGTCGCCTGCTAGAAATTCACCTGGACCAACTTATTGCTCACCATTGAATAGGACTCAAAATCCCTTAGCTGAGCCTTTAAGTAGAGCAGTAAAAATGAAATGGACACCTAAAATGGACGAAGTGTTATTCTCTACTTTACTAAAGAAAATTGCACTGGGACGTAAGTCTGATAATGGTTTTAAAAAGTCAGTGTACGAAGTTGTAGCAATAGAAATTACAAAACATCAAATGTGAGTGGCACATGGACGAATGTCTCCAATCGGATGAGGTATCATAAAAGAGAATACAGTGATGTAAAAGAAATTCTTTCTGCGAGTGGGTTTGGATGAGATAGCGAGCAAATGTGTCACGCCTTAAACTCATAAACCGGGCTCACAGATTCCTGATCACCAAATCCGGCGTCGATAGCGTCCATAGTACCCCATTCTCAGCTCCCGGCACCCATATGTCAGATTCCGATCTTGGGATAATACAAGGAGGATTTTCAATATGATTTTTTTTATAAAGGAGCATAACCAAGCCACAAAACAATTCACCACATATCCACTATAATAAACCATTTGAGTACAATGTGAAAAGGGAGTATATAGGTATAATGAAACTCCAGAAAGATTACCGCACACTCCCTCCTCAACGCTGTTGCGTCCTAACCTCAACCGCACGCAACAGTCATGCATAAGCTTACAACGAAGCATAGAGGGTATGTGTGTGTGTGCGCAATGCATGTACTAAGCATACAAAATCAGAGTAACTGGAAATACTGGCAAGTCCATGAATGCTATCAGCAATACCAAGGCTATGCGATGCAAGGCCTACGTAGCCAAATGTCATATGCAAGATGCAACACAAGCATGTCAGTCCTCATCAAGTTCACATGTTGTTTTGAACAAGAAACAAATGCATTTGATTTGAGAAATTATCTTATTCAAATGTAATAGAGTGTGTATGAAGAACAATCACCATATTATTAATATTAAGTTCATTTACATCCTCGAATATCCCTTGATTCTGAGATAAATTATTTAAGATAGAGAAATTGACAAAGTTCGAATGACAAATCTAAATATCAAATTTGGTAGCATTTTGACTTGCGGTTCGATCATCTCTTTAAGAGGAATATTTTGTGAGTTTGATTATCTGATCTCCCTGTCTTAAGCACATATCCTTGTGCAAAAGGAGAATTGGAGACTGTGAAAATTCGGCTTAATGATTTCGACAGTATTTCGGCCCATATCTTCAATGGTTGTATAACCAAGATGGTTTGCACAGGTCGCGCAAACCCTTTGTAACTTCCCTTCTCCTACCTTCATCCTCTTCTGGAGCTCTGACCTTCTTCCAAATTTCTTCCAATCCCTAAATGAGAGAAGTGGGGTATTTATAGGCCTCCGCAGGTACAAACCCTCAAATTTTATGCCATGGGGCCCACCCCTGAATTCCTTTACGCGGCCCGCGCAATAGATTAAACTGTTTGCGTGACCCGTGCAACTAACATTTGATTGCGTGGTCTGCAAAAATCCCTAATATGGTATTTAATCTCCTCCTTTCTTCCTCATGTCCACATCTTCTTTAAATCTTCTTTCTTTCAATCTTTATTTTTCTCCTTTTTTATGTTCCAACGCATGTCAATACAGTTCATCTCTAAAATATCACCGGGGTTTAGTACACTCCACACTGGCTGCCGCCTCCCTAGCCACAGAACTAGTAAGTGAAAAAGACCTCACTACCCACCTAACCAGTAGTCTATAAATACCTACTCAGCTTGTTGATAGCGGACCCATTTACAAGCTAATCAGACTCAGCCTATCTTACAGTCTCCTCACTCAGGCGGATAAGGCCACACTCCCTTCACAACTAACTACGACACAGTGGGAGATGTGGCATACTAGTATTCAACACACATGCGCTCATGTATCCACTCAATCTAGACATTAGAGCATCTCCTAGTACCAAAAGGATTCTGAGACTTTCACCCAAGGACATCATAAGCGCCCATAGTGCTATAACCAAATATTTTCGGTGTCCAATCTTACCATTCACGATATGCCTATAGAGACCGCAACCCTGATATCACTAGGGCGCCAAGTGATCATGTCACACAAAATGCAAGATGCATGAATCATACCATCTAGTCATGCATCAAACCTACACATACTGCACGATCATGTGAAGCAACTCCATTTCACAAGGAGTCCCCTAAGTCACTCAACCCAATGGAAAATGTTATGAATAATTATTCCTTAAAATATGCATATAAATGATGCGTATGAGCATGTATCATGATGTAATACTAAACATGTTCTCAGTGTGTCTTACTAGACTAAGTACATTAGCATGATTATCAGATACAAAAAATAATCAGCCTAAATACATGATGGGGTACACAGAGAGACGGAGAATCTAGCCCAAACATCTAAATAGGATCTAAAGAGTGGATATACAAACCTGATATCACATATTCTTCCATCTATAGTAAGGGGTGATGATGTACTAAACAGTCGAAATATAAACTTGATGCCACATATTCTTCCATCTATGATAAGGGGTGATGCTGTACTAAATAGTGGATGGCCTAGGTGTCATACTTAGATCAAGAATCGACCTCATGGGTGAGTCTAATTGTCTCGGCCCAAACTCAGGAACCGAGCTCACAAAATTCTCGATCGCTGGGTCGCTGACAACCTCCATAGTACCCCATTCTCGACTCTCAGCACCCATACACCAAGTTCCAATCCTAGGATCCTACAAGGAGGATTTTAAACATGATTTTGATTTGTAATAACCATAATCATAAGCATAACTCATGAACAATAATCACAAAAACACCATTGTAAAATCCACTATGATAAAAAAAATTGAGTACAATGCGTATGAAGGGAAATACAAGATAATGATAATAATGGAAACTTCTAAAGCTTGTATGTACGCTCTTACTGCGATGAAACTACAACTGTATCCTGGCGTCACTTGCACACATCAATCGTGCATAAGCTTATAGAAAGCTTAGAGGGCGGTATAAGTGTGTGGCTAATATAAGCGTGCTCAGAATGCAATGTTAAAATAATACAGAATCATGCTGATGATTACATGAATGCAATTAGCCGTACTAAGGCTATGCGGTGCAAGATATGAATGTTATCAGTCATATCAAGACCATGCAATGCGAGATGCAAAATAAGCATGCCAATCCTCATCTAAATTCACCTATTAATGCAGCTCATCACTAGAGCATCAAATATTAATACAGTTCTCATTCTGGATAATCATCGGAATTTAGTACACTCTAAATGGCACTGCCCCTTTCCAAGGCACGCTGCCCAAGTAAGTGTAAGAAATCTCACTATTCGCCTGGCCAGTAGTCTGTCAATACCTATCCGACATATTGATAGCGGACCCATTCATGAGCTAGTCAAACTCAGCTTAGCAATACCCCCTACACTCAGGTAGGTAAGGCCACACCACACCCCTTTCCAACTGACCATGACATAGTGGGAGATGCGGCCTCCTGGTATTCGGCCCTCGTGCACTCATGTATCCACTCAGTCTCGACGTTAGAGTCATCCTCTGGTACCATTGGGTTTAGGGATTTTCACCCAGGGACATTTATGGCACCCTGATGCTAGAAATAGTATTCCCAGTATCCAATCCAGCCACCCACGATGTGTCCATGGAGGCTATGGCCCTGATGTCACTAGGGCATACAGTAATCTCAATCACACAAATGCAAAGTGCATGAGTCACGTAGTCCAATCATGCATCAATTTTGTGCAAATCGTGTGCTCATGTGGGATAACTCTGTCTATCAGGGAGTCTCATAAACCACCTTCACTAAAGCATACGCAATAGCCAATCACATTATATAAAAAAACATACATATGATGCGTATGGGCATGTATCATGATGTTATGCTGTCATAAACTCATAATTAGCAACGGTAGTCGGTATTGACAATCTACACTGATAATCGGCATCGATAATCAAATTTGACACAAGGCAGGGTCCATAGATGGACGGCCGATGATGGATCAATAAAAAATTAATGGGGCCCAAGCGTTTGGGTTAACCCATAAGAGAATGATGAGGTAGGGCCTAACAAGGCCTAAGGGAAGGTCATAATGTGGATGTCCAACCATCATTGCCCATTAATGTGGACCTTTAACCAACATTGCTCCCATAGAATAATGCTCATAGGGTCATTCGTATAATGGGCCCACGGTCTTATACAAGGGCCTAATATACATCATCATGGGCATCGCTTAAGGGGCATATATGCATCACATTGGGCCTCACTCATGGGCCAATATTTATATATATATAACATTGGGCCATATCAAATGGGTCAAATTAAATGGGCTGATTCAAATGGGCCAAATCAAATGGGCCGATTCAAATGGGTCGAGACGAATGGGCCCAGTCGAATAGGCTGAGTTAAATAAGCCGGTTCTAAAACCATTCATCCATTGTTAGAAATCATTAAAGAGCTTATAGAGAATATGAATCATATCCAAAGGATCAACTGGACCATACCACAAATGGCAGTGGTGATAATGATTCACACTATTAAAAATTTAGAGGGCCCACCATAGCATTTATTTCCCATACAGACTGTTCATAAGGTCACAAGGACCTGAACCATGAGGAAAAATGAATATCATATTAGTTCAAAACTCCTGTAACTCAGAAGGGGTTTCAATGGTGGGTGTTCAATCCATTATTTTTTGTAGTGTGGTCCACTTAATAACAGATCTATATTATTTTTAGTCTCAAGCCTTAGACGAGCTACCAGATGGACAGTTTTAGATATAGTACATGCATTAATGGACCCCAAAGAACTATTGATTTCATAGAACCATTGATGGACGGTATAGATAACCACATGACAGTTAGATCTGACTTATTTTTCATCTCGGGCCCTAGGACAAGCTTACCGAATGAATGGACAGTTTAGATGTATTACATACTTCATACAGTGGGGTCCACGAGCATGTGTAATGAATGGACAATCTGAACATTACATTGGCATTTGAAGGCCCCACGTCTTTGCTGCTGCATGTGCAGCACTCCCACATATGGGTCCCACCGTCCTTTGGTGTGGATAAAACACATACATTGGGCCCCATGGCACCGTCTAGACCCACCTAGACGGAGCAGATCTCATATATTTTAAAGGTGGGTCCCACGTGGGAGTGGCCCACCAAAGCAGTATTATATATTATATAGTTAAATATAATATAATATTATATATGGTAATGCCCTGAAAATTGGGGGTCGAGCAAAAGCTCAACTCCCGAGTTCCAACGCATCACTTATGCAACATAGATGATGATGATTGAATGTTGTTTAAATTAGTGCATTAAACATGAGTGGGATTATAACAAAATAGCATATCATACTCCAGAGACAGTTAAATTTCGCAAGCGGAAGACTGTGATAGATATATAGAATATATAAACTGTTGTAAGTCTCCAGAGTGTGAACATGTTACCAGGTTAAATATATACATGTATACTCCAAAAATGAACAAAATGAATATACATGGGCATTTTGAAAGTATAAAATAACAAGTGTCATGGCATCTAATCAGCATCCCTGTAACCCCGTCGATCAGAACATGGTCTACATAGACCCGCCTGATAGCTACATATAGGAAAAACCCTCCTCATCATCATAAAAGTCTGGCTCCACTTTGTAAGTATCACCATCATCTGAAACTAAAATAGAGGCTGTTTGGTGTTTAAAACACCGTCCCGTAACATGGGAGTGAGTGATCAACTCAGTGAGGCTATAAAGTAAAGGTTAACTTGCTATCAATTCAGTCAAGCAGTAATGATAAAGCAGTACAATCAAACATCCCTATGTACTCTGATTAATGCAAGAATGGTATGTAGTAATGATGCATGCCCTCGCCTGCACTCCCTTTGCGATCTTCATCTCATGGTCACGGCATGTCAGTCACTTCCTCAGTGCTCTACCCAACGCCAAACGACACATGTAATGCGGTGCATGAGCGTGATTACCAAGTTCTTGTTAGTCCTTTTCGTACAGCCGGATTAGGAAACTAAAGTACCTCCCTTATATCAATTCCCAAACAATGATCCCCTCTAGGGTCGTCAGTCCTAGAAATTCTCATACGATGTTGCGGTTCTAGGTCGCTACAAAGGGCTCGTCACCTGATTAGTGTAGGCCTAGCTTATACTCCAATTGCTACGGAAAGACTCGTCTCCTCAACACAACCTCAAAGTATGCTCGTGGTCACTACAAAGGGCTCGTCACCTGATCAGTGTAGGCCGACAGCTCGAATATAGTGTTCCATACCACTGTATTCGGCTCACGAGTTTGGGTTGCTCACTGGTCACTACGAGTGAGCTCGTCACCCCAGCGTAGGCCGACAGCTCGACCACGGTGTCCCATACTACCATGCCCGGCTCATGAGTCTTAACGGATTGAGGTACCAAGGTTAAAGGGACTTTTCCACTGGTAAGTTTAGTACCTTAGGTTCAAGTAGTAGCATCCATACATGGTGAACATTATTGGGCCAATCGGTTTATTAGATGAGTTTGACTAGTATGAGCATACGCTGATTAATCGATAAGGTACCGTTGTCGACGATCCTCGTACGACTCGAATTTACAGAACTTATCAATTGTGGCAAGACTAGCTCGGCCACTCAAACAGGAATTGTTACTGATTTTCTAGACTACGTCGTAGTCCCAATCATATTCAAATGTAGCATATGGAGACATGTGATAATCGTATAGGCATTTGACAACAATCCAAGTACCACACTCATTTGAGTATTTTATCAAACACGTAGGGCACATGTTAACATACAAAGGCATTTCATCCATAAATCGCAAAATAGCGAGATAGGTTACATGAAGGAAATTGTAAATATAGATAAGGCAATTGAGAATCCTATCTCAACACCGTCATTAAATACATCTCAACAAGCCTTTCCTCATTCAGGCATTTTATCAAACACATAGGTTACACATTTCAACATACATGTATTAGACTAGTTATAACATATATCCTGGCAAGTCCTTTTTTAAAAGAGTTGCCACATACACAACAAGCATATATTCATAGTTAATAATCATGGCAAGCACATATCCAAATTTCATATTCATTCAGACATTTTTACAAGCACTTAGACTACACACTTCAACATACGTGACGTATGTTGGTTATAACAGGTGTTAGGGCAAATCCTTTCACCAAGGAGTTGTCACACATATAAGGACCATATATCCACACCAAATAATCATGAAAATTATGATTCCAAATTCCATACTCATTTAATCATATTAACAAACACGTGGAATACACTATATTGAGAATAGTTCATATATATGTGTAAAGCGTGGGAAACATCATATCTAAGAATGTGATAGCAATCAAGTCAGTCATAAATCATTAACTAAAATTAAAAGCCTTAAAAACCATAAACTAAACATCTATAGTCCACACCTTTCGCCAGTAGACTCGTAACGAACTCATTTTCAATATTAAGTCTTCATCTACAGCACAATGACTACATATAGCATGAAATAGACTAGTTATTTCATCACTTACACTATTTTAATATCTAAACCAAATTAGGGTTAGGATTTATTACCCAATTTTGGAATCAGAATCACTGGAATAGCGATGCAAAAGTGGTAGCTAAGCACGTGGAGTAACAGGGATCGAATCCCAGGAGAAAACCCCAACTCTCTCTCTCACTTTCTCTCTTTTTCCCTCTCTCTTTACTCTCTTCTCTCTCCTATGTTTCTAAATTCATATGAAATGAGAGAGAGAGCGGGTTTAAGGCCCTTATATAGGCCTAGAACTGATGAGAATGGCCCTAGGGCCAAGGTATACTTAGGTTATAGCCAAATAGTATTTGTTTCGATCCAACGGAGCACTTTTAGAGGCCCCTTTACTGAATGTGGTCAGACTTAAGTACTCTGACATTGGATCTAGGTTAGGCTAAGTTTCCAGTCTGATCGGATTTACGGATCGACCGTGGCGGACCAGTTTTAGTTCAACGGTCACCGGCACTCGATCAGGGCCACAAGTGCACTGATATGTGTGGGAAATTTTCTCTGATTTGAGGGTATAATTAGGTTAGATTCTGATGGTCTGTTTCCTTATATTTATCCCGCAAGCAACATGACTCAGTTTACTTAAGTTTAGATTTTATTTCTAAGGATATTCACGTTTCTCACACACTTTGCTCCGGGCTCAAGTAAATAGTTCTGGGATACCATCTGGACTTGATTTTTGAGGTGGTTGTCAAGTCTAGTAAGGTAGTCATGATCGTTTAGCTTCGTAGTTATTGGACTTTCGACGTGCGGTCCAGGTCCTATACAAAGTTTCATGATGCTCCCAAGAGCAACTAGGTTTAGAGATTGATCCTAAGTTTCTAGGTAACGTAGCATTAGCGGTCCTACTCATTTTGGGTCTTACAGATCATATTTAAATTGGTTCAAGCTAAATCCATCGATTGTTTAGTTCAGTACTTAACCAAATTCTGCCCTAATTATGACAGAACAAGGTCCTAGGGCCATTCTATGCCCCTTTTTAGTACTTCTAGTTAGTATATTATGTTAATTATTTTGTAATAGTTCATCATCAAGTTTACTTCATCTCCACCAAACTTCATGATATTTTGTGTTGTAAAAAAATTTTAAAAATTCAAGAAGCAACAGCTATCCAACTAATGATTTTTGGATAGTTGTCACAAAAACCTACTTTTAACTATATTGAATATTTTATTATATTTTTCACTTATTTTTATATGAAACTAGACTCATTTAGCTTCAATCTGAATTTTGAATCACCTAAATCAGAGTTATAACTAGGGAGATATGACTTTTTGAAGTTGGAAGACATGTTAAAAAAATGCAGAAAAGGCCTCGCGGAACTGGCGAGGTCCTCGCCGACCTCTGGTCCCTGGGGCGGGGGGAATATACGAGACCCACCTCGGGTCCCCCCGATTTGCATCGTTTAGCCATCCGAGTCCATTTGATATGGTTTCACCGATCCAATAGTTGAAATGGGTGTATCTTGCAAACTGGAATGAGTTTTTCAACATGCAACATATGATTTTGGGGTAGGAGAAGTTTATTTATCTAAATAACCTATTTATATCATGAGATTCCAAAATGTTAATGGTAAAAACCCATTTTATTTAATTATTCAACATTCATAGTAAGTTTTAATTTCAATATGGTTCTTCATCACCTAAACCTTAAGATTTATGTCTAATATGAAAGTACTTTGAGAAATTTGAAGAACAAGGTGGTAAAAGGGTGAAATTTTGAAGGAAATGGATTGAAAGGGGATTTGAGGCTTTAGGATTGAGTTCTGAGAAGCCAATTTAGATATTTTGATCGACTCATTACCTAAGGACTTCTAAATCTAGGTTGACAAAAAATCCTGAGTGTTATATATATATACATATACATATACACATACACATTATA
Organism: Magnolia kwangsiensis; assembly: GCA_037074715.1. Lineage (NCBI taxonomy): Eukaryota > Viridiplantae > Streptophyta > Magnoliopsida > Magnoliales > Magnoliaceae > Magnolia > Magnolia kwangsiensis. The sequence continues at coordinate 123,315,372 of CM073576.1, forward strand.
TACACACTGAGGAAGTGTCTGCTCACCATTCAGATCCATCTGGATGATGTAGATAACCTCAGTTAAAGGTGTGTCCCATGTGAGAGTGTGTCCCACCATATCATTGATTAATATAATATAATATATTATATAATAATATATCACACACACACACACACACACACACACACACACACATATAAGTGTGTGTGTGTGTGGCAGAGTGGGAGCGTTAGTGCCTAGCGTCTAGAGATGTTGGACGGACGGCCAAATGGATGTTCACATACATCATGGTTGGCCCCACACGCTGCTTTGGTAGGGTCCACTTCCATTCAATGGATAGCTAGGATGTTCACATACATCATGGTTCTCCAAACTGTAGCGTCCAAATGGACAGTGCTGGTGAATTACAAGTAGTAAAGTGGGCCCCACCATCATAGCGTGGTTACAACTCATTCATCAGGTGGGCCACAAAATCTGAGAAAGAGAGAGAGAGGGAGAGAGAGAGATCGTGATGGAGAGGAGGGACCCCGCCACTATGGGCCCTCCATTTCTTACATTACATACTTCAAACGGGTCCCACCACATGTGGTCCCACAAAAATGAAATTTAACGGTGGATCACTCACCTATCGACCTTCTTCTTTAGCTCCTTAGACTCCTATTCTCCTTGCCTTCTTTTTTAATGGAGGTTGATGGAGATTGGAAGGTTGAGATGGAGGATGAGAGGGTGGAAAGTGGGCCACACTTATTTTGGGAGGGAGAGCTTAGACGTTGGAATTTTTTATTGCTTGGGAGTGAAGAAAGAGAATGAGAGAGAGGGGGAAGTGTGGGATGAAAAGAGTTTGAGAGATGGGTGATGGGTGGAGTGATGAAGTTATAAGAAAAGGATGGGTGGAGAGAGAGAGAGAGAGTTGACTTTGGGAATGGAAAAGGATGGGTTGCTTGTACTTGTGGTATGGTGTGTACTTGATTGATTAATTGATTGATGGGAACGTCGTAGAGATTCTCTTAAAATTCACATGAGCGGCGTTTATTCGGAATGAACACGGGCCTACATCTCGTCCTAGGTATCGAATCGATGCGCGAGTCATATGCTAAAACCGCGGCGACAGCGCAGTCGCTAGGGTACAAGTTTTAGGTCAAGCCGACTTCGGTATGTAGGACTCAGCTTAGGATAGCGCATAAACGTCGGATACAGGTCGAGGGTTGCTGAAATTCGATCGGGAGGACCACAGAAGCTTATGGAACGGTACAGTCTAGGATGCGGGTCTTACATTAATGACTATACAATAAGATGAGTTGAGAGGGTGAAACTATGTACAACAAGTGGGCTTCCTCACCCTATCTTATTATGTAGTAACTGAGCCTTCTTATGGGGCTCGATCCATACACAAGGTGAGCTCCAAGGTTTGGATAATTCCTACAAGGCGTGGTGGAAAGCACCATCATTAATGGAGGCCTAATGGTTTGGATTAGCCCAATGGGTATCACTAACATCAGTGGGGACCCAACGGTTTGGGTTAGCCCAATATGGTAAGGGTGGAAATGGGCTTGATAATGGGCCCTAAGGAGGTTTACAATGGTGGACATTTAACCACCATTGTCCTATGGTGCAGTCCATTTGGGATTAGAATCTAAATCACAATGGGGGCCTATGGTCCTTATACTATCTAGAAAGCAGTTAGATAGTGCATGTACAACACACACATCATGGTTGGCTTCTCAAGGCAGCCCCTTATTGGGCGTATAACATATACATCACGGTGGGCCTCAAAAAGCAGTCCATGACCCTATAATGGATGAACAGTGTGTATAAACACACATGTCATGGTGGTCTTATACGAATGGACAGTGTGTACATAACACATGCATCATAGCGGGCCTCACAAAGCACTAATGGGCCCCACACATGCTGGACATCATGAATATAAAATACATACAAGAAGGTGGGCTAATTTCTGGACATCTATCCCACCAGCTTAGGGCCCTGTTGGACGTTCAGTGAATGGACAACGTGGATACATACACCTCATGGTGGGACTACACATTATAGATGGGCCCCACCAGCTGGATAGCGTGGATATACAATACATATAGTATGGTGGGCTGCCTGCTGAACAGTTAGCTCACCAGCGGCCATCCCATCAGTGGCTGGGCCTACTGGGCATCCTACTGATGGACGACCTAGGTAAAACATACACATGGTGGGTCCCACTGGATGTGGGCCTCCCACAAACATCACAAAGGGCCTAGGAAAGTGGGCCAGTTGCTGGATAGTTAGTCCAGTAACATCTTGGCCCATCTAGGTGTTTAGCCAGTGGATGGTCTGGATAAAATACATACATGCGGTGGGCCCCACCTGCAGACATCCCACTAGGGGCTGGGCCCTATCCAGGTGGGCCACAAAATGGCTAGATGGTGTGGATAAAATACAAACATCATGGTGGCCCTGCAGCAGCTGGACGGTCAACCCTGCTGGGCCACTGGCCCTATTTAGGCGTTTCACAGATGGATGGCTTGGATAAAAAATATACATGGTGGGTCCCACTGGATGTGAGTCATCAGCCCACTGCCGTCTAGGCCGGCTGATGCACAACTATCTATCGATTTCTCTTGGCCCATTTGGCCCACATTTTGGGTGAGCAAAGGATGGACGGTGAGGATATGATGCATACATCAGGGTGGGGTCCACGCAGGTGGCCACCCTGATAAGGATCAAGCTAATATTTATGTTTACCTTTCAGCCACGCCTGCATGACCAACCGGTTGTGCAAGCCCTAAGAATGGCAGTAGGGTGGGCCCTGCACACTAGATGATGTGGATATAAAACACACATCAAAGTGGGGTCCACACATGAGGCCGCGTAGCTGGGGATCCAGCTGATATTTGAGATTTCCCTTCATCCAGGTTTGTCCAAAAACAGGCAACCATGGAGGGTGAAGGACGATGGTAACAAGGTGGGCCCTGGTTTGGATAGCAGGGGCGTCCCACAAATGAGACAACATGGTTAAAATACATGCATCATGACCGCCATCAAACAGGGGAGAGAAAGAGAGAGAGAGAGAGAGAGAGAGAGAGAGAGAGAGAGAGAGAGAGAGAGAGAGAGAATTGATTGGTGGAGGGAGCTTCGCCACTATGAGCTCACTTTAAGCTATAATACACACATCAATATGGGTCCCAAAACATGTGGGCCCTCAAATAAGGAAATCAAGGTGAGGATACCATCCCCACCATAAAATATTATGGTGGGATCCATGAAGAATGGCCCCAATATGGAATACACATGCATATCATGGTCGGTCATTGGCCACACCTTGGGTCCAAAATGGGATCCCAACCATTAACTGGTAGGCCCCACTTGTCCTATGCATCAAAATTAAGATCTAGTCCTATGATCACCCACCTACGATGCTTCTTCGTGGCTCCTTGAAATCCTTAGCTTCTAAGCTCTCTCATCAATGGTGGATGATGAAGTTTGGATGGTTGGATGGTGAGATTTAGGGTAGAAAAATTGGCCCAACGCTTAGCTTCTTTTTCTCTCCTTAGGATTTTTTTTTCTTTTCTTGGTTGCTAGGGAATGGGTAGTGAATGGGATGAGTGAAAGATGGGATATGTAAGGAGAGAGGAATGGGTGTGTAAGAAGGGATGGGGTGGAAGGTATGGTGGTGTAAGAGGAGTGACATGAGGGTTGACTTTGGGAATGGATTGCTTGTCTTGGTGGGAAATAAGGCATGGGCTAATCATGGGTTATACTTGACTAGTTGATGTGAAAGGATGGGTAGAGATTCCTCTCTCGGGATTCTTAACACGTGGTATTTTTTTAAAATATACACAGGCCCACTACTCCTATCCTAAGTATCGCATTGGTGCGCAAGATGCAGCGACGATGCAGTTGTAAGGGTATAAGTTTCGAGTCGAGTCAACTCCGATCTTTGGGATGCGACTTAGGGTTGTACGTAATTGCTGTCTATAGGTCATGGGTCACCAGAATTGGACGGGGTGGATCACGAGAGTTGGTGGAATGGTGTGGTACAAGGATATGGTCCTTATAGCTCTCCTCTCCTAATAAAAAATTTGTCCTCGAAATTTACACTATAAGGAAACTAAACAGAGCTCATAATGAAAGGGAAGAGAAATCATAACATCATATATAATCAGAAATATAATACAAAATACAATCAAACATCGAAGAGATGGGGATAATGCTTATGAATCTCAGCCTCTCATTCCCAAGATACCTCATTTACAGTATGATGACCCCACTGAACCTTCACTAAGGGAATGACCTTGGTCCGGAGGACCTGTTCCTTTCGATCAAGGATACGAACTGGATGCTTAATGTAAGAAGCATCCTCATGAACCTCTAAAGGCTTCTAATATATCACAGGAATGATGTCTAACCCATACTTCCGCAACATAGATACATGAAAAATGTTGTGGACGCCAAACAATAGAGGTAGCAAAGTAAGCCGATAGGCCACGACGCTAACGTGCTTAGTGATCTCGAACGGTCCAATGAATCTTGGGGCAAGCTTAACCTTTACTCCAAAATGAACCACACCCTTCATGGGTGAGACCTTAAGATACACGTGGTCCCCAACGGCAAACTCCAAAGGATGACACAGATGATTAATAAAACTCTTTTGCCGGCTCTGAGCTATGTACATCCACTTCTTAATGATATCTATAGCCTCTGATATCCTTTGCACAAGCTTGGGAGCTAGGAGACAATGCTCTCCAACCTTGGTCCTACAACTCAGAGATTTACACGGTCTACCATACAGTGCCTCGAAGGGAGTCATGCCAATGGTTGCCAGATAGCTGTTATTATACGCAAACTCAGCCAAATGTAGGTGATCATGCCAACTACCCGAGAAATCGATCACGTAAGCCCGAAGCATATCCTCAAGGATCTGGATAACCCTCTCGGTTTTCCCATTGGTTTGCGGATGATACACGGTGTTGAATTACAAGGCAGACCTGAAAAGGGTGAGCTCTCAGTCTTAAAGGGGGGGAATAGGACTATGCCAAATAAAAATTAAATGCGAAAAATAAATGCTGGTAGCTAAAACAAATTACAACCTCAAATGCAATAGTATTGAGAGGTTGATACAAACGTTGTTCAAAGGACAACCTTATACAAAAAACCAAGGTTTATGGTAGGACAACCTAATTTCTTGAATGCAATAAGGATCAAAAACTCAAACCAATGCAAGGAGCAATAGAAACAAATCTAACTATTATAACATTCACCACAAATACATGAAATAAATACAAGTATTCATCACATACAAACCACATACATCATCACCATCCAAACCCCAAGAATTATAGTGGTTCAGTGTGTACACCAACTGTTCTAAAACAGCTACACCGACTCCACTCCCAATAATCACAACCCATGTGATATTGGCTTTCACTATAAAAGAAGGTTTTCTAAGGTTCACCTTAAAACCTTTACAATTGCGTTTTCTGGCTATCTTAGTCGAAACCACAATAGAGATTTTTTGGCAATCTCAATCAAAACCAAAATAGAGATTTTCTGAAAATCTCAAAAACCAAAAGCTGTATTTGAAAATACTTATCTATAGATTCTCTTTGAATGTAGCCTGGAAGAACTACTTCTTGATGATGAAGATGTCCAATATTCAATCACTCAGATGGAAGGGTTTTAGGTCTAAATGATTTATAAATTAAATCAACCTTAAGCTACTTTGATTCAATTTTTTGGATCCCAAAAAGGGTAGAATAGAATTCCCTTTTATCAAATTAGAATGAAGTAGAAAGAGATCAAGAAATTAGAAATACAAAAAGCTAGAAAAAAAAATCTTAAATTACCATATAATAGCTTAACAATCACGAGGACTTATCTCTCAGAGTGGTGGCTTAGAATGAATGAAAAAAGATAAGAAAAGTCCTCTATTTATAGGCTAAAAAATGGTTCCCTTGACTAGTCTAAGGTCAGCCTCGACTGTTCCTGGAAGCAACCAAATTTTAAAAATTTAGCGCGATCAGATAAAACTGACTCTTGACTAGTCGAGCATAACACTCGACTGGTCGAGTGGGGCTCAAAATAGTTGTTGGAGTTCAAGTCAAGCCCTGCTGGACTTATCAAGCTAGTCTCCACGACTGGTCGAGCAAGGTGCTCGACTGTCGAGGACCTACCAAAAAATTCTAAAATTTTGAATATAAACATGGACTGGTCGAGAAAAACCCTGGACTAGTCCAATATTAACTAGGACTAGTCGAAGCAAAGCTTATAGAAAGCATAATGACCCATTTTAAATATGAAATATGAATGACCTAATCCTAAGGTCTTTCTAGTATCAATTATACCTGTCATGCCTGAAACTCGAAAATCGGGCTCATAAAATTCTCGATCATTGAATCCGGCACCGACAACCTCCATAGTACCCCATTCTCGACTTTCAGCGCTCATACACTAAAATTCGATCTTGAGATCATACAAGGAGGATTTTCTAACGTACATTTATCTCATAAGAAGCATAACCACAAGTTTGCCCAAATCACAAAGGCAACATCATCATCACATATCCACTAAAATAAATAGTTGAATACAGTGCTGAAAGTGAAATGCATATATTGAAAATAAAAGATCCAAAAGAGCGATGCACGCTCCAAGCTCACTGTTGTTGCGACATAACGCCACTTACATGCATCTATCATGCATAAGCTTATAGAAAGCTTAAAGCGTGGTGAAAGTGTGTGTGCAAGGTATGTGCCAAGTATGTAATATCAGAGCAATGCGAAAACATAGTAAGGATAAATGCAATATACAAATCCTGAAGAGTCCATGAATACCACCGGCCATATCTAAGTCATGCCAAAATAGAAGCATAGTAAACTAATGCTATGTGTTGGGGATGCAATGTAATATGCAGTGCGAATGAAATGACAAAGCTACAGTATAAAGTCGGGATGATAGTATGTAGTATCGCAAGCTATGGGGTCCATCACAAGGGACTTATCCAAACCAATCCCATATAGTTAGACTCAATGTGGTAAACTCCTGATCTGAGGTTGGTCGTGTGCCCCTACCGAAATCCTCTCCATTACGAAAATATACATAACAATTAGTTACGCACCACCAGCCTGAGTAGATAGTGAATGAATGAATGAATGAGTAAAATGTTGAGTATGCAACTCTGACTCAATAAGTTCACATATAAATATTATACATCTCTGTGATCATCAATGGGGTCTAATACACTCCACACTGGCTGTCGTCTCCATAGCCGCACAGCCATGCAAGTGAAAAAGGTCTCACTACCCACCTACCAGTAGTATACCAATGCCTACCTAGCTCATCAATAGAGGATCCATTTGGGAGCTGGTCAAACTCAGCCTAGATTACAGACCCCTCACTAAGGCGAATAAGGGCACACCCCCTTCCAACCGACCATGACATATGAAAGACGCCACCTACTGTTATTCGACACCCAGGTGCTCATGTATCCACTCGGTCTAGACGTTGGAGTCTCCTCCAGTACTAGAGGATTCTAGGACTCTTACCCAAGGACATCTTACATGCCTACAGTACTAAAACTAAATATTTTTAGTGTCCCATTTGGCCATCTACGACATGCTTGTGGAGGCCACAACCTTTATGTCGCAAGGGTGTACGGTAGTCATATCATAAAATACGAGATACATGAGTCATATCATCCAGTCATGCATCAAACCTGCGTGTACCACGTGCTCATGTGAGACAACTCCGCCTATCAAGGAGTCCCATGAACAACCTGCCCTATGGCATATGCAATGGTCAACCACATATTATAACAAACATGTAGATGATGCTTATAGTCATGTATCATAATGTTATGTTGTCACATATTCATAATCGGTATTAATCAGCCTCGATAATCAGCATCGATGATCAGTATTATCCTCAATAATCGACACCGATAATCATCATCGATAATCAACACCAATACGACATCGATAATCAGCCTAACAAAGGGCCTAAGGGGATGTTATAATGTCGATATTTAACCATCATTACTCATCAATGTGGACATTCAACCAACATTGCTCCTAAGGAGTGGCCCCCATAGAGCCAAACATATAGTGGGGCCCATCACCTCACATAAGGGCCACACATACAACATAATGAGTATCACATATCATAATGGGCCGCATCACATAGGCCTTATATACATCACAGTGGGTGGCATCGCATGGGCCTTACACATCGCAATGGGCTGTATCTCATGGGCTTAATACATTATCTCATGAGCTTAATACACATCGCAATGGACCGCATTACATGGGCCTCATATGCATCGCAATGCACCTCTCACATGGGCTTAATATACATCATAATGGGCCGCTCACATGGGCCTAATATACATCACAATGGGCCTCATCACATGGGCCAAATATACATCATATCGGGCCTCAAATACATCTCAATAGGCCGCATCCATGGGCCTCTCATACATCATAATAGGCCGCATTCATGGGCCTCTCATACATCATAATGGGCTGCTTGGATCAAACATGTACATCACGTGGGAGCCACATGGATGGACGGTGTGAATATACAACACATCGGCCCCACCCGTCCCACGATAAAATAATTGGACTACTGGATATAGAACACATGCATCAAGGGGCCCACCATCCCATAAAATAGATGGACAACATTGTTGCAAAGCACATACATCATGGTCGGCCCATACAGCACCGTCTAGATGGACGGTGTGTATATAAAATACATATATCAAGGTGGGCCTCACCTGCCAACACGCTACAATGCTGGACAGCATGGTAAAATACATACATTATGGTGGATTTCCACCATCCAAATCACTGGACAGTGTGGATGCAAGGCACATATATCAGAAGTGGGGGCCACATCCCAGCTAGACGGATGGTTAGGATATAATATATATCTCATGATTAGGGCCATGGAACTTGTTAAAGTCAACACAACAGCTATCAACAGGTGCACATATGGATGGTCTGGATTTAAAATCGATGGACAATGTGTATATAACACACTCCTCATGATCTGGCCCAGCTTCCTGACATCTACAAATGGACGGTTTGGATGCAACACATACATCATACGAACCCACAGAACTTGTGACGTCAATGCAGCAACTACCTAAATGGTGGCTGCTGACCCATCGTACAAAAGATGGACGGCTGGGATTTAATAGATACATCACAGTGGGGTACCATCAAATGAATGGTAGGATAAAACACATGCTCTGAGATGGGTCTGACCCCCACACATGCCACATGTGTGAAGTGGGCCCACATCTCCAGATGGATGGATGGTATGTATAAAATACTTAAACCGAGCTAGCCCACTGCACCGTCCCAATGGACGGTGTGGATATACAACACATCAAGGTGGGGTCCCACCAGCCCACACGTATCACGTGTGTGGGGTGGGCCTCATGCATCCAAGCGGATGGATGGTATGGATATAACTCATACCTTATGACCAGACCCATAGACACGTGTGGAATCCACACATAGAAGGATGGTTGGGATATGATACATTTCTCATGATCGGACCAGCAGAACTTGCTGATGTCAATTTAGCTGATTTGAGGTGGGTTCCACATAGATGGACGGTCTAGATGGTCAGATCGTCCTTGCTGACGTTAATACATCAACTGTATGTTGGTGTGAGGTACTCCTGCCAATCCAGTTCCATTCAAAGTAGGTCCCACATGTAGGATGGGTTCCCACCGTCCAAGCAATAGACAATGAGGATATACCAGCAATTAAGGTGGGCCCCACTACCCACACATGTCACACGTGTGGGGTGGGTCCCATGTCCGAAAAAATGGATGGTCAGCATGGATAAATAGATATAACATTATGCGTCCCATCGTCCAGCAACTGGATGGTGAGGATGGCATGTAAACATCATAGTGGACTCCATAATCTTGGACAGTAATATGGATAAATGGTATGGATGCCATATACATAGGTGGGGTCCACATCAGCGTGGCCCACCAGCCTTAAAGCAGGCTAATATTTATGTTTTTACTTCAATCAGGTCCATCCAAATGGACTGCCAAGTGGGCCCACTCAGTGGATAGCATGGATAAATACATGTATCATCAGGTGGGCCACACATCAAGAGAGAGAGGGGGGGAGATCGGTGTAGTGGAGGGACCCCGCCACTATGGGCCCCTCTTTGATCAAAACACGTAGATTAAAGTGGGTCCCATCATAAGTAGGCCCTTGAATGGAAATCAATGATGGATCACCCATCGATTTCACTCCTTCTTGGTCTCATGGCTTCCTTAGCTCCTCGACTTCCACTTTGATGGTGGGAGATGAAGATTGAAGGGTGGAGATGAGAGATGAGAGGGGTAAGAAGTGGGCCACACCTAGCTTCTCCTTACGAAGCTTGGACGTCCACTCTCTCTTAGTGCTTGGAATGGAGTGAGAAATGAGAGAGAGAGGAGTGGTGATGTAAGGAGAGAGGGATGGCTGACGGATGGAGTGATGGGTGATGGATTCTATTAACTTTTGAGTGAGAGAGATGGGTGTGATAGGATACGTACTTGACTTTTACATCGATTGATTGATTGATATTTGGTAGAGATTCTCTTGGGTTTTACAAATACATAGCGTTTTCCTTGAAATATGCACAGGCCCACAACTCTTGGCCTGTTATTGCATCGGCGCTCGAGATGTGGCTTTTGAACCGTGGCGATGGCACAGTCATTAGGGTAAAAGTTTCGAGTCGAGCCGACTCAGATCTTCAGGATACGACTTAGGGTTGCACGGAACACCGATTACACGCCGATTACAGATCGCAGGTCACCGAAATTTGACAGGGAGGACAGCGAGAGTCTATAAAATGGTACGGACTAAGATACGGGTCTTATAACTCTCCTCTCCTAATAAAAATTTCATCCTCGAAATTTACTAACGTCACAACTAGACATAACTCATAAGGGAAGGGAGGAGAAATCATAGCATTATATATATATATATATATATATATATATATATATATATATATATATATATATATATATATATATATATATATATATTGGAAACAAAAAATAATTGAACATCGCTTGTAAATCTTATGCTCTTGCTTCCAAGACACCTCATCTACACTATGATGACCCCACTGATTCCCGGGTCCTAGTCAGAAACGATCGAGATTGGATTACTATACAACCTCACAATCTCAATGGTAGGGAGCTATGTCAGAAAGTTTTTAAGTCATTCAAACTTAAAGACTTAATCATTCTAAGTTTTCAATAATCATATAGTGTAGGGTAACTATCAGTAGATATGTGAGTTATCATCAGGTATTCCTAAGTTATGCTCTGATACCATCTTCTGTCATGCCCTAAACTCAGAAACCAAGCTCACAAAATTCTCGATCATCAAATCCAACACCTATAGCCTCCGTAGTACCTCATTCTCAGCTTCCAGTGCCCATATACTAGAATCTGATCCTGGGATAGATGAGGGTCGAATATTGCATATCAGAACCCAATTATTACCTGATTTTGCGTACATGATAATGCTTAATGTCATATTTTAATCATGTTTTTGTTGCAGGGAGTAATTAGGAGCGTGGACTGAAAAAGAGTACTAAAAGCATGAATTTGACGCTCCGAAGTCATTAGAGCAGGGGACGGATTCCAGAGGACCAAGATGGATGGATTTATATGCCAAGGATCCAAGAAAATTAAGTCGTTCACATTAAAGAGGCCTGAAAATGCTCCAGAATGCAAAATCACAGGGTTCCCACCATCTGATTAGATGAAACTTCGTACATGGCCTGGGGGCCATAAATTAACCGTACACAAAAAATTTTAGCCATTAGATATCTCGAGAAGTGGTCCAATGACTAGATTAGACCCTTAATTCATTAAGTGGGGCCCACCTACTATCTGGATATGCCTCAACTTCGCATTCAACACCTTAAATGAGGAAAGCAGTAAAATGGATGGATTAGATTTCTCAAGAATATCGCAGTGGACCCCACCCGAACAGAGTGTGCATAGTACACTAGCAGTGCACGACAAACGTCAAAGACAGTTTAACCGTCTCTGACCAAAAAAAAAGAAGAAGAAAGAAGGAAATTTCCTTCTTCATTCATTTCCTATTGCGTAACGGATGGACGCTGTCCATTTTGCGGAAGGGCAATCCAAGCCGTCCATCTTGTAGAGGGCCTCGTAATAGTCAGAACCATGTTGACTGTTTGCATCCATACATACACGTGTGTGATACAGAGGCCACAAACAGGCTGTCATGCGACATTTAAAATGATCTCAGCATGATTGCTTCTCTGGGCCGCGTCAATTGATGTTCAAAACCATCCATATTTGAATGAAATTTCATCCTGAATCCAATGGATGGGATGGATTTCCCTGAAAACACTTCTATGGGGTCCATCGATCACATCAGCGAAGGACGTATGTTGGCTTACACATGTCCGTGAAAAGTGACTTTTCCAGGCGGTTGTGGCCCACCATCTTCAATCAGATGGAAGATCTGATCCGTCCATCATGTAGAGAATTCAAAATTGTCCTAAGGGACAGTGTTTCTTTAAAAACTGATCGAGGAAAGTGGTGTTGTTTTGCGTGCGAACTTTGTTGCGAAAAGGCTTTCACTGCGCATGCGAACGTTGCTGCGATAATCTCTCCACCGCCCCTGGCACAATAAAAGTTAGAGAGAGCAAGGGAGAGGATAGCCAGAGCTTAGGGAGAGGAGATCAAGAGCCAAGGAGAGAGACAGAGAGAGAGGAAAGAGAAGAAAGAGAGAGAGAGAGAGAGAGAGAGAGAGAGAGAGGAAGAAAGAAGGGCCAAAAGGATATTTTTCTTTAATCAATTTTATTTTTCTTTCTTTCTAATTAATTTTATGGATTGCTAATTTCTTATCTAGGGCTGAGATGAAGTCTCTAATTTGAGTAATTCTTATATATGTTGATTTTATCTGAATTTGATTAGTTTGTTTCTTTCTCTAATGTGCTTAACTGAAATCTCCATACTTCTCCATTCTATGAGCTTAACCAAATTCTAGATGTGGATGTTGTTTGGAATCGTATTCTAAGTGTTTGTGTCTGACCATGAACAGGTCTCCTATAGAGAAAGAAATACGAATCTACATCTCTTCATGCCTGACCATGGATGGAAAGATGTGATCCATATGCTTTAAGGGATTATACATTCTGTGTGCCCGACCAAGGACATAGAGTGTGCTTTATTTATTTATATCTATCTGAATTAGGGTGAATCAATAGGTAAAACAAGGGTTTGGATAATTAGGGGTGGATTCAAAAGTCCTAATATTCTCCTTGATTGAATTTTCTTCATTGTTCTTAGTTATTTTTTATAGATTTTTGTTAGTAGTTCGCTAAACTATTTGTGGGATTAGTTAAGAAGAATCGTAGAATTCAAATTGTGAAAACCAATCCTTGTGGGAATGATCTCGTAATACGTACCATAACTATACCTGATTCGTATGCTTGCTAGTTTAAAATCATTTAAATCATGTTGGTTTAAATAAAACATCAAGTTTTTAGCACCGTTGCCAGGGACTATTTCAATCCAAATTGGATTTAGGATTCTTTCTTATCATAATTCATAGCCTTAAGTTTTCTCTAGCATTATTTTAGGAAATTTAATTTATTTTTATTTTTATTTATTTACAGAAATTGAGGAAGGAAGCTACAAAATAATATTGTCTTTAAAAGGAGGAGCTCTTAATTCTTCAGACATCGATCATCTCTTTTTCTGGGTTCTTTCTTCCAATTCTTGTTTACATAGTTTTATCTTGTTTTTAGGAATTTATAATTTTTAGTTCCAATTTTATTTCTCTTAGGTTGCATCTTAGTTTAGTTTTCTTTTCTACATTGCAATAACATAGTTTATGCTAGGACGTAGATCTCTGAACATAGAACTGCACCTTGTGATCCTGAAATAGAAAGAACCTTTCGTAGAAGATTTAGAAACATCCTATTTGAAATAGTAGACGAGAATGGAATTAAAGCTCTTAGAGATTATTCAGCTCTTATCCAATTTAATGTGCCTTCATGCATAGTGTTACCAGCCACCATGAAAACACACTTTGAACTTAAGCCTGGGGTAATGCAATTGTTGCCCTCTTTCTATGGTTTAGACAAGGAGGATCCATATCATCATGTGAAAGAATTCCTAGACATTTTCTCTACCTTTAGATTTTAAAACTATTCACATGATTCGATCCCTTTGTGCCTTTTTCCTTTTTTTTGAAGGATAAAACAACTCAAATCGAGTCATGTGCCATATGTTCCAGTCCCGTCCATCCTATGTGGTCTTGTCTATCTGGTGCAGCATTTCCAGAATTTCACTCTGAACAAGTGCATGCTATGAACACTTTCCGGAGACCTAGGAACGATCCTTACTCAGACACCTACAACCTAGGGTGGGCTAGACATCCAAATTTTTCTTGGATAAAAGGACCACAACAAGGAGGACCATCTGAAAATCCTCTAATGCAACCTTACCCCAAAGTTGGTAGTCAACAACCTCAGCAGTTTCCGCAGTATCAACAAGTACCTCCACAATCTAAGAAACCATCTCATGAGGATACACTCAATCTTTTTATGCAGAGTTAACTTCAATTTCAAAAAGATAACGAATAAACTTTATTAGTTAACCAGCAAAGCTTACATGCAAATGCACAATCCATTGCCAAGCTAGAAGTATAGTTGGGTCAATTTGCCGCCACATTGAGTGAGAGAGAGAAGGGCAAATTCCCTAGCCTACTTGTGGCAAATCCAAAAGGACAGTATGAGATTGGCTCTAATTCAAACCAAGAACAATATTATGAGCAAGACAAATCAATCATTATCCTTAGGTCCGGTAAACAGATCGAAAACATAGTATAGATGCCTAGAGAAGAATCAAATTCCAAATTAGAAGATCAAAATGAAGCGTAGAGACATACTAGTACGTCCAAAGTCCAAAAGCACTCTAACTCTCCAAGAAAACTCCTGTGCCATCCAATGTGCCTAAAGCACCTTTTCCTTAATGTCTAGCACCAGTTACGAAAGTAAACAAATTGAATGATATATTGGAGATGTTTAAGCAAGTGTAGATTAACATTCCGTTGCTTTATGCTATCAAGCAAGTCCCTGCTTACGCTAAGTTTCTCAAAGATTTATGCACTCAAAAGCGTAAGATGAATTTTCACAAGAAGGTCTTCCTTGCAGAGCAGCTCAGCTCCATGATTCAACATAACACCTCTCCTAAATTTAGAGATCCAGGAGTTCCTACCATTTCTTACGTGATAGGAGAGCATAAGATTGAGAAAGCATTGTTTGATTTAGAGGCGAGTGTTAATTTATTACCATATTCTGTATATGAGCAGTTAGGACTTGGTGAACTGAAACCAACTAAAATAACACTATAAGTAGCTAATAGATCTGTCAAGGTACCCCGTGGTGTTATTGAGGATGTGCTAATCCAGGTTGATAAGTTTTATTTTCCAGTGGATTTCATCATTCTAGATACTCAACCTGTCCAGAATCTTAGTAGTCAAATTTTGATTATTCTGGGACGTCCATTCTTAGCCATATCCAATGCTATCATAAATTGTAGGAATAGAGTTATAAAACTATCTTTTGGTAACATGAAGATTAAACTCAATGTTTTCAATGCTAGACAACAACTAGCAAACTTGGATGATATATTTGAAGTGGACATGATTAAGAGTCTAGTGCATGAATCTTTCCTTTAATCTTCCAAAGACGCTCTTGAGACTTGTCTAGCACATTTTGGCACAGATTTTGACATTAAAAGTTCCATCCAAGAAGTCAATGCATCGCTTGACTCTACTCCTATAATGGAGACTGCAAAATGAAAAGTGAAAGTGGAACCTCTTTCACCCTTTGAGTCTAAACAGGTCCCATCTATTGAGAAACCACTTGAACTAGACCTTAAACAATTGCCTGAAAACATCAAGTATGCATTTTTAGGTCCTTCTAAGACCCTGCCTGTCATCATAACTTCTAACTTTGAGAAGGAACGGAGAGCAAGTTGCTTAAAGTGCTTAGAGAATATAAGGCAGTTATTGGGTAGACGATAGTGAACATAAAGGGAGTAAGCTCCACTATGTGTATGCATTACACTGTTCTTGAAGAAAATGCCAAAACATCGCATGAAATGCAAAGGAGGCTTAACCCTAACATGGAAGAAGTTGTTCGAGCGGAAGTGCTTAAATTATTAGACGATGGTATCATTTATCCCATTTCAGATAGCACGGTTCAAGTTGTTCCCACAAAGTCTGGGATTGGTTAATCAAGGTGTTGAAGGAATTTAGTTGGTGGACCCAGGTTATCACGATTGATTAATTCATGGTCCATTCTTGTCTGGCTGGAGATGTTAAACTTAGCACTCCTGGGAGGCAACCCAGCCTTTCATTTCATTTCTTTCTCATAGTTAATTAGTTCAATGTTTGTGGGTAACATTACTGCAAACCCTCATGAGACTACAACTCGTCCACTAGGGGCAACCTAGGAGTTTCAAGGCTTATTGCATACGCTAAATGCAATCAAGAGCACCTGTGAAAGTGGTGTAGGTAGGATTTTATTTTTGTTATTTTTGTTTTGCGTTTGTTGGTTTCACTCTTGTGTTGACCCGCTTTTACGATGATATCTTTGGAAAGCCTCTTGATTCTTTGATGCAAGTACTATCTTTTCATCACTCCTCTTTTTCTTTTGTTGTCCCATGTGCATTGTATGCTTATTTCTTTTACATTGAAGACAATGCAGATTTTAGGTTAGGGGTGGGAGATTAGGTTACCTAATTAGTATTTTCTTAGTCATGAGAAAAAATTGTGAAAATTTTTAACTTTTTCTAGAATTTCTTATGAATTTGAAGGATAGTCGTGATTGCAGAATTACAAGATACAGAATGTTGGTAATTTATGACTATTGGATTCACTGTATGTTAGATTTCACAGTTAAGTTTGAGTTGTTAACCCGTGATTAGAAGGTGTAAACATTGATTGAGTCATGATTTCACATATCACATATCGCTTACACATTAAATCCTGTCTAGGGTCGTCACTCCTAGTAATCTCATACGATGTTATATTTGTAGGTTGCAAGGCTGTCAGGGCTGTTGCTCGCACTCGTTGCACCGCTCCCCCATCACCTTATCAATACAGGCCTAATGTACTCTTGTCGCTACGAAAGGGTCGTCGTCTCCCATAGACTCAGAATACGCTCGAGGTCACTACGAAGGGCTCGTCACCAATCAGTGTAGGCCGACAGCTCTAATGTAGTGTCTCATACCACCACAATTGGCTCACGAGTCAATGGTACTCACTGGTCACTACGAGGAGGTTTGTGGCCCCAGCGTAGGCCGACAGCTCGACCACGGTGCCCATACCACCATGCCCGGCTCATGAGTCTTTATGGATCAAGGTACCATGGTTGACAGGGTTTTCAATGGTAAGTTCAGTACCCTAGGTTCAAGCAGTTATTACTCATACATGGTGAACGTACAATGGCCAGTCGGGTTACTTGACGGGCTCGACTAGTACGAGTGCATCTCAAGCTGAGCGACATGAAGTGCATAAAACACTTTGTGTGGCCTAACCACTGTCGCCTGCCCAAGACACGACTCACGTTCATCGACGCGTCCTTCGTGGTACATAAAAGCCAACTACGAATTCAATCCATTACCGACTGCCTGGACTAGGTCATAGCCCCAAGCATTTGTGTATCAACATCAGTAAGCATATGTGAGTAACAGAAATAAATATAAACAATCCAAGCATGTTGACACATGTTTTAACATACTACATAAGCAAATCAACCAATACATGCATTCCATATATATAATGAAATCAATTCATATAGCCAACATGGTGGAAATCATATACATCAGCCTATTAATTGAGAATTCAATCTCAAAACTAATTCACAACACCATTTACTCAATACATACTAATACAAACATTTATACAAACACTTAGTCTACACTCTTTAGCCTACATAGCGTATGTCGACCCAAAGTGCGCATTAGGGAGAATCTCTTCGCCAAACAGATCATACATGCATTCCTAATATCACAACACGACAAATAGCCATGGCAATCATTTCAGCAAAATATGGATGTAAACAGTATTTCCTACAAATACCTAAAATACCCTAAATCTCATATTTCCCGTACGCAGTCGAAACAGAAAACGGACAGCATGTTCTACATGTCAAACGGCGTTCTCTTCGATAATCTACTATTAAACGACATTGAAAGCTTTGAAATCAGTCAATCAAAGCGCCTAAAATCCTCACCTTTCGCCTTAGACGTGTATCGATTTGAACAGAATTTCTACGCTTCGTCAACGGCGATAAGGCGACCTAATGCACAAGATACGTAAGCTACATCGCTAAAGTATCAAAGGAATCCCTAAAACAGCAAGTGGTTAGGGTTTTTCTTACCTATAAGTGAGTTAGAATCACCGAAAAAGTGATTTGAAGGCAGTGGATAAACACGTGTAGAAGCTAGTTCAAGTGGCAGGGAGATTCTCTCACAACTCTCCACAATCTCTCTCTTTTTCTCTCTTCTTTTTCTAGGGTTTGTTGCAAATTCGGATGGGAGAGATATGAGAGGGTTTAAAGCCCTTATATAGGCTAAAACCTAACCTAAATAGACTTAGGAACAAGGTATACTTGAGTTATAACCAAATCGAGACTTTTCCGAGTCAAAAGAGTGTTTCGGGAGGTCCCCTGGCCGAACGCGGTCGGACTTAAGCTCATGTATACTGGATGTTGATCACATAAAGTTTTCAGTCTGGTAGAGTTCCCAGATCGCATGTGGCGGTCCAGTTTCAGTTCAGCGGTCATCGTACCTAAATCAAGTCTACAAGTCTCATGACATGAAAGAGAAATTTTTCCTGATTTGAGGGTGAAATTTGGCTGAATTCTGACGGTCAGAATGCTTAATAATAACGTGCAACGATATGTGCCAAATTTTAAATTAAATTTCTAAATCTTTACTCTTTCTCACTCTCTTCACTCCAGGCTCAATGAAATAGCCTCAGAACATCGGTTGGGCTTGATTTTCGAAAGGATTGTCAAGTCCAGCTAAGCGGTCATAACGGTCTAAGATTGTAGATATCGGACTTTCGACGGGCAGTCTAGATCCAATACAAGGTTTCAAAGGGTTCCTGGGAACAAACCGATTTAGAGTTTGATCCTGGATTTCAAGGTAAGATAGCGTCATTGGTTTTACAAGTTTTGTGTCTTGCAGAACGTATTTAAAGCGATCAGGGACAATTTCACAGCTAATCTAACGTAGCGCTAATTAACTTACGCTTATTTTCTAAAGGAATTAATCCTAAGTGATTTCTTTGACTTTGGAATTGGGTTCTGAGGGGTTACCAAGGTGTTATGGTTGACCCATTGCCTAAGGACGTCTAACCCCAGGTTGGCAAAAATTCAGGGTATTACAGTTTAGGTTATGCTTTTCAATGCTTTCAATGTCAACTAATGATTTATGTCTGACTTGGTTGCTACCATATTGCCTTAGACACGTCGATTTTGATGTATTAAACATGTATGAACTATGTTGTATAACTATGCATCCTATGTGTTTATTAAAATGTTTGAATGAACATGTAAACATGATTTGTGCTTGTTATGATAACTAAGCTAGGATTCATAATTGTTATTTACATGATGACATCCTTGTAGATGGAATTGCCAAAATACTTGTTGTAACTAACCTAGTTTATGTATTTGCTTATGTGTAGCCTAAGTGTTTGATAAATTGTCTGAATGAGAAAATGTTGATGAATTGTACTTATTACAAGTATTAAGATAGTATTTTGCATTACCTTGTATGTATGTATAATTTATTTTATGTAATTATACTTGCCTCTACGCAATTTATGAATAAAATGCAAGTGTTTGTTAACTTGTTCAAGGTGTTTGATAAAATGCTCAAATGAAGTATTTACTTAGATTGTTTGTTAAATGTTAAAATGATTATCACATGTATTTATTCACTACATCTGAGTAATATTGGGGCTACAACGTAGTCCAGACAATCGGTAATAGTCCCTGTTCAGGTGGTCGAATTAGTCGCATCACATCGGGAAAATTTGACGAATCCGATGTGCCCGAGGATTGTCGGCAATGGTTAGGCCACACAGGGTGTTTATGCACTCCATGTCGATTACATTAGCATGTGCCCATACCAATTGAACTTTCCTAATAAATCGATCAGCCTATTGTATGTTCATCATGTATGGATGCCACTGCTTGAATCTAAGATACCCTCACCAATGTAAAAGCCCATTTTAACCATGGTAACATGATTCACTAAGACTCATGAGCCGGGCATGGTGGTATGGAACACCGTGGTCGAGCTATTGGTCTACAGTGGGGTGAAGAGCCTCCCCATAGTGACCTGAAATTTGAGACATTACAAGATGGTATCAGAGCATGATTTAGATTAAACTAGACCTGGGTTATAGGTAACTGTAGACACTAAAAATCGGTGCCCATGCATATTTGTATGTTATGTTCTTGGTAGTGAGGTTGAGTTAGCTGATTTATGGATGTTGGAGTCGCCACTAGCCAAATAATCTTAGAATCCCACGGTCGGCTAGAACCGCAAAATATGTAAGGTTGGAGAATTCTGAAGACTCTCCTACCGTAGAGTGAATCCTGTTCTGCAATCTGGGATTTCGGGTAAGGGACTTCGGTAATAAAGAGGGAAGGTGTTAGGCACCCTCTCTGCTTATACAAATGTACGGTCTCTACTTTGCGTGGTAAAATAATCTCAAGGGATGAATGATGTGGTCGAGATAGGACAAAGCACATACGTGGATTTTTTATAAGACAAGATCTGAAATCTTGGCAAGCCACAGAGCATACGTCCAACGTCATATCTAGAAGGTGGATGTGATGATGCTTATGCAAAGAGATAAGAAAAATGGACTAGATCACTAGAAATTTTTGATTTGACAGGATCTGGTATACAGCAAGTCACAAAGCATGCATTCATTGGAGATCCAGAGAAGCAGGGGGGTTGAAAAGAGAATGGATGTCATGATGAATGCTTGTCTAACTGGATCTTTGGCTTGATTTTTGAGTAGGCTAGGACAAGGACCGAACCATGATCAAACTAGGCTGGGTTGGATGGGTTGGAGAGGTCAAGAGGAAGGGTTAAAGGGGGTGGCTTGAATGATCAGAACTTTGAAGGCTTGGGAGCTCCTTCCCTTTCCTTCACTCTCCTCTTTACTGTCTTTCTCTCTCACCCTCTTAGGCTTGGAAATGAGAATGTCTTGGTCAAAATGTGAAGAGTAGAGGGCTATTTATATCCTTCTCTAATGGCAATGTGGTAATTTTTAGTTTTTGGAGGGGTAAATGTTCACATGGTAAGAGCTGATTGGTTGAGGAGAGAGAGGCACCATGTGGCACACTCTCATTGGCTAAAGGGGTTTGTCAAAATGTAATAAGCTCGGATGGGAGGTAATTGTAGGAGAAAGTTGACTTTTAGACGCTGGGACAGTTGTCCCCAGATGTCCACATGCGGGCCGCATGTGGCGGTACACTGAGTACCGCCAGTGATGGGTTGGGGCTGAGCTCGAGCATGTGGGCCTTGTTCGTCATGTTGGTTCATCTGATGGTCTTCTTTTGGGCCTTTTACGGCTCAGATGGGTGGGTTTAGGCTTGGGTAAAGGGTTCTAGTTAGGGTATAAGGTATAAGTGGGGGCTGTATGTGGATTGAACGGTTTAGATCAAGGTTTTGGGTCTCGGCCTGGAAGTTGGAGACTATTGGGTCAGGGTTTGGCTTAGGTTGGAATTAGGGTTTGGTTTAAGATATGATCATGGTTCCCGGATTGTCTTAGCCTTCTCAAGATGTTAGCTTGTGTGGGGTGTCTACAGATGCCCCTCTTTGATCGAAGTTATGAGCAACCGAAGGTCAAAGCGAGTAGATACCCCACCCTTCTGGTCAAAAAGGATAGTGATTCAAATCTGTTACCTGTAATTATATTATTGTCCATTGATTGTTTGGAGAAAGATGACTTGCACATATCATGAGGGTTGAGGAAAATGTTGTGATTGTCCCCTGCACATTCATCGTGACTTTACGGGTCACCAATCACAACCCTTTCACGTCAAATTGTTAATAGCATTGGAGGGTAAGTTTGAAAGTAGGGCCTCTATGCGTTGGTGCGGCTTTACGAGGATTCCTATACTATTTGGTCTGTCGTTCCTTTGCTGTGTAATCACCCTAGGAGTATTCGATCCATTTGATCATCAAAGTGGTTAGCTGCCCTATGCGTTGGTGCGGCCTTACGGGGAACTCACTACACCGACTTAGACTCGATCAAATTTTACGAACATCCCGGACTAGGTATGTGTAGGTAATCCTTTTTCATGTAGTCTGTTATTTCTAATACTTTGGTTACAATCGATTGTTGTCACTTCGAGTTTGATTATTCTTTCCAGAGATAGATCCAATCATTTTACTATCATCTGTATGACTATCCAGATATAGAGATCGGGCTAATCGTACCTATATCATGTACGGATTTGATCATCCACTAGGAAAATTGGGGGAGACAGAATCTTATTTAGCTGTTTGCATTGACCGCAGCTAGAGAATATGAAAGATTCCTCAGTGTACTGCATGCGGCGTGTGTTATTTTTTTTTAAAGCATTTTGTTAAAATTTTGGAGCTAAACTCCCTGGGGATTTTATTTGAAAATATCCATTCAATCTCGCGGGTGGGTATCATCATTCAATTTTTATTGTAGAAAAGTCAGATGGCCTCCACTAATAAATTAATGGGGCTTTTTATTTTAAATATATATATATGCTTATATTTTGTATTTTCCAGCCTTTTCCAATGAATTAATGGGGCATTTTATTGAGATTATCAATTTCTTGTAAGATTTTGAATTTCTCGTGAGATTTTGAAGGGAATCTAACTTTTTACCTTTTTATTTTTTTATTTTTTCTAAGGTTTTTACCCAATGGACCGAAGGAAGAACCGGTCATCCAACTCGCCATGGGGACAGCACACTGTCCCATGCAACTTTTAATCAAGCGGCAGTTGGACTGCCACCGGCGGTAGTCCGATTACCGCCGGTCCGTCCGTTTGTCCACTAGTCCGAGCCGTGCGCTGGTCCAAACAGTGGCTCCTCCTCCCTTATTTGAATTCAACTCTTTGGACGTCTTGGGACGTCCAAGGACTCCATTGTGGTCCCTGGAAGCTTATTTTTGTGGAATTTCTTCTTCTTTTTTTTCCTTTTTTGTATTTTCTTTCATTCTCATATTTTCAGGTGATCATGTATTTGAAGTTTGAGGCCCCTTTTTTGTTGAATTTTTGAGAGAAGACCTTGGTGGTTTTGTTGTGTTTTTTTTTGTACTGTGAGAGGCCATGATCGAGGCCATTAGTCTTTGATACCAGATCTCAACCGTTGAATCTTATTGGATTTTTATTTTGAGGCATAGAAGTGGCTAGATTTATTTTATTTATTTATTTTATTACAGATTTTGTATGTTAAAGTGGGGTGTGATAAGAAAGGAGCCCCACCTTTTATTTATTTTTTTCCTTTTTTATTTTTTTGAATGATTTGTGTCGTGGGATGGGTGATTTGGGGTCCACTTGAGTGTATTGATGGTACAAACCTTGATGGTTGGTCACCTTTATGGATGATGCATGGATGAGATTTTTCAAGTGGGCCCTGCATCATGATCTTGATGTGGCCAGATGCATTTATTTGAATGTGAAGATGGACTTGAGTTATGGACATGTGGGTGTGGATGATGGTCTTTGAAAACGGGCCTTGGAAATGGATCTTAAAAAAATTGGCCGTTGAAAATGGGCCTTAGAAATGGGCTTTGTGAAGTGGGCTTTTTAAAATGGGCTTTGCGAAAAGGGCCTTTTGAAATGGGCTTTGTGAAGTAGGCCTTTGAAAATGGGCTTGGGCCTTTAAAAATGGGCTTTATGAAGTGGGCCTTTTGAAATGGGCCTTATAAATGGGCTAGAAAAAACATGGACCTTGAACCATGTGCCTTTGGACACTGAGCTTGGTGGGCCTTGTGGACATTGAACTTGTGGGCCTTGTGGGTTCTGAAATGTGGGCCTTTGGGGCTTTGAACTTGTGGGCCTTGTGAGCTTTAAAATGTGGACCTTTGGGGCTTTGAACTTGTGGGCTTTATGAGCTTTGAAATGTGGGCCTTTGGGGGCTTTAAACTTATTGGCCTTGTGGGTTTTGAAATGTGAGCATCTGGGGCTTTGAACTGTGGGCCTTGTGGGTTTTGAAATGTAGGCCTTTGGGCCTTTGAACTGTAGGCCTCTGGGGCTTTGACTTTGACTTTATGGATCCCCGACTTTGTTGGCTGCTTGTCTTGTATATGCATGAATGTTTTTTTTTTTGTAAAGAAAGGAAAGCAAGGTATAAATGGACTTTTTTGAAAGGAATGAAATTTTTTGTTTGTACCAAATTTGTCGGTGTTTGCTTGTGTTTTTATTTATACTTTGGATGGTGGAATCAGAATATTGAACTTAGCCCACGTCAAATCCGGTATTTTGAGTTATTTACTAGGGCTCCTGATTCTGTAAGAATAGCACATACTAGGATCATACCCCTTGGATTTGGGCAAAGTCTGACAGAATTCAAATCTGGGACTTATCTTTTCCTTGTGCTTCTTCACTTTGCTTGTCGCCATAACTTCTCTTGTTCCTGCACTTTTTTATTATCTTTTTTTTCTAGCCATTTTTTCCTGTAGTGTCTTTCAGGTTTTCACCACGACTGGCTTTCTCGTCATTTTTGTCCATGGTGTCCTTTTAGATTTTCACCATGCCTCGAGTTTTTACTCTTGCCTGCCCCTTGGCAGCTGTACTCTTTTTACCCTTGGTGCCTTTTCAGGTTTTCACCAAGTCTGCTACATGCCCTCTCTTTTTACTCAAGACGTCCTTTCAGGTTTTCACCTCGCCCGTTTCACTTAGACATGTTATTTCTCTTTTAATTTTTTTCTTTTAAATTAACAGAGGGGGGAGGCTAGACTTCATTCATTGCCAGCCGATTGGTGAGCTACCTGACTTTCTCTTCGATCATGATCGTAAAGCTATTGACATTAGGTTAAACTATCTCGAGGGCAAATGGGTTGGCGACTTGTGTTCTCACTCATTGGGTTCGACTCTTCTTTTCTTTTTCTTTTTTCTTCTTTTTTTTTCTTTTTTTTCTTTTTTTTTGACTACGCACTTTATCCATCCATTTTTTATTATTATTTCTTCATCTCTTTTTTGAACCCTTTATTTTTTTAGAACACTTATTGGAGGGAAGGAATGATGATGGAATGTACCTCAAGATGCTAACTTTTTATCGTTTGACTTTAGCTTTACATTTGTAGTTGTTGACATAATCAAGTAGGACTACCCATGTTGTTGGCGTTGATGGCCTCTAAAAGATCTTTGCCCCTAATGATTGTGAGACGAAGGGTACCTCACGAAAGAACCTCGTGGATGATCAATGGACCGTCTCATGATGGCTTGGAGTTGCCCCCTGGATCTAGTAGGCGTAATGATAAGATGTGCATGATTACCATGTTACTAACCTTTCTTTCAAACTTTCTTGTCATTAGTCCTAGTGATCGCTGTGAGCTTAATGTCTACAAGTTGTAGTTATTTTGTATTGAGATTACCACCAATCATTTTCCTTGACTTCTCTTTTTCATTCGTATTGATGATGTAGGATGTTGTCGGTGCTCACTTTTGTCTTTCACGAGAATGTACTCATGACCATTGGATGCCTTTGGGCTCATTCTTTCAATGATGTTCACACCCCATAATGAAGAAGGATTAGGGTGTTTCCAGGTTATAAGGACTCGAAGCATGCACATGGATCCGTATTGTGAGCTTCGAATACTTGAAGCACTTCTTAACATGCTGCAATAGTCTATCTCCATCGTTCATCAGTAGGACTCCATCTTGGACTTCAGACGTGATCTTAACAGCTTTTCTTAATGGGCTTGACTTTAGGCTTCATAGAAGATGGTGTATGACTAGCTCTTCATTCGATCTAAATAAGGCTTCATATGAGAATCCAAAGTTAGATAGCCCCAGGTCTCAGGAATTCTGTCATTGTCTGCTTGCATTCATGAGGCGAGGATCTCTTATGCATACCTTTCTAGGGAGCTCAAGGGATCCCAAGTTCACAATTTCAAAATCATTCGTGACGACATTGGCCTTTGTTTCGAGCTTTCTAAGGGAATCCTCTAGCTTGAGAGTTGGATCATCATTTTCCTCATCCCAAGCTTCATCTAAATCCATGAGTTTGAAGTCTTAACTCTAGATCGAAATCATATGAGTTAACTTTAAACTTGGGTGTTGTAATAGACGCATTTGACACATTATTGATTGTGAGTTTTGAAAGATTTTCTATTGTTTTTGTGTTTTGAGAAATTTCCGTTGTTTTTAGATTTTGACAAGTATTTGAATTGTTTAGCATTTCAAAAATATTTAATGTTTTTAGCTTTTTGAAATTTTTTGATTTTGTTTTTAAAATTTTGACAAGTATATGATTTTTTTTTGGCATTTTGAAAATATCTAGTGTTTTTGGCTTTTGAAAATTTTCTGATGATTTTTTTTTTGGATTTTGACAAGTATATGATTTTTTTTTTTCAAAAATATCCAGTATTTTTGGCTTTTTGAGAATTTTTTGATTTTTTTTATTTTTGAGAAAGACGTCGATGTGAACCAGGGATTGCCTGATTCGGCTCGGAGAGTGAAACACTGTTTACTTTTATTGTGATGTCTTAGAGATCACGAACCAAATATTGCCTTGCACTCTCTCCCCTCAGGAGGCAGGGCCAGACAAATCAGTAGGTGGACCCTCATTGTTGTACCCAAATGTCGTGATGAGTTTGGGATTGAGTTTTGAGTTGGTGTTATATGTTACTTTTCTTAACTCGTCCCCGATACATTGTGAGTCTTTGGATTCTTCCAACTCAAGTGGGATCCAAACTGTGGTCCAGTCAATCAGAGGTAATTCTTGCCCCTTGCCTGAGTCATTTCCAAATAGTCCAGTTGGACTCATTCCACTCACTTGATCCTCCATGGTGGATCTCAGCCTGCCAACCGGATAGATGATCTCTTCTCCGATGGATTTGATTGATGCATGGATGAAGGGATCATCCTCCTTTTCCCGATCTTGCCCTCCTTTGATACATCTGTGCTTTACTATCTCACCCATAGGAGGTTGATATCTCAGTCCTCTCATGTCTACATTTTCTTAATATTCGAGCTGATAATAAAAACATCGATGCTTGACTGGAGGGAAGACATAGTTTGATCCAATGGGAATGCAAGAGGCATGCAATTCATAGTCTCGAACTCAAGACTATGGTACAGGATATCCTCATCGGAGCATTGTATGTCTATGATCAGGATATCTAGCTCTTGACAGTTGGCTACTTTTATTAGAAAGGTTTGTTCGGGATCATCCAGAATGACGAGCACCTTGTCTCTAAACATGTACTTGGCCTTTAGGTGAAGAGCCGAAGAGAGAGCCTTGACTCTATGGATCCAAGACCGATCAGGGAGGAGGTGAAATGAAGCTGTGATGTCAAAGACCTGAAAAGTAATGGTTGCTGCTTTATGGATAATCAAGATCTCGACGTTAATTTCTTCCTCGACCTTCTCCTAGAGGCAGGAACTATTCGTCCTAAACTCCTCTTAAAGGATTGAAGACTGAGTAGAGCTAACCAAATCCCTTTGAGTATAAGAATGTCCTTCCTGGAAAGTTACCGCACAATTGAAGCTGGGTCATGATTTTGCTAGGGCATGCGGTATGTTGATCAGGGAAGGAGCATTTTCTTAGTTCACGAGGGTTGGAGTAGGGGTTAAATAGGCAGGTGGTGCCCCTTGTGAGACAAAGGATGTATGGACTCGATTGATCGGTGGTGGCTCCTGTAGACTTGAGGGCATGGAGATTGGACTAGATGGAGATGCCCCTTGCATATTTAAGAGTGAAAAGATTGAACTAGCAGGGTGTGCCCCTTGTAGACTTGGGGGAATGGAGATTAGACCAGCTGGAGATGCCCCTTGCAAATTTGAGAGAGAAGAGATTAGACTGGCAGGGTGTGCCCCTTGTAGACTTGGGGGCATGGAGACTATACCTGCTGGAGATGCCCCTTGCATATTTAAAAGAGAATATATTGGACTGGTAGGGTGTGCCCCTTATAGACTTGGGGGTATTGTTGATGTGCTGACAGTGATTGAATGGATGCATTGGACTGGATTAATCGGTGGTGGCTCTCCTTGACTGATATTGTTAGTGGGGGTTCTTGATGAAATGGGGCATACTTGATACGGTGGCAGAGGATTGGTGGTGGCAATAGCAGGAGAGGTAACCATAATCGTTTGGTTGTCAATCAGATCTTGGACCATATGTTTCAAGGCGAAACAACGATCCGTTGTGTGGCTTCGAGATTGGTGGTATGCACAGTACTCATTCTCATTATAATTTGGTGGTAGAGGATTTGGTGGGGACCTAGGCAGTAGCGGAGTAAGTATTTTCCTTTGGACAGCATGGCTAGTATCTCACTGTAAGTTTGGGCAATTGGTGTAAACTGCCTAGGTTCTCAGGCCATCCTCATTTGTTGACCATGATTGGGGTACTGAGGAATCTCCCTTTGTTGTTGTTGTTACCATTGACCCTCTTGAAGAGCGAATTGAGCACCTTGGGTAGAGGTGACAACATTGTCTTCTTCTATTAGATGGAGGTCAAGAACACTTCTGTTACCATTCTCATATCCAGTAAGCCTTCCTTCCACTATCCGTTATACTGGGGAGGCTTGATGAGGCCACCAGGGGGATATTGTCCTAGCCCTTATTACAGCTTCGACTTATTCCCCAGTGCGGATGAGTTGGGTAAAGTTGGCATATGTATATGAGACAAGGTATCCAAAGATACTCGGGTTTGTCAAGTGGATAATCATGTAAATTTACTCCTCGTCATCAATGGGTATTTTTATTGTAGCGGCCATTGCCCGCCACTGTCTAACGTAAACTGACAATGACTCATCATTCTTCTGCCTTAAGGGAGTAAGATCTGCCCTTTAGGATGCTACATTAAGATTGTACATAAAACAATCAATGAAAGCTTGGAAAAGTTGTTCCCAAGTTTTAATTCGATGGTAGTCTAATAACATGTACCAATCTAACACATCACCTTTCAAGGATTTTTGAAACAAACGGATCAATGCTCTGTCATTACCTGTCATAGTATTAAGCTCTCCACAGAATGCTCTTAAATGGTCCATAGGACACCCCGTACCATCATACCTTTTGAATTTTGGTACCTGAAAGTCTTGAGGTAACTTTGCATCGGTAAATAGACAAAGATCCCTGAACTTGGTAGATGGGAGATCCACCCCTTGCTGCTTCCGTAGCTTCCTCTGTACATCGCATAATTGCTCTCGAAGTTTTGTGAGTTCAGAAGGATCATATGAGAGGGGTTTTGCCCCTTGAAATTGACCAGATCTCCTACTAGGAAGAGGATGTTGTGATCTTGTGCAGATTCTATAGGGAAGGGTAGAATGGGATTTGCTAGAGGAGGAAGGGAGGAAGAAAAGGGAGGTTGTGGGGTTGAACTGTTTTGATCACTAGGCCGTGTTGCCTGTATGTTTGGTATGACGCCTGACAGATCAGAATTTCATAGTCGGCTAGAACCGCAGAATATGTAAGGTTGGAAAAATCCGTAGAATCTCCTACCTTAAAGTGACTCCTGATCTGTGATCCAGGATTCTGGGTAAAGGAACTCAGTTACAAAGAGGGAAGGTGGTAGGTACCCTCTTTGTCCGTATAAACGTACGGTCTTTACTTTCTGTGGTAAAACAGTCTCAAGGGATGGATGATGTGGTCGAGATAGGATTAGGAACACACGTGGATTTCTGATGCGGCAAGATCCAAAATTTCGACAAGCCGTAAAGCATATGTCTAACGTCGTATCTAGAAAGAAAAATGTGATGATGCTTATGTAAAGGATAAGAAAAATGGACTAGATCACTAGTAGTTTCTGATGTGACAAGATCTGGTATATGGCAAGTCACAAAGCATACGTTCACTGGAGATCTAGAGAAGCAGGGGGGTTGAGAAGAGAATGGATGTCATGATGAATGCTTGTCTGACTGGATCTTTGGCTTAATTATCGAGTAGGCTAGGACGTGGACCGAATCATAATCAAACTGGGATGGGTTGGATGGGTTGGAGAGGTAAAGAGGAAGGGTTAAAGGGGGTAGCTTGAAAGATTAGAACTTTAAAGGCTTGGGAGATCCTTCCCTTTCCTTCACTCTCCTCCTTACTCTCTTTCTCTCTCACTCTATTAGGCTTGGAAATGAGAATGGCTTGGTCAAAATGTGAAGAGGAGAGGACTATTTATAGCTTTCTTGTAGCATCCCGAAAATCGAGGGTCGAGCATAAACTCCACTCCCGAGTTCCAGAACATCACTTATGCAACATTTTCAATGATAGATGAATGTCGACTGTAATAATGCATAAAACATGAAGTGGATTAAGCCAAAACAGCATATCATACTCCAGAGACAGTTAAATTAGCAAGCGGAAGAATGTGATTGTAACACCCCAGATTTTGGCTAATCTGGGATTAGACGTCCTTAGGCAATGGGTTAACTAAAACACTTGAGAAATCGCTCAGAACCCAATTCCATAGCCAAAGAAATCACGTAGGATTAATTCCTTTGGAAAATAAGTGTAAGTTAGCTAGCGCAACGCTAAAGTAGCTGGAAAATAGTCCCTGATCACTTTAAATACGTTCTACAAGGCCCAAAGCGAGTGGAACCAATGATGCTATAATGCTCTAAAGCCTCGGATCAAACTCTAAACCGGTTTGTTCTCGGGACCTCTTTGAAACTTTGTATTAGATCTAGACCGCACGTCGAAAGTCCGATACCTACCATCTTAGACAGTTATGACCACTTAGCTGGGCTTGGCAATCGTTTCGAAAATCAAGTCCAACTGACATTCAGAGGCTATTTCATCGAGCCTGGAGTGAAGAGAGTGAGAATAGGGTTAGAATCAGAATTTAAAATTCAAATCTGACACACGACTTGACACATCAGTATTGAGCGTTATAACCGTCAGAATTTAGCCAAATTATACCCTTGGATCAGGAAAAATTTCTATTTCATATCATGAGACTTATAGGCCTGATCTTGGTGCGATGACCGTTAAACTGAAACTGGACCACCACGTGCGATCTGGGAACCCTACCGGTCTGAAAACTGGATGAGTACTAGATCCAGTATGCATGAGCTTAAGTCCGACCGCATTTGGCCAGGGGACCTCCAGAAATGCTCTTTTGGACCGAAACATCTCCGATTTGGTTAGGCACCAAGTAAACATTGTTCCCAAGCCTGTTTTGGGCATGTTTTGGGTTATAAAAGGGGTTGAAACCCTCACTTCTCTCACACATCTGAATTTACTAGAAACCCTAGCTTGTGTGAGAGAAAAGGTGAGAGATTGTGAGAGAGAGTGGGAGAGTTCTTCCTGCTACTTGTACTACGTGTTGCACGTGCTTAAGCAACGCACCTCTATCACTTTCCCGACGATTACACCGCGATTCTAGGTAATCAAATACCCTAAATAGTTGCTGATTTGAGGTTCCTTTGTTTCCATAGCGAAGTAGCTTATGGATCTTGTGTATTAGGTTCCCTATTCGCCGTAGACGAAGCGTATACGCTCCGTTCGAATTGATACGCTTCTAGGAGAAAAAGATGCGGATATTAGACGCCTTGATTGACTATTTTCAATGCTTTCAATGTCGTTTAATAGTAGATTATCGACGGCAACGCCGTTTGACATGTACAACATGTTGTTCGTTTCCTGTTTCGTAAACCGACGAAGAATATGAGATTTAGGGCATTTTAGTCATTTGTAGGAAGTACTATTTTCATCCATATTTTGCTGATGTGATTGACATGGCTTCTTGTCGCATTAGAATACTAGGAATGCGTGCATAATTAGTTTGGCGAAGAGATTCGCCTAAATGCGCACTTTGGGTCGACATACTATATGTAGACTTAAGTGTGTGGTTTAAGTGTTTGTATAAATGCTTGTATTAGTATGTATTGAATTAAATGGTGTTATGAATTAGTTTGAGATTGATTTCTCAATTAATATGCTGGTGTAAATGGCTTCCTACATGTTAGCCATATGTACGATTTCATTATGTGTATGAAATGCATATGCTTGATGTTTCACTTAAGTGGTATGTTATAACATGTGCTTGATGATTTCATTATGATTTAGTTTGAGATTGAATTCTCAATTAATTTGCTGATGGAAATGATTTCCTATAGGTTGGCGATATGCATAATTTCATTATATGTATGAAAGGCTTGCGTTGGATGATTTACTTAAGTTGTACGTTATAACATGTGTTGACATGCTCACATGGTTATATTTCATTTCCATTACCCTTACACAACTGCTGATGTGAATTTATGATTGTTTGGGACTATGCCTAGTCCAGGCAGTCGGTAACTGAGCAAATTCGTGGTTAGCTTATCTTCGTCACGAACGACGCACCGATGAACGCGAGTCGTGTTCTAGAGTTGGCGGCAGTGGTTAGGCCACGCGAAGTGTTTTACGCACTTCATGTCTTTCGACTTGAGATGCGATCGTGCTATTCGAGCCCGTCAAGTAACCCGACTGGCCGATGTATGTTCACCCTGCATGAGTCATAACTGCTTAAACCTAGGGTACTGAACTTACCATTGTAAACCCTGTTAACCATGGTACCTTGATCCATAAAGACTCATGAGCCGGGCATGGTGGTATGGGCACCGTGGTCGAGCTGTCGGCCTACGTTGGGGCCACAAACCTCCCCGTAGTGACCAGTGAGCACCTAGAATCGTGAGCAGATTATGGTGGTATGGGACACTAAATTCTTGTTATCGGCCTACATTGATAAGGTGATGGGGGAGCGGTGCAACGAGTGCGAGCAACAGCCCTAGCAGACCTTTGTAGTGACCGCGAGCGTATTCTGAGTCTACGGGAGGCGACGACCCTTCCGTAGCAGTAGAGTACAGTAGGCCTGTATTGATAAGGTGATGGGGGAGCGGTGCAACTAGTGTGAGCAACAGCCCTGTCAGCCCTTGCAGCGACCTACAAAATATACATCGCATGAGATTACTAGGAGTGACAACCCTAGACAGGATCTGTGTTGGGATTGATATAAGGGTACCTTAGTTTCCCAATCCTGTTGTTTGAATGGACTAATAACAACTCGAAAATCATATCATCCATACCATTGCATGTGCCTGGAAGATGTGGAGCACTTGAGGGTCGATTGCATGCCGCGATCGTAAGATGGTGCCGTATGAGGGAGATCGTCGGTGAGGGCATACATCACGTCATGTCATAATTGCATTAACAACAGTATTAGGATTGTTTGACTTACTGCTTTACTATTATCGCATGATTGATTTGATAACATGCTAATCTCTGCTCTCTTATCCCACTGAGTTGATCACTCACTCCCACGTTACGGGATGGTGTTTCCGGACACCCACCAGTCCCTTTTTGTGATTGCAGATGATGGCACTGCTTGAGAAGCGGAGCTGGACTTGATGATGATGAGGAGGATTCCTCCTTCATGTGTGTTCTGATTGATGGGATTACAGGGAGGTTGATTAGATACCTTGACACTTGTCATTTTATATTTTTAGAACACTCATGTATATCCTTTTGGTTTACTTTTGGAGTATACATGTATGTATATAACCTGGTAACATGTTCACACTCTGGAGACATACGACAGTTTATATATGTTATACATACTATCACAGTATTCCGCTTGTTAATTTAACTGTCTCTGGAGTATGATATGCTGTTCTAGCTTAATCTCACTCATGTTTAATACATTATCACAGACAACATTCAATCACACATATCTATGTTGCATGAATAACATTTTGAAACTCGAGAGTTGGGTTTTTGCTCGACCCCCCGATTTTTGGGATGTTACAGTGATAGATATATAAAATATATGAATTGTTGTAAGTCTCCAGAGTGTGAACATGTTACCAGGTTAAACATATACATGTATACTCCAAAAATGATCAAAAAGAATATAAATGGGTGCTCCAAAAATATAAAATGATAAGTGTCATGGCATCTAATCAACCTCCTTGTAATTTCGTCGATCAAAACAAGGTCTACCTAGACCCGCCTGATAACCGCCTATAGGAGAAATCCTCCTCATCATCAAACAAGTCCGGCTCCGCTTCATAAGCAGTGCCATCATCTGAAACTAAAATAGGGACTGGTTGGTGTGTACAACACCGTCCCGTAACATGGGAGTGAGTGGCCAACTCAGTGGAATCATAGAGCAAAGGTTAACATGTTATCAAATCAATCAAGCGATAATGATAAAGCAAGCAAATCAAACATTCCTAAATACTGTAATTAATGCAAGGATGAAATGACATAATGCATGCCATCGCCAACATACTCCCTCATGCGACACCATCTTACGTCCGTGACATTCTTTCTTCCCTCAGTGCTCCACATCTTCCAGGCACATGCAGTGCGATATGAATATGATTACCGAGTTGTTATTAGTCCTTTTCATATAGCAGGATTGAAAAACTAGGGTACCTCCCTTATATCATTCCCAAACAAGGATCCTGTCTAGGGTCATCACTCTTAGTAATCTCATACGATGATATATTTCTAAGTCATTGCAAAGGCTGTCAGGGCTGTTGCACGCACTCGTTGCTCTACTCCCCCATCACCTTATCAATACAGGCCTAGTTTGTACTATTATTGCTACGGAAGGATCATCGCCTCACATAGACTCAGAGTATGCTCGAGGTCACTACAAAGGGCTGTCAAGGCTGTTGCAAGCACTCGTTGCTCCGCTCCCCCATTACCTTATCAGTGTAGGCTGACAGCTCGAATATAGTGTCTCATACCACCATAATTGGCTCAAGAGTCTGGGTTGCTCACTGGTCACTACGGGGAGGTTTGTGGCCTTAGCGTAGGCCGACAGCTCGACCACGGTGTCCCATACCACCATGCCCGACTCATGAGTCTTAGTGGATCAAGGTACCACGGTTATCAGGGTTTTCACTGGTAAATTCAGTATCCTAGGTTCAAGCAGTTATGACCAATACAAGGTGAACATACAATGGTCAGTCAGGTTACTTGATGAGTTCGACTAGTACGAGCGCCCGTTGAGTTGTACGACATGAAGTGCATAAGCACTTCGTGTGGCCTAACCACTACCAACAAGCAACACACGACTCGGGTTCGTCAATGCATCCTTCATGGCGAATAGAATCCAATCACGAATTTAAATCCGTTACCGACTGCCTGGACTAGAGTATAGCCCCAAGCACATGTAATCTGAATCAGTAATCATATGAGATAGACAGAATTGAAATAACAAGTAATTCAAGCATGATAGCAACATATTATAAGATACAACATAAACAATTTAACCATACACAAGCATTTCATATATATAAAGTAATCAATTCAAATATAACAAACGTGGAGGAAATTATATACATCATCAAAATAGTTGAGAATCCTATCTCAACGCTAATCTACAACCTTATTTACTCAATACTTACTTATACAAACATTTATACAAACACTTAGTCTACACACATTAGCCTACATAGCATATGTTAGCCAAAATGTGTATCAGGGTGAATCTCTTCGCCAAACAGATTATACACGCATAACTAACATAGGTACATGACAAATACTCATGGCAATCATATCAGCAAAATACGTACGTATACAGTATTTCATACAAATACCTAAAATATCCTAAATCTCATATTCTTCGTACGTATTCGAAATGAAAAACAGACAGCATGTTCTACACGTCAAACAGCATCCTTATCAACATTCTACCATTAAACGACATTGAAAGCTTTGAAAAATGACAACCTAATCGTCTAAAATCCGCACCTTAAACCAGAAATTACAAAACGGAGTTGATTCAGACGATAAGTCTTTGTTAACGGCTCAACGGCAACCTATACCACGAAATAGGTTAGCTACATCATCACTTATGCTATTTGAAACTCTAGAACAGGTTAGGGTTATGATTTCTTACCTAAGAGCGGAGCTGGAAGCACTGGAATGGTGGTGCAGAAGCGGCATTGAAGCACAAGGAGTAGCAAGGAAGAAAAACCCCATCTTCTCCCCCAGTCTCTCCCTCTTTCTCTCTCTCTTTTCTCTCTTCTCTCTCCTAAGCCTCAGGAAATTCGTATGGAATGAGAGAGTAAGGGTTTAAGCCCTTTTTATAAGTCTAAAAGTAACGAAAATAGACTTGGGGCCAAAGTATACTTATGTTATGTCCAAATACGGACTATTCCATCTCAACGGAGCACTTCTGGAGGTCCTCTTATCAAAGGCAATCGGACTTAAGCTCCCTGACATTGGATCTAGGTCAGGCAGAGTTTTCAGTCTGATCGAAAATCCAGATCGACCGTGGCGGACCAGTTTCAGTTCAACAGCTACCGGTACTCGATCAGAGCTACAAGTACTATGACATGTAAGGGCCACCTATCCTGATCCGATGGTAAAATTTGATCGAATTCTGATGGTCAGAATGCTTAGAAAAATGTGTGCAAGCGACACGTGCCAGATTTCATAAATTATATTTAATTTCTAACATTTCTCACACTCTTCACTCTTGGCTCAAGGAAATCGTCGTGGGACATCATTTGGTCTTGATTTTTGAGGTGATTGTCAAGTCCAACTAGGCGGTCAGGATTGTCTAAGTTCGGGATAATCGGACTTTCGATGTACGGTCCAGATCCGATATAAAGTTTCCGAATGCTCCCGTGAGCAACTGGGTTTAGAGTTTGATCCTAGGTTTTAGGGTATTGTAGCGTCACCTATTCTATACGTTTTGGCTCTAGTAGATCGTATTGAAACTAATTGGTGAGAATTTCATAGGTCATCTAGTGCAGCGCTAGTTAATTCTCGTTAGATTTCTAAAGGAAGTAGCCTTTATTGATTTTTGTTTGAAATGAGATTTGAAGGGTGGAGTGAGGGTGCTTGGAAACGGAAGAAGGAAGAGTTTGGAGGGGTGATTTTTGTCAAAAATCAAACGTTTGGGAGAGAAAGGAGAGATTGGAGGGTCACTTTGTGAAGAAAGTAGGTGATTGGGATGTTTTTAAGGGACGGCCCATGTACCAGGGAGTTACCCTAACCCCCAAAGACCATCGGCCCGAAGGCTCGACCGAACCCAGCCCGTTTACCGGTGAGGCCTCGCCAATCCGGCGAGGTCCTCGCCCACCACTAGGCCATCTGGTGAGGTCTCGCCATCTGGGTGAGGTTCTCCTGTCCCCTTGGTCCCAAAAAGGTGTGGGGCCCACCCTGGGTCCTCCTAGATTAGCGTGGGTAGGCCCCCAACTCCATTTAAGGCATTTTCGGGGCCAATTTATAAACCGAAATGAGTTTATATGATATGTGGCATATGATTTTGGGGTAGGAGACACTAATCTATCCAAATAACCCATTTATTTTGTTATATTTCAAAAGGTTAAGGTTCAAAACCCATTTTATCCATTTATTTACTATTTATGATAATTTTTAGTTTCGGTATTATTCTTCCTCATTTAAACTGTAGGATTTATGTCTAATATGAAAGTACTTGGAGAAATTTGAAGAATGAGGTGGTGAAAGGTGAGATTTTTGAAGGAAATGGGTTGAAAAGCGATGTTTAGACTTTGGGATTGAGCTCTAAGAGTGATATGGTTGACCCATTGCCTAAGGACGTCTAATTCCAGGTTGGCAAAAATCTGGGGTGTTACACTTCTCCAATGGCAATGTGGTAATTTCTAGTTTTGGGAGGGGTAAATGTTGACATGGCAAGAGGTGATTGGTTGAGGAGAGAGAGACGCCATGTGGTGCACTCTCATTAGATAAAGGGGTTGGTAAATTGATAAATAAGCTCGGATAGGGGGTAATTGTAGGAGACAGTTGACTTTCGAACGTTGGGACAGCTGTCCTCAGATGTCCACACACGGGCCGCATGTGGCAGTACACCAAGTATTACCAGTGGTAGTCAGACTACCTCTGGTGATTGGTTTGGGTCGAGCTTTGAGCGTGTGGGCCTTGTTCGTCACGTTGGTTTGTCCGATGGTCTTCTTTTGGGCTTTTTGCTGCTCAGATGGGTGGGTTTAGGTTTAGGTAAAGGGTTCTAGTTAGGATATAAGGTATAAACGGGGGCCGTATGTGGATTGAATGGTTTATATCAAGGTTTTGGGTCTCGGTCTGGAAGTTAGAGACTTTTGGATCAGGGTTAGGTTTAGGTTGGGATTATGGTTTGGTTCAAGATATGATCATGGTTCTTGGATTGTCTTAGCCTTCTCAAGATGTTAGCCTAGGTGGGGTGTTTACAGATGCCCCTCTTTGATCGAGGTTGTGAGCAACAGAAGGTCAAAGCGAGTGGATATCCCACCCTTCTGGTCAGAAAAGATAGTGATTCAAATCTGTTGCCTGTAATTGTATTATTGTCAGCTGATTATTTAGAGAAGATGACTTGCACATATCATGAGGGTTAAGAAAAATGATGTGATTTTTTCTTGCACATTCGTCACAGCTTTACTGGTCACCAATCACAACGCTTACACGTCATATTGTTAATATCATTGGAGGGTAAGTCTGAAAATAGGGCCTCTGCGCTTTGGTGTGGCTTTACGATGATTCCCATACTATTTGGTCTGTTGTTCCTTTACTATGTAATCACCCTAGGAGTATTCGATCCATTTAATAGTCAAAGTGGTTAACTGCCATGCGCATTGGTGTGGCCTTATGAAGAACTCACTACGCCGACTTGGACTCGATCAAATTTTATGAACATCCCGGACTAGGTATGTGCAGGTAATCCTTTGCTATGCAATCTACTGATTCTGATACTTTGATTACAATGGATTGTTGTCACTTCAAGTTTGATTATTCATTCCAAAGATAGATCCAATTATTTTTACTAACATCCGTACGACTGTCCAGATATAGAGATCGGGCCAATCGTACCTATATCATGTACGAATTCGATCATCCTCTGAGAAAAATGGGGGAGACCGAATCTTATTTAGCTGTTTGCACTAACCGTAACTAGAGAATAAGGAAGATTCCTCAGTGTACTGCGTGCGCGTGTGTTGGTTTTTTTTAAAAGCATTTTGTTAAAAATTTGGAGCTAGACTCCTTGGGGATTTTATTTAAGAATATTCGTTCGATCTTTTGGGTGGGCATCGTCGTTTGGTTTTTATTGTAGAAAAGTCAGATGGCCTCCACTAATAAATTAATGGTGCTAATGGTTTAATATATATATATATATATATATATATATATATATATATATAGATTTTTTTAGATTTTTTTTTAAGAGATCCGTCCGATCTCACGGATGGTTGAGATCGTTCGGTTTTTATTGTAGAAAAGTCAAATGGCCTCCACTAATAAATTAATGGGGCTTTTTATTTAATATATATATATATATATCCATATATTTTATATTTTCCAGCCTTTTCCAATGAATTAATGAGGCATTTTATTTAGATAATCAATTTCTCAAGAGATTTTGAATTTCTCGTGAGATTTTGAAGGGAATCTAACTTTTTGCCTTTTTTTTATTTTTAAAATTTTTCTTAGGTTTTTACCCAATGGGCCGAAGGTAGAACCGGTCGTCCAGCTCTCCATGGGTGACAGCACGTTGTCCCGTGCAACTTTTGGTCGGGCGGTAGTCGAACTGCCACCGATGGTAGTCTGATTACCACCGGTCCATCCATTTATCCACTGGTCCGAGCCGTGCGCTGGTTCGAACAGTGGCTCCTCCTCCCTTATTTGATTCAACTCTTGGGATGTCCAGGGACTCCACTGTGGTCCCTGGAAGCTTGTTTTGGTGGAATTTCTTCTTGGTTTTTTTTTTCCTTTTTTGCATTTTCTTTCCTTCTCATATTTTCAGGTGATCATGTATTAGAAGCTTGAGGCCCCTTTTTTGTTGAATTTTCGGGAGAAGACCTTGGTGGTTTTGTTATTTTTTTTTATACTGTGAGAGGCTATGATCAGGGCCATTGGTCATTGATGCTACATCTCCACCGTTGAATCTTGTTGGATTTTTATTTTAAGCCATAAAATGGCTAGATTTATTTTATTGCATATTTTTTATGTTAGAGTGGGGTGTGATAAGAAAGGAGCCCCACCTTTTTTTTATTTTTTTCCTTTTTTTGTTTTTTTTTTTTAATGATTTGGGTCGTGGGATGGGTGACTTAGGGTTCACTTGAGTGTATTGATGGTGTAGACCTTAATGGTTGGTCACCTTTGTGGATGATGCATGGATGAGATTTTTCAAGTGGGCCCCACATCGTGATCTTGATGTGGCCAGATGCATTTGTTTGAATGTGAAGATGGACTTGAGTTATGGATATGTGGGTGTAGATGATGGTTTTTGAAAATGGGCCTTGGAAATGGATCCTAAAAAAATGGGTCGTTGAAAATGGGCCTTGGAAATGAACTTTGTGAAGTGGGCTTTTTGAAATGGGCTTTGTGAAGAGGGCCTTTTAAAATGGGCGAAGTGGGCCTTTGAAATGGACTTGGGCCTTTGAAAATGGGCTTTGTGAAGTGGGCCTTTAGAAATGGGCCTTAGAAATGGGCCTTAAACCATGTGCTTTTGGACAATGGGCTTGGTAGGATTTTGACATGTGGACCTTGTGGACTTTGAACTTGTGAGCCTTGTAGATTTTGAAATGTGGGCCTCTAGGGTTTTGAACTTGTCAGCCTTGTGAGGTTTAAAATGTGGGCATCTGGAGCTTTGAACTTGTGGGCTTGTGGGCTTTGTGAGCTTTGAAATGTGGGCCTTTGGGGGCTTTGAACTTGTGGGCCTTATGGGTTTTGAAATGTGGGCCTCTGGGACTTTGAACTCTTGGCCTTGTGTGTTTTGAAATGTGGGCCTTTGGGGCTTTGAACTGTGGGCCTTTGGGGCTTTGACTTTGACTTTGTGGATCCCCGACTTTGTTGGCTGCTTGTCATGTATTTGCATGAATGCTTTCTTTTTTGATAAAGAAAGGAAAGTGATGTATAAAAAGACTTTTTTGAAAGGAATGAAATTTTTTATTTGTGCCAAATTTGTCAGTATTTGCTTGTGTTTGGATTTGTACTTTAGATGGTGGAATCAGAATATTGAACTTAGGCTGCGTCGAATCCGATATTTTGAGTTGTTTACTTAGCCCACCACCGTCCACCCACCCATGTGGGGCCACTCCCACGTGTGGGACCTCCCACTTGACTCCCTCTTACCCCCTTTACTCATTTCACCCTATTTCCTACCCCCAAACCCACGAACAACTCCCACTCTCTTTCAAATCCTTTTCCCTATACATTCACATCTCCCATTTTCTCTATATCCTACACTCATTCACCAGCATTTCCCTAAAACTATCCCTTACAACTCTCCATATTCCTTATTTCCACTCATTTGAGCACAAAGACCCTCTTTTTGTGTCTCATAACTTCCATATCTTCAAACCCACTCCATTCCCAAAGCTTTCCACCTCCATGGCTCTCTTTGAGCTTGTCACCACTATTTTCTCTATCTCAACACTCCTTTCGCTTATGGGGAAGAAGAAAGCA
The DNA here is from genome assembly GCA_037074715.1 of Magnolia kwangsiensis. Taxonomy (NCBI): domain Eukaryota; kingdom Viridiplantae; phylum Streptophyta; class Magnoliopsida; order Magnoliales; family Magnoliaceae; genus Magnolia; species Magnolia kwangsiensis. Next base: position 123,357,016 of record CM073576.1, read on the forward strand.
GCCCTAGATGAAGCCGGGCATAGCCGTCCAAGCCGTTCTAAGAAGATGACAAGTACCGAGACAAGTGCAAGTGTTAAACAAAGGTCGAAGCAGGATCTCGAACCTCGAATTCCGTTAGAAAGGTCTCTATCGACGGACGAGACTAAACACTATAGTTTAGTCCATAAACAATGACCATCAAATGTTGGGACGTTTAGAGTTTTGGGACCTAAAGTAGGTACTCTTAGATTTCAAAAAATCTAACAGTATCAATCCAATAAATTAATAACGTGAAACCTAGGACCTCCTTAGCTGGTATGGTCATGTGTGAAGTGCTCGAGCACATTTAAATTTAAGTTCGGGCAACTCAATTCCAATCAGACAACTTTTGACCCTAAGCGATAAAACAATTTCTAGTATTATAAATGGTATGCAATCACCTAGCATATGAGCGTAGACTTTGGATTACAACTATTGGATTACCGCTACTCATAAATTAAGACTAGGCTACTAGTTATACTAAGGAATATAAAAGACTTATTATGCTAAGATAATTGAAAAATAAACTTAGTTAGTTGGCTTGATTAAGTTACAGTGAGACCTCATGTCACACCCCAAACTCAGAAACTGGGCTCACCAAATTCTCAATCGCCGAATCTAGCGCTAACAACCTCCTTAGTGCCCCATTCTCGGATCCCGGCACACATAAGCCAGATTCCGATCCTGGGATCCTACAAGGAGAATTTTTAATATTATTTTTTCTTTAATAATGGAGCATAACCACAAGCATAACCAAGTCACAAAACAACATCATCATCACATATCCACTAATATAAATATTTGAATACAATGCTGAAAGTGAAATACATAAGTCGAAAATTAAAACTCCAAAAGACCGCTGCACACTCCAAGCTGAGCGCTGTTGTAACCTAACGCCACCTGCAAGCATCTATCGTGCATAAGCTTATAGAAAGCTTAGAGGGTGGTGAAAGTGTATGTAGGGTAAGTGTCAAGTATACAATAAAGCTCATAAATTATACATTATCAGAATAAGCGAAAATATACTAATAAGTCCATTAGTCATATAATATCATAGTAAGCAATGGAGATCATAATGAGCCAAATATCATATACTGCGGGTGCAATGCAATATACAGAGCTAGTCAAGTCCACCCATGCCTTATAAGTGTAGAAACGTATCAATCCAAAATGGCATATGCCATGGATGAAATGCAACATGCGATGCGAATGAAATGACCAAGCTGGAGTGAAGTCGGGATGATAGTGAAAGTGCACCTGCTAGTGCCCTGGGATGTGTTGAGTCAGTCGGTCTACAAAGCCTCACAGGAAGAACAATTCAAGTGCCTTCCTCAACCGGATGTGAGGAAGCTCGGCATACGTAAATCATAGCCTCACATCCCATGCCCCAAAACACCAGGTGAATAAAACCCTTAAAAACTTGTTAGACATCTTAGGGTTTTATGGTGAGTAAACTTTTTATCAAACAAAAAATCTCTAAATTTTCTTACCCTGTTGATTGTATCAATAAACAATTCGATATGATCGACCTGCACTGTCGATGTCCTCGACACTTGATCGATACTATCGATAAGAGAACTAAAAGTGTCCAGCAACCGCATACTCATCTGGACGGATTTATCGATATATCAATACATCTATCGATATCATTGATATTCAAATATCGAGCCCATTGGAAGTAGCTCGATAATATCGACAGGCAGATTTTTGGCTCCCCTATTTTTTTAAAGAAAATAACTATGTGCTTCGATATATCTATGTCTTTCCCAATTCAATCTGAATTCAAATCTCCATCATATCGGAAGGCCATCTATCATATCGATAGTGGGCACGAATTTCTTCCAGCAAATATTTCAGGTTGTTTTTAACTTTGATCGAGGGTCACTCAAGGAAATCGATATTCTTATGTCGATGCTATCGAGGTCTAGTCGATTGGATAGAGACTGGACACAAACTGTCCAGTATGTTTATAGGTAAATCTATACGATTTATCGATCCCATCGACAAGGCCTCGATGTCATCGATATTCAAATTCCGATGACATCGGTTGTTCCCCAATCATATCTTAAAAACTTGAAATATTTCAAGACTAGTCTCTCTCATGTTTCAAATGTCGATAGATCGATCCCAGTATCAATGGAATCAGAGTTCAAAATCCAATGACATCGACACTAATATTGATCCCATCGACCAGTTAGCAAAAAGTTTCAAAAGCGTATGACATTTGAGTTTATGTTATCGAGCGGACAGTCGATCCCATCGAGAGTATATGCTCGATGATATCGACCCTGCTCGATGATATCGAACTCTATCATAAATATGATCGTTTTATATCCATTGGAACCTTTTGCCTTTATAAAGAGAGACTTGTCCATATTGCTAGTAGAGAAAGAAGAGAGTGCTTTTGTGTGTTTTACCTTTAGATCATATTCCCAAGCCCTTTCTCTCACGGGAGTTCATCTTCAAATCCACTCTCATTCATTGACATTCAATAGAATAGATTAGGAAATGAACTTTCGCATTCAAGAATCCTTCAGCAACTATCTTAATAGCATATCATTAAGCTGGGATGCCTTGAATGAATAGATGACGAGAATTACTCTATCTTCCTTATAGGAAAATTCTAAGAAAGTGGATTTCTGTCCTAACCTTGACCCAACCTGAAGCCAACTACTAGTATATCTTTTATGATGCGGATCAAGGGAGCTGAAGATTCTTCAACAACAAAGAGGAGATCTTCATCATTGCGCTGAATGGGACTCATCAACTTATCTGTAAGTATCTAAAGTTCAGAGGACACTTATGATCATTCCTTTCTAGGATTGGGTCTTAAGTGTTGCTCACCCTTTGAAGTCTTCTTAGGAGGCTTCCAGTAGGAGTATACGTAGGGGGTACATTGTGTGGAACCTTGCTCTATGGAGAGTATAAACATTTAGGTGCATTATGTGGACCCTTGCTCTATGGAGAGCATAAACATCTAGTTAGGAGTGAACCAGTAAAACTTCAGGGTTAGAGGTGAATCGAGTAGAAACCTTTGTGTAAAGGTTGAAGGTGAACCTAATTTAAAACCTTAGGTTTGAGGTGAACCCTGGGAAACTTCCTTAGTGAAATTCGGTACACTCAAGGGTTGAGTGCGGCAGCTGGGAGTGGAGTAGACAAGTAGTCGAACCACTATAAAAATGATTGTGTTTGTGGATGCTTTGTTTGTGTGATTTGCTTTATTATTTCAATATCTGAATATTTGAGATCACACCTCACACACATGCACAGTCATATCCAGCATGAACTAAGTTCTATATTGTTATCCTTTGAATAGTTTGTGATTGGATACTCTACTAGGCTCGGAAGCTAGTAGAGTTACATTTGAGTAATCCTATTAATTGTATATCTGATAGGATTAGTGCAAAAGGATTTTTAAATACAAGGTAAAACTTTAAAAAGTCCTATTTACCCCCTTTAGGACATATTGACATAGTCCTACTTCAACTCAAGCGGTCTTCACCGTTATTTCAATTGGTATAAGAACGGGTTTCTCTTTAAGGGCTTCACTGCCTAGAGAGTGATCTTGACTGAAGTTTAGGAATATGGCTAAAGGAGAGGGCTCATCAGTCACTAGACCTCCAGTATTTGTTGGTTCAAATTACACATACTGGAAGGCTAGAATGCACTACTTCCTGAGATTTTTGGATCATGATGTTTGGGATGTTGTTGAAAAAGATTATGTGTTACCATCTAAACAGATTATACTTGAAGATGAAACTACCATCACTAAACCCAAACCCAAAGAAAAGTGGACGACGTTCAACAAAGAACAACGAACTGCTGTAGCAAAAGCAATGAACGCCATCTACTATTTCGTGTCTCAAGATATATTCAATCAGATAAGTACGTGTGAGACATCCAAGGAAGCATGGGATCTACTGGAAATAACCCATGAAGGCATAAGCACTGTGAAGAGGTCTAAACTACAACTTCTGACTTCACAGTTCAAAAATATCAGGATGAAAGAGCATGAGACATTTATGGAGTTTTACACCAAGTTGAATATTATTTGTAACTCCATGGGTGGATTGGGAGAAAAAGTTTTGGAACCAAAAATATGTAGAAAAATCTTAAGATCCCTACCGGAACGGTTTAATCCTAAAGTAACAACAATTGAGGAGTATAGAAATATTGATGAGTGAAAGTAGAAGAACTAGTAGGTTCCCTACAAACTTTTGAACTACACTTCACACAATTCCAAAAATCTAAAAACACTGTCCTAAAAACTTCTAAGAAAACAAAACATGAGGACAATGAGAGTGAAAAAGAAGATGAAGATGAGGAAGTGGCTTTACTGGCACAGATATTGAGAAGATTCTTACAAAAGAATCATGGCCATCCCTCTAAAGGTAGAAAGGTAGATGACAAACCTTCTGAAGGAAAATTTGAGAAAAGAACCAAAGAACCACAATGATACGCCTGTCAGGAGTATTGACACCTATCTACTAAATGCCCAAACAAGAAAACCAAGGGCAAGGCAATGGCTTCCACATGGAATGATATGGAGGAGTCAAATTCAGAATCAAGCAACTCAGGATGCGATGGCGATCGAAAATATTTGAAAATACTTATGGTCTCCACTGCTTCGATCATTCCAACTGAATCTGGGGAAGAATAGCAAGCTACTGAATCATTTCCATCTGAAAATGAGGAAGAAAGAGAACAAGATGAATTACAAGATGCTTACAATCAACTTTACATTCATAGCATCAATGTTGTCAAAAGACTTGGAATTGTTAAGAATAAAAAGGAATTGCTGCAACTAGATCTAGACAAAACCTTAGATATCAATACTCATCTGATTAATGACTTACAACAACATCACTCGATAATGATAGACTTAAGAGAATTAATTCTTTTCTTAAATTTGAATTCAAAAAAATGAACAAATAGGATGAGCAATTAAAAGATGAAAATATGCTCCTTCAGAATGAAAATCAAATACTCTTGTTTGATTTGGAAGAATCCAGAAGAATTGCCAAGATAAACTATAAGTTTTCCCAAAGTGGAGAGAAGCTAGAAAAATTATTGGGAATGGAAAAACCTAGGAAGGATAAAAGTGGGCTAGGATATGAAAAATATAAATGAAAGACTGGATGTGCAACTCCTGGAACTGAAAAATTTGCTGCCTCTGGAAGCAAAACAAAAAAAAACTCCAGTATGTCATGTGTGTGGTGATGTGGGTCATTATGAGTTTGAATGCTTAACACCTAGACGGACTTTACGTAACTCTGATCAAAACCACACTGTCAAATCAATCAGAGAAACTCAAAATGCTAAAAGTCTACCTAAGAGAAACACTTATCCATCACCACCTAAAGAAAAAGACAGAGTAAAGAAGTCTGCCTCAAAATGGGAAATTAAAGAAAAGAAAAATTGTCTTGCTACTCACTCAAATCATTTATCAGGCAATGACACCAAATGGTACCTAAATAGTGGTTGCTCAAGGCATGTCACAGGTGATAAATCCCTTCTGTCAAACTATCAAAATCTCCACAATAGGCTAGTCACTTACGGAGATGGAACCACTGCTAAAGTAATTGGACAAGGTGTCATAAAAGGGATTAGTCTACTTACAAATGAGAATGCTTTCTGCATAAAAGGTCTAGCACATAATCTCCTTAGCATATTGCAGATCTGTGATAATGGGCATGTGGTCAAATTCAACAAAGAAGAATGTGAGATCCTAGATCAATCAGGAAAACTAATTATGAAGGGTCTTCGCACAAATAACTACTGCTACATTATTATAGGAAAAGAAAGGAATAATATTGAGGAACACTGAGAATAAAGAAACTCGTTTAGATCATACATCAAGATCTGAACATGTGCTGAAATGAGAAATTTTTTGCTGAGCTTTCAATGTTACATTTGAGGTTGCACACCTCAAACTAATTTTTGAATTGTACAGAACTTGTATAAAATTTTGTGATGTATATTGAACAAATTAAGATATGCTTATCTGTGTGTCAAAATGGTGAATATCGATTTTATTAACCAAGGATCGATACAATCGACGGCTCTTCAAAATGTGAGAAGTCGTATGACCGTGGATGATATCATGGACAGACTCGATAGAATCGATCGAAAACTTCTCCATAACATCAAAACAATGATCGATACAATCAATAGATGGCGCAAAATAAAAGGCTATTGAGTAAAAAAAATATATTTTTTATAGTAGTCAGTCCTGTCTCGTTGCCCCAATTTTTCCTTTGGTTTATTTGCTCGGAGCCCTGATGAGAAAATCTCAGCATCCAAATGAAGCAAGGAAGATGGATAAAGGAAAAGGTAAGGCTCTCTCAGCAAAATCTTTCAAGATTAAGAAAGGAAAAAATACTAGACCACCTCAAAACCAATCTGATTGGGAACAAGTTACAATCGTTAACCGTACCATTCTCCCCAGTGCTATCAAGCCCTATGGGGTGGATCTCATGATGAAAACTATTGGGTGGAAGAATATGCTTGTTATGGGTGGTCCATATCAGTTTGAAATGATCCAACAGTTCTTCAACTGTTGTCATGTTGTTCAAGTTTATCTACCATGTATGCGTCTAGAATTCATGCAACACACCAAGAAAATTACTCCAACAATCCTTGATCGTGTTCTAGACATTGAGGTGACCTAAATCCCTATCACTAGTAGAAACCTAAAAAAATTGGGTAGATGGGGGGAAAATTACTCAAGTACTGTGTCAGGGTCTGACTATTCCTAGAAATGATGACAATATTCTTCAGGTTCAATATCTAGGAACCTTGTTTAGACTCCTTCATAGTATCTTCAGTACGAATGTGTACCCATGTGACGCCAATGACACATACCTGAGTCCTTTTGTGCTAAATGTCCTGTATGATATCTGTCAAGAAGTCCCTGTATGTCTACCAACCCTAATTCTAGATTAGCTAATCAAGGTAGTTAAAAGTGACCATCTTGAAACACTGTCTTTTCCATCCCTTGTCTACAAGCTCGCACACTGGGCAGGACTGTCGGAAACAACAGATAAGGTATATCCTGAAGTATGGTTCGACCATGATGCATCCTAACAAGTGCATGTCTCTGTCTCATCTAAGAATCCTCCACCTAATGGAGAGAGTGGTCCTGTGCCTAAAGAAGAAACTCTCTGGGGATCTAACCAAACTCCTGAATACAGTCCTGCTTCTATCACTAATCGTCAATGCCATGTGCTTGAGAACCAATTTTTAAGCAATCTCACTGGAATTGATGAGCGGCTACATCATTGTGAGCAACGACTGTCAGGAATAGAAAAAGGATGGAAGCTCTCCAACATTCTGTGCAACAGATTCTTGAGCTACTAACTACTAGTGGGCCTTCTATGTGTTAAAAGAAGACTGTTTTGGAGGGGAAGCGTGTTTAACTATGAACGCTAGTTTCTACACTCATTCCTATTTATTCGATTTGGGTATCTCTACATGGGTTTGATATTTGTGTCTGATGGGGTGGTAGCCTGCTGCTATCTAGGGCAGTACGTGTGTTTTAAATGATGAATGTTTTGTTGAATATAGCTGCATATAATTCTATTCTTACTGCCATAGTGATATATGAAATCCCCTGGTTAAATGGAGTATTTAATATGAAGTGCACATGTTTTTCCTGATTATCTTATCTGATCTTGTCAAGTTTTATTTCATGCATTCATACTAACTGTCAATGATGTATGCTTAACACTGTTGAAAATATTTATACATTTATATCTGTTGGTTATCCCATATGCTTCTTTAACTTTAGTCAATATCTACTGCTTTATCTTTGTTAATGACTGACAAAAAGGGAAAGAAAAGTTAAAACACCCCATGTGGAAGATATTTTCTCTTATGTTGCAGGTGTAAAGGGGAGCAGCTACACCAAGAAAGGGGGAGTTTTACAGTAAGGGGGAGCAAATACTGGTTGTGTACATGGGATCATTAAAATTTATAAAATTATGTAAATTGCATGTACACATAATTTAGGATGTGTCTGTCTAGATATTATCCTAGGGTGTGTTGGTATTTTGTCACGAAATTGACAAAGGTGGAGATTGAAAGTGCACCTGTTAGTACCCTGGTTTGTCAATTACCGTGTGTGTTGAGTCAATCGGTCTGCAGAGCCTCACAAGAAGAACAATTCAAGCACCTGCCTCAACCAGATGTGTGGAAGCTCGGCATACGTAAATCATAGCCTCACATCCCATGCCCCAAAACACCAAGTGAATAAAACCCTTAAAAACTTGGTAGACATCTTAGGGTTTTATGGTGAGAAAACTTTTTATCAAATAGAAAATCTCTAAGTTTTCTTGCCCTGTTGATTGTATCGATACACATTTCGATATGAACGACCTGCACTGTCGATGTCCTCAACACTTGATCGATACTATCGATAAGAGGACTAAAAGTGTCCAGCAACCGCATACTCATCTGGACAGATTTATCGATATCATCGATACATCTATTGATATCATCAATATTCAAATATCAAGCCCATCGGAAGTGGCTCGATAATATTGATAGGTATATTTTCGGTGCCCCTATTTTTTAAAGCAAATCACTATGTGCTTCGATATATCGATGTCTTTCCCGATTCAAATCTCCATCATATCGGAAGGCTATCGATCATATCGATAGTGGGCGCGAATTTCTTCTAGAAAATATTTCAGGTTGTTTTTAACTTTGATTGGGGGTCATTCGAGGAAATCGATATTCTTATGTCGATGCTATCGAGGTCTAGTCGATTGGATCAAGACTGGACACAAACTGTCCAGCGTGCTTATAGGTAAATCTATACGATTTATCGATCCCATCGACAAGGCCTCGATATCATCGATATTCAAATTCTGATGACATCGATTGTTCCCCGATCATATCCTAAAAACCTGAAATATTTCAAGACTAGACTCTCTCATGCTTCAAATGTCGATAGATTGATCCCAGTATCAATGGAATCAGAGTTCGAAATTCGATGACATCGACACCAGTATCGATCCCATCGACCAGCTGGCAAAAGGTTTTAAAAGCGTATGATATTTGAGTTTGTGTTATCGAGTGGACAGTCGATCCCATCGAGAGTATGTGCTTGATGATATCGACCCTACTCGATGATATCGAACTTTGTCATAAATATGATGGTTTTATATCCATTGGAACCTTTTGCCTATATAAAGAGAGACTTGTCCATATTATTGGTAGAGAAAGAAGAGAGTGTTTTTGTGTGTTTTACCTTTAAATCATATACCCAAAGCCCTTTCTCTCACGGGAATTCATCTTCCAATCCACTCTCATTCATTGACATTCAATAGAGTGGATTGGAAAATGAACTTCCTCATTCAAGGATCCTTCAGCAACTATCTTAATAGCATATCATTAAGTTGGGATGCCTTAAATGAATAAATGACAGGAATCACTCTATCTTCCTTATAGGAAAATTCTAAGAGAGTAGATTTTCGTCCTAACCTTGACCCAACCCGAAGCCAAGTACTGGTATATCTTTTGTGTTGCAGATCAAGGGAGTAGAGATTCTTCAACAACATGGAGGAGATCTTCATCATTGCGTTGAATGGGACTCATCAACTTATTTGTAAGTATCTAGAGTCCAGAGGACACTTATGATCATTCCTTTCTAGGATTGGGTCTTAAGTGTTGCTCACCTTTTGAAGTCCTCATACGAGGCCTCTGGCGGGAGTGTACGTAGGTGGTGCGTTGTCTGGACCCTTGCTCTATGGAGAGCATAAACATCCAGATGCTTTGTATGGACTCTTGCTATATGGAGAGCATAAACATCTGGTTAGGAGTGAACCAGTAAAACTCCAGGGTTAGAGGTGAACCGAGTAGAAACCTCTGTGTAAAGGTTGAAGGTGAACCTGATTTAAAACCTTAGGTTTGAGATGAACCCTAGGAAACCTCCTTAGTGAAATTTGGTACACTCAAGGGTTGAGTGCGGCAGCCGAGAGTAGAGTAGACAAGTAGTCGAACCCCTATAAAAATAGTTGTGTTTATGATTGCTTTGTTTATGTGATTTGCTTTATTATTTCAATATCTGAGTATCTGAGATCACACCTCACACACATACACAGTCATATCCAGCATGAACTAAGTTCTATATTGTTATCCTCTGAATAGTTTGTGATTGGATCCTCTACTGGGCTTGGAAGCCAGTAGAGTTACATTTGAGTAATCCTGTTAATTGTATATCTGATAGGATTAGTACAAAAGGATTTTTAAATATATTGTAAAACTTTAAAAAGTCCTATTCACCCCCCTCTAGGACATATTGGCATATTCCTACTTCAACTCAAGCGATTTTCACCACTATTTCAGATAGTACGTAATATCACAGGTTATGGGGTCCATCACAAACAAATTCTATCCAAACCAGTCTCATACTAAAATTTGGATAGTCAAATATAATGTGATGAACTCTTGATCTCAGGTTAGTCTTGCACCCCAACCGAAATACTAGTCATTGTGAAGGTACACATAATAAATAGTTACGCACCATTGGCCCGAGTGGATAGTGGGTGAATGTATGAATGAGTCAAGTGCTGAGTACGCAACTCCTGTATAGTAGCCTACCAGCACAGTAGCCTGCCAACCACTGGTAGGTCGCCCACGCCTCAGCCCCACCCACATCATCATCTACCCACGTGTGCCTGCCCACATATGCAACAGTGATGGGGTATCATAATATCAAGCCAATCCTCATATCAAGCCCATATATTAGTACAGTTCCTCTCTACAAAATCACTAGGGTCCAATACACTTCACACTGGTTGTCGCCTCCCTAGCCGCAATGCCCAGCAAGTGGAAGAGACCACACTATCCGCCTGACCCATAGTCTGTCAATACCTACTCGGCTCGTTGATAGAGAATTTATTTGTGACCTAGTCAAACTCAGCCTAGCTTACAGCCCCCTCACTTGGGCGGATAAGGCCACACCCTCTTCCAAGCAACCATGACAAAATGGGAGACACGGCCTCATGGTATAGGCACCGACGCTCATATTCCACTCGATCTAGATGTTGGAGAATCTCTTGATACCGAGGAGGTTTAGGGACTTTCACCCCTGGATATCCTAAGTGCCCCAGTGATAAAACCAAGTAGGTCTGCAATCAAAACTCATCGATCTGGTCCACTGGGAAATGTCGTTGTCGAAGTAGAAGTGTACTGAAGGTCTCGCAAAGTTACAGGTCTTACAACTGTGGCATCCTAAGGCACTTCACCATCCACCACAGCAGTCGGAGTGACATGCTTCTCTTCACCAATATCAATTTCCCCTTCTTCTTCATCCATATTCAATTCTCCTTCTTCTTTCGAATCATTAGAGGACGAATTATTTTCAGTAGAAGAAGTACTACCAGAAGAAGATTCCCTATCTTCATCCTCCGATGATGATGATGACGATGATGATGATGAATTTAAATCTGGTTCTTCAATAACTACTTGTTTCCCTTTCTTCAAAGATGTTATTTCATCAATAGGAGCAGCTCTTCTACAGTGACAATTGTGGGAGAAACAAAGGATTTAGCTCGAGTCTGTGAACGTGTGACAGGAGACGATGAACCTCTATGAATAGATGATGGTTGAGAAGGAATAACTGGAGATACTTCTTGAGGCTCAATGGTTGTGCAGCTTCTGAAGTCATAAATGGAACAGTAGAAACATGAACCGAAGGGACCTCCGCAGTATCAATACTATCTATTTAACCAGTATACTTCCTTTGAACTCCCAGGTGCTCCAAAGAGAATCCATGGGCTATCCAACCCTCAAGAGTATTCGCTGGTTTAATTTGGAAAATCGGTTCTTCCAAAGAAATCTTTACACAAGCTTCACCGGGGGCAGGAGCACAATCTTGCTCAAAGTGTGTCCTACTCCTTGCACAAGATCTCTCTTTCTTAACCTGGGAGGAGGCACCCATATTGGAGAATCCACTGCCATAGAACGACGGACTAGGAGAGATACATCATGGTGGGGGCCCACACAGCTCGACCTCATGGGGAGTTCCCATGAGCTCGACCATATAGAACCTTTTACCTATATAAATGTGTATATATATATTTGTATATATATATTTGTATATATAATTAAGAATGCCCAAACATGGCATAAAATATCCAAAACATATCTAAAAAGAAATATAAACTGTCGAAGTAGGGCAATAACATCCAAACACAAAATACATACAATCTAATCATCCAAACATACACCAATACATAAATATCAAACTGTCTTAGGCATCCAAAAAGATATCCAAGCCCAAGACCTAAGACTGCATAGCTAAACTAGACTCTAAACCAATGGACCGCCCTCACGTGGAGCCGAATCCTCGCGGAGACAAGTAAGAGCGTGGAGGATCTCCTGGGTCACTCGCTGAATAGCCTCCAAATACTGTTGTAGTGCCTCCACCACCCGCTCCACCTGATGAGCTGCTCATCCTGATGAGCTGCTCATCCTGATGATCTAAGCGTTGCACAATGCTCTCCCCACAATCCTGAAAATGCATGTGGCACCTAGTTTGTGATGAATCAGGTGTGCGCCGGTGTAACACCTGACCCAATCGAATTAGTTTCCTGAGGCGTCCACATGTAAATTGATGAAGGACCATACGATTCGATCACACATGTGGATTTATTACTGATAAATTAATTTGGATTAAGATACTAATGTGATTGAATCTAATTGCGCTCAGGCCTAACACGAGCCGTAGAGCTAGTCAGCCCAATTGTACTTGGTGACTATTTATATGAGCCGTGCATTGCCCAAGGAAGAACAAAAAATTCTGAAACTTGGGGAGGCCATGGGCCTCACTAGGCTAGTGGTCCGTCATGGATGACAGACTCGAATGACACCCAAAAATGAAAAGATCGTGTCGTCCAGTCAGCACTTATAAAGTGTAAATCGCCTTAACTTTGGATTTAAAATCTAATATTTTAAATCAAATGGCCCTGCTACTTGAGTCAGTGAATTAGGGCATTTCAGCAGTCAAATTTCTTCCAAACATAGGCCAAACGCTGAAGATATTCCCCTGCACTCGTTAATAAAATCTAACCCTTGATCGAGAATCAGGGACCGTTGATCACAAATCGGACCATTGTAATAAAATCCCACATCCGTTTATCATCAAACTTCACCCAGCCCTGCATCGGGTCATGGGGCACCTGTCCCATGAATTAGATAGGCTAGGGGGCCATCAGGGCAGCCCTAATAGCCAGAAATGGGCTCCACAAGTCCATTTGAAGTAATTAACAGAACCCAAGGCCAAATGTTTTAATTTCAGGGTATAAAACCCTCTCCCTCACTCACTCTCACTAAAATTTCAGCAGCTAAGAGAGGGAGAGAGGAGACAGAGAGGAGAGAAAGAGAGAGGAGAGAGAAAGAGGGAGAGTGTGTGTGGGTGCATGTGGTGCTTGGGGACCAGAATTCCCCGCACATACACCTCCACATTTTCAAAAATCTGGACCCGATCACCGTAGGGATGAGCTACGTCCGATCCAAGGTAAAATTTAAACTCCAATCCATCTCTCCCTAACAATAAACCACATGCATGCACCTTACTATGAAATTCATATGACATAGGGTTCCGGCACGTCAAGTTTATTGACCCGACAACGCTAGAGCGACTCCAAGGACCTTCAATCAATAATAGGTGCAGACCATTACCTGTAGGTGGCTGATTATCATGCCTAGCATGAATCATAGTGGATTTGGGTGCTATATGTGAATGCATGTTGCTGAATTTTGAATGTTACTTGATTTAGGACATGCGTGGGATTTTTTCCAAAAAATGGGAAAGGGAATTAGGTCTCGAAGATCTATTAATGTGTAGGTTGTTGACCTGTCAGTCAAATTTAGGGAAATTCAAGTATAATTCCCCAAATATGGCTGATTTATATGTTACATGTTGATTACTGGTTGTATGTCACATGTTGGTTGCTGATTTGTAAATTACATGTTGTTCGTTGATTTGTATGTCTTAAGATTGTTATCAATTCACATGTTAAATGTTGCTTGATGATTTGCATGTTGTATGTTGGTAAAGTAAATAAATTGATGTGAATTGGGTGCATTGTTGTCCATGTTGTCGGAATTCAGAGCATGTTGTTTGTTTGCAAGATTAGCTCCTGAAAATTGTTGAAAACATGTTATATACTTATGCACATGCCCTTTTATGGATCAGCCAACCAAATTGAACTTCTTTTAGGTCACCCCGCAGGCAAGTTTGGCCCAACTAGTCGAACCGTTAAGTGTCGGACGTAGTTGGACTACACGAGACGTTATTCTCAAGCAATGCGGTCCGTGGTTCATCTTGTGGGGGAAGATTTGTCCACTCGTTGGCTATCCTTGTATGTTAACCATGATTGTATACGCATACTAGAAGCTGCGGTACCTTGTAACCCTTGCGCCCACTGATAATCATAATTTGTGGCCCACAAGACTCATGAGCTAAGGATGGTGGTATGGGACACTATGCCCATGTTTTCGGCCTACGTTGAGGTGACGCCCTCCCCATAGTGATTGGTGAGCACCAAAGACTTGTGAACTGAGGATGCTAATATGGGACACTAGGCCTGAGCTGTCGGCCTATGCTGGGGTGATGACCTCCCTGTAGTGACTATGAGCAGGACTCTAAAGTCCTAACTATTTTCGTATGAGCTTGAAAGTTATGGGAATAACGAACCCACAAGGGCTAAGAATCACGAGAGTCATACAGCCACGGCCATTAGAGTCATGTGATCTGATTAGGGCAATGTTCCGTTGAGGAATCTCAATTTTTCCAACATACTGGATGAATGAACCTAACTAATCAACTCAACAAACATGTGCACTACGTGCATTGGTTACTTTTGTGATTTGGTAGTCATGGTCGCTTGTGGGATTGTTGGTTTACAAACATTAGATGGTGTCGCAAGAGGGAGCGTTGTGGTGAGAGGCATGCATCATTTCATTAAATCATGCATTGCATTAACCAAAGTATATAGTGTTCTGAGAATGTATGTTTTCCACTAAATTTACCCTTGTGTATGATAATTTATGTAACTTATTGTTAATGGTACCACTGAGTCAGCTACTTACTCCCACTCTGGGACGGTGTTTTAAAACACCAACCAGAACCTGTCATAGATGCAGGGAAAATAGAGAAAGATGCACTAGAGGATGCCGGTGTGGACGTCGAGGAGGAGCGAGCATACTTCCAAACCTTCGGTGGGTCTTTCTAGTTCAGATTTGGGGATCGTAGGATTGAGTTGGGCCCTATTCATTTAGGGTTACATGTATGGATGGGACTAGATCCCTGATTGGATATTATTTTGGATATTTTGGACTTACGTTTGGATATTTACATGATTAGAAGTGCTTAATATTTTTACATGATATATTATTACTCTATGCTTGGTTTAATTATCCATCGCCCTCAGGATACTCTATCTACAATTGCATACGAGGACCGTTAGGGCATACGTGGCACTCGGGAATTCGGGGTTCGAGTTCCTACTTGACCCTTGAATTTTGAGGCGTTTCAACTTAGTATCAAAGCATGGTTTGGGTTAAGCTGGGCCTAGGGTAGTGGGTCTATCATGATGCATTTTCAATTTAGGAGGGAGAGATCAAACTTAGAGACATTAATAGGATCCTGAGATCTTACCATTTGGCAAGTTTGAAGATTAAATGTTAGCCTAGGGATTACGAATAGAAAGACCTAGGCTTCATAAATTGATCCAAATCACTTCAAATGGGGAAGTTTGATGACTTAAGTCGACTTGATCTAAATGTGATAGGCTCAAGTTGCACAAGTAACTCACGCAATCCTAACGTCCAGTGTACAAGGTGAATGGTCCCACTTGACATAGGATCCACTCAATTTCAAGTTTTGGCAAGACAAAACGTCTCTGTCTCGAATCTGAAAGAGTTAGGTCCACTTAGGCCATCATTTAGAGAGATTTTCAAGCCCGAGAGATCACCACTAACGCGATGAAACGATCCTTGGGCCGAGATGAGCAAACTCGATGATCGGGGCACCCAACAAAATGCATCTAAGGGGGCTGACATGGCCCTACGAGCTTCAAAGGAGACTGACGAAGGGTGAGCCACCACCAGATCATCGCTGTTGGAATCACCAGATGGTGGTGACGGCACCGCCAGATCAGCGGCGTACCGCCACTAGGACCAGATGACGGCAGCCCGCCTCTGGTCCGACAGTGTGTGGAGCCATCCTACACATGGAGACCTCCTTTAAATCTCCTTTTCAACCTGGGGATCCCTCCCCAAGCCATTTCCTACCATTTTTCCCTCTCCTAAACCCTTCTTCTCTCCCAAATCTCCATTTTCAAGCTCCTAAACCCATCTCCTTGCTTGTATGCACCATCTTCAACCCATTCTAACCCCTAACCATTCTAAATCATCTTTCTATCCACCTAACCTTACCCATTTAAGCACAAAACCCCTCTACTAAGGAACCCACAACCCTCATTTCCTAAATTCATCACCTAGTAACAACTTTCTCTAAGAAATTTCCATCCCTTGCTTCATTCTTGAGCAAAGGAGTGGAAACTCAAATCCCATGGCTCTCTTTGAAGTAGTAACATCCATCTTCTCCATCTTCATGCTCCTATCACTCATGGAGAAGAAACGTGCGGCCCCCGTCGAGAAAGAAGGTCCAAGAAAAAGTTAGACGCCAGAGCGAGCCCAAGCACCGAATGGAGGTCAAAACAAGATCTCAATCCCCTAGCCCCACCTGTAAGAGTGGTACCACCGGGAATCAAGTACCGTAAGTTTAAAAACCACATGGTCATGTTCGAGGCGCACGTGGATGAAAAACTATTTGGCGAACATCAACAACTCGGCTACCTTCTCAAGAATGGTTAGGGCCCGATGTTTGAAGGGAAGTATCAAGTCAGTGCAGGTCTAGTGCAGACCTTTTATGTGCTCATGCAGAAGCCCTCTCTCGAGCCACTTAGATTCTCTATTAGTCTTAGTAGACAAGAGGCTCGCGTCAACGTGGATATGATTGTGCGCATCCTCAGGGTAGAGCACAGAGTCTTTCATGCCAGTGAGGATAACATGTCAGAAAAGTGAATAAGGGATGCTACACACGTCACTTATGTGGCCAACCTATTGAGTGGAGGTGGGATAACAGTGTTAAGTCGACATACCTGACCCTTGACTATCTCTTACTCCACCACATTTGCACTTACAACGTGTATCCAAAGTCGAGTAACCACACAGAATGCACCCGGTTCATGATAGACTTCCTCTACCGAGTGGGACAGGGGGAGAAGATTTGTCTACCTACACTTATGTTAACTCAAATTGTGAAGGCTCCGCAATCCCCTCGAGAGAAATAGACACTCCCATTTGGCCGGTTGATCTATAAGATCACCCATAATTTTGGGTATAGACAACTTGAAGAGCTCCCCATCCCGATTTGGATGATCAGTGAGAATACTCTCAACAACATGAAGATAGGCCCTAAGCAGTGTAGGGCCCACATAGACGAGTTCAGGGACAAAGTGGAGGAAGAGAGTGAAGGCGAAGAAGAGAGTAAAGCTGAAGAAGGAGAAGAAGAAGAGGAAGGAGGAGAGGCCCAGTCAAGATGCACTCGACACCCACCTAGCCAAGATTAAAGAGAACCAGGGAAACTTAGAAAGGCGACTGAAGAAGCTATCCCACACAATGAAAGCAATCTTGTGCTATGTACAGGAAAAGGGAGCACCTCTAAAGTCGAAGGATTAGGAGTAGGACACTGTTGTCACCCTTCTAAGTAGTAGCTTTATATGGGTTCTCATTGCTTGATTTAGGTCATAGTTCTTTAAACTTTCCTAGTTACTAGTAACTTTGCATTATCTGTCTTTGTACATGTAATGCCCTAGCATATGTATCATTGACAATTTTGTTTAATGAAATGATTAAAGTTACCTAAATTTAAGTAATGTGTTGAGATGTTATGGTAATTGATAATGCTTGTGTAATATTACTATCAGAATGTGTATGTAGTAAATTGTTGCATCCATGGGTTTAATGTTACTAAATGATATGAGTATGCTCTTCAGGGCAATGAAGCCTCAGGGTGATGGCCGCCTAGTACGCCTAGCTCTCGGGGGAAGAGATGAGCGAGGATGCACCACCCCTAATGAGCAATAAGGTTGTCAAGGCAGAGCCGACTAGCCTAACGTAGGGGGTGACTTACCGGGCCACTTGCAAAGGCGTCATTAACTCAAGGTGAGACCTCCTCATGCCAGGCAGCCCCAGTGATGGGCACAATGGAGCAAATGTTACATGTTATGCAACAGCAACAACAATCCCTATATACCTTGGTGGGAGCCATGGCTCACCACATGAACATGCCCTTCCCGAAGCATTCTAGGATGTCTACCACTCCATACAACCTCTTTGAATGCTTTCAAAGGCTCAAGTCGCCAACCTTCACTGGCATGCATCATCCTGAGGAGGCCGAGAGTTGACTAAATTGGGTTGTTAAGGTAATTTGGCCTCTCCAGTGCACTGAAGCGGAATAGGTGGAGTTAATCTCTTATTTATTCGAAAAGGAGGCCAATGTATAGTGGGATAGTGTGTTAAGAACCATCCCCCCAACTTTGTATGGACATGGGAAGACTTCGAAACTTGCTTCTTCCATAATACTTTCCTCGAACCTAATGGATTGAAAAGGAGAACCAGTTCTTGTGCCTCCAACAAGGGGGGATGTCAGTGGCTGAGTACGAGAACCAATTCAACGAATTATCCCGCTACAGCCCCTGGATAGTTGCTGATAAAGAGACCCAGATGAGGCACTTCGTTAAAGGATTAAGAGCAAGTATTTGCACCAAGATGTGATGTGCAAATTTCCTTACCTATGCCAAGCTAGTAGAGATGTCTTTGTGATCGGAACAGGATGGAGAGCAGGTCTCCTGAGCACACCTCCAAACTGATTCTCAAGTCAGATCAGGAGGACAATCTTCTTCCTCCTCAAGAAGGAAGCCACACCCTAGCTCGCCTCCCCAACATACACCTGCTTCACCTGTATATTCCCGACCAGATCATATTTACGGGTACTGCAAGAGAGTGGGTCATTCGAAGGCCTTCTGCTTCTCTAGGATGAGGAACCATGGCTATGCACCCCCTCAGCGTATCAATTGATCACCCCAATAAGCATTGCTTGCTCTTCTCAATGAGTCGCGGGTCCGGCCCAGCAGTTCTGTAAGTCACCGGCCCCTCAGAATAGGCCACCACCTTGACACACGCATCAGCCCAACAGGCCACAGGAAGCTAGTGTGCATGCACTAGCAGCAAAAGGTATGGATGCAACTTCACCCTCAGCCTTTGAAGTGATGGCTCACATTCGAGGTATCCCTATTTTTCTTCTTGTGGACACTGGGTCCACAACGTCACTCATATCATGCACAACCATCAAGCATCTATGGTTACCCACCATTGCCATGTTGGGAGTGAGGATCATAACGGCATCCGAAACTTTCACCGAAGCTACATCCGTGTGTCGAGGTTGCCCCATTGACTTGGGAGATAAGAGGATACGTATGGACTTTATAGTCACGAGGGTCTTCCACTACGATGTCATTTTGGGCATGAATTGGCTCTCTACCATGAGAGCCAAGATTGATTGCAAAAACTGGACAGTGACAATCCATGAAGATGATAGCTCATCATTTACATTCCCAGTTCAGGTTAGCTATCTACAATGAATCCTTTGTTATGCTTCATTAGAAGAGGGCAGTGAAGGACACTCATTTACACGCATGCCCGTTGCTGGAGACTACGTTAATGTATTCAAGCACATACTGAGACTCCCTCCCCGAAGAGAGATTGATTTCACCATAGAGTCGGTTTCGGGCACCATGCCCATCTCCTTTCCAACTTACCGTATGCTTCCATGTGAAATAGAGGAACTTCAGATCCAGATCGATGATCTGTTGGACTCAGGTTTCATTTGACGCAGCGTGTCACCTTGGGGAGCCTCAGTCGTGTTCGTGAGGAAGAAGGACGACACCTTACGATTATGCATTGATTACCAAAAATTGAACCAAGTCACCATGAGAAAAAAATACACGCTGCCTAGAATTGATGATTTGTTCAATCAATTAAGAGGTGCCCAGTGCTTCTCAAAGATTGACTTACAATCTGGATACCATCAACTGTGGGTTAGGGTAGAGGACGTGCCGAAAATGGCGTTCAGAACCAGCTTTGGACACTATGAGTTCCTAGTCATGCCTTTCAGACTCATGAATGCGCCAGCTATGTTCATGGACCTAATGACCATAGTCTTTAGCCCTTCCTATACCAGTTCATCATCGTATTCTTAGATAACATCCTAATATACTCCAGGAGTCATAAGGAGCATGAAGAACACTTATGAGCGATCTTAGAAGCGCTTAAGCAGAACCCGTTGTTCGTTCAATTCGGGAAGTGCGACTTCTAGAAGGAAGAAGTCAAGTTCTTGGGACACGTAGTGTCTAAGGAAGGCATCTTCGTGGACCTAGCTAAAGTGGCAGCGATTCAGGACTGGAAACGACCGAGCTCGGTTACTGAAGTCAGGAGTTTCCAGGGATTGGCAGGATATTACCTCCGATTCATCAAGGATTTCTTCAAAATAGCCCGACCCTTATCCCAACTCACCAAGAAGGATATCAAGTTTGCCTAGAACGAAATGGCAGAAGCAGCCTTCCTCCAAAGCTCATTTTAGCCAAATAAGGAGTCGAGTACACTATTTACACAGATGCATCCCGAGTGGGATTAGGTTGCGTCCTTATGCAGAAGGGCAGGGTCATGCTTATGCCTCTCAGCAATTGAGAAAGCATGAAGAAAATTACCTTACACACGACCTCGAATTGGCGGCAGTTATTTTGCCTTAAAGCTATGGAGACATTACCTCTATGGGGAGGAATTCGAGCTCTTCTGTGATCACAAGAGTCTCAAATACATCTTCACCCAAAGAGACTTGAATATGAGACAACTTCGCTAAATGGAGTCCTTGAAAGATTTTAAGTTCGAAGTCTCCTATCATCCTGGAAAAGCCAATTTAGTAGCCGATGCGTTAAGTCGAAAGAAGGCATTAGACTTTGCAGCTCCATTGATGGTGGGAGAGTGGAGCATGGTGGAGTTTATACGAGATTTTGAATTGAAATTGAAGATGGAAGAACAATACGAGGTCATCGTTCATGTCCACGCTTAGCCGATGATCAATAATCAGATCATCGAGGCCCAAAGGGACGATGAATTGCTAAGAAGAGAGAATTTACAGAAGTTTGGAGTGATTCAGAATGGAGGATCAGCTCTGATGGTGGCCTATGATTCCGAGGTCACCTTTATGTCCCAAACCACCCTGAATTGAAAGAAGAATTACTAAGTGATGCCCATAACTTCATATTAGCGATGCATCCACGAAGCACCAAAATGTATCGGGACCTCAAGTGGAATTATTGGTGCGATAACATGAAGAGGGAAATAGCTGACTATGTCAATGCCTCACATGTCAATAAGTCAAAGTCAAGCATCGCTGACCACCAAGCCTCTTGTAGCCCATGCCTCTTGCCGAATGGAAATGGGACTTTATATCTATGGACTTCATTTCAAGTTTTCCCTAGACAAAGAAAGGACATGATTCAATCTAGGTGATTGTGGACCAATTGATAAAATCAGCTCATTTTCTTCCGATTCGAGCTTCTTACTCAGCCAACGATTTGGCTAGGTTATATATTAAGGAAATAATATGACTCCATGGTGTTCCTTTGCAAATCATGTCAGATTGGGATACACAGTTCACTTCGATGTTCTAGATCCGAATATAGGAGGCTATGGGAGTAAAGTTGAGGTTTAATACTGCCTTCCACCCATAAATAGATGGGCAAACAAAATAGGTAAATCAGATACTAGAAGATATGCTGAGAGCATGTACATTGGATTTCCTAGATAGTTGAGAAGAGTGTCTTCCTTATGTCGAGTTCACCTACAACAATATCTTCAAAGCTAGCATCGGCATGGCGCCTTATGAGGCTTTATATGGGTGCCCATGTCAAGCTCCTCATTGTTGGACAAAGATTAGTGAGAAGAGTATAATAGCGCCTAACTTGGCACGGACAACCACCGAGAAGATTGAAATCATTAGGTGTCGTCTCTTAATGGCCTAGAGTAAGCAGAAGAGCTATACAGATACGAGACGAAGGGACCTAAAATTTGAAGCAAGAGACCATGTGTTCCTAAAAATTTCACCAATGAAAGGAGTCTTTCACTTCCTCAAGAAAGGAAAACTCGCCCCGAGATATATTGGGCCTTTCTAAATCCTAGATCATATAAGCCCTGTTGCATATCGCTTGGTCTTACCCACTCCACTTGCTGGAGTACACAATGTGTTTCATGTCTCCATGCTTAAAAAGTACATCCCCGACCCTGCTCACATCATTAGGTAGGAGCATGTGGAGCTCAAGGACAATACCACGTATATCCTCAGACCCATACAAATTTTAGATAGGAAGGAGCAGGTGTTGCAGAATAAGGTGATCCCGCTAGTTAAGGTGTTATGGATGAAAGTGTCGTTGCTAGTGCCCTAGTTTGTCAATTAGCATGTGTTGAGTCAGTTGGACTGCAGAGCATCACAGGAAGATCAATTCAGGCATCTGCCTCAACCTGATATGTGGAAGCTCGTCATAGGTAAATCTAAGCCTCACATGCTATGTCCCAAAACAGCAGATGAATAAAACCCTTAAAAATATGATAGAACATATTAGGGTTTTTGGGTAAGAAAATTTTTTCAAAAGTCAAAAAATCTCTAAGTTTTCTTGCCATGTCGATTGTATCGATACACGTCTCGATATGATCGACCTGCGCCGTCGATGTCCTTGGGAGACCAAAAGATAAAATCAAATAAGGACTTAATATGTCCAACAACTAAATACATATCAGGACAGAATTATCAATGTATCGACACACTTATCGATATCATCGATATTTGAATCTTGAGCTCATCGAAGGTGGCTCGATAATATCGACAGGAAAATCCGGCGCCTTATTTTTACTTAGGAAAACCATATATATACTTCGATATATCGGAGCCCTCCTCGATACCATCGGAGTTCAAATCTCGATGATATCGAAAGGCTCTCGATATTATCGGTCATGGGCGTGAAGTTCTCCAACAATATTTTTCAGGTGTTTTTCAATTCTGATCGAGGTTCACTCGATAGAATCGATATTTTAAATATCGATGATATCGGGGCTGAATCGATTGTATTGAGAAAGGACAAAACTTTTTTAGCAAGCTCACTGATAAAATCTTTGGATTTATCAATGCATCAACATGACCACCGATATCATCAACATTCAAATTCTGATGATATCGAGTATCCCCGATCATATCTGATGACCTAAAAATTTCTAAGCAAGTTTCTCCCATTTTTCAAATGTCGAGGACTTGATCCTTGTAACGATAAAATCGGAGTTTGAAGTCCGATGGTATCGACACGAGTCTCGATTCTCTCGATCAATTGGCAGAAGGTTTTTCCAAAAGCGTGTGTCATTGAGTTTATGTCATCGAGCGGACCATCGATACAATCGAGAGTATACGCTCGATGATATCGAACCCGCTCGATGATATCGAACTCTGTCATTAAAGTGACCGAATGAACTTCTGCATTTAAGGATCCTCTAACTACTACCTTAATGGCAAATCATTAAGCTGGGATACCTTGAATGCATAGATGATTGGGATCACTCTATCTTCCTAGTAGAAAAACTCTTAGAAAGTAGGATTCCATCATAACCTTGACCCAACCCTTAGTCATATACTAGCATATCATTTGTATTGAGGATCAAGGGAGCAGAAGACTCTTCATGAACAAGGAGGATCGTCATATGCTGAATGGGACTCATTAACTTATCTGTAAGTATCTAGAGTCCAGAGGACCCTTTAATCATTCATTTGTAGGATTGGATCTAAGGTGGTTCTCACCCTTGAAGTCCTCAAGGAGGCCTCCGGCGGGAGTGTACGTGGTGGGCGCGTTGTGTGGACCCTTACTCTGTGGAGAGCATAAACATCTGGTTAGAGGTGAACTAGTAAAACCTTCAGTTTGAGGTGAACCATGTAAAACCTTGGGTTTGAGGATAAGAATGAAACCTCCATTAGGGCATTGGAGAAGATCCTCGGCCAGTGTGCCTAAAAGTGGGTGCGATGTGTTGACCCTTGCTCGTGAGAGCATAAACAGTCAGCCTTAGTGTGGTTTGTAAAGGTTGAAGATGAACCTGATTTAAAACCTTAGGTTAAAGGTGAACCATGGGAAACCTCCTTAATGAAATTCGGTACACTCAAGGGTTGAGTGCGGTTACCGGGAGTGGAGTAGACAAGTAGTCGAACCACTATAAAAATGATTGTGTTTGCGATTGTTGTTCTTTTGTTTATGTGATTTGCGTTAATATTTTCATATCTGAATATCTGAGATCACACCTCACATACATACACAATCATATCCATCATAAACTAGTTTGCATATTGTTCACTTCTTAAATAGTTTGTGATTGGATCCTCTACCGGGCTTGGAAGCTAGTAGAGTTATTTTTGAGTAATCCTGATAAATGCATAATTGATAGGATTAGTATAATAAGCTTTTAAATAAATTGTAAAAACTTTAAAGAGTCCTATTCACCCCCCTCTAGGACATATTGGCATATTCTTACTTCAACTTCAAGTTGTCTTCACCGTTATTTCAATTGGTATCAGAGCGGGTCTCTCTTTAAGGGCTTCAGCACCTAGAGAGTGATCTTGACTGAAGTTTAGAATATGGCCAAACGAGTGGGCTCATCAGTTACTAGACCTCCAATATTTGATGACTCAAATTATGCATACTAAAAGGCTAGGATGCACTACTTCCTAAGATCTTTGGACCATGATGTTTGGAATATAGTTGGAAGAGGATATGTGCCACCATCTGAAAAAATCGCACTAGAAAGTGGCACAACCATCACAAAACCCAAACTCAAAGAAAAGTGGATGATGTTCGGCAAAGAAAAACAAACTGTTTAAGCTAAAGCCATGAACGCCATCTACTGTGCCGTGTCCCAGGATATATTCAATCAAATAAGCATGTGTGGGACATCTAAGGAAGTATGAGATCTATTGGAAATAACCCATGAACGCACGAGCACTATGAAGAGATCCAAACTCCAACTCTTAACTTCACAGTTCGAAAATCTCAGAATGGAAGAGCATGAGACAATTATGGGGTTTTTCACCAAGTTGAATATTATTTGTAACTCCATGGGTGGATTGGGAGAAAAAGTTCCAGTACCAAAAATTTGTAGGAAAATTCTAAGATCCCTACCGGAATGATTTGATCCCAAAGTAACAATCATTGCGGAGTATAGGAATATTGATGAGATGAAAGTAGAAGAACTGGTAGGTTCCCTACAAACTTTTGAACTACACTTCAAGCAATCCCAAAAATTCAAAAATACTGTCCTAAAAACTTCCTAGAAAATAATACATGAGGACAGTGGGAGTGAAAAGGAAGATGAAGATGAGGAAGTGGCTTTGCTGGCTCAAAGATTCAGAAGATTCTTTCAGAAGAATTGTAGCCGTCCTTCTAGAGGAAGAAAGGTGAACAATAAACCCTATACAGGAAAATTTGGTAAAAGGACCAAATAACCACAGTGTTATGCCTGTCATGAGTATGGTTACCTGTCTACCGAATGCCCGAACAGAAAAACTGAGGGCAAGACAATGGCCGCCACTCGAGATGATACAGAAGAGTTAAATTCAAAATCCAGTGACTCAGAGAGTGATGGAGATCAAAAATCATTAAAGATCCTTATGATCTCCACTACCCCAATCATTCCTAGTAAATCTGAGAATGAGAAAGAACAACAAACCACTGAATCATTTCCATCTGATAATGAAGAAACCGGAGAAGAAGAAGAAGAGATAGAGAAGGACAGCTGCAAGATGCTTATAATCAACTCTATATTCATAGCATCCATATCCTTAAAACACTCGGTATGTCTGAAAACAAAAAGGAATTGCTGCAGAAAGATTTAGACAAAACTTTGGAAATCAATACTCATTTAATCAATGATTTACAGCAATATCATTCAGACAATGATAAGTTGGAAAGAGAAAACCTATCCCTGAAGATGGAATCATCAAAACTTATGAAATAAATTGAATTATTAAGAGATGACAATGCACAACTCAAAAATGATAATCACTCACTCCATAGTGACCTAGAGAAATCCAGGAGATTTTCTAAAATAAACTACAAATTTTCTCAGAGTGGTGAGAAGCTAGAAAAATTGTTAGGGATGGGAAGACAAGGAAGAGACAAAAGTGGTCTAGGGTATGAGAAAGTTAAAAAGAAAACTGGAAATAAAGCCCCAACAACAGAAAAACTCGCTGCTTCAGGTAGCAATATGAGAACTTCTCCAATTTATCATTTATGTGGTGATGTGGGTCATTATAAGTTTGAATGTTTGACACCTAGATAGATATCACATAACTCTGATCAAAATCACATTGATAAAATCAATTCAATTAGAGAATCACAGAATGTTAAAAGTCCACCTACGAGAAACACTCATCTATCACCACCTAAAGAAGAATACAGAATGAAGAAGTTGCCTCAAGATGGGTAGTAAAAGAAAAACTGAATTGTCTAATGATTAATTCTTATGTACCTTGAAATATCAAGCATAAAAGGATAAATCCAGGTCATGCATCTAGATCTGGATAATTGTTGAAATGATGCAAATTTTACTGAGCTTCAAATGGTATATCTGAGGTTCCAGACCTCCATCTTTTGCATATGAACATTCAAATGTTTAAACTTTTGTGCGTATACAGTGATTGTACATAATTTTGCTTGTATACTTGACTCATAGACATTTTAAAAGTATACTTGAGAGGTCATCTGGATGCTAGAAATGGAAAATCAGTCACCTTCGATACG
Organism: Magnolia kwangsiensis; assembly: GCA_037074715.1. Classification (NCBI taxonomy): domain Eukaryota; kingdom Viridiplantae; phylum Streptophyta; class Magnoliopsida; order Magnoliales; family Magnoliaceae; genus Magnolia; species Magnolia kwangsiensis. The sequence continues at coordinate 123,384,000 of CM073576.1, forward strand.
ACTATTGATATGTCATTTCTGATTAATCGATCAATGGTCGATATGATCGGCGACTCTTTAGAATGTGAAAGGGCATATGATCAAGAATGACATCGGAGAAATGATCGATGAAATCGATCAGGGTTCATTGATATAATTGAAATAAGGATCGATGATATCTATAGATGCCGCCTGTGATATATAAAAAAAAAAAAGGGAACGCGAAAAGTGGATTTTATTCCAGGGTTTTTATTTTTTTCCTACTCCAAACTGGATGGATCGGAACATTGTCAGACAACCCCAGAAGCACCATAATACGGTAACACTCTTCTAATCTTCAAGATTCTAAATTTTTTTGGGGGTGTTTCCGTATCTATTAAGGTTTGTCTTCTTTCCCAAATACTTTTGAACTTCTTTTGTCATTATGGGAAAAGACAAGGAAAAAGTGTCGGGTCAGGGAGAGTCATCAAGATCTACCCGACAAAAAGTGGTTACTTCAAGAGGAAGTACACGAGCCCCAGAATGTGGGACCCCCACAAGGCAACGCATAAGACATCGTGGGCCCCAATCTGAGGAACAGGCACCCCCACCAGCACCTCCTCCAACCAGAGTGACTTCACGACCACCCAAATACATGGGTAGAAAGCTCATCCATGAGAGAAAAGTGGACAAGGAATGTATAAGGCCATACAATCTAGAACCCCTATTTGTTGCAATCAACTGGTTGCCTATTCTAGATTTTGGTGGGCCATGCCAACTCGAACATACACGAACTTTCTTGTCGCGTGTCACTCACCTATGTCTGATCCTCCCTCCTTCATAGTCTCTTTGGATGGAGATGATATGCTGATCACGCCTGCCGCATTGGTTAATATTCTCGGTCTGACCGTGGCCCTGGAAGGTATTCCTGAAATGGACCTCGACAATGTAGAAATTCGGTCCATGGTAACTAAGTACCTGTGTTATAATAGGGACATCCCGTGCATCAAGGGAATGTGCTGAAAGCCAGGTACATGGAACCAAGATTCTGGGTCATGCATGGTATTTTTACTACAAACATATATCCCAGAAGTACCAACCGATCTGATCTCACGGGTTTTATGACTATGATAGTGTACTCAATTGCCATGGGATAAAGATCTGTCTTCCAACTCTGCTTGTCCATCAGTTGGTAAATGCCATTTATACATTCAGGGACCTTCATCTGTCATATCCCTGGATCATAAACATGATTTGTAATGCCATTGAATTCCCAACAACCACTGATCTGGTCCACCCTCTTCAAGCCCTCAACAAGAAAGAACGACCTTCGTAAGATGGACTTGATTTTTCACAAGTACCCTCTAGACCCAAAGGAGGTTGTTCAAGTAGAAGAGGTTGGAGGTGAAAGTGGAACCCCTATGGAAGAGACTGAAGTGGACAAAGATGCACCTCCTGGAATAGATCCTACTCCGTCAACATCATCGCCCGGGTATGCCAAACTATTTAAACTAGATAGGATCGGTGCGATTCAGAGGAACATCCACTTCGTACAAGAAAGGCTTATGGTCCTAGAACGGCTGGTCCAGGGAATACAGTAGACGGTACAACATTGGTCGAGATAATCACCTGTCGTCGCGACGATACGGCGCCGTCAACCTCTACTCCTCCGTTGTAATGTAAATCTCTGAACTCTGTCACATTCGCCCGCACTTATTTTAGCGTATGAGCATAAGTATCTTTTTAGTGCTCTACGTTCTCATGAGCGAATGTGATAGTCCTCTGACGGTTTTTTTTGTGGTGTATATACCCCATAAGGGTTTGCTGTTGCTAGTTGTTTCTAGTTGCCCATGGATGGGCTGAACAAACTGATGTTTGACTGTGATTGCCCATGAATGGGCTTGATGATTTTTTTTTTGGCATCTATTAATCTACTACTGTCAGTGGCAATACGTGTGTTGAATGATGAATATTATGTTTCATGTAGCTGCATATAATTCTACTCTTATGGTCACTATGTATATCTGGCTCTCCTAGTTTATCTCCTATCTGAAATTGTATGCATGTGTTTTAATGGTTTTTATATCTGTTTTATCTGATTTAATATGCACGTATACGTTCTGAGGATGATGTATGCTTTTAAACTGATCTCATCTTTATACATCTATATCTGATTGGTTCTCCCACTTGTCTTCAAACCTTAAGTCAATAACAACTATTGTGCCTTTGCCAATGAATGACAAATAAAGGAAAAATAATTTTGAAACACCCCGGATGGAAAATTGTATTAACCTGGTGTTGCAGGTGTTAGAGGGAGCAGCTACACCAAGAATGGGGGAGTTTTACAGTAAGGGGGAGCAGATACTGGTTGTGTACATGGGTTCATTAGAATTTGTAAAATTGTGTAAAATGCATGTACACACAATTTAGGATGTGTCTGTTTAGATATTGTCCTAGGGTGTTTTGGGTCTTTTGTCATGTAATTGACAAAGGGAGAGATTGAAATCGCCCTTTCTAGTGCCCTGGTTTGTCAATTAACGTGTGTTGAGTTAGTCAGACTACAGAGCGTCATAGGAAGATCAATTCAATCGTCTGCCTCAACCTAATGTATGGAAGCTCGCCATAGGTAAATCTAAGCCTCACATCCCATGTCCCAAAACACCAGGTGAATAAACCCTTAAAAATATGATAGAACATATTAGGATTTTTGGGTAAGAAAACTTTTCCAAAAGTCAAAAAATCTCTAAGTTTTCTTGCCCTGTCGATTGTATCGATACATATCTCGATATGATCAACCTGCGCTGTCGATGTACTTAGTGTGTCCAGCAACCAAATACATATCTGGACAGAATTATCGATGTATCGACACACTTATCGATATTATCGATATTTGAATCTCGAGCCCATCGAAGGTGGCTCGATAATATCGACAGTGTTTTTACTTAGGAAAATCATATATACTTCGATATATCGGAGCCCTCCTCGATACCATTGAATTTCAAATCTCGATGATATCGGAAGGCTCTCGATATTATCGGTCATGGGCGCGAAGTTCTCCGGCAACATTTTTCAGGTGGTTTTCAATTCTGATCGGAGGTCACTCGATAAAATCGATATTCTAAATATCGATGATATCGGGGCCGGATCGATTGCATCAAGAAAGGATAAAACTTTTTCAGCAAGCTCACTGATAAAATCTTTGGATTTATCGATGCATCGACACGACCACCGATATCATCGACATTCAAATTTCGATGATATCGAGTATCCCCCGATCATATCTGATGACCTGAAAATTTCTAAGCAATTTTTTCTCATTTTTTAAACGTCGAGGACTCGATCCTTGTATCAATAAAATCAAAGTTCGAAATCTGATGGCATCGACACGAATCTCAATTCCCTCAATCAATTGGCAAAAGGTTTTTCCAAAAGCGTATGACATTGAGTTTGTGTCATCGAGTGGATCATTGATACAATCGAGAGTATACGCTCGATGATATCGAACCCACTCGATGATATCAAACTCTATCATTAAAGTGACCATTTTATATCCGTTGGAACCTTTTAACTATTTAAAGAGAACTTGTCTTTAGTTGTTGAGAGAGAAAGTAGAGAGTGCTTTTGTGTGTTTAACCTTGGATCATATACCCAAAGCCCTTTCTCTCAAGGAAGTTCATCCTACAATCCACCCTCATCATTGATATTCAATAGAGTGGATTAGGGAATGAACTTCTGCATTCAAAGATCCTCCAGCTACTACCTTAATGGCAAATCATTAAATGGGATGCCTTAAATTCATAGATGATTGGGATCACTCTATCTTCCTAATAGGAAAACCTTTAGAGATTAGGATTTCATCACAACCTTGACCCAACCCTTAGCCATATACTGGTATTTCATTTGTGTTGCGGATCAAGGGAGCAGAAGACTCTTCATCAACAAGGAGGAGATCTTCATCATGTGCTGAATGACACTCATCAACTTATCTGTAAGTATCTAAAGTCCAGAGGACCCTTTGATCATTCCTTTGTAGGATTGGGTCTAAGGTGGTTCTCACCCTTAGAGTCCTCAAGGAGGCCTCTAGTGGGAGTGTACGTGGTGGGTACATTGTGTGGACCCTTGCTCTGTAGAGAGCATAAACATCTGGTTAAAGGTGAACTAGTAAAACCTTCAGTTTGAGGTGAACCATGTAAAACCTTGGGTTTGAGGTGAACTGAGTGAAACCTCCATTAGGGCCTTGGAGAAGATTCTTGGCCAGTGTGCCTAAAAGTGGGTACGATGTGTTGACCCTTGCTCATGAGAGCATAAACAGTCATCCTCAGTGTAGGTTATAAAGGTTGAAGGTGAACCTGATTTAAAACCTTAGGTTAGAGGTGAACTATAGGAAACCTCCTTAGAGAATTCCGATACACTCAAGGGTTGATTGCGGTTACCGGGAGTGGAGTAGACAAGTAGTCAAACCACTATAAAAAAGACTGTATTTGTGATTGTTGTTCTTTTATTTGTGTGATTTACGTTAATATTTTCATATCTGAATATCTGAGATCACACCTCACACACATACATAGTCATATACATCATAAACTAGTTTGCATATTGTTCGCTTCTTAAATAGTTTGTGATTGGATCCTCTACCGGGCTTGGAAGCCAGTAGAGTTATTTTTGAGTAATCCTGGTAAATGCATAATTGATATGATTAGTGTAATAGGCTTTTAAATAAATTGTAAAAACTTTAAAGAGTCCTATTCCCCCCCTCCCCTAGGACATATTGGCATATTCCTACTTCAACTTCAAGCGGTCTTCACTGTTATTTAATGGACGCATCACAGGGAAGAAGAAGCCACTTAGGAGACGGAAGCCAAAATTCACAAGCACTATCCAAACCTACTCAAGCAATATGAATAGGTATGAATTTCAATGTTCAAATTTATTTATGAGGGTAAATTGTGACACCCGGCTCAATCGGAACAGTGTCCTGAGGCGTCCATGTGTAAATTGACGAAGGACCGTACAATTCGATCGCACATGTGAATTTATTACTGATAAATTAATATGGATTAAGCTACTAATGCGATTGAATCCAAGTGCGCTGCGGCTGAACACGGGCCATAAAGCCGGTCAACCCAATTGTACTTGACGATTGTCTATACGAGTCGTGCACCGCCCAAAGAAGAACCAAAATTTTTTAAACTTGGGGAGGCCATGGGCCTCACTGAGCTTGTGGTCCATCATAGATGACAAACTTGGATGACACACGTAAATGAAAAGATCATGTTTCCAGGCAGCACTTGTAAAGTGCAAGTCGCCCTAACCTTGGATTTAAAATCTGGAATTTTAAATCAAATGGCCCTGCTACTTGTGTCAGTGAATTAGGGAATTTTAGCCATCAGATTTCTTCCAAACTTATGCCAAAGGCTGAAGATATTCCCCTGCACTCATCCACAAAATCTGATCCTTGATCGAGAATCAGGGAGGACCGTTGATCACAAATCGGACCATTGGGATAAAAAACCGCATTCGTTTACTGTTAAACTTTACCCAGCCCTTCATCAGGTCATGGGGCACCTGTCCTATGAATTAGATAGGCTAGGGGGCCATTAGGGTATCCCTAACAGCCAGAAATGGGCCCCACAAGGCTTTTTGAAGTAATTAACAGAACCCAAGGCTATAAAACCCATAAACCCTCTCCCTTACTCACTCCCACTGAAATTTTAGTAGCTGAGAGAGGGAGAGAGAGAAGAGAGAGAGAGAGTGGAGAGAGAGAGAAAGAGAGGGAGAGAGAGTGTGTGTGGGGGTGCATGTGGTGCTTAGGGACCGGAATTCCCCACACATACACCTCCACATTGTCAGAAATTCGAATCCAATCACCATAGGGATGAGCTATGTCCAATCCAAGGTAAAATCTAAACTCTAATCCATCTCTTCCTAACAACAAACCACATGCATGCACCTTACCTTAAAATTCATATGACGTAGGGTTCCGGCACGTCAAGTTTACGGACCCGACGACACCAGAGCGAATCCAAGGACCTCCAATCGACAATAGGTGCAGACCATTACCTTTAGGAGGTTGATTATCGTGCCTAGCGTAAATCATAGTGGATTTGGATGCTATATGTGAATGCATGTTGCTGAATTTGAATGTTACTTAATTTAGGACATGCGTAGGATTTTTCTCAAAAAATGGGAAAGGGAATTAGGTCCCGAGGATCTCTTGATGTGTAAGTTGCTGAGCTGTTAATCAAATTTAGGGAAATTTAACTACAATTCCCAAAATGTGGTTGATTTGTACGTTACATGTTAATTACTGGTTGTATGTCACATGTTGGTTGCTGATTTGTAAATTACATGTTGTTCACTGATTTGTATGTCTTGAGATTGTTATCGATTCGCATGTTAAATGTTTCTTGATGATTTGCATGTTATATGTTGGTACAGTAAATTGAATTGATGTGAATTAGGTGCATTGTTGTCCATGTTATCAGAATTCAGAGCATGTTGTTTGTTTGCTAGATTAACTCATGGAAATTGTTAAAAACATGCTATATACTTGCGTACACGCCCCTTTATGGATCGGCCAACCAAGCAAAACTTCTTTTGAGTCAACCCAGGGGCAAGTTTAGCCCGACTAATTGAATCGTGAAGTGTCAGACGTAGTTGGGCTACACAAGACGTTGTTCTCAAGCCGTGCAGTCTGTGGTTCATCTCATGGGGGAAGATTATTCCACTGGTTGTCTATCCTTATATGTTAACCATGATTGTACATGCCTACTGGAACCCGAGGCACCCTATAACCCTTGCGCCCACTAATAATCATGATTTTCGGCCCATAAGACTCATAAGTCAGGGATGGTGGTATGGGACACTATGCCCATGCTGTCGGCTTACGCTAGGCTAACGAGCATCCCTGTAGTGACCGGTGAGCACCAAAGACTCGTGAGCCGAGGATGGTGGTGAAAGTACCTTGGTTTGTCAATTAGCATGAATGTTGAGTCAGCCAGACTACAGAGCCTTATAGGAAGATCAATTCAAAGCGTCTGCCTCAACCGGATGTGTGCAAGCTCGCCACAGGTAAATCTAAGCCTCACATCCCATGTCCCAAAACACCAAGTACTTAAACCCTTAAAACAAGTTAGAACATCATAGGATTTTTAAGTTAAGAAAACTTTTTCAAAAATCAGAAAATCTCTAAGTTTTCTTGCCTTGTCGATTTTACTGATACACATCTCGATATGATCGACCTGCGTTGTCGATGTCCTCAATGACAAATCGATTCCATCAGAATGAGGACAAAAGTGTCCAGCAACCACATATATCTCTGGACGGATTTATCGATGTATCGATATCATCGATATTTGAATCTCAAGTCCATCGAAGGTGACTCGATTATATCGACAGGCAGATCTCCGGTACCCCTATTTTCACTTAAGAATATCTTATATGCATCGATATATGGAAGCCCTCCTCAAGACCATCGAAGTTCAAATCTCGATGACATCGGAACGCTCTCGATGATGTCAGTCATGGGCATAAAGATTTTCAGCAAAATATTTCAGGATAGTTTAATATGATCGAGGGTCACTCGATAGAATCGATATTCAAATATCGATGATATCGATACGGTCTCGATGGAATCGAACAGGGATAGAAACTGTCCAGTAAGCTGAAATGAAAATCCTTTGGATTTATCGATGCCTCGACACAGCTATCGATATCATCGACATTCAAATTCTGATGATATCGAAGGTCCCTCGATCATTCTTGTAAACCTGAAATATTTCAAAGCAAGTCTCTCTCATTTTCAAATGTCAATGAATTGAACCTCACATCAATGAAATCGGAGTTCGAAGTCTGATACATTGACATGTGTTTCGATTCCATCGACCAGCTGGCAATAGGTTTTAAAAGAGTATGACATTTGAGTTTGTGTCATCGAGTGGACTGTCGATACTATCGAGAGTATACGCTCAATAATATCAAACTCTGTCATAAATGTGATCAATTTATATCCGTTGGAATATTTTGCCTATATAAAGAGGACTTGTCTATAATCGCTGGTAGAGAAAGAAGAGAGTGCTTTTGAGTATTTTACCTTAGATCATATACCCAAAGCCCTTTCTCTCATGGGAGTTCATCCTCCAATCCACCCTCATCATTGATATTCAATAGAGTGGATTAGGGAATGAACTTCCCTATTCAAGGGTCCTCCAGCTACTACCTTAATGGTAAATCATTAAGCTGGGATGCCTTAAATGCATAGGTGATTGGAATCACTCTATCTCCTTTATTGGAAAATATTTAAGAGTAAGATTCCATCATAACCTTGACCCAACCCGTCACCATGCATTGGTATATCTTCTGAGTTATGGTTCAAGGGAACAGAAGACTCTTCATCAACAAAGGAGAGATCTTCAACAACGAGCTAAAGAGAGACTCATCTGCTTATCTGTAAGTTATAAGAGTCTAGAGGACCCTTTGATCATTCCTTTGTAGGATTGTGTCTAAGGTGTTTCTCACCCTTGCAAGTCCTCTAAGAGGCCTCCGGCGAGAGTGTACGTAGTGGGTGTGTTGTGTTGACCCTTGCTCTATGGAGAGCATAAACAGTTAGGGTCTTATGAAAGATCCTTCATCATTGTGCCTAAAAGTGGGTGCATTGTGTTGACCCTTGCTCGTGAGAGCATAAACAGTGAGGTTCCTTGTGTGGATCCTTGGCACACAAGGGTAAAGCACTGTGAAACCTCCTTAGTGAAATCCGGTACACTCAAGGGTTAAGTGCAGTTACCGGGAGTGGAGTACACAAGTAGTCGAACCACTATAAAACTAACTGTGTTTGAGATTTCTATTCTTTTGTTCATGTGATTTACTTTAATATTTTTATATCTGAATATCTAAGATCACACCTCACACACATACACAGTCATATCCATCATAAACTAGTTTGCATATTGTTTACTTCTTAAATAGTTTGTGATTGGATCCTCTATGGGGCTTAGAAGCCAGTAGAGTTACTTTTGAGTAATCCTAATATGTGCTTGTTGTTGGGATTTTAAATAAACCATAAAAATTTTAAAAAGTCCTATTCACCCCCCTCTAGACATATTGGCATATTCCTACTTCAACTTAAGCGGTCATTACCGCAATTTCAGGTGGTATGGGACACAATGCCCAAGTTGTTGGCCTATGTTGGGGTGACGACCTCCCCGTAGTGACAGCAAGCAGGAATCTAAAGTCCTAACTATTTTCATATGAGCTTGAAAGTTATGGGAATGACGAACCCACAAGGGCTAAGGATCACGAGAGCCATACGGCCATGGCCATTAGAGCCGCTTGATCGAATTAGGGCAATATTCCGTTAGAGAATCTTGGTTTCCCCAACCTACTGAATGAATGAACCTAACTAATCAACTCGGCTAACATGTGCACTTCGTGCATTGGTTACTTTTACGATTTGGCAGTCGTGGTCGCTTGTAGGAGTGTTGGTTCGTAAACATTAGATGGTTTCGCAAGAGGGAATGTTATGGTGAGAGGCATGCATCATTTCATTAAATCATGCATTGCATTAACTAGAGTATATAGGGTTCTCTGAATGTATGCTTTCCACTAAATTTACCCTTGTATATGATAATTCGTGTAACTTACTGTCAATGGTACCACTGAGTTAGTTACTCACTTCGTCCCTGGGATGGTGTTTTAAAACACCAACCAGAACCTGTCATAGATGCAGGGATAGTGGAGAAGGATGCGTTGGAGGATGCCGATGTGAACGTCAAGGAGGAACGAGCATACTTTCAGACCTTTGGCGGGTCTTTCTAGTTTGAAATTGGAGATCGTAGGATTGGGCCAGGGCCCTAGTCATTTGGGGTTACATGTATGGATGGGACTAGATCCCTGATTGGATATTATTTTGGATATTTTGGACTTATGTTTAGATATTTACATGATTAGCAGTACTTGACATTTTCGGATGATATATTGTTACTCTATGCTTGGTTTAATTATCCATCACCCACAGGATACTCTATCTACAGTTGCATATGAGGCCCGTTAGGGCATACGTGGTACCCGGAATTCAGGAGCCGAGTTCCTACTCGGCCCTTGAATTTCGAGGCATTACAGTGGGATATTGGGCGACGGTTGAGAATCATCCTCCATTTGGAAGTCAATGTCGGCAGCCTTAGTGTCTCCTAGAGTGTCATCATCTGGAGGTGCGGATGTTAATGCAGTCAACGAAAGCTCCTTGAGGTTTATCCTCTGGATATTTTCTTGAACAAAATGAGGAGCTGGATGTGGAGGATCAGTCTTGGGTAATAGCCCAACCGCTCGGGACAGCATACAGATACTATGGGAAAATGGAAGGTGCGTAAGGCAAGTCCCCTGAATGAAAAATGCAATATGATGGAGGATAATGGTGGGAAAACATAAAGGAATACCGATGAAGACAATATATAGGATGTCTAGCATAAAGGGGGTTAAGTCCACTCTACTAGTCCCATGGGGATAGACATTATGCTGAAATTGTCATGAAGGACTCGAAATTTGTGAGACATGTTCTTGGAACGTAGAGCGCTCCCTTTATGACAAGGGACATCCACTCCATTGCACAGAAATTTTATAACCTCGGACCAAACTTCAAGACAATCAAAGTTATGGTCTGCTAGACCTTTCTGGGACCCAGGCACACCAATCAACTGAGCAATCATGCCAGGTGTGAGACGAGTAGTGGTCTGACCAACAGTAATGTCAATTGATAGTGGATCAAGCATAAGTGAATGGAAATAAGCGAGAAATTGATAAACTTGCTCATTACGCATCATCCCACCAAAATTAAGGACATTACACCATTCGATGGCTTTGAGGGTTTATAAACTCTTACCCTCAATCATACAAAAGGAAAGAAAATATGGACTTATACATGACACTAACTTGTCGAATTGAGCCAATTTGACATGCCTTCTTAGGTTGCTTGATTGATACTCTTCCCTGCTTCAATAAGCTCTCCTTTTTCTCCCATAATCGTTGATGTTGACACGTTGTCAAGGCTTCAGCTCAAAGATTAAACAACTTGCATGCAATGCTCCTTTGAGGTGACAAAGGAGATAGGAGTTGGGTGAATCTCCTATAAATAATGATAGGATTCGGTTCCTAGTAGGGATTCACATAGATTGCCCTTTTAGCCACTTCACATGTACGAATACGTTTAAATTCATCAAGAGAAATCACATAATAAATAGCATTGAGATCTTTAGCATCATAGGTATGTTGCACTCTCTCGTCAGCACTCTATTTGGATTTATCTTTGAGAGCACCAATGCTTCTACCATTAACCACGACTTGTTCCATGGGCATCGTCCATCCATGTTCAAAATTTTCACAAACCATAAAGTCAAGAGATCTTAGAAAGAACTTCATCTTAGCCTTCCATTAGGCATAGTTAGACCAATCAAAATAAGGTGGTCATGTGATGGCACACCCATCTTGGATAGATATCATTCTTAAGCCCATTGGATCAACTCAAGGTGATTACTCCCTTCAAGAGTTACTCGTTCTGATACCAATTGAAATTGCACATGGTGGTGGGGCATGGGCTATGCGTGAAAGCTTGGCAGACTTATAAAATGAAGGTCCTGTCCTATAGGGGGTGATTAAGACCAAATAAAATTTATGCCTATTAAACACACAATTGCTTACTTAAACTAATGTGACGATTTAAATTAAGGCAATTAACTCTAAGGCTTCCAAGCCAATAGAGGATCCAATCATATAAACTACAAATGATATGTTATTAAAGCAACTAGTTTATGCATGTGGTGTACATATGTATGTATCGGATGTGCTAACTGTCAACTCCCAGTATTCATCTAATCATGCATACATATAACTCATCAATCAATCACATAAGTATAATTAAGCAAGTACTTAAATACAATCCAAAACACAAGCATTTATAGGGGTTCAGTTTCCCTACTCCACTCCCGACAAATGCACTCAACCCATGAGTATACCAAATTTCACTCTCGGAGGTTTTAAATCAGGTTCACCTCTAATCTTTATAATTATACACAAGGTTCAGCTTCCTCGAAGACTTGTGTGATTTTCTAGAGGCTAGCTACAAACCCCAATCCTAGTCCAATGACCTATGTTTACTCCTGTCAGAGGCTCACATGAAGACTAATATATACACACCTGCGTTCGGTGAATTTGTCCCTATACAAGAACTTAGGTCTTACACGAGAACCTATCAAATTTGAGTCATAAACTCTTACCCTCAATCCTACACAAGTAAAGAGAGTATGGACTCATACATGACACTTGTCGAATTAAGCCCATTTGGCGTGCCTTCTTGAGTTGCTTAATCGATACTCTTTCGTGCTTCAATAAGCTCCCATTTTGCTCCCCTAATCGTTAATATTAATGTGTTGTCAAGGTTTTAACTCCAAGATCAATCGCCTTGCATACAATACTCTTTTGATGTGACCAAGGCAATGGGAGTTTGGTGAATCTCCTAACCCTAATGATGGGATTAGGTTCCTAGTAGGGATTCACATAGATGGCTATTGTAAAGGTTGTTTAGATGAAGGATATATCTATTGGCTTTAGTCTAACCTTTAGAGAATGTGAGATATTAAGTTCTTTCACAAATTGATCATTCAAATGGTCATAAAATGATGAACCACTTGGAAGAGGGCATGGATCTCAATGGGTGAGAGCTTAGAAGGATTCGAAAGTATTAGGACACCCTACGATCTTTTTCTCACCCAAAACCATCATATCCACAAAGATCTAGTTGTTAGATTTATAGGAAAAACGCTCCAACAAATCTACAACAACTAATCTTCAGTCGAATCGAATTTTCCTTCGGTCACACCTAATAAAATAGGAAAATTCGTTTGACAAACTTTAGCACTTTTGGTCTCATCGAGTATTGTCTTTGGTCAGATCAATTGTGGCATTCGATTATAAACGAAATACCTAATTTCTGTCGCAGCACGCTAACCTGTTTTAGGTGATTTTGGTCGGATTGAAGGTGGGTTCAGTTGGACCGAAGGTCACTGAAATTGTGCCGCTGGTGTTCTAACAATTCGGGACCTCTAAAGTCAATCTAAGCATGTTCACTTAAGACTCTTAAAACTTAAGGATAATCAACAAGGTATACCTATTAAGGTTATGATCATCTAAAGGTTCAGTGATTGTTTTGAGTTAAAGGTTAAGGTCACCAAGGCACCTCATTTATATGTTTTTTACTTCTTGATGTTCATGTCTTCTTATGCCTTCGGTTTTCATCTTCTAAGGGCTCAACTAACTCCCTGATACAATGACTCATGTGATTGACAAATAAGATTCACAAATCAGACAATATGATTACCTTTAGGCAAGTGAGAGTTTGTTAATGTTGTGTACATTGTATAGCAAAAGTTTATCTTAACCATTGATCATGATGACCATAGTCCTATAGGACATCTTGTTAATGTCATCATTACTATGTTAGGTTACCTTAATTGTTCATGTATCCATGGGTTAAAAGAGAGGATTTCCTTTGTTTGGAAACTTGAGTTTAAGCATGTCGAACACTAAGAGATAGATTTGTTCCATAAATCCCTGTTAATCCATGACTACCTAGCAGGTTTTAGAAAAACTTATGGTTCTTATGTGGTCATCATGTACGTAGGGACTAATGACAAGTCAGGATGGAAGTTCAGGCTCCATAACAATTAGGTGCCTTTGCCCTGCTCCACGTAGGAGTGAGTATTCACGAATATAGGATCTTGTTATCAGACCCTCTTGGATTCCTACATTGGAGGTTCTTTCAAGTCTCTATTTTGAGAGAACCATCGTACCTATGTGTGTACCTAGAGTGATTAATTCTTAGACCGCAGCATGTATACGAGAGTTCAAGCTCTTAGTGAATGTGATTTAGGCCCCTTCACGAGGTCAATTTAGTGGTTCATATGTGGATGTAGTAGAATGTATGCATTAAGATACAGTTAAGATCTAAATGATTCAATAAAAGATCCACTAATTGCCTAGGAACACTTTTAACACTTTTAAAGCCTAGATCTTGTTGACCAGACTATTAAGTTATTCTTAGCTAGGCTGATACTCAAAATGTTTTTAATAAACGCTTTCATTCATTGAAAACAATTAAAAAGGTTTTATTCACACTTGATGAATATCCAATGGTTAAGATCTCGTGTTTCATCTATTAATTTACGTGGATATTGGATTAAGGGTGGATAGTTATGGTTAGTGGATGGATTTGATCAATTTGAATGAATAGATGAGAAAGATTATAGACTTTCAATATAGTTGGCACACCAAAGTCTGTAAGAAAGAAGAACACCATAACTGCGCATTAGCTGCAGAGGGAGAGAGAGATCATCACTTAACTTCCCTTCCTCATCATCCACATGTTGACACATCGGGTCCACCTAGCGAACGGCTCTGGTGGGGTCCTTACTCTTGCCCGGGTGGTAGACTCTCAGGAGTTTCAACTCCTGATCAAGGGTTCGAGGACCCATAGGTGGTGAAATTCCACCAGCGTGAGTGTGTGGGGTGTGTTAAAAATAAAAATACCGGCTCTAGTGCGCACGCCTGTAGATATAGCACTTGGCGTGATTGCAATTTATTTAATCTAAACAGGCTAAGAGATGATGGCAACATGCAATAGTTAGATTAAACAGATTTGAAATGGTTAGTGATAGTAAAACCACATAGATAAACAAAGGCATGGTGGGTGGTATGAGGGAGACGAACGCGGATTGTCCTACCCCGCCCATCTCCAGCTGGGAACGGCCAGGAGCTCTGAGTGGCCACTGTAATGTATGGATTTTATTCACACCGTCCATCCATTTTTCTGTGGCATTTTATGGAGTAGGACCAAAATTTAGGAAGATTCAAGCCTCGAGTGGACTGCACCACAGGAAGTAGCTGTGATAATGATGTCCACCGTTGAAACTTCCCTAGGGACCACCGTGATGTTTATTTACCATCCAACCTATTCATAAAGTTAGGTAAACCTGGATGAAGGGAAAACACAAATATCAGCTGGATCCAAAACTTTCATGGCCCCCGAGAAGTTTTCAACGGTAAAAGTTTAATCCCCATCGTGTGGTCCACCTGTGTCTTGGATCTGCCAAACGTTTGGTCCTATTTCATTAAATGCCACGAAAAAATGGATGAACGATGTGGATAAAACCCATGCATCACGGTGGCCACTCCGAGCTCCTGCCCATTCCGACCTAATCCCTGTTTGGGGAATTCGTAACCAAAAATTTTAAAAAAAAATATCCGATATTATTCTACCTCAGACCCATTTGAATGTCGCGGACAATCAAAATTGGTTTCATGGTGGCTCTTTCTGGCATTTCGGTCATGGATGCGAGAGTAGCCATGTCTCTTGGGAGAACAATCTCTCATCAAATTGAGAAATCAATGCTTACGGCCGACCGCGGCCAGTCGGATCAACGTCAACTGGAGCAGTTTTGCCTAACCTGGCTTCAGATTTACAATTGGGGGCTACATGATCGGTCATGAGTTTAAAACTCATTACCGTTAACAATTTCATCAAACCACGTGAGTCAGACCAAGTTGTATTAAATCGACTGAGTGAATGACATTACTTGGTGAGTCTTGTCAATTCAAGACCGCGTCACACTAACAATAACAAGCGAGTTCCCTACTGACCCAGCTCGAAATCTCATTTACTCCCAAGTTTCTCAAGCCACCAAGTTCTTAACTAGGAACCACGATCATGGATATGTTGATTGCAGATTACTTACTCGGGTCCCTCCACAGTGTTGCTGACTCAGCTGAGTTTCAACTCAAGCCAGTGAACTTTATAACTTGGAGATACCAGCATAACGGCTACTTTCCCGGCGGATTGCTTAATGCTGCCCTTTAGCTTATAGATGTATCTAATAACTGGACCTACCTACATATAGCATCATATGAACCATGGAAAACATCATAAACGCTTTGGGTCATTAGAAAAGACTTCAACCAATGGATAAAGTCCTGACTAATCATATTGAAATAGGAGAGTGCATTGCAGCAAATCTCATCATAGGAGTTCATCCATGATTTTCGACCATCTTATCAGGTTTTCAGTTCTCACAAAGGCAGTCCACGTTTCAGTACTCCTAGACTGATTCACGGGTTAGAATCATCCACTTTTGTGACCTATCTACAGTGGATAATCGAAGCTGGAGCAACATCATGCATACAGTGTATGCCTGCATGAGCATGGAACATCATACTGTCAGAGTATCAATTAATTTCCCAAGCCATATATGACAAAATCCTCAGCATGTGTCCAAGCCTTTTGGACTGAAGCCTGGCTCAATGACCACTCTGTAAAATTATAGGCATTGAGCCTCTACGCTGCCATGACTGCTACAATATCTTCCTACTTCAGACCCCCTACCATCAAGGATACCAACATAACACATCTGAGCCTGTCTTTCATCCAAACCCTACAAATTGAAAGAAATCATCACTGTCGGTGACACAATCATCATCGACCGTTGTCATCGTCCTCCAACTTTCAGCTCATAATTCCAGGCATACCAAGTAACAAAAGCATTAAAAGTACATTCAATGTGGCAACACAAGAATGCTACAACTAACAATTAAAGATAAGCATGCTATGACATTTTGCATTGTGATGTTTTATATAACATAAGGCTCATTCATTCTACAGTCCACAGGAATCTGCAGCCCATTTCCTCTACACACCACCAGATGTGCCAATGTGGCGAACCTGTCCGAGAACCAAGCCACCAATCAGGTAATTACACCATGCAGACAAAGTAAAGGATACCTCGTTTCAACACTGAGCTCTGGGTATCGATTCCCTAGCGGGGTGGCTAACTGTGAACTGACAGTGGGGTGTACTAACAAGCTAACAAAAAAAAAAAAAAAGGTAATTACACTATGCAGATATCCCGGCCCAAAGATCAGGCCAATGCACTCAAATCTGGGGGCCGCTGTACAAAACAAATGAACAGCATGTGGAATTCATAAATTGGGTCACCTGACAAGATATTATCTGCACAGTGACCCACTCTTCAGATGCTCCAAACACATCACAAATTGGCACGTATAGCAACGTGTAGATAGGATATCAGGTACATGCATGTGGAATTTGCAAGCCTAGGATAATGAATGTGGTAAATAACATGCTACAATTGGAGAGATGCGTGCAAAGTGAAGAGGAAAAAGAAGTCACTTTTAAGTTGCAGCAGCAGATGGCCTGCATGAATGGGTAAGAAAGTTCCATCGGAATAGAAGGTATCATTGGTTTTTAAGTGCATTAGATATCTTACCAAGTACCACATCAGTGGATCCTCATATTTCGCTTAAACACAGACTACTCTTCCTTTACAAATACCAGGCATGCAAATTTACAGCAGCAGCTTATGAACACTTGGTCCGAATCTGAACTCCATGTACGGGCATTGGAATGCCTACATCGGATCTATTCTAGATGTATCATGTTTTCTACACTTTATCGTCATGGAACCACCATCTGGTTTCCTTTGGAGATCTACCGTTCCTACAGTTCTTCACATAACGATCATTGTCTGCAGGGCGTTGCTGCATGCGAAATTCCAAAACATTTAAAGTGACGCAAATTCACAACACACACACACACATTTTTTGAGTAAGGATTGCATAAACCTCAATGGATGGTACCATCCCCCCATGATATCACACACATACAACAGCAAGCCACCAAAAGGTGGATCCCACCATGAAGATCACCTACCACAAAAGTCAGGCTGATGCACTCATCGGTTGAGCCAACAACTATAGTGGGGCCCAACTTTTGGGCAGTTTAGATGTCATACATGTGATGCATTGCTACATGGCCCCAGATGAACAGTTATCATCTGAGAGATTCATATGAACATGTGTGCATGTCAGTTGGAAACAAGTAATAGAGCCGTCCATTGAGGTATAAGTGAACACCCTCTCTCTGTATTATAGATTGATGGGAAACTAGCAATGGAGCATTGTAATGAAGAGAGGCATTGGATTAGAACCTTCACAGTCGAGCTTGACAACATGGAGAGAATGCTGATACAGATGGAACTCACAGTCATGGCTGGGGACCATGAATCGTACAGAATATCTGGTAGATAGAGAAACAAAATTCAAACTTGTGGAATGGGAGTTTAGATGTTGGATTGATATGTTGAAACTTGAAACCATAATTACAACAAATGGGAAGCTGAGTGGATGGTGGCTCCTCATTCTCAGAAAAGAGACTCATTAACAGGACAGTAACATTCATGATACAGAAAATAAAAGCGCCTACATTTTTCTTTTTTCTTTTTTCTCACACATTTGATAACAGTTAAATGTCATATAATTATCAAATATATTGTTGCTACTTGCTAGTAATCCTGGTTTCTTGCAAAGGCTGGGGCCTTCTTTTCTTTTTTTTTTGTCAGAGAATACCGTGGCATTCCGTGATATCTTCTTCATTTTTCGTCAGAGAATACCATGGTATTCTGTGATATCTTCTCCCAATTTAGCATTTAATGATTTTTTTTATCCAAACCACAAGCAGTGCTATATTGAAATATTCAACAAAAACTCCCCCAACAACCACAAGAATATAATATTTTAGAGTCAACATGGAAAACTCTTGGAAAATTGCAATCATCGCTATGTAATAGTGCACCTACATGTCTTTCGTTAAAGTTGTTTTCCGACCGGAGACTAGATCTAGTAACTGGAATCGAGAAAATTGAGTCCTCATTGTCACAAGCATATGATTCAAGGGGAGAAAGAAAAGGTCAAATGGAAGGTATGTACCACCCCTTCCAAAGAATCCTTTTGAAGGAGAGGAGTGCCTACAGGAATGCATGCACAAGATATCATCTACTCGCAATAAATTGCATGCCAGAAAAACCTCATCTTTCCATGCACTTTAAGGGGCCTCATGTTTCTAGAGTGTTTTGAACCTCATAAGCATCTTCTAAAATAGATTGTCCTACAAAATAGGCTTAACTAAATGGCATAACCCAAAAATTACATGAAATAGGAAATGGTTTTATGTCCTGATCAAACTATCTTCAGATAACTAACTGTAAATTGACTTCCCTCTTTCAAGATTTTGATTTCCTGAAAATAGGAAACATATTTCCACCATTTATTTAAGAAGTATAATGCGTTCATGGCAGACACCAGAACCATTATGCACATGTCACCATGATGAAAATCACACTGCTCAAACAATCAGTGTCTGAAAGGTGCACTTTTCTCTGATCAATATGGAAGGTTGATCAGATTTTTTTTCCCATTTGTACATATGCATAGTACTAACCACTGATTTTATTTTATTTTCAATTAAGTGATTTCTTTTCCACACAAGGCCATCCACTTGAGTCCAATGGATCAACAGTCCTAATGATCATCCACTAGGCTGAATGGCCACATGGAGACGGCAAAAATCACAGTTGTAATGCATAACCAACAACCGCCATATAATAAATTATCTATGAAGATGAAATGCATCAGCTACAATTCACAAGAAATGGATACAAATAAACACAATTTCCTGGTCATTATGATTGAAACAGGACACTTTCATTTTACTTCCGTGCACATTGCATCACGTCAGTTCAACAAATATATCTTTCACCAAAAAAATGACAACTTCCCAGTCAAATGGAAGCTGGATGAACCTCAAAGGAATAAATAGAACCCGACATAGATACGATCACAACTACAAAAGAATGAATGAGAAATATTCCAATATCTATCTATATAAGGGGGCCAAACAGCATCTCACTTTTCAAAGAATATCTCCCCTATTTGTCAACTCATGCAATGGGCATGCACTGCATCTCAAGGCTTAAAAGGAGAATACTTTAATCAGCCTAAGCTAGTACAAGTCACAATGATACCCAGATACTTGGATATGCTCATTGTATCATGTCAGACACGACACCATACTTAATACAGGTACCACAATAAATAAAGGTACTTGATACTCTAGGAAACCTGTAGAAATTGTTTTACTAAAATCCTATTGTATTAGAGTCCATATTCTGAGAGTGTCAATTCGCTACCATTCTTGTTATAATATGTGTACTATAAAATTTGTAAACAATAAAATTACCTAGTTTTAAGGAAACTAAAAGTGAATAGAATGGATCACATATTTCTCCACGAATATTGTTACATCGGCCCCATATCGGACCGTATTGAACAGATTTCTTTTAGCCAGAAAAATACAGAAAATATAAGAAAAAAGGCATGTATGTCATAAATTGACATGATATGTAATTAATACAATTATCTATCAACTAGTGGAAATCAGTATCGACGGGCGTATCAGCCCAACCAAAATCAATAGAATATGGCATTGTGTATCAATATCGGCGCCATATCGGACCACATTGAACATATTTCTTTTAGCCAGACAAATACAGAAAATATAAGAAAAAAGGCATGTATGTCATAAATTGACATGATATGTTATTAATACAATTAATTATCTATCAACTAGTGGACTATGAAATTATGCAAAGCATAATAGTAAAACACATATAACATATACACTATTATGTACTCATGTGTAGAAGATTAAGTCCAAGTGTTTTACCTTGTCAAATACCAAAAGATTTGTGGAGGCAAATGAATGTATTCATCCAACTTTAATAAAAATAAAAATAAAAACAAAATTTTATTCAAAAAATTGAAAAAAGAGGTGAAAATGAATGTATTCATCTACTATTTCATCCATGTGTCCATTTCCCCAAATTGTTTTTGAAAAAAAAAAAACAATACAATTTTTTTTTAAATGATCAAAAATACATTTTTTAAAAAAATTACAAGTCATAGATGGCAGATCTATATGATCGAACAACAATAATTTTTCATTTTCCCAAGCAAATTTTGAAGATAAAATTTAAAATTTTTGAGAATTGAACAAAAAGGGCGAAAATACATTAAAAATAAAATTATAACAAATAAAATGCAGATCTATGTTCAAAGAACTTAGATATATATGTTTAAATAACAAAAATTTATTATTCTCCCAAAGAAATTTTGGAAAAAGAAAAAATTCGAAAATGCCTTAAAAAAGCCACAAAGGGCCTGAAAATATAAAAATAATTAAAATCCAGCTGCAAATGGCAGATTCATGTTCAAAATATATATATATATATTGGAAAAAAAAAAAAAAAAACCTTGTTCTATCATTCAATTCATTTCCCTAAACTAATTTTGGAAAAATAATAAAAACTTCCAAAATGACCAAAAATAGCCCAAAAATAAAATAAATTAAATAAATAAATTGTTGTAAAAAATTATTTAAGTAATGCATGTGTGAAATTTGTAGATCTTGTCTTCATGCATATCATTAAAAGAATATTAGAAAAAAGTAATAGAAAAAAAAAAAAAAAAAAACTTTCTAAAATTTTCAAAAAATAGCAACAAAAATAAATAGATAAATAAAATCCCCAAATCAAGCACGATTTGTTGATTTGAGGCTATCATGCTAATTCGACCTGATTACAATAAGAATAAATAAAACAATAGATTTTTTACAATTTTTTTTATTTTCACCAAATCAGGAACTTGGCACTCGATCCTTCTATTTGTGTCCAGAATAATTGTTTTGATCTTTGAAATAGGTGTAGATCTGTCGAAATGGATATAGAACAACCCCTGAGAACAAAAAATTCAAAACAAGAAAGGAAAAAAGGGAGGCAAAAGCTAAAAAATGAAAGCCAATTGTCTTTTTATGCCCATATCGGTCTTGACCAATACGAGTACAATGTATAGGTGTTGATACACTATCAAGTTGTATCCGAACGATATGGTCCATTTTTTTAACATGGGCCAATACAAACCTGTATTGAGTATTGTACTATGCCTAAAGGATATGATACAGCCATATCCACCACTACTATACGGATATTCAAATCTATGGGAACCATAGACCAATCAATGCTTTTTGTTTCGCCCACAGAGAGTTCCAGACCCCGGTGTTCTAAAGGAAAGATGTTCAAATTGGAATTGTTTATTCCCTCTAGAGCTGGGCACGGGACGACTCAACTCATCTGACTCGTTCAGACCTGACTCGACCTGAACCAAATGGGTGAGTCGGTCCGAATCGAGTAGGCTTCACCCAATCCGAACTCAAACTGAGTCGATTTCGAGTTACCCAGTAACTCGACCCGAAACTCGATCTGGTCAGACTCAACTCGATCCGAAACCGACTCAACTCGGATTCGGGTATATATATATATATATATATATATATATATATATATATATATATATATATATATATATATATATATATATATATATATATATATATAAACCTAATTTTTAAGTATCTCTAACCCTATACGCCACAGTTGACCCTGAACTCGACCTGATCCCAAACTCTCTCTCTCCCCCTCCCTCATCCTCCTCTTCCAAGCCCGGCAACCACCCACCACCATCACCACCCTCCTCCTCCTCCTCCTCTCTCTCTCTCTCTCTCTCTCTCTCTCTCTCTCTCTCTCTCTCCTCTCCACTCCTTCCATCCCTCCTCTTTCAAACCCGGTAGTCACCCACCACCATCACCACCCTCCTCTCTCTCTCTCTCTCCTCTCCACTCGCTCCCTCCCTCATCTCTCAATCTGAATCGGTGCCAACTTGAACCGACTCGGTACTTTTGATCGGGTCGAACTCGATCCGGATTAGTCCAGACCAGACCCGAACTTGGATCCATTCAGGCATGCTAGACTCAGTACTGAGTTGAGGCGAGTTCGGGTCAAACCTATTTCAAAACCGAATCGAGTCAGGTCAACCCTAACTCGGTCCAACTCAACTCAATGCCCAGCTCTAATTCCCTCACCTGCTTAGATCCTTAAGAAAAATGGAAAGCTGAATGCTTGGATAAAGGTAAGGATAAGGAATCCTCCTTCTCCAAGACTTGCAACTCCAAATCAATGAAGTTACAAAGTATCCTATACAATTTTTGTCTCTTGTAAAAAGGAGGGATATTTGCTAAGAACCTCTAATTTAACCTCTTGCAATTAGGACTTTCTATATAAAACAAAACAAGCAGTGTTACCTCATGCAGAGGACACATTATAGGGTTTTGATAATAATGTTGAAGGCAGAAATCTATAACAATTGAACTGTAATCAAAATATTTGTACGATTACTAATATCTATTTCTACACCAAAAGGCACTTGCCATATAGCCCCAAATTCAATTAAAGAAACCTTCTAAATCATGGTGTCGCTCCTGCTCTAGACTCTTGTTCTCAGTCCACATGGTGCCACTCCTACGCTAGACTCATGTTCCCAGTCCACATGGTCGCTCCTGCGCTAGACTCATGTTCCCAATCCAACTCCCAAGCATTTGCATTTGATAATAATTTGAAATAGGTTGTTTCATGTCCCTGCACCTGAACAGTCACCTACTCCCCCTCACACTTTGTGCCACTAAGATCACAAACTTCACATAAAATCTGTGAGATCCCCAATGACTTGGTAGTTAACATGGTAGTCAAGAATATGTGACCATTAAGGAGGATACCATAGAGTTCAAGAAAAACAAATACACAGGTGTCTTCACATTTGTCGACGAGATAGTGGCATCTTCTAGTAACTATAAATGTCGCTGGCCATCTTCAAGCACCCCACATGAGCCACATTCAACTCTCAAGTGCCCCACGTGTTGCATGTGTCAATGTGCCAACGTTTACATTCATCACATGCCACACGTGCTATAGTACATCTTCAGGTTCCTCATATGTGCCACCATCAAAGTTTTCAAATATCAATAATGGGGGTTTTAAGCACACCACTTGAGCCGCAATCAACCTTCAAGTGCCCCACTTTCAGCCACCATCGAGGTTCAAGCACCCCACGTGCCACATTCAAAATTCAATCGCTCCACTTGTGCCACATGTACATTCTCCACGCTCTAGGTGTGCCACAGTACATTTTCGAGTGCCCAACATGCCACATATGCCACCTTCAAGGTTTAAAATATCAGAAGTATTGGGAAGGGGTTGAGAGGGATCACCTAGATCTTTTCTTTTCTTTTTTTTTCTGTTTCTTTTTTGTGCCAAAAACAAAAACCGATAACTTACCTAAAAATGAAAATAAAAGAAAATTTGAGGGAAAATTAGCAAGGAGGCCTTTATGGCTGTATTGGCCTATATGGACCCCTTGTTAGTGTCGATACTGGCAAATATTATTATGATATAGTCGTAGTATAACTGATTTTCAAAACCATGGCCACTATACATATCCAAGCTACTCCATATGTGTCACATGTGTTATTCCAAGGTGTTTGACAAAGAGCAACTAGGACAAAAAATAATAAAAAAATAATAAAACAATATATTAAAAAAAAAAAAAAAAAAAAAAAAAAAAAAAAAAAAAAACCCTATCTAAGACAAATGTGTCCAAACACGCCTATTACAAGCATGCCCAAAATACCTACCTAGGACACAACCTTGGTGCTTAGCAAACTGGCCCTAGAGATCTTCTGACAGTGAAGACAGTCTCCTTGTTTAAAAGATCTTCTGAACATATGCTGCAGTAATTTTTCCCTGACAAAACTCGACCATTTGTCAAGCTTGTTTGCCCAAAGACTCAAACGTCATCTTCACCTTCCTCCGGCTTATCAACGGCAATCTATTCAAGGTTCCAAACTCTATGGTGGCAACTAAATGATGGGCACATCACGCGCACGCACGCCGCCCCCTACGCACGTACGAAAAGAGAGGGAGGGCCTCACCGTCGATCCGGCTCGATGGCGACGTCCAAGGAGGGTCTCCTATTTAGAAGACGGAGTTTTAGTTCATTAGAGTGGGCCCGATAATTAAGTAAAGGCCATCATAGGATCTCATGATCGGGGCCCGCTAGTCGGATTACGTTTATACTTTAGGTTTTGCTTATTTATATTATTTAGAACATCATGAACGCTTTAGATTTCTTTGATTGGTTTTCATTTTAGTTTACTTCATCGACAAGTAATAGGTTGCACACCTAGCACGAGTTTTGGGGTATATGATTTTCCTTATAAATAGGCATCCCTCGTAGTTCTTTTGATTCATTGAAGTTTAATAAAAATTTTGTATTTTCCTACTCCTCTGAGCTCTCGAGTTGTGAAAATTCAATTGGGTGCGAAGCCTTCCCTTCATCGAAGGGCTACGTACCATGGTGCGAAGCCACATCTATCCCGATTCACCCCCATCCATCGCCATCTCTATTCCCCATCTTTTACCATCTTTTCTTCTCATCTCACCCCATCATCTACACTTCGAATCAGCCATCTCTTGCAGCAATTCTCCCACAGTACAATTTCAGAATCTGCAGGAGGGCTGAAACTTCGGCGGAGCACTAGGCACAGACCGCATCTCGAATCGAGCTAAAAATCAAGGGTTTTGAAAGTCCTCCCCTGGCCAACCAGACCCAAGAAGTCGGTTCGGGAAATCGGGCCACGCTCGCATGTGCGGCCAGGCTCTTGCGCACATGCGCCCAGCCCAGGCCAGCTATCCGCACACGCGAACTATCACGAGTTCATGTTTTCTCTTTATTTTCTCTTTTCATACCTGTTTTCATAACCCTAACCCTAGATTGCATTATCCCTAATTGATTTGCTCATTTTTTCGCCCTAAGGTTCCTTGAATTGAAATTAGGAAATCCCTTGGATTAGGGGCTAATTGTTATGCATGTGTGGATGATTATTGTTTCCCTTTGAGCATCGTTTGGTCCTTAATTTTACTGATCCAGTCCTAGCCTGTGTAGGCCTGGACCTGTGCAGATTCCCCTTTACTTGAATGTTTGACTTTTATGTGGGATGTGAAATTATAATGTGCTTGTTCTACATTAGTATAATCTAAGCCTGAATTCTTGCACATCATATTTGAATTTCATGTCCTGCATCAAATATCAGAGCTTAGGGTTCTTATTGGGGAATGCATTACATGTTTAGGGTTTAGTTGTTTATGTCCATTACGCATCAATTCTCATCATATATGGCTGTTTAGAGGTCCATAAACCCTAACATAAGTTGTTGAAATTTTCTGTTATCCCCTTATTTGAATTATTTTAGAAATTAACTTAGCTTTCTATTTCTAGGTTTAGAAACTTTCCTTTTCTGTTTTTAGAAACTAATTTTTTAGAAACTTTCTTAATCTGTTTTAGAAACTAATTTCCTTTCCTTTTTCTTTTTTAGAAACTAGTTTACTTTCCTTTTTTCTTTTTTAGAAACTAACTTACTTTCTATTTTTAGAAACTTTACTTTTTTTCTTTTTTTTAGAAACTAACTTACTTTCTATTTTTAGAAACTTTACTTTTTTTCTTTTTTTTAGAAACTAGGTTGTTTTTTTTTCTTTTAGAAACTTTCCTAAATTTTTTTTTTAGAAACTTTCCTAATTTTTTTTTAGAAACTTTACTTTTTTCGTTTTTAAAAACTAGATTGCTTTTTTTAGAAACTTTCCTAATTTGTTTTTAGAAACTTTCCTTTTTCGTTTTTAGAAACTAGGTTGTTCCTTTAAAAAATAAAAAATTACAAAATTAAAATAAAATATAATAAAATAAAAACTTTCTTATATTTTGACAACCATATTGCTGAATTTTAGTAACAATGCGTAGTTTCCCTCATATAGAGTCTCATAGCATCATTTAGTCCTATCTAGTTGCATATAGTCGTCATAGAAAGTCTTAGGTGGAGTTAGCAGTGTCGTATGCCCTCATGTACGGGTTGTGGTTGGTTTGCACCCTACAGTAAACATGGAACAATTGCAAGAGTCACTAAACAAATTGTCCCAGCAGATCGAGTCTTTGGGTAAGCGCTTGTAACAACATATAGACCAACACTTTAAACAATTCGATGTGCACATTACCCAACTAAAAGCCTCCGTCGGGATAAACCCCACCATTAGGGTAGATGTCCAATCTCAGGCAGGTGGCCAAGAGGATAGACCAATGAATGGAGGTGGTCAATGAATCAGTCATGGATATGCACTCGTGCACCCACCCCATGAGGGACATCAAGACCACTATTTTGAGTGGTACAACACGTACGGCCTTGTGGCTAGAGAGAGTGCCTCAGAGGGTAGTGTAAAGTTATCCACCGAGGTCATTTCAGTAGAGGATGAGTTTCATGATGTCTTTCCTGATGACCTACCGGATAAGTCTCCCCCTAGGAGGGATATAGAGCACACCAGAACATGGGACACCGTAATACCTACTACCGAGTTCGTGTCTAATAATTCTGTCGATAAGTCCACAGGTCTCAATCCTTGTGAAGTCGTTACTGGTTATAAACCTGAGAAACCTATTGATCTTGTCCCTGTGTCACTGTCCCATAGGCCGTCAAAGCCTGCAGTCTTTTGTGCATCAAATTCATTCATAGCATCAAGAAATCAGGCAGAAGATCACTACTAGTAATGAACATTACAAATTTTCTGCAGACTAGCATAAATATTTTAAGGAATTCAATGTAAGGGACTGTGATGGTCCGCATCAAGCCCGAGCGGTATCCTTCAGGGGTCATTCCTAAGTTACACGCGCGTAGCGCTGGACCCTTCAAAATTATAAACGAAACGATCTCAATGCGTATGTGGCAAATCTTCCACCCTCCATGGGAATTAGTTCCACATTCAATGTGGAGGATCTAGTTGTATTTCAAGGGGTCATCGATGCATTGTCCAGCCTTTCGCCTAACCATCCCGATTCCCCAGACCTTTCTCTTGATCCATGGCCCCCTCCCGACCCACCTTCCCAACGTTTACCTCTCATACTTACACTTCCCGACCCATTTTCACAGCTTCTACCTCCTATACCTACTCTTCCCGACCTTTCTTACCAACATCTACCTCTCATACCTAGCCTTCACACACCCAGAGAGGAAATAGAGAATATCCTGGACCATCATATAGTTTCAACGTCGAACGGTGAGCTTCAAAAGTACTTGGTGAAAGGGAAGTCACGCCCAGCTTCAGACAGCACGTGGCTCACTGAGGAAGAGCTTTAGAAACTTGATCCTGACATCCTGGAGAGATTCAGGAGTTTTATTTCGCTAGTGGCGAAATCTTCGCAACAGGGGAGAATTGATGGGGACATCACGCGCACGCCCCCCCCCCCCCCCCCCCCCCCCCCCGAAAGAGAAGGAAGGCCCCACCGTCGATCTGGCTCGATAACGACGTCCAGGGAAGGTCTCCTAATTAGAAGACAGAGTTTTGGTTCATTAGAATGGGCCCGACAATCAAGTAAAGCCCATCATGGGATCTCATGACCAGGCCCCACTAGTCGGATTACGTTCATACCTTAGGTTTTGCTTATTTATATTATTTAGAACATCATTAATGCTTTAGATTTCTTTGATTGGTTTTTATTTTAGTTTACTTCATCGCCGAGTAATAGGTTGCGCACATGACACAAGTTTTGAGATGTAGGGTTTGTAATTCTTTTGATTCATTGAAGTTTGATAAAAATTCTGCATTTTCCTACTCCTCTGAGCTCTCGAGTTGTAGAAATCCAATTGGGTGTGAAGCACTCCCTTCATCGAAGGGCTAAGTACCATGGTGCAAAGCCACATCTATCCCGATTCGCCCCCATCCATCGCCATCTCTGTTCCCCATCTTTTAACATCCCTTCTTCTCATCTCACCCCATCATCTACACTTCGAATCAGCCATCTCTTGAAGCAATTCTTCTCTCACAGCAGAATTTCAGAATCTGGCCCTACAGGAGGGCTGAAACTTTGGCAGAGCACCACGCACAGACCGCATCTCGGATTGAGCTGAAAATCAAAGGTTTTTGAGTACTCCCTTGGCCGACTAGACCCAAGAAGTTGGTTCGGGAAATCGGGCAATGCCCACACGTGCGGCCAAGCTCTTGCACATGTGCGCCCAGCCCAGGCCCGCTGTCTGCACGCGCGGACTATCACAGGTTCAGGTTTCCTCTTTATTTTCTCTTTTCATACCTGTTTTCATAACCCTAACCCTAGATAACACTATCCCTAATTAATTTGTCCCTTTTTTCGCCCTATGGTTCCTTGAATTGAAATTAGGGAATCCCTTATATTAAGGGCTAATTGTTATGCATGTGTGGATGATTACTATTTCCCTTTGAGCATCGTTTAGTCCTTCATTTTACTGATCCAGTCCTAGCCTGTGTAGGCCTGGACCCGTGCGGATTCCCCTATACTTGAATGTTTGACTTTTATGTGGG
The DNA here is from genome assembly GCA_037074715.1 of Magnolia kwangsiensis. NCBI lineage: Eukaryota > Viridiplantae > Streptophyta > Magnoliopsida > Magnoliales > Magnoliaceae > Magnolia > Magnolia kwangsiensis. Next base: position 123,413,168 of record CM073576.1, read on the forward strand.
ATGTGGAATTATTATGTGATTGTTCTACATTAGTATAATCTAAGCCTGAATTCTTGCACATCATATTTGAATTTCATGTCCTGCATCACTAAACACAATGGTTGCGCTCTTTCAATCAAGTAAGGGCCCGTTTGGACGCTCTTGTGAAAAGGGGATTTCCACAATAGGGGGTTTCAAGACTACTTTTCAATTGACTCAACGAAAACCAATCAGATTGGTTTTCATCGTGTCAGCAATGCAGCACCTACTTTGCGAAGTGGATGGTGAAATGGGTGTTTGCAAAGTACATCAAAACACACATTAAAAACCCTAGTTTGGGTCAAAAGGGGGTTTATGCATCAAATGCCCATTTCGAGGGTGTGTCCAAAAGGGTCCTAAGATCCCTCTCTGAATTCTCCTTGTTAATGAGATGCAGAACAACCATCCTCATTGATGGTAATTGAATTTCCCGGGGCAGAACCATGTCGTCCACATAACCTACAATATAGGGGTGGCTTGAGTGGATTTCAAATGGATCATATATAGTCCCATAAAGCATCTAGCAAACAATTATACCGGTCTCTCTTGCTCTTGGAGACTGTTCTTCGAGAGCTTGCAGAGAGTTGCGACTGAGGCATGCACACTTCATGAAGTTTCATGAATGGACAAAACGACATGCAGCTCACATGATAATCACGCTTGATGGAACTCCAATGAAGCTTGCATCATAATAGTATTTGTTACAACCCTCCTCCAAACCATCAACTGCTAGAGTGATGACTTAGAAGTATGGTTTATATAGAATTCAAAACAAGACTAATGCATGATCTTGTTCTCGAAAGGAGCAACCTTATAGGTGATGACCTCTCAAGTATCCAAATTGGTATACAGTATGCTTATAGATGAAATCCACGAACATAGATCCTTTAACCTCATTTGAGTTTGAGGGGTATAGCGTCAGCCTACTCAAAAAATAAATCAATGGCAAACTATATGAAAACATGGTGCAACTTCGAAGCAGGTTATTCTGCCAGCTCTATTAAGTCCCAATCAGAAAATGCAGAAAAGGCCATTGTTGGGACAAATGGCTGCAAGGTAAGTGGAACATGGTTCATGCAAAATCCTGGCATCGTGCACCATGGTGAGACAATAAGAGTTAATGTACTTGTAAACAGAGTTCTGGAATCTTATTGGTGGGCTCCAAGGTAACTAGAACATGGTTCGTGCAAATTACTGGCATCATGCACCATGGTGAGACAATAAGAGCTAATTTACTTGTAAATGGAGTTCTGGAATCTTATTGGTGGGCTCAAAACTCTTGCATGAAGCTTCAGCTTCAAAGAACACCTAAGGTTGATCCATTGAAGGATCTCTTTAGTGTATTATCCAAGCTACAAAGTGAGGAGCTTGTGTACTAACCTTCAAGTATGTGTGCCAATAGAGTCGTCACTAATAAAGGTAAGTAATCATGGGTGACCTCAATCATTGAACTTATCCCCATAACAGCAACCATGTCATCCTCTGCTTGAAGAGAATCATGCTCCAATACATAAAGGTGAATCCTTTTTTCTTACACACTCAAACCGACCCACACACACTCATGACCTAGTGTTGAAACTCTTGAAGGGATGGGTGCATCCACATTTGCAAGGGCATCAGCCTGACTAATTTTCCCTCTAGGAACATGACTGATTTCAAGATCCTTAAAATTGACTGTGAGAGGCTTTGATGCAGGATAATTAACCACTTGCTCTAAAAGCTCGAACTGAGAGAGCATGGCGAATTAATCCTTTTATCTCATAGCCCAGGTCCCACATCCCATGGGTTAGGACCTCAACCAAACCCCCCTTGTGGGCCCCACATCACATGGGTACCACTTCACACGAGCCGCCACCTCACACTGGCCGCCCACCCCAAGTGTGCCCCTGCATCCCATAGGCAACCCCACTCGAGCCCGATGTGAAAATGCCCCTACATTAGACTTACATCATTCTAAAGAATAATGTGTCCCCACTCCATACTAACTGTGAGACAATAACCGACCAACTTAGAACCACTGAATGCCTGAAAGTCATTTCTAGAACCAATTCATGACCTTAAATTAAGGCCTTTCTTGACAACCACGTGATATTAGAAAAGAACATGACTTAAAGCATCTGGCCCCTTTGGGGAACAGGATGTAGTGATTCAATAGACGAATAGAGGAAGAAGAATGGGTATTTAAGATTCAAGTAGAATAAAAGATAGTTGAGCATAGAGAGAAATCTCCCTTAAAAGAAGAAAAGTTATTATCACATCAATTCATTAACACATTGTTTATACACGTGTGTTTCCCTTTCACTTGTGCAAACTCCTAACTTCAAGTTAAGACACTAAAAATCCTTCAAAAAGGTTAAGACACTGGAAGAGAATTGCAAACTAACTTCAAATTCATAAAATAACATTTTGAAATAGAACAAGTTACCTACCCAACTTGTTGATTTTAATCGACCTATGTAATAGACTACATGGCGTCTGTGGAAGTTTTGCGCTCTCATTGCCAGTCCCAAGCCTGGATGGAGGGTTGCGTGAGGTAACTGAAGTTATAGCTCTTTACTACCCAAACTAAAACTAAGTTTCTAAAAAGGAAAAAAAAAATCTATTCAACAATAAAGAAAAATCCTATCTAACTAAACGTTAAAAAAAAAAAAAAAAAACTCATGTAACAAGAACAAGCCCTATACAAGTTTAGAATAAAATTCCCATAAACTCAACTACCAACATAACACCCTACCATGCCAATATTTTGGCCAAACTGAGTAATCGGAACCATATGATCTTGGCTTCATTAGATAGGTAACTCAACAAGCTTTCCCACCTTCCTCAGTTGAACTCTCGTAGATAGTGCTTGAAGGCCAGGAAGAACTCATGCCAGAGCTTGCGGTGGTTCAAGTTGAAGGCAATTGGGAAGGCACCTGTGATAATGGGGTTCTCAACAGACAAGAGCAGAAGCCCTCCTCGGATGTTTTTTTAGACGAAGCGCAAGTAGTTAGCCTGCTAGCAGTTATCATAGAAAAGGAGGTAGCGGAAAAGGGAGTTTTGATGCTAAAGATAACAGATGGAAGGTCGATTAGTGGTAATAGTTGGGGGAAACGTAAAAGGAAGAAAGTGAATATGGCCCAAGGAATGAGAAGGGTGAAAAAGGTGTGGCTAAAGAGAGCTAGAATGGTGGGAGTGACTTTTGGGATGACCCTCAAGACTCTGGCTTTGTTCAAGTGGGTGAAAGACCGAGGTCGACAAAATCAAATGCAATTGCGGTCAGAAATAGATATCAAAGGTCCAGAAGTGGGAAAGGGTCTCAACAAAGGCCTTTTACAATAGGACTCTCAAAAAAGATATCGAAGGTCCAGAAGTGGGAAAGGGTTAGTCTGGTGTCCACGAAGATTGTTAGTTGGAATGTGCGCGGCTTGGGGTGTCTTCAAAAAAGGCTTCAAATTAGGGATGTCTGTAAAAAATATAAAGTGCAACTTGTTGCTTTTCAAGAGACGAAACTACAAGGGGTTGATAGAAAGTTGGTGGATTCGTTGTGGGGTGGCCATAATAAGGCATGGGAAGCGATAGATGAAGTTGGGTCGTCATGGAGGATTTTAGTAATTTGGAATACACAGATATGGTGTATTGAGGATTGCTTCAAGGGTCAATTCTCTTTATCATTGTTAATCAAAGAGATCTCTTCTGGTTTTAAATGGTCGTTGTCGGCGATCTATGGCCCAAATAAGCCCAATCTTAGGCACATGTTTTGGGAGGATCTAGACGACTTTCATAGGAAGTGGGCATATCTGTGGTGTGCAGGAGGGGATTTTAATGTGGTTAGATTCCCATATGAAAAGTCTAACGAGGGCAAGATTAATTGGAGTATGCGAAATTTCTCGGATTGGATATCAAAAAACGAGTTGATCGACTTATCGATGGGTGTGGTTAGATTTACATGTTCAAATGGGTAGGCCGATGCAATCCAATATAAGTTAGATAGGTTTCTTCTCTTGCCAAAATTGCTTGACAAGTTTCCAATGGTGCTTCCAAGGGGCTTACAGAGACCCTTATCTGATCATGGCCCAATTTTGTTAGAGTCGGATGAGGAGGATTGGGGCCCAAGACCATTAAGATTTGAGTTTTCATGGTTAGGTGGAGGGTTACCTGGACTTAATCAAAGAATGGTGGACCTTCCCGGACCGGGGGGAGCAGGTTTTAATCTATTTTAGAAGCAAAAACTTTTAAAAAGCGGGATCAATGTGTGCAAAAGAAAGTCATTAGCTGTCGAGATGAGGAAACGTCGAACATTTTGTATACAATCCAAAAACTAGATATAAATGAAGAGAATGGAAAGCTATTAGAGGAAGATAGAGCATGGAGGGAAGTTCACTCGGCTAAGTACTATGCTTGGCTGAGAGAGGACGAGATCAAGTGGAGGCAACAGTCAAGAGTGCTATGGATGAGAGAAGACGAGATCAAGTGGAGGCAGCAATCAAGGGTGCTATGGCTGAAAGAAGGCGACAAAAATACTATGTTTTTCCACAATATGGCTAGCGCCAAAGCTCGAGTAAATAAAATTAATTTAGTAAAACCGGAAGGGTGGAAACGACCAAAGTTAGAAGATCTGCAATTTGATTTGATTCCTTTGGAGCCGGTAAAAAATCTAGAAAAAGCATTCTCAGAGGAAGAAATCAAAAATGCTATTTCGGAGTTAGGGGGAGCGCCCGATCCGGATGGTTTTCATTTTTTTTATCAAAAGTTTTTGGGAGGTGGTAAAAAAGGACGTGATTGGTTATATTAACGAATTTTATGTTTTAGGTACTTTAGCTTCAAAGGTTGGGGCTACATTTATAGCTTTGATCACGAAGAAGGGCGCAGAAAACTTATTGTACTACAGGCCTATTTATTCTCCTTAGTGGGCCATATAAAATTCTGGTGAAGATTCTGGCTATGAGATTCAAAGAAGCAATTGGGGGAGTTATATCAAAAGTCTCAGGGAGCATTTATAGTAGGTAGGCATACTGCAAATAGAGTGTTGGTGGCTCATGAAAGTATAAATGCTTATCATAGGAGAGAGGAGGGGTGGTTTGCAAGTTGGACATTCAAAAGGCATATGATCATGTCAATTGGGACTTTTTTCGATTGCATGCTACATCAATTGGGCTATGGAGAGAGAGAGTGGGCTTGGGTCCATGCGTGTGTTTCCTTAGCAAAGTTTTCGATCCGGCGAATAGCTCGTCAAACGGTTATTTCTCCTCTTCTAGAGGGTGCAGAAGATGATCCATTATCCCCTTATCCATTTGTAGTTGTGATGGAAGCTTTGAGCAGGATGATTGATAAAGGGGCAAAGGAAAAGTTGGTTAGGGGTTTTGCTATCGACAATTCCAATTTTCAGTTAACTCACCTTCAATATGTATATGACACGCTTGTGCTTTACATGGTCGATGAAGAGTTGGTGGAGAATTTTTACTTGATTATTGTATGCTTCGAAGTGCTGTCAAGGTTCAAAATTAATGTAGGTAAGAGCGAACTATTGGGCGTGGGATTATCCACGGAAGAAATGGCCACGTTTGCAAGTTTGTTCAAGCACAAGCCAGGATCTTTCCCAACCACTTATCTTGGGCTCCCCTCGTGCATAGGCAAGCCCCTAAGTGTGTATGGGATAAGGTGATCGAGCGATTTGTTAAGAAGCTTTCACAATGGCAAACGAAATCCCCATCTTTAGGGGGAAGGATCACAATCATAAAGGCAGCAATGTCAAATTTACTAGTCAAATGCCCGAAATAGGTGTTGGAGAGATTGGAAAAAATTCGAAGAGATTTCCTTTAGAAGGGAGCGGATGACAAGCACAAGTTTCACCTTATGAAGTGGGAGGAAGTTTGCAAGCCTTGGAACCAAGGTGGCGCTGGTTTGAGAAGTCTGACTACAATTAACAACGCATTGTTAGTTAAATGGGTGTGGAAGTTCGAGGTAGAAGAGGAAGCCTTTTAGAGGGAAGTGATGCGTAGGAAGTATGGGGTTGATGAAGGAGGGGTGGTGGACTTGGCCTACTTTGCAATATAGGTGTTCTTCAATATGCAAAGCAATAGCTCAAATTAGGAATAAGGTGTGGGAAGGAGTTGGTTTTTCTTTAGGGAACAGGCGGAAAATCAAGTTTTGGGAAAACATTTGGGTGGGGAATCAAATATTGAGGGAAGGATTTCCAAAGTTAGCTAGCCTTGCAATGGGAGGGGATAGTAGAAGCTAGTTGCTTCTCTTTCCTAGGGGAGGTCTATATTTGGACTCTGCCTTGCAGAAGGAATTTAGTTGATGATGAGATCGAGGAGCTAGTCGGATTGATGGCCCTACTTGGACTCGGTGTGGAATGTTTGGCTAAAAGGATCTAACGCTTTCCGAGTTGGACTCGATTGGCTAAAAGATAATTCCAAAAGATTTTCGATTAGATCCTTTTATAAGTTTTTGGAGGGAGGTGATACAACTAGTGGGATAAGCCCGTTTTCTTTAGTTTGGTGTTATGGTGCGCCCTCAAAGGTGGCGACTTTTGCTTGGCTAGTAAGGTGTAGCAAGGTTCTAATGGTTGACAATCTTAGGAAGAAGAATATGATTCTCCCAAATGTTTGCGTGATGTGCTTTCAGGATGAGGAATCAGTGGAACATATTCATTCATTGCGGCTTTACAAGACAGGTGTGGTGTAAGTTCTTTAACCTTTTTGGAATAATGTGGGTTTTGCCAAGCTCCATTGCTCAATTCTTCTTTATGTGGCACAAAGGTGTGATTGGGTACGCGGACCAGAAAGTGTGGCAACTTGCTTTGTTGGCGGGTTTATGGTTATATGGTTCCCATGGCTAGAAAGGAATAACAGAACTTTCAAAAATCGCTCAAGCTAAGTTGAGGATGTGTTTTACGCAGCGAAATTTCATGTAAACGAAGGTCGTAGTTCAGTTTCCGACCAACTAGGCTGAGTTATAAAAGCTCTTGGGTGGATGTATAGTTTCTTTTCTACTTCGTTTATTCTAGCTTTCGCCTTTCTATCAATAAAATTTTGTTCTTATCGAGTCTTGGGTGAAGAAACCTAACCACATCAATCTCCCACTTTCAAAACAATACTGCACTCAAGTTCTACTTCAAAGCAATCCTACTTTTCATCATCATACTTTTTTCCACATTCACCTCCAACTTTGTTGGTACATGTTGGTGAACTGACTTACAATGGGCCCTTGAGATTTCCACGTTGCAACTACACTTGTTCCGAAACCAATCCTTGATCGAGAAAAATGGCACATCATTTGGGGATCCTTCCAAAATATGCCCTTCATACTCTATCAATATTGAACGCTTTCCAATAACATAACATTTCAAATTGCTCACAACAAGAACACAAATACCCACAAACCTATTGCCTTTTACAGCATCTTTAGATTGATGGGATCCAACGAAAAAGAAAAGAAAATGTAGCAATTATCCAATGATTATTTCCATGAGCACTATCGAAATCTAAGTTCCATTTTTAAAGCTCTTATTTATATCGCAAGCAGAAATCTCACATTTATTAGACAATGATTACCTTATATCTTATGCTAGAGAAACCTAACTGTGGAAAAGGCTTGATGATCACTTTGTACAATCCACTAATTTCTTTGCTATCCAACCAACACAAAAGTTAACATCAATGAAAAACCTCTTCCATTTCCTTAGATTCCCATGGTTCTCATTGCATTCAAATATGCCCTTGGGGTTTTTCTCTTTTGCAAACAAATCGGCATCTTCTTCACAAGAACTGGATGAGTATTTGTCTGGTTACACTATCACAAATGCATGCAGTCCTTAAATTGACTAAAAATAGTGCACAAAGCATACGCAACCACAGAACTAATGAACTCTAACAAAACATATATGTAGAGTTCACCTAATCCTCGAATTTGATATTCAAATTAATCATGTTTTGTAGAATCAGGTCTGTCTTTGGTTTCCACCCTACTGTGCGAAAATGGCATTGGGATCAACCCAAAAGTCAGATGACGAGATGACTGCAAGAAAACTTGCAAATGCAAAGGCTTTCCTCAAAAGTTACTCTCAATGAGAAACTTTAAGAGTTTTATAGCAGCAAGGGCTTCATGAAGAACCCATGATTGGAGCAGCAGCTGAAGATGGTATTTTCATCTCTTCAGAAGGTAGATTGGTAGCCCTGATTAGAGACTGGAACTATCGGCTATGTTTCCAATGAAGGATGGGAGCTTCCATTAGAGTTATGTTTATGTTCAATGGAATAAAAAGAGGAAGAGAAAAATAATGTGTGCTGAATTGAAAGAGGTTAGCAAATCATGAGGATTACCACATGTATCAGCAGAGACTTCGATATCAACAAGTTCACTGATGAGAAGCTTGGGTGTTACTAGGCAAGGTTTTACATTGCAGATCCAGAGCTCACTTGAAAACTGAAAGACTGAACTGGTAGAATTCACTCCAACATGTTTGCTACAGGCAATTTCGATCCCATTTCCCGCTGGTGACTCATTTCATCACCCACCGAAACCAAGGTAACTCAACCAAGTTGATTCAATTTTGGACGATATTTAGAACCATGCTTGTATGGAAAGATTCTCTGGCTTAATCAGATATCTGAGCTTACAGATCATCACTTGTGTGGTTTGGCCTATACATGGTCAAATAACCAGGATTACCCAGTAACGTGCTGATAGGACAGATTATTACTAACGGAGTGTGAAATCAATTCTTGGAGGTGCCTCAGTCCCCTCTTCTAAGACCTTGATCGGACCATGTTTTTTATTCTTTTAGTTATGAAAGCTGTCTCTTGGGATCGAACTTGAAGGTGTTTATATTCAAAACAATGTAGCTGCATGATGATAATTTTGGAAAGAAAATGAAAGGTTGTTGGACAGGAGAAGGTGGAGGAATTGGCAAGGTTTAGAAAATTTCCCCCAAGCTTCAATTAGTGAAGAAGATCAAGAGACTCGCGAATAGGAAGAATCCTAGAACAAAATGAGAGGTAGTTAGCCAACTTCTAGGAGAGACATAATTAACTAATTGACCTTAGTAGTTAAGCCAACCATGGAATTTAAACAGCCTAAAAGAGCACGAGTCGTATATTCCACCAAACGTCATTCTTGCCAATGTTGTATGACTTTTTCAGCCTATTCAAATCCAAACCATTGGGACCCTTCAATGTTCCAACCAGGGAGCATGGAGATCCCAAAAAAGCATAGTTTCTCCTCAGCAAATGACCTCTCCAGTTGGGGAACACATTAGATATTTACCTAAACCAACAGGTCCTTGAGTGGATGCCACGTTAGCCCCAAAAAGTTGGCCTCTAACTAGAAGAATAAATGCAGCTAGCCCAGCCCCAGTGGGCCCATAAAACTCACTAGGATAAGCAATATAATTGAACCAGACAAAAAACAAGCGATGGAACCAAAGAGATATAGAGCACCTAACTTATAAGACAAGTAAGCCTTTGCAAACCATACCAATGCACAGCGAGCCCATGCAAAGGGTTTGGTTAAGATATACCAAATTCCATGAAGTATACAAATAGAACCTAACCATGCATGTCCTCCAATTGTATCTTCTAAACAATCCATTCTTCTCCCCTAAAGGGTTATTTTAGTAAATAACCAAATATAACACTTGGGCTAAGAGTCAAGTTGGTATTTTTTTCTAATACATAGTTGCCACTTGATCCCCCACCAAATAGCCAGATAGGGAAGTAAAATCAATCCTTGTTCATACATGGGTTTCTCTACAACAAAATGAACCACATCAAATAGGTTCATTGCTCCAGCCTGCCCAGAATACAATTAATCCGGCATAGGTTACTATGTGAGCTCTAAGTAGTTTACTAGACAAATTGACAAGTCTCTCGGCTCACCAAGTGAATCCAATGGCTTCTTGATCACAGCCAGGTAAAAGTTCCATTAAACAGCTTTTTTCCCTTTTTGGGGGGTTGGGGGGTAAAATGGGAAAAGTTGGAATTCTAGAGATCTCATTATTCAATGGAAAACTTGGTAAGATCCGATCTAAAAGTGTCACTTGAACACTTGAATCAGATGGAGGAGTTTGAATATGAAGCACAAGAAGTAATCATTGGTAGGAAAGAAAATAGCGCCAAGGCTTAGTTGCAGGATCCATCTAACTAGGTGATGCTCACGCTTCAAATCCCCACTTTGGAATCTAGCTCCCGCTCCAGCTTCCTAATTATTTATATTTGTTTACATTTTAAAAGAGACGCTTCCCTGCTCCTGCAACCGAATTTGTTAATGTTTTGCTTCACACTTCATGCAACTATACGCCAATGCCAAATGGCTTTACATTACCAAGAGTATTGTGATGTTATTACGAGTGGAATTATGGTGGTGCTGAATGACTTCCGCTCCTTTCCGCAATAGCAAAGGCATGAGTGCTACCTTCATCGCACTAATTCCAAAGATCGAGGGGCTTGTGAGCTCAAGGGTCTAGACCAATAAGTTTTGTTGCTAGTCTTTTCAAAATCCCTTTCTAGCCACCTTCGTTTTTATCTTCATTCAATGTTCAAAATATCGCCAATACTATTGATAATATCAGCCTATATTTATCAATATCGCACCTCAACGATACAGATTCTAGGGGGAAACAAAAATTGAAAAAGTTATATCCAGTGTTCGAGTTGTCGGTATCGCTACAAGTTTCGCTAACTAGAGATAAAGATATAATATCATTATTGCCGATGACCAGAAATGTGAAGAAAAATGGCGAAACATGGGGAAAATGATGGAATTTTTCAGTGAAACTTCAAGGCATGCCTAAATACACGTATTTGCATATTGAGGAATAAAAAATTTACAAAAAGAATGCATTAAATAATAAGTTTTCATTTAATGGGGCCCAAAAAGCATGCGCTGCTGTAAGAAATCACTCCAATTGTAACCAAAATGAATTCATATAATACAAATGCAGCTAGCATATAATAATTAAGACATGCAAAAGTTAATGAACTAAAAAAGTACACCTTTCTTCAAACATGGAATCTAGATAGTGGTATACTTGGTGATGGATGGCTTGGATATGGCACTTTGTCTAACATACTGATGCATCCATCTAGTTTTCCAGATCATTTTATGGTATAAGCCCAAAAAATAGGTAGATCCAAATCTCGGGTGGACCACATCACAGGAAACAGTGTTGATTGAATGCCCACCATTAAAAACTTCTTAAGGGCCACAAGTTTTGGATCAAACTGGTCTGTATAACCTAATCAACAGGTTGGATGTCAAATAAACATTACAATGAACCCTGGGAGGTTTTTAATGGTGGACATTCAATCGATACTATTTCATGTGGCGTGGTCCACCTGAGATTTATATATGCCTAATGTTTTGGATCAAGATCTGCAATGATTTTAAAAAATGGATGGACGGCGTGGATCAAATAAATACATCACGATTAGGCCCACAGCACCAACCACTAGCCATCTGGCTAGTGGCAATGTCACTAGCTAAATCATGTCCTAGAGTAAGGACTTTTTGTACCCACCGTAACGCATGTGTTTTATCATGTTGCCAATGATGAGGTGGCTACTGGACAGTGTTCCATGGGCCCACCATGATATATGCCAAAAATCCACCCCATTCATCCATTTCAGCATATCATTTTAGTATGTGGTCCCAAAAAATGAGGTAGATCCAAATCTCAGGTGGACCACACCAAAGGAAACAGTAGCAAGTGAATCCCACCATTAAAAACTTCTAAGGTGTCACAAAAGGTTTCCGATCAAGATGATAATTGTGTTTTCGATTCAATCAAGATGAAGCATATCCAATGATCAAGTGGACCACCTGAGAGGTTGGATGGCAAAAAAACATTATAATGGCCTTAGGAAGTTTTCAATGGTGGGTGTTTAATCACTACTGCTTCTTTTGGTGTGGTCCACCTAAGATGCGAATCTACCACATTTTTGGGCTCATGCCTTAAAATTATCTAGCAAAATATATGGATGGCATTGATAAAATATATCACATCATAATAGACCCCACAGAGCACCAAGCCACTGACCCTAGAGACCCAAATAAGTTGGATGTGGGAAGTCGATTGCGCACCGAGTAAATTATTACGCTAAGTGGACCGAGTCAACTCAGTGGGGCCCACTGTGATTTATATACTTTATCCACTCTGTCCATCCACTTTACCATATGATTATAGGGTTTGATTCCAAAGATGAAGCATATCCAATGATCAAGTGAACCACACCGCAGTACATAGTGTGAATTGAACGTCTATCGTTGAAAATTTCTTAAGGGCCATAGAAGTTTTGGATCCATGTAATTTTTGTTTTTTTCCTTCATTGGTGAGTATGTGATTTTATGCATAGCTTGGATGACAAATAAACATCACTGTGGGCCCTAGGAAGTTTTTGACGATGGGAATCATTGTCCCCACTGCTTTCTATGGTGTGGTCCACCCAAGCTTTGGATCTATCTCATTTTTTGGCTCATGACCCAAAATGATCTCGCCAAATGGATGGACCGTGTGGATATAACACATACATCATGGTGGGGTCCACAGAACTTTGTGACGTCCACACCACCGAGGTCGCACGCTCCACACCAACACACATAAAACCTAATTCGCTTCAGCTCCATGTAAAAGGGTTTTAAAACCCTAAACTCTCAAAAAACACTCACCAGAAAAAGCCCGTAGAAGAGGTTCTAGAAAGGAACCCTAAAATCCTGAAAAATCTCAAAAAATTCCTAAGATTTCGCATATTCTTCGCCGAAATCATCATTTGATTTGAAATTTGTGATCTATTTGAAGAAAAACAATATGGAAATTAGAGATTTTTAGACACTTAGTTAAGAACGGCGCACTGATCGATTGATTGGCCCACTGTTACTTCCGATCAGCGATCCTGTTCTACGAGTACACTTCCAAAAGTTTCTTTTTCCCCCTTTTTTCCATTTTTTTTTAGTATTTACGCAGCCGATTTTTGATCAACAACTATATTTTACATGAGAAATCGATAAAATTGCCGAATATTTGCCAATATTAGGAAGAGAAACGAAAAAAGTGCGTTTTGGTGTCGCAACTCTGGCGACACCGATAATATCGGCAATATTATCGATTTTTCGCCGATAATATGAACACTGATTATATCCAATATTATTGATAACATCAGCAGTATCAAGCGATATCTAAAATATCGTGAGATATTGGCGCACTCTCTTTAGTATAAATGCATATATTGTCGATACATATGATATTTTCACATGTATAAATGACTCAAGAGAAAAGGGTTTGAAAATAAAAATAAAAATCAGGAAAATTAAAAAAAAGGCCATTTTTGTGACATTTCTGGATCACTTCTTAGATGTGCTTTAACAACTCATCTTGAGTTGTTTTAAACCAAATCACGAATTTGGGGGAGAAAACATGGCTCAAGTCCATAAACGTGTCAGAACTCTAATGTGAGAAAATGTGTTTTATTTCTACATGTTAACATAGTTTCTAATAAAAATCCATGTATATGCATGATTTAAATGCATCAACATGTTTTTCTTCTTTTTTTTCTTTTTTTGAGAGGGAGAGAGAGATGCATCAACATGGATTTGAAGGAAAAAAATTGAGCCATGAAAAATGGAGGAAATTGTGGAAACCCTTTTTTTTCCATTTTTACCCCTTAAAATGGGATTGCAAGTATGGTAAATTTATACATTGGCGAGTATTGGCTGATCTACAGATTGTCCACACTTGCCCTTTTTTTGAAAAAATAATAATAATAATAATAATTACATAAAATTAATAAAAATACAAAAAAGTATATTTTTAAAATATAGGCAGATGAGTGTTAATAGCAATTTATATGCTGAGGAGTATTGGCCGATCTACGGATTGGCCTCACTCTTTCCTTTTTTGAAAATTTTATTTTCAAATAATTAAAGAATAAAAAATATAGTTGTTTGTTGTGACATTTTGAGTCCAACAGTGCATGGTTGAGGGCCCTACAAAGAGGAACCTATTCTGTATAGTTGTTTTTTGCAATATTTTGAGTCCTAAGTGTGTAATCATGTCTTTTAAATCTCCCAAAGTTTCATTGAAAAGTACGACCTTTTTTCTAATGATTCCCCAATTCTCCCTCATACACCAATGCATTTCCCAATATGTGTGATATTATTGACGATCTAGTTAAATGTTTCTATATCCCAAGGGTGTGATCTATGTAACGACAACGTACATAAAACCTTATCTTCATCTGATAGCATGCCCTCAATGCACTTCTATTTAGAAGCAGAAAATTCTAGATAGAATCTTGAGTGCAAACAAATGTGTCTACTCAATAACAATTTCTTCCAAGTAGGTAACCCTAAGCAAAGTTACAATCGAATAGCATACGAATGTGTCAACTCGTTCTTTGCCATTCAAGAATGTATTTCGATAGAATCTTTTTTGACCTGGATTAACGGAATGTGTTTATTTTAGAGCTTGAGGAGTCTCAAAAAAGGTGACCTAGTATCTCTATTTCTTGTACTGATATCATGAAAGGCCTTAGCAAGCTATTTCGCAAAGCCAAAGATTACAAGCCTATATCTGGATTTTCAGTTCTGTCACCTTTATCCATCACCTCCAATTCATAGACGCTACCATGATGCTGCGGACCAGAATCCAATCTCAAGGCAATCGTCCAATGCTTTGAGCCAGTCACAAGCCTTATAGTCAATGTAGAAGTCGGCTCTCGTGGGGTGTTGTGGTTGATGGGAATCATGAATGCAGGGAGTCTTGAAAGGTGTTTGGCAAAGATTTTGAGATGCAAAATCAACTTTGCCCATTAGGTATCCTGGTCTTCCAATTGGGGTCAATGTATGGTCATTATCAATGTGAATCCAATGGTTAAGAATGCTGAAAGATCTTCTTTAGCTACTGTTGTGGTGCACCACTCTTCAAGGTTTTGGGGATGTTAGCTAAGTAATTGGTTTAAAAATTTTGAAGGAACTTTCTTTGGAAAGGTAGAGAGGAAAGAAATTGATCACTTAGTGAAATGGACATGTTAACAAGACACTCTGGAAAGGTCTCATTCTTGGTAATGTGAAGAAAGAGAGATTGCCTTCTTTTAGCAGTATGGCGGTGTTGATATGGTTACAAACAAAATGTACTATCGAGGGTTTATTGAAGCACATGAACAATGCATTGCCAGGGAAATGGCTCTAGAGTTTTGAACATATGAAGACAATTTTGTGGAAGCAGGTGATTTTAAGCAAATATGGGCTGGATGAAGAGCGGCTTACAAGGGCTTCATCTCTTTATAGGCTTATGGGTTAAGAAGAGTAGTGTTCTGAGTAAAGAATAAGTTCTCAAATGTGGTAATGGGGAAAATCATATACAGGGCCCACACTGGTTTTTGGGAAGATGTGGTGTGATAATGTAGCATAAATTGCATGCTGAAACGGTTATGCAACGGCCATAATGACCGTTACACGACAGTATGGGGGGTGCCCACTGTTGAGAATATAGCTACAAGGGCTTTTATGTAATATGTGGTCTAATAAGGGCCTATTTGAAATTTTCAGTAAGTTACCTTTAAATAAAAGGGAGTTGAATAAAGACCCAACATTCTCCTCCATTCTTTTTTCTCTCTTCTTCTCCTTCTTCTACCTCTCTTCCTAGAATCTTATTCCCCTTTTCTAATGTTTTCTCCCCTATTCTTCTTCTTTTCTTCTCTCTCTCTCTCTCCTTCTTCCCCTTTTTCTACTCTCTTTCTAGAATAGTATTCCCCTTTTCTACTTGGAATCAGATCAACGAATCACCTTCGTTTTCCACATCCAAAGGCCCGCACAGCTGTTGGTGACATCTTAGGGCCATACAACTGACATTAGCAATCATACAGCCACATGGTCTGGCCCTAACAAGTATAGGCTTTGGATCAATCTAATTTTGGGATTTTTGGGCCAAGTTTCAACAAAATCGATGAAGATTTGAAGGTGGGATGATCTTTTTTACTGGAAATTCTGAAAGAAAAAAAAAATACAGTTTTTTATAATTTGATTCGTTCTTCAAGGCAAGGATTTTTTATCGATTTGGACTGCGAAGGTTTAATCCCTACAAAGTTCCTCTGGCCATTGATTCTAGTCTCTCTTGATTCGGAGGAGTTTCGATGGAGCCGCGAAGTTTTTTTGTCAAAGCTATGTTGCCACCCCCTTTTGATGTAGGGTGGGTCACGAACAGTTTCATGGCCAAGATGGATCAGAAAAGGCCCGGTCGACAACAGAAGTGATCCAGACCATCAGACCTTAGATCGGGCGTATCTCGCAATCCGAAATGAGTTATCAACCGTAAAATATATGATTTTGGTGTTGAACGAGCTACTTTAGCCACCCAACCCAGCTGTGCCGGGTTGCACAAGCTGGATTTGCAAAATACCCCCGAATCAACGATCGTTTACCTATTTTAATTCCCTTTTTACTATAAATGATGGGTTTTAGTTTGATTATAACTCTTCATTCGTTGGGCTTTAGGAGTTGCGCCCAACGCGAAAAGAGCTTAAAATAATTAGGAGAACAGCTTGGTGAAGCCAAATAGGACACTTACTATTTTTGGTCAAAAACCTTGCACACTAGTAGACGTCACGACCGTTTATAAATAGTAAGTTTACTATTTATAGTAAGTTGCGAATTCTAGGAGTTTTAGTTATTGTTTGCTTCTGAGTTCTCTCCCCCCTATTTAAAGGGTTATGAACTTGTTATTTTCATTCATCAATCAAATTACGAATTTATTAGAATTTATTTTCATTCTTCTTGCTTTCTTTCCTCGTGGATTCGAGAAGTCTCTGTGAGGAGTCCAGAGAAACTCCATGGATTCAGAGTAGTTATCCTTGAGGAAGACAGTGATTGACCTCATCACGTCCATCCCAGCGTCAATTGGTATCAAAGCGAGGATTTCCCTCGGGCCAATGGCAAACAACGAAGATATAAGCCAAAATCCTGTGGACGATGATCCAGTGATTCGTTATCTTACGGAAAGAATAAGTTTTCCACCGGGAGAGTCAGTTGACCATGCAGGGGCTACAAGCAACCCTCGACCGTCTTGCGGATGCACTACTTCCTTCCCAAGCCTTAAGCGTTGTTCCACCACCTATGCTTACTCCACCGCCCATTATTGCTATACGGCACAACCCCAATTTCCGTAGAGCACTACCAGTGGCAAGCCATAGGGCTACACCAAATGATTCAATTTTCTAGCGACGATGACCTTAATGAAGGCTTTGCTCGACGACCAATCCATGGAAGCGATCATCTAGATCGTGCTAAAAGATACTATCGAGGTAAGGCTGAACTTCCTACTTTTAATGGTTTAATACGCATAGAAGATTTTCCCGATTGGCTAGCCGAAGTAGAAAGATATTTTGATTGCATGGACGTGTCAGATCATAAAAAGGTAAAATTGGTAGCGTTTAAATTAAAATCCAGTGCTTCTACATGGTGGGAGCAATTACAACTCTTATGTGCCCGCCAGAACAAGGCGCCCATCTCATCGTGGACAGATGAGACGCCTTCTTCGATCACGATTCCTCCCCAGTGATTACGAGCATATACTATTCCAGCAATACCAAATTGCCGACAAGGAAATTGAACTGTCACAGATTACACTGAAGAATTCCAGCAGTTGGCAACATGAAACGATCTATCAGAATCTAAGTCACAGAAGGTGGCACGATTTGTAGGAGAGTTACGATCGACAATTCAGGATTGAGTTCAGATACACCCAGTCGGGACCGTGGATGAAGCGGTTCAGTTGGTAGGTAGGGCAGAAACGCAGCTTGCAAGAGTCTCGAATCCACCTTATCCTTCAACTCGAGCCCCCATAACAGGTCCCGCGCAGGATCCAGTGCTGGCATGAGGAAAAGAACCAGTAGGAGAACGTCATCAACCTCCCGCGACCGCAAACCGTAACACGGGAAGCAACTCATCTAGGCCTCAACGCGTAGCACCCACAACAGCAGGCCCGAATAGGATTCCAAATCCTTACGTTCGGCAAAGGTCGAACAATTATTACTGATGTGGCCAACCGAGCCACTCATCATACACTTGTCCTCAACATCTCACAGCACACTTGGCCATAAACGAAGGAGGCACTGAAGGTGAGGCCGTAGAGGAAGACCTTGGCTTTGAAGAACATGAGCAAGCCACTGAAGAAGAAGCATATGACGATAAGTTAACGGTCCAAGATCGTGGTGAATCTCTATTTGTGAGGCGATTACTATATACCCCACGGAAGGAATTACATCCTCACTGGCACGATATATTTCGTACGCGTTGCGCCGTCAACGGAAAGGTCTGTGATGTGATCATAAACAGTGGTAGTAGCGAGAACATCCTCTCAAGAGTAATGGTGGACAAGTTGCAGCAACCAACGACAAAACATCATTCCCCGTACTCAATTGGTTGGATAAAAAATGCAAACAAAATCAAGGTAACTGAACAATGCATTGTCTCGTTTTCAATTAGCAAAATTATAAGGATCAAATACTTTGTGACGTAGTCGACATGGAAGCATGCCACATGTTACTCGGTCGACCCTGGCAGTCGGACCATGATGCGACCCATCAAGGAAGAGACAATGTTTACGTATTCATCAAGGATAGTCAAAAAATAATCATTGCCCCTATGGCACCAGAGAATCACCCTGAAACCTCTAAAGTGGCGGGGAGTTCCCTCCTGACCATTCTAGATTTCATGGAGGAATCCAAGAAAACCGACGAGGTATACGTCGTAGTGGTGAAGGGCGAGGAATCGGAACCCTCAAACATTCATCCAAGTTTAAGACTATTACTAAACGAATTCAAACAAGTCTGGCCTGAAGATTTACCAATGGATTGCCCCCCATGAGGGACATCCAACATCAAATAGACCTCGTACCTGAGGCTAGCCTACCCAACCGCCTTCATTATCGGATGAGTCTGAAGTAGTGTGAGATACTTCAGGGGTAAGTAGAGGAATTGATCCGTAAGGGTCTCTTGAGAGAGAATGGGCCCATGTACCGTACCAACATTATTAACGCCAAAAAAAGATGGAAGTTAGCGCATGTGTGTCGACAGTCGGGCAATCAACAAAAATACCATCAAATATCAGTTCCCAATACCGCGGTTGGACGACATGCTTGATATGCTAGAAGGGGCCAAGGTGTTCTCTAAATTAGACCTAAGGAGAGGATATCACCAAATTCATATCCGATCCGGTGATGAGTGAAAAACGGCATTCAAGACCAAGAAAGGGTTGTATGAGTGGCTGGTCATGTCCTTCGGTCTATCGAACGCACCAAGTACTTTTATGCGTTTGATGAATCAAGTTCTAAAACCGTTCACTGGCTGATTTGTGGTAGTATATTTTGATGACATACTGATATATAGCCAGGATGAGACAGAGCACAGGAAACATCTCAGGCAGGTGTTGCAGTTCCTACAAATTAACAAGTTGTAGCTAAACTTGAAGAAGTGTAGCTTTTTAACGGATAGCCTGTTGTTCCTAGGATTTGTTGTAACATCCACAGGCATCCGTGTGAACGATGAAAAGGTGCAAGCCATTAGGGAATGGTCGATCCCAACAAACATTCATGAGGCGAGAAGTTTTCACAGGTTGGAGGCCTTTTATCGTCGACTCATACGAAATTTTAACACAATAGTCGCGCCTATTACAAATTGCATGAAAAAAGGACTGTTTCAGTAGACCAATGAAGCTGACAAGAGCTTTCATAAGATCAAGCATCGTTTGTCCACAACACCAGTCTTGGTGCTTCCTAATTTTGACAAATTGTTTGAGGTTGAGTGTGACGCTTCATATGTCGGAATTAAAGGAGTTATCACAGGAAAGCAGATCAGTAGCCTTCTACAGCGATAAGCTCAGGGAAGCCCAAAAGAAGTGGTCGACATATGATCTTGAGTTGTACGCAGTTGTTTAGGCACTGCAACATTGGTGGCATTATCTAATTCAAAGAGTGTTTTGCACACTAACCATCAAGCATTAAAGTTTATTAATAATCAGACTAACGTGAATCGTGTGCATACTAGATGGGTTGCATTTTTACAGGAATTCACGTTCGTTCTGAAGTACGAGTCAGGGTAACAGAACAAGGTAGTTGATGCATTTAGCCGTCGTGCATCACTACTTGTTGCAATGAGCAATGAGGTAGTCGGCTTCGACTGTCTCAAGGAGTTGTATGTCGAGGACGAAGACTTCAAAGATTCTTAGATGAAGTGTCAAGAAGGTCATCCCAGTGACCTTCATATACATGACGGTTTCCTCTTCAAAGGGAATCGATTGTGCATCCCCCAAAGTTCTCAAAGGGAGCAGATTATTCAAGAGCTACATAGAGGTGGCCTCGATGGACACATTGAGCAAGACAAGACACGAGCTCTTGTGGAAGAGTGGTATTACTGGCCGCAATTAGTATGTGATATAGGAAAAGCTGTACAACGTTGTCATGTTTGTCAGACCTCCAAATGGCAATCTCATAATACGAGCCTCTACACCTTGTTATCTATGCCTGACGGCCCTTAGAAGGATTTATCTATGGACTTCGTGCTTGGTCTCCCACGAAAACAACGCGGCATGGATTCAGTGTTCTTGGTGGTAGATCGTTTCTCCAAGATGAAGCACTTTATCCCATGTAATAAGACCCTCAATGCAACACACGTGCCAAATCTATTCTTCAATGAGGTCGTACGGCTACACGGGGTCCCCAAGACCATTACTTCTGATCGTGACACGAAGTCCAATAGCCACTTTTAGTGAACTTTGTCACTCGATTCGATACACAACTTCAATTCAGCAGCACCTACCACCCATAGACTGATGGGCAAACCAAAGTTGTGAATTGCACGTTAGGAAACCTTCTTCGTTGTATTTAAGGAGAAAAACCGAAGCAGTGGGATTTGGCCTTGTCTTAAGCAGTATTTGCATACAACAACATGGTGAATTGCTCGACAAGAAAATCACCGTTTCAGATTATTTACGGACGAGTGTCTCGCCACACACTTGACTTAGTTCCTCTGCCCAAGCTCCGAAGCATGACCATTGCAGCAGAACATATGGCAGACGGGATCATGGGCATCCATGCGGAGGTGCAGACCAAGCTACATGCCTCGAACGAGAAGTACAGAGAACAAGTGGACAAGCATCGACGACAAAAAGTGTTCGAAGTGGGTGACCACGTTATGGTCCATCTACGCAAACAGAGATTTCCAACCGGAACGTACAACAAATTGAAGAATAAAAATATTGGACCAGTACCAATCATCCATAAGATCAATGACAACGGTTACGTTGTTAATCTTCCAGATGACATGGTGATCTCACGGACTTTCAACGTCGTGGACCTAACCGAGTATCATGAATCGGAGCAAGACGAGTTCTTTTGAAGTGGAGGGGACTGATGTAGGGCGGGTTCGCGGACAATTTAATGGCCAAGACGGATCAGAAAAGGCCCGATTAACGACAGAAGTGATCCAGACCGTCAGACCTTAGATCGGGCGTATCTCGCAATCCGGAATGAGTTATTGGGCGTAAAAAATATAATTTTGGGGTTGAACGAGCTACTTTAGCTGCCGAACCCAGCTACGCCGAGTTGCACAAGCCAAATTTGCAAAATACCCCCCGGATCGACGGTCATTTCCCTATTTTAATTCCGTTTTTACTATAAATAATAAGTTTTAGTTTGATTATTACTCTTCATCCGTTGGGCTTTAGGAGTTGCGCCCAACGCCAAAAGAGCTTAGAATAATTAGGAGAACAGCTTGGTGAAGCCAAATAGGACACTTACTATTTTCGGCCGAAAACCTTGCACACTAGTAGGCATCATGACCGTCTATAAATAGTAAGTTTACTATTTATATTAAGTTGCGAATTTTAGAAGTTTTAGTTATAGTTTGCTTCTTATTTCTCTCCCATTGCTTGGTATCCCTATTTAAAGGGTTGTGAACTCGTTATTGTCATTCATCAATCAAATTACGAATTTATTAGAATTTATTCTTATTCTTGCTTTCTTTCCTCGTAGATTCGAGAAGTCTTTGTGAGGAGTCCAAAGAAACTCCGTGGATTCGGAGTAGTTATCCTTGAGGAAGACAGTCATCGGCCTCATCACATTCATCCCTGCATCACCCTCCCTCACCTCATTCACGTTTTTTCAGCTTTTTCTTATATTCCCTAGAATAATACTACAGAAACAAAATCAGAATTTTTGAAAAAAATCTTTATAACACTTTGGAGAATGCAAAGAGCTATTTCGATGGGATGTCAACTACCTATGCTTCAAATGCTTCTTCCAATGATCGTAGGGCCTCAGACTCCATGTCTACCCTAGGTAGTTATAGTGAGTAGTGACAGCCATAATGGGTAGATCACAACTGTGAAGTTGGACAGCAATAATTTCCTTGAATAATCTCAATTTGCTAACAGGTATATCGGCGGGCCAGGAAAACTTGGGTATGTGAATGGCCCGACGAAGGAACCAGCTACTGATGATGCTTCGTATAACAAGTGAGAGCAAGAGAAATTGATAGTCATTTTTTTTAATAATGATGTTATATTAAAAAAGGCCAAAGCCAACGCCAAAGCACACAACAAAAGTCCCCCAAAGCAATGTTTTAAATATAGACGACATCAGCAAATATATCCCATGATAAATCTTGTAGCCTACCTGTACAATACAAAACGCACAGGTAGTGCTGATATATCCCACATGTTCTATCTAGTGAGCATTTTCAATTTTCGATCCCCTTTTTTTTGTTGAAATTATGTTAAATCAGTATTAAATGGTTATAAATCCATTGATTCTTCATGTTTTGCATTTTTTTTTAGAAATTTTCAATCAGTTGTCAATTGAAACGAATTTCGAAGTATTTAGGAGTATTTGATGAAATGATCATCACATAATATTTGGGAAAATTAGGGAAAATTTCAAAATTTTTCCCAATTTCTCCCAAATTGCTTGCAATGTTACACTCCAAACATAAAATCAAGCATGTATGAGGGCTGATCTACTGATTTGTTAAGTCCTTGTCAATTTTTATTAATCAAAATCATTTTTAATTAAAATTTATTAAAATATTTTTTTTTTTTCGAAACTTCCATTCAACTAGCTGTCAATTGAGACTAATTTCGACGTATTTACGTGTTGGATGAAATGATCATCACATACACTCTAAATGTTATGCATTCAATTTGAATATAGTTGCATTCGTTCAATCAGACAGTGCATAGCTTAGGACCCTATGCAACGGAAACCTAATACGTGCACTTCTTTTTTGAGATGTTACGATTTAAAAGTGTATATTAAGGTCTTTTTTTTAAACAATCCACGAAATTTCATTGAAAAATTCAACCATTTTCCCAATGTTTCCCCATGTTTATCAAAAAGTGCAATAAATTACCTGAAACAAATGATATATCCCGTGCGATAACCGATAAGTGTCTGTATCCCAAGGATGCGATATGTAACACAATACCGATATTTCGAACACTGATTGGGGATATTGATGTTGATAGGGGGAAACATCGAAAACATATCGAACACAATAAAATATTTGATTTCTTAGCTGGTTTGAATTCTAAGTGGACACGTGCAGATCTAGGGAAGAGATAAGATCCTACACTGGACCAAGTTTATTCCCTAGTTCAAAGTGAGGACAGCCGAAAGAAAGCCCTGCAACAAGTTCCAATTTCTTCCAAAAGCAATCATTCAACTCTTGCAGACTCTTCTAGTTACTCTAAGGGTGGAAAAGGATCCAATCAGAAGGCCGAACTACCTGACGAGAGGGATAAATTGAGATGCGACCATTTTGGCAAGACCTGCAGTACATGGGAGAATTGTTGGGATTTTCATGATAAACCGACAAAGTTCGATCGTTGTTTAGGACATGGATGAAATGATCATTGTGGCAAGACCTGCAGTCAAGTATCAGTCTTAGTAGGATCATAATAATGCCTAGGTTAGATTGTGGCATAGTTGTTTAGGACATCAGTCTTTTTAATCATTGAAGTTGTTATTTCCAAACTTATTTAATTCAATTTTGAGTCATAATCTACAGTGTGAAGCTTGCAAGTTGTCCAAGCATTGTAGATAAACTTTTTTTCCCAAGTTCAATTAAAAGTTTGTTTCAGTTTCATAGTCTATTCTTATGTGTGGGAACCTACTCCCATTGTATCCATGGATGGTTATCGATTTTTCATTTCCTTTGTGGATGATTTCCCCCGTTGCACTTGGCTGTATCTCATGAAGGCTCGTGATGAAAGTACCATGTATTATTCAAAGGTTTAATAAGATGATATCCACCCAGTTTGATAAGAAAATAAAAATATCTTGGTCAGATAATGCTCAAGAATACTCCAAATGTGAATTAGGTTATTTAGAAGAGTATGGAATGATTCATCAAAGCTCTTGTCCATACACACCTCAGCAGAATGGAGTCGCAAAACGGAAGAATCACCATCTTCTTTAAGTTACTCCGAGCTCTAAACAGGGATGCACGTGCCAAACGTTTTCGGGCTGATGCACTGCTTACAGCCACCTATCTTACTAATCGTATGTCATCCATGATATCCCAAAAAAAAATTTTTAAAAATTTAAAATAAAATAAAATCAAGTCCTTTGCCTTGGGTGTGTGTTTTATTTATGTTTGGGTCTGAATCAGACCAAGTGAGATCCAAAAGCCATTGTAGGTGTGTTTTTAGGATATCCTCCACGCAAAAGGGATACAAACATTTTGATCTTGTGCCTGAGAAACGTTGTGTCACCATAAATGTCACCTACTTCAAGTCCATGTCTTATTTTTCTTGTAATCTTGCATCTCTTCAAGGGGAGCTTAGTAAGCTAGAAGAGAGGGATCATTCTCCAGTTTATCTCCTTCCTTTTGTTGTTCCTTACAATCATCAGGTGCTACTCCTATTCCTTACATCCGCTATTGGTGCTTCAATAAGTCCAAGGTGATCTACTAATACTACTACTAATGCAGCACAACACTCATAGGCGAAGGAACTACAAGTATGCACAAAAAGCTAAAAAATGTGATCATTATGACACACCTTCTCACTAATTACAATTTCTTGGAACCAAGTAATCATTTTCCTATGTCTATTTCTTCTTCCTTTGAGGATAGTGCTCCCATTGCCTTGTCTCCTTCCTATTATTCATTCTTGTCTTCAGTTTCTTCTGCTTCTTTGCCTTCCACATTCCAAGAGGCAGTCTCCAAACCAAAGTGGCATGAAGCTATGATGAATAAATGAGGGCATTAATGAAAAATGGTATGCAGGAATTGATAGATTTACACAGAGAAGGAGCCAATGGGTTGCAAATGGGTCTTCACATTTAAACACAAGGTAGATGGGGTCGATTGAAGGGTATAAAGTCAAGCTTGTTGATAAGAGAAACACTTAAACATATGAGATTGACCACAAGGAAACGTTTCCACCTATAGCCGATATGAACTCCACAAGGGTTCTATTGTTGTTTGGGGTCAATTTTTTCTAATTGTTGTATTAGCTAGATGTGAAGAATGTGTTTCTCCATGGAGGCTTGAGGGAAGAAATGTATATGGCTCCACCAGATTTCAGGTTCCCCAAACAGTGAAGGAAATGTCTATAGCTTAAAGAAGTCTAGTTATGGACTAGAAAAATCTCCCTAGGCTTGGTTCGAGAGATTTGGTTAGGCTGTGAAGAAGATTGCTGATTCTAAGAGTCATGCTGACCATACTCTCTTTGTGAGGAAACGGGATCCATTTACTACGACTTTGATTATTTATGCGGATGATACTGTGGTGATAGGAGATGATTAGATATGAAATTTGAAGAAATTTTTGGCAAAATAATTTGAGATTAAGGATCTAGGAAATATGAAATAGTTTTAAAGTATAGAGATTGCTCGAACAAAGAAGGTGATGTTTATATCTTAGCAAAAGTACACCTTAGGCCTACTTAAGAAGACTACTGAGCTAGGTTCCCAACTGGTAGACACTCCTATTGATCCTATTCATATGTTGAGCCGAAGTGGGGGATGTTACCAAACAAAGAGATGTATCAGAGGTTGGTTGGCCAACTTCTATATCTTTCTCTCAACAAACCTAGGGGTTGTTTGTTTACCACTTAATATGCCCCTGAAATCTGAAAAATCAGATTTCAGCAGCTTAATACGCTATTTTGGGTGTTTGTTTAACACACTTAAAACAAGTTCTTAATGGAAATTAATTCCGGGATGGTTCATGACCGGAAAGCGGTAAGTGATGCGTCTGGAAAGTGGTAAGTGGCTTTGCGTTATTTTTTTTAATGACAATTTTGCCCCTTCCGTACGGACTCCTTTTTGACTTGGCAAAGTCCTGTAGGTTCCACTATGATGTATTTGTTATATCCACACCATCCATCCAATTTTCCATATCAACATAGGACATGATACGAAAAATGAGGTAGATCTGAAACTAAAGAGGACCACACACCTAAAGCTGTGGGGGCAATGACACCTACCATTGAAACCTTCCTAGGGCCCACCATGATGTTTATTTGCCATCCAATCTGTTCATAAGGTCACAGACCTGGATGAAGGGGGGAAAAAACAAATATCAGCTTGATCCAAAACTTCTGCTGCCCCAAGAAGTTTTCAATTGTAGATGTTCAATCCCCACTTTTTTTTTTTGTGGTGTGGTCCACTTGATCTTTGGATCTGCCTCATTTTTTGGATCATGAACTAATATAATCTGAAAAAATGGATGGACAGTGTGGATCAGTTAGCGTGATGCGTGGCGCTCAACCCTCTATAGCGTGTAGCATAATTACGTAGCGTGTAGCGTAAGGTACACGATAATTCTATTTTTAAATTTAAAAATAGGACAAATATAATAAATAGTAGAAAAAAGGGAAAAAAATATATAAAAATGCCTAAACAATGATTCATTTAATCAATTATAAGCATGTTCAAACGATTTATGAGTTATCATTTATCAAAAGCCAATCCACATATATAAGCCAAATCAAATAATTATCACATCAACAACTTTCTAAGCAAACCACTTTAATTAATAGTGTCTAATTGAAACCACAAGTCACAATTATGAAAAGAAATAAAAATCTGATAGGTTAAAAGTATCAAGTACAATACAAGTGTCACATTCCTCAACATTAGATACAAAGAAAACATGAAAAAAGTAATAAAAAAATAAAATATTAAAATATTAAAAAAATACATTGTAGCTTACGCTATGTACACTACGCGCTACGTAGCTGTAGCGTACACTACAAGGGACTTACGCTATTTAGGACGCTACGTAGCACTACAACCACGCTACGGGCACTATTTGAAACACTGGTGTGGATCTAACACATACATCATAGTGTGGCGTATAGAACTTTGCCACATCAATACCGTACCCGCCTCTGTTGCCATGTTCTATACTAGGCAATCCATTACATAAAAGATTGCATGGTGTGCCACACACTAGTGTTGACACCACCAAGTTTTATGGGCCTCACCATAATGTGTCATATCTGCACCGTCCATCCATTTTACAATACCATTTTATGGCATGGGCCAAAAATAAGGCAGATACGAAGCTCAAGTGGACCACAAAAAGCAGTGGGGATTGAACGTCTACCATTGAAAACTTCTTGGAGGCCGTAGAAGCTTTGGATCAACTTGATATTTGTTTTTTCCCTTCATCTAGGTCTGTGTAACCTCTTGAACAGGTTGGATGACAAATAAACATCATGATGGGTTCTAGTAAGGTTTCAATGGTAGGAATCATTATCCCCACTACTTTATGTGGTGTGGTCCACTTGAGCTTTAGATCTACCTCATTTGTGGGCTCATGACCTAAAAGGATATCCCCAAATGGATAGACTATGTGGATATAAAACATACATCAGGGGACGTCAACACACCACCAAGGCCGGAGGTGTGGGGCATACCACGCAATGTTTATTTAACATCCAATTTTAGACTCACAAGAGTTTCAACAAGAGGTCATGGGTTCGAGTACCCATTGTGGTGTGAGTGTGTGGGCGTGTGTGGGGTTTGTGGGGTGTGTGAAAGGGAAAAAAAAAACATCCAATTTTTTAAGGTCATATAGACCAGGATTGCGGAAAAAAATGAATATCAGCTTAATCCAAAACTTTTGTGGCCCACAAAATGTTTTTCGTGGTGGGCATTCAATCCTTGTCGGTTGGTCCACTTGAGATTTGGATCTACTTCATTTTCAAGACCATGGCATAAAATGAGCTGTAAAAACTTGTGGACGGCGTGGATGTACAACACACACATCAAAGTGGGCCTTATGGTCAGGGCAACACACACTAAAGTGTTACCAATAACCCCTAATCTGACGTAGATTGCTAGTGAAAGCCTTTAGCAGGAACTTTCTACCATGGGAAGTTAGGTAGGGCCACTATGATGTTTGTGAGAAATCCTGCCATTCCATCCGTTTTTTCGGATCATGTTAGGACATGGATAATTTGGTAAACTTATCAAATTTCAAACATTTTTACCAAACAAAAAATTTTAGATTTAGTACTAAATTTCAGTTTTCAAGAACAGTTTACTAAACAGGCATTCCAACACTATTAGTACACAATGGATCTAGCACTTAAATTAATTTCAGATTTTTTTATTCAGTTTACCAAACGCACCCCTAATATAGCATATGCAATAAGTGGGGTGAGTCAATTCATGCAGGCTCCATGGATTCGTCACTAAGAAGCGGTTGAAAGAATCTTGAAATATTTGAAGGCCTATTTAGACAGGAAATTTGGTCACTTGGAGAAGCAAGAAGCAAATTGCGATGGCAAAGTCTGGTGCTAAAGCAAAAGTATGGGGCTATGGCAAATGGTGTGGCAGAGTTATTGTGGCTGAAAAGTTTGTTTGTGATTTGGGAATTAAGGTGGATGCTCCTATGAAGCTATTTTGTGATAACAAGGCAGCCATTAGCGTAGCATGAAATCAAGTTCAGCATGATCGTACAAAGCACATTAAAGTTGACAGGCACTTCATTTGTGAGGGAGTTATCTCTCAAGATCTTTTACTTACCATTTGTAACAAATGAGAATAAGCTGGCTGACATTCTCACTAAGGGAGGAGTCAAGATTAAATTAGAATATGTTCATAGCAAGTAGGCATGATAGATATCTATGCTCAGATTGAGGGAGTGTTGAGAATATAGTTAAAAGAACTTTTACGTAATATGTGGTAAATAAGAGCCTATTTATAATTTTCAATAAGTTGCTTTTGAATAAGAGGGGGGCTTAATAGAACCCTAAACCTTTATACATGTACCGGACACGATGCATGATATAAAAATAAAAATAAAAAAATAAAACATATAATGGATATGATCATGATAAGCTGTAGGAGTTGTATCATAATGTATATGATCAACGAAAAACTTTCATCCTTCCAATAGATAAGTTTGGTTCCCCTTTCCATATATCGTTTTTAAAATTAGAGCCCAAACTCTTAATTACGGTATGCTAGCATGCTTCCCATGACTAGGAAGAGAAATTATCAGACTTATGTGGTCTTGCTTGAACTTCACCTCACTAGGAACCCAAAAACCAGATGGCAAGAATAAATTTTAGATTAAGGCGTGTTCACAATGATAATGTGACGGAACGAAGTTGCTGACATGGTCGATAACCACTAGCAAGGTTAATCTATCTAGAAACTGAAGCAACCAAAGTAAACACAGGAAAAGTATTAGAATAAGAATTGTAGCAAATAATGACAAGCTGCAGCACTCAAGCAAGAGAACTTGGCAGTAAACTCACCACTCAAAGAGATCCTATACTCAAGAATGCACTTGGGTCCAAATAAAAATCCATGATGTTGATAGCAGAGAGGTATCACAGCCATCTACACCATAGCAGAACCCAAGAAAAGACAGGGACTGCTGCAACTTTCACCACGGAACCAATTCCAAGAGATATTTGATCAATCACAGTATGACTGGTAAAGAGAAATAACAAAAAATCAAGCATAAAATCTTGATCCTAGCCCTTAGAACCAACATAAAAAATCCTAATAAAAGACTTAAGTAACAAGAAAAATCAAGCCTAAACTCTTGATCATAGTCCTTAGAACCAACATAAAAAATCTTAATAAAAGGCTTAACTAACAAGAAAAATCAAGCCTAAACTCTTGATACCAGCCCTTAGAACCAAAAAAAAAAAAAAAAATCTTAAGAAGAGACTTAACTAACAAGAAGCCTCCCAAACTCTAATTGACGGCTTCCAAAACTTAAGACTCAAGTTTTCGTAATAAAAATATATATATTCTACCTTATGAATCCAGTCCACAAGGAAACAGTTGACTCATTTTTTTAGAAGATGACATGTAATCCTTGTCTTAAAAAGGATCAGCTAATCCTTTTTAATGAGGATTTCACTAATACCCTTCTGAATCCCTCAACTTTTACAAAATGACCAAAATATCCTCTTTTAAGGGTATGAAGGCAAGTTCATTAAGTAAAAGCTAGATTACATAAAGAGGAAGGAATCTCCAATCCACAAAGATGATTGGAACTGGATCCCTTGGCTATATAATACCCTTGGCCATAAGCAAAGAATTTTGTTAAACAGAAGCTAGACTGTAAAAGGAGAGAAGAATGACCAATATGCCCTTGGCCATAAAGGGATTAAGAAAAGTACAAAATCTTCAAATTTCTTCACCCAATTCAGGTGGGGCAAGCATCAAATTGCTTCTAAAGTTATCTCCTAGACGAATAGCCAGCTGGTTGTCTCCAGGTCAACCGACATAAGTACCAAGGTATGCCCAGGTGCCAATGTGAATAATGGAGCAGGCCGAAAATTTTATCTTTTGGCTTCAAGCACACAGAACCTTTGAGAGGGAGGATTATATTCTCAGACCTCATCCCATCAGCAACTCCAGTGAGCTGACCAATGGTTCACCACAGCTGACAATAGGTGAATCATGGTTTTCAATAGCCGGCCATCTAAGATTTCAAAAGGCCAACCTTGTCGGGCCATGTTTAGGGCTCGAGCAGCTTCTTTTTAGGGGAGAATAGCAATGTTAAAATTAAATTTTGATCATTCCAAGGCCTAGTCCTTCAATTTGCACTTATACTTCAGTGCCAGTGCTTCCATCACTAAAGCTACTAGATTGGCCCCCATGTTATCATTAAAAGGTTCTATGAACTTATTCAGTATGATGACGAGGAAGCTTCAAAAGTAATTAGGCAAAAAGGAGTACAAAAGTATCTGAGACGAAACCGATGGCTTATCATACCATATGAAGTCCAGTGCACCTCAATTACATGTCCCATTCCAACTCTTTTCCCAACATGCGCAAACAAAGCAAGAAAGCGTCAATTGAAAAAGAGCGTCTAAAAACTAAAGTGTTCACAAGAAATCCCAAAAGCACGGAACTTCCAAACAAACCAGCTGACTGAAGTAGCGAAGTACAACTGCATACTAATGACATTCCCCTCACACATCCGGCGAGATGAAAGAAGCAAAATCACTAAGCATGTTAGAAGACAGCACCTAATTTTTAAATTTTGTGTCACATGTAAGAGAATTGCCTGGCTTGCCATTCAAAGAGAGGGAGAGAGAGAGAGGAGGAGGAGGAGTAAGAAGAAGAAGAAGACAAAATATTGCCCGATAACTCTCCCTAACAAATACTTTACATGCATGAACATGTAAAGCCTGCAACAGCACTAAATCATTCACTCCACGACTTTACAAGTACATCTCACATATCTCTAGTACCTAACATTTCTAGAGCCATTAACACGTGCTCCAATGCAAAAGTTCCGCACAGTGTGTTTGGCTGCTCATGCAAGTACCAATCACTATTTTTGGGCAAGGAACCCCCATAAACGGATTAACATGGTCACATGGAAAAACAATCACATAGGTGCGATAATAATGAAAAATATCCACCATACGTGATAACATTCCTATAAATAGGAAACACTCCCCAACCGCTTGAAATAAACATGATGAAACACGAAATTATGTCTTTGGTTCTTCCAAGTTCTCAATCCAAACATAAAATTATTCAGTCTTCTGAAAAGAAGCACTCACCACTTGGATATCAATGGAAGAAAAAGAAAAGAAGAAACAAAGTGAAACATGTTTTATGGTAAAACCCTTACTAATGCATCAATATACTATCATATTTATAACAGATTCTATATTTACATGGCCATTATATCATATATTATATGACCTTCTGGAAGTTCTTTAATATTTTTTTCCGAAATGCCTTCCAATTTTCTTCCAAAATTATGTTATGATGGCAAACATACCGCACATTGGCCATAAAGAGAGAAACTTTGATAACGACGTGGAATGAGATGGTTCATACACATAAACTCAGACATTGTACATTTGGCATGCTTTCAACTTCAAATTTAACCATAAAAACCATGAGCTCCACCTTAGATGGATCAGAAACCAAAAAGTTACACTGAACCAATGACCTAACTAGCTGATTGGTGGACATCTAATGGATGTTTAAATTAAAACTAGTGAATGGCCCAATTTTTTTTTATTTTAAAGGTAACGATTTCTATTTATAAATATGAAAAAAGGATTACAGAAACAGGGATAATCGACCCACTGAGATAGCAGACCGATTATTCACCAAGAAAAGATAAATTACAACCCTTCAAGGATCCAACATTAGAAGCCCATTCTACAATCAGATATTTCACCCTTTGAACTAGATACTCCGCTAAGTTTGAGGTATCGCTAAAACATCTACCATTTCTCTCTTCCCACACAGACCACCAGACGCCTAAGAGGGGTGAATGGCCCAAATTCAACAAACAAAAATGCCAATTTGGAATTATGACATATCCAGTGTTTTAAATAGATGCTAGCGTACATTACGTAGTGTAACATGCGTAAATAGCATGTTTCCAATGTAGCATACGCTACCTAGGCCGTAGCATACGCTACAAGCTACAGTGTGTAGTGTGCATAGCATACACAAGACCACACTACTAGTTTTTTTTA
Organism: Magnolia kwangsiensis; assembly: GCA_037074715.1. Taxonomy (NCBI): domain Eukaryota; kingdom Viridiplantae; phylum Streptophyta; class Magnoliopsida; order Magnoliales; family Magnoliaceae; genus Magnolia; species Magnolia kwangsiensis. The sequence goes on from CM073576.1 coordinate 123,446,147, forward strand.
AGCTCTCCTTTTATGTTAGTTTAGATGTTGATGTGAAATAGTGGTGATCAATCCTTCTCACACGTGACAAGAATGCAGAGCGATCTAGACCATCCAAATGATGGGTCCTATTGTTGATGAAAAATATTTCTACATTTATCCATATCTGACAGTCTTAACTATCTATACAAGGGCCTACACATGTACAGATGAAGATTTATGAGTTTTCTAAATGGTGTGAAACTCACATAGCCACATTTATTCAGAATGTTTTCAAAGAAATGAGTTTTGAAAGCCCTCTTTCAAAAACTTTAATAGTCACGATGGCAAGCCCTCTTTCCACCGAACTTCCTATCTTTGATTCTCCTAATCCAAGGAACTGTTAGAGACGAAATTTTAAGACATTGATCTGCCCTGTGAGATGGTCCTACGGCTGAAGTTTCACAAGCATTGGAGCCCAAACAAAGAACTTCAAGATTCCCCATTAGAAGTCCATACAGCTGTGGAACTAAAGATTTTCAATTTTTTTAAATTCATTTAAAGCTAAATAGAGGTATTTCTTTTATTATTTTATTTCAACTAATAACTTTTGTTTTATTGTGATTGACTTAATATTGATTTAGGGTGTATTTTGATTTTATTTTCCATTTTTTTCATTGTTGGGGGCCTAGTACCATGCAATATTGTAGAATAAGCTTGTAATAAAACCATGTGTATAGTGTAGTGGTTGTCCTCTGTAGTGTAGTATGTACTATCTGGGTGATGATGGTGGTGGTTTTGTTTCTATGTTGCAGCTATCCATTGTTTTCTATGTTGCAGTTCTCCATTGTTTTCTATGGTTGATTGAAGCATCATGTGAGCCACCACACTACAGTTGGTTTAAATATAAATGAATTGGCTTTTGATAAGTGATAATTAATAACTTGTTTTGAAAAAATGAAGCATTTTTTCTAATTTTCCTGCTGTTTTCTGTATTTGCCTTTGCTATTTATCATATTTTTCCTGTAATTTTAAATTTTTTTTAAAGTATCCATATAGCTTCCGCTACATGCTATAAAGCGCTGAAAGCTACACAATATGCTATGCACTATTTAAAACACTGGACATATATCTACAGTGGGTCATACAAGTTGGTGCCATTTGATTTGAGCTGCATGCATACCACATATAACTGCATGCGTGTGGCTGACATACTCTACCAGCATATCAAATAACTCCCCGGCTATAAAAATAACAAAATTGAAAGGAAAAAAAAAAATCTACAATACCCTATTTCAAAGATCAAACAAACTACAACCAAAAACACATTTTTCACAGTTACAGCATTAAGACTGTTGCAATGGTCAAGAACAGCTTCCAAAGGAGGCTGTAAATAACCCCACAATACCAAACTCGAAACCTTACAGATAGGGGAAATTACCTAAACAGATGTGGCCGTTGCTGTAAATGTGAGGATGCAGAGGTGCCGGATGCAGAAATATAACCTTTCCGAAAACAAATAAAAATTAAAATTATTCAAAACAAAGAAACAAAATTGGGTATATGCAAAATCGGTTTTTAACCATTACCGATTTGCATAAACCCCATTTGTACTACCTCAAACCCCAAAATGGAAAATGGGCGTATGCAAAACCAATCAGGGTAGTTGTAGAAATCAATTTCTACAAAAAAGGAAAGAAAACTGAGATTCTTTTTCTGACCTGAGGTGCTTCCATAGGGTAATGCTCAGGGAAATCAACTTGAAGCTGGTACGTTTCGTTGGTGTAGAGAGTCCCAGGAGCGCCAATGACTTCGATAATCCATCTTGAAATAACAAAAATAAAAATCCAATTAGAAGGGAGAAACTATCGGGATGGAGAAGTGTCGAGAGAAGGAGGGATTTAGAGGAGAAACCTTTGGAGGTTATCGGTGACCTTGTGCTTGAAACCGGAGGGAGGGTTCACCTGCCATTCCACCAGTTCTTTCTGGAGTCTGTTGCAGGCGATCTTGCTCAGAGCCTGCAATCAAATGGATGAGATTTAAAAAATGAGACAGACAGACAGACAGACAGACAGAGCAAGAAGAGAAAGAAAGAAGATGAAAAATACCTTCCGAGAAGGGGCGGAGGAGCTGGTCATGCTGCTTCTACTGAGAGAGAGAGAGAGAGAGAGAGAGAGAGAGAGAGAGATTTGGGAAATGAAAATGCGAGGGGGGATTGGAATCACCGTCCGCGTTTTTTTATTAGAATTCTCTTCTTGTGAATTTACGTAATTGCCCTCTCCTTGGGTCATTTTCTAAGGGAATTATTTGATACTCTGACGGACTTTCATGATCGATACACGAGCACTCGGAAACTTTATATTTAGTGTATGCTAACTCAAATTAAACTATCCAAATCTTTGGAAACATAATACATAGGTTATAAACCAAAAAATCATACTGATCAAATAACGCTGACTTATGATTGATGACCATTTTTTGTTGAATTTGGATCATTGATTGGGTTGCATATTGACCATCAATTAAATGTATATGAATCAACTTATTAGGATATAAAATTCCATTGTAGTATCACTATTTGTATGGTTTAATTTATTTCTTATGATATTGCATGTCTGAAGTTTTTTTGTGCCTACGCATCAATCGTCACATTCTCTACTTGTTATTCTGGTACAACACTGCATTTGATAGGCTTGCCCTACGAAATATATTACACGTGCAAAACATTATTGAAACTTCTAAATTATGAGACCCATATATAGTTAGGTTATCATTTCATAATCATTTTTTTGACCGATCCTGACCTACAGCTTACTGACACATTTTAGCTGAACTAGGGCCCCTAGATATTTTTTGTCTCAGCGATTCAGTAAAAGCCTACCTATCAGTTAGATATAGGGTGCCTACTGACTAAGCTCTATGAGCCCACCATAATTTATTATGTCTTATCATTATTGTTTATCTGTTTTTACAGTTCATTTTAGAGCGTGAGGTTGGAATTAAACTATATATATGTAAAGTAAAATGGACCACATGATAGGATATAGGGGAAAATAAATGTTAATACTAGTGTTTTCCTTTTGTCCATATCTTTTGCGACTTGATGATTAAATTGGACGATATAAACCTTGAAAATGTTTCCTGTGGTATGGTCACTTGCGCTTAAGATATACTTCAATTTTGGGCAATTGCCCTGAAATGAGGGGTAAGCCAAATGAGCTGCGTGGATAAGACACATATGTCAGTGGGACCCATAGAAAGCGTTCTGTCCCGTGTGCAGTCAGCATCCCTATCATTTAGAGAGATGATTAAATTCGTATAAACCACTGGGGGCTGCAACAGTATCAAAGATATTCTCACTACTCTGGAAAGTAGGATGCTTCGTACGCACGGTGGACTCAAAAACCACGTGTAGTGCATCTACAAATAAAATCTAAACCTTCCATGAATGTGTCCATTAACTGATACGCACACTGTTCTTAATCAATAAACAATGATCCATTAGTTAAAGATTGGGTCGACCTGATCAATATAACTTTTTTACAATGAACTACTAAAGTGGTCCCACAATTTGGACGGCTTGATTGGAATTATATGCATCTGGCATGTACAGTTTGAGTGAGTGTGTATGAACTATCATGCTCCGCTAGAGCATCAAATAACTCCCCTTCAAATAAGAGAAATTTGTGACTGTACGACCCATTTATCGCCCATTTACGAGGCCAAGCCCACCTTATTTTACCTTGCAAAAATAAGCATCAACTGTACTAATGCCTTCCCAAAGGTCGAAAATGCCCCTGCTTTTTCCTTCAAGCGAATTGGCCGCTGCTCGAAGACGAGCGTCAAGCATTGACGCTCCTCGAACTCCAAATTTTACGAACGGTTCAAAACAGATCAACGTTACATGGGCCCCACAGTTATGTATTTATTATATCCACAACGTTCATCCATATTTCAAGATCATTTAGGACCGTTATCCAAAAAAAAAATCATATCCAAAGATCAACTGGACCACACCACAAAGAGTAGCAGAAAATTGATTTTCACTGTTGAAACTTTTGTAGGGCCCATCATAGCATTTATTTTCCTTCCAATCTATTCATAAGGTCATAAAGTCCTGGATGAAGAGGAAAAACAAATTTCGTAATGATCCAAAAATTTCATGACCCCTAAAAGGGTTTCAACGGTAGACGTTCAATCCTCCACTGCCTTTTACAGTGTGGTCCACTTGATAGCTAAATATGTCTTATTTCTCTTCTCAAGACTTATAACGAGTTCACCAAATAGATGAACGGTTTGGATATAACACATACCTCATAAAAGGACCTACAAAGGCGGTGGGGATTACAACAGGAAAAAAAAAGAAGCCTGGAATCTGTGGCTACGGATGTAATCCGTAGCCATAACTGCAACCCATGCTTTTTCAATATGTCTTTTGCTATGTATCGAAGGTCTTTCCATTAATCGAAAAAGGTCCAGAATTGTCCAATGACTTTGCATAAAAAATCCTGCAATTTTCGATACATATCGAAGTGTAGTCGATATTATCGAAGATACAGCTACGGATTATAGTCATAGCCATAATTGTAGTCCGTAAAAGTCTATATAATTTTTTTAAATTTTTTAATTTTTAATATTTTAATTTTTATTTTTTACATGGAGAACTTTATTCTACCTACAATTTTCTCTAATACATATTTATATAAATATGTATATATAAGCATATAAAAAAAAAAATTCTCTCTTTTTTTATTTATTTATTTATTCATTTAACAAGAATATCTTCTAAACCAAAATTAGTTACTTGATATACCCTTGTCACACCCCAAACTCGGAAACCGGGCTCACAAAATTTTCGATCGCCAAATCTGGCGCCGACAGCCTCCGTAGAACCTCATTCTCGGCTCCCAGCGCCAATTCGCCAGGTTCCGATCCTGAGATGTTACGAGGAGGATTTTCAACATCAGTTTGATTCGTAATAAGCATAACCAAATGCATAACTCACAAACAACAACCAAAAACTCCATTACATTTTCACTATGATAAAAAACTTTACAAGTACAATGAACATAAAGGGAAATACAATGATAATGGGCAAAAACTCCAAGCTGATCTAGTATGTGCTCCTGCCTCAGCGCTGCTGTGGTCTAACGTCACTTGCATGCAACGGTCGTGCATAAGCTTATGGAAAGCTTAGAGGGTGGTGAAAGTGCGTGCGCAAGGTAGTAATATGATCATGCAATATCAGAGTAATGTGGAGTATGCTGATGGATCCATGAATAATGTCGGTCGTACCAAGGCCATGCGATGCGAGGTGCAAATCAAGCATACGAGTCTTCATCTAAGTCCACATATCAATACAGCTCAGATATGGAATATCACCGGGGTTTAGTACACTCTAAACTAGATCGCCGCCCCATTGCGCACAATAAGATAAGTGAAAGAGACTTCACTATCCGCCTGCCAATATTGGGCTCGGCTCGTCGATAGCAGACCCATTGCTCGAGCTGGTCAGACTCAGCCTAGCTTTGCCTCCTACTCTCGGGCGGGTAAGGCCACACCCCCTTCCAACGGACCACGACATAGTGAAAAGCGCGACCGTCTGGTAATCGGCACTCGGTGCTCCTATACCCAATCGGTCTAGACGTTGGAGCAACCTCTTGGTACCATAAGGGTTTAGAAACTTTCACCCAGGGATATCTATAGCACCCCATGTAGAACAAGATTTTCGGTATCCAATTCTGTCATCCACGATACGCCTGTGGAGGCTACGGCCCTGATGTCGCTAGGGCGTACAGTAACCATATCACACAATGCGAATGCATGAGTCACACTATCCAGTCATGCAGTAATCCTGCACGTAACATACGCTCATGTAGGACAACACCGCCTATCCAGGAGCCCCTAAACAATCTGCCCGAAGGCATATGCTATGATCAGTCACTTTTCATATCAAGCATACATATGATGCATATGATCATGAATCATGGAACTATACTATTCATGTGATGAAATAACACACTATCCTTACAATGTAGATGGCCTAGATGGCCTACACACAACAAGTACAGGCCTAACGATGGGCCCTAGGGAGAGTCGTAATGCGGACATTTAACTAACATTATACTTGCAATGTGGACGTCAAACCAACACTGCTCCCAAGGCGTAGCCCGTCGTGAAACATCCTTACACAAACCATGTTGGGATCACACATTGCAATGGACCTTAGGTACATCCCATTAGGCCTTAAATACATCAAATGGGTCATATCATATGGGCCTTTTATTCATCAAGTGGGCCTTACCAATGGGCCTTATGTACATTGCAATGGGTTATAACCCTTGGGCCTTGAGTACATCAAATGGGCCTAATCACATGGTCCTTATGTGTATCAAATGGGCCACACCCATTGGGCCCCATATGTACATCAAATGGGCCTCAGCCCATAGGCCCTAATACCTTTCAGTGGGCCTTAACCCATGGGCCCCTAATACATCAAATGAGCCTCAACCCATGGGCCTTACATATTTATCAAAGTGGGCCTCAACCATGGGCTATAAGTACATCGAATGCCCTCATAACATGGGCCTTATACAAATCCCCAAAATGGTTGGATGGTTTGGATGAAACTCATGCATCATGGTAGGTCCCATAGGGATGGAAGGCATAAATTAATCACATGCTCCATGGTGGAGATCCATACTCATGAAAGGTGTGGACACAATACATACATAAGTGGATCTTAAGTAGGATCCACCCAAAATGTTTGTTTTCCATCCGACTTAGGGCCCAATAAAATGTTTATTTTTCATCCAAACTGGGGCCCAACATGATGTTTATTTTTCATCCAAACTGTTCATAAGGTCACATGGGCCTAGGGCCCACTGTAATATTTATTTGCAATCCAATCTATTCATAAAGTCACGTGGACCTTGGGCCCACTGTAATATTTATTTGCGATCCAATCTATTCATGAAATTACACAGTCAGGGGGTAGGTCCCACCGTCAAGTGTGGACGGTGCGGATACAACACATAAATCATGGTGAGTCCCACCGTCCAGGGGTGGACAACGAGGACAGAACACATAAATCACGGTGGGTTCCACCGTCCACGGCTGTGGACGGTGTGAATAAAACACTTACATCATTGTGGGGCCCACCATAATATTTGTTTTCCATCCAATCTATCCATACAGTCACAGAGACCTGGACGAAGAGGAAAAACAAATTTCATATTGATTCAAAACTTCTGTGGACCTAAAAATGGGTTTCAATTGCAATGTTCATTCACACTGTTTTCTGTGATGTGGGTCACCCGAGCTTTGGACATGGCTGATGTTTGTAGGGGGCCCACTGCTGGAAGTGGCCCATCATTTGAATGGGTTGGATGACAAATAAACATCACGTGGGGCCCATAGCTGGAGCCGTGGGACCCCTGCTAGCCATCCGTCAAAGGCATCAGTGTCCTGCTGCTGCGTCAGTGGCAGCAGGCGCTGCCTCTTATTCCCTTTTTTTTTTTGAAAAGTGATTTTTTTGTGGTTTTTCATGTATTTGGCCCGCATCAGGTAAATCCACCTCGTTCATTAGCTCCCCTAGCTCAAGACAAGCCCAATGAGTCCAATATTGAATACATTTCGGCTTGTAGTAAAAATTAAAATAAATTTAAACGGTGAGAATCACTATTTTGAAAGGTATAACCCGCCCGCTGAACGAATTAGCTTCATTTTTCGGCTCAACGTCTAAAATGAGCCGTGGAAGGGAATGGACGGCTTGGATTAACAACATACATTAAGGTGGGGCCTACATAAGTGGGCCACCCATAAGCTTGGAAACAAGCTGATATTTGTGTTTTTTCCAAACCACATCCGGCGTCCCTGGACGCTGGACTGGACGTTGGACGTAACAAATACATTAAAGGTGGGTCCTGCTTAGGTGGGCCACCTCATGGAGGATGGTGTGGATACAACACACAAAGTGGGCCCCACTTGTAGATGGTTTGGATAGAGTACATGCCTCATGGTGGGGTCCATTCAAGTGGGCCACACAAACACATCATCATCTCATTAAAAAAATGAAAAAGAGAGAGGAAGAGAGTGGGACACGCGTGTGATAGAAGGCTCCGCCACTATAAGCCCTCCCTTGTAAGAAATCATACATCAAATGGATCCCTTTACACATGGGTCCACCGAAATTGAAAATCAACGGTGGAGATCCTTTCCCCACCAATATGAACGGTCTAGATGACCTTTTTAATGCAAAGAAATAAACATCATGATGGGGTCCATGGAGAATGGCCCGATCATGGAATGATCATGATGATCTTAGTGGTCCATCGGCCACATTTTAGGGTCCCAAGTGAGATACAAACCATTGATCGGTTGGTCTCACTTAGACCATCTTTAAAGAAAAAGAAAACTACTCTATCAAAGCACCCACCGTTCAATCTTCTTGCTCTCTTGGATTTCTTAGCTCCTTAGCTTCGATTCCAACGGAGGAGATAAGGTTTGGATGGTTGAGATGAGAGATCTTAGGATAGAAAGGTGGGCCACACTTGGAGCTTAGAAGAGAGGGAGGGGCATGGATGTGTGATTTTTCTTTAGCTTGGGAAAGTGATTTTTGAAAATGAAGGGAGAGAGAGAGTGATGAGTGATGGAGTGATGGATGTGGTGAGTGATGGGTGTAAGAGACTTTTTGACTTTTGTGGCCATTTGTGTAAAAAAGGCATAGGAGTGTAAGTGACTTTTTGACTTTGAGGATTGCTTGGGAAAGGTTGAAAAGTGACGTGTACATGACATGTACTTGACATGATGGGGTTGATTGATGTGACAAGTCGTAGAGATTCTCTTGAGTTTCGCAACGCACGGCGTTTTTCTTGCACCGAACATTGACTCACATCTCCTGACCAGGGTATCGCTTCGGCGCGCGAGTCGCGGCATCGGAACTGCAGCGATGGCGCGGTCGCTATGGTAAAGGTCTTCGGTTGAGTCGACTAGGGTTGACAGCGTGCGAATTAGGGTCATGCGCAAATATCGATTAAGGGTCGAAGGTTGTCGGAATTCGACCGAGAAGACCGCGAAAGTCTATAGAACATTATGGTCTAAGATACAGGTCTTACAACCCTATATGATTTTGGGGTAGGAGAAGTTACTTTAGCTAACTAACCTAGTTATTTTCTGAGATTCCATCAAGTCAATGGTTGAAAATCCATTTCATATTCACTTTGTAGTCAATTTTAATCAGTTCGCGGTCAATTTCATTCATTTCATTTACTTCACGATCATTTTCATGCATATCACGGTCATTCTCACCTATTCCGTGTTGATTCACGGTCCTTTCGACGCATTTCACGGTCATGCCCCTTCACTTCACGGTCATTTGCATGCATTTCACGGTCATCCGAAACAATTCTGTGTTGATTCATGGTCATTTTGAGGCATTTCACGGTCAAACTCCTTCACTTTATGGTCATTTGCATGCATTTCATGGTCAATTCATGATCACTTCCATGCATTTCACGGTCATCCCAAACAATTCCGTGTTGATTCACGGTCATTTTGAGGCATTTCACAGTCAAACTCCTTCACTTCACGGTCATTTACATGCATTTCATGGTCAATTCACGGCAATTCATGATCACTTCCATGCATTTTACGGTCATCCCAAACAATTCCGGGTTGATTCACGATCATTTCGAGGCATTTCACGATCAAACTCCTTCGCTTCACGGTCATTCGCATGCATTTCACGGTCAATTCATGGCATTTCAAGATCACTTCCGTGCATTTCACGATCATCCGAAACAATTTCGTATTGATTCATGGTCATTTCGAGGCATTTCACGGTCAAACTCCTTCGCTTCACGGTCATTTGCATGCATTTCACGGTCATTTCGCTTCAATTCATCATCACTTCCATGCATTTCACGGTCATCGGAAACAATTTCGTGTTGATTCACGGTCATTTTGAGGCATTTCACAGTCAAACTCCTTCACTTCACGGTGATTTACATGCATTTCATGGTCAATTTGCAGCAATTCATGATCACTTCCATGCATTTCACGGTCATCCGAAACAATTCCGTGTTGATTCATAGTCATTTCGATGCATTTCATGGTCAAACTCCTTCACTTCATGGTCATTTGCATGCATTTCACGGTCATTTCACTTCAATTCATCATCACTTCCATGCATTTCATGGTCATCCGAAACAATTCCGTGTTGATTCACGGTCATTTCGAGGCATTTCACATTCAAACTCCTTCACTTCACGGTCATTTGCATGCATTTCACGGTCAATTCGCTTCAATTCATGATCATTTGCATGCATTTCATGGTCATTCCAAACAATTCCGTGTTGATTCACGGTCATTTCCAGGCATTTCAGGGTCATGCCCCTTCAAATAGTGCAATGGCAAAAGGCCAAGGGTGATCCATTTCCATGGAGGATTGCAGATATAACTAATAAGGTCACTGACCTGTGCAATCATCACTCCATCTCACTTGCTCTTATCCTTGGAGAAGTGAATGAGAAGGCTTATGAAACTGCTAAGTTGAGTGCTCTCTACAATGGTGTGAATATTTATGATAGGTACTTAAGTTACCATGGTGAGGGTTGGTTGGGCATTTTGCTAGCCTGCAGAATTCGGCCCTGAAAATATCCTTCTCTGTTGGCTCCATCATTAGATATTTGGGGCGGCTTTACGAATCTTGTTACTCAGCGCCAAGATTGCTGCTTGAAAAATAAAATGACCATATCTTATTATGTAGCTCTTGATCCATTAGACTTTTCTCAGAATGTTATGTATGGGTGGCAAAAAAGATGATATCCGTAGCTCAACTTGTTGGAGATAAGCTACGGTCATTCGAGTTTCATCTTGTGGACTATTGTGAAGGATTTCAAGAAAGGGAGGGAGATCAAAAGAGGGAAGAAGTGCGGGTGTCTCTACAGCCTTGCAATGAGTGCTCCTGATTAACTGCTAAAGATTTTGAAATGTTTACACCAATATTTGAGAAAAAAGAGATTATGGCTTAACATAATATATATATATATACATGTACATGTTGGAGATGCATCAGGGGTCAAACATGCTGATAATCGGGTATGTAACAAAAAATTGGTTTCATAATAGAGGTGCACTGCAGTGATCACCTTCAGAGGGAGATGTGTTTTGGATCAGGCCATTCCAACACTTCGGCTCCTCCACCAGATGATGAAACTGGCCATTCTTTATTTATGAAAATGATGTCTCCAAATTGGCATGGAAATAAGAAGCTCAAGTGTGCCACATGATAGAAAACAGTGGAGATTGAATGCATCACAGTTGACCATTAAATTCATGGTCATTTCGAGGCATTTCACGGTCAAACTCCTTCACTTCACGGTCATTTGCATGCATTTCATGGTCATTTCGCGGCAATTCATGATCACTTCCATGCATTTCATGGTCATTTGAAACAATTTCGTGTTGATTCACGGTCATTTCGAGGCATTTCACGGTCAAACTCCTTGACTTCACGGTCATATTCATGCATTTCACGGTCATTTCACGGCAATTCATGATCACTTCCATGCATTTCATGGTCATTTGAAACAATTCCCTCATACCAACTCAAGCCATAAGATGCTCTACATGTTATGGGGATGAAGGATCATACAAAGATGCTCTACATGTAAGATTTGAGGTCAGTAGTTGAAGGTTGGTGGGTTCAGAACATTATTCTACAAATTTGGAGAATGAACAGAACTAGAATTAAATAACCTGCTAAAAGGAACAGGTCCTAGAACTTTGTAATGACCACAGCTAGTAGTCATGCTGAATAATGATGTCACTTCCAAGGGCAATTAGTTTTAGAAGATCATATTCATGCTGCAACTCAAGCTAGACCAAGAAACTAATCCCAGCGTGAGGCATCAATGTAATAAAACTCCTTTTTGTCACCTAACTGTCATCCAACCAAATCAGTCAAGCCATCGGAATGTTGTCTATGTAATGAAGGACCATTGGAATGTTGTCTAAACCCCTGATGTTGCCAAACCCTGTCTCCCCTAAAAACCCTAACCTCAAACCTCTCAAACTGTAACACCATATTATTGCCAAGTCCCTAACATTTCTCCATCCTCCAATCCACAATCCCAAACCTTAAATTGACAAAGGTTCCAATTGAGTTCTTTTCTGAATCTAAATCATTACCATCTCCTCTCCCTTCATGCAAATAGAGATTCTCAGTTGGAAGATGGTGGTCGGCCTCCTCTACTTTAGATCCTCCACCAGGGTGGTGCAGAAACTAGACTGAAACCCTCGACAACCAGTGACACCATCTCCCAATCCGGTGAAGTTCCTCACGTCATCATGAAAAAATGATTGTCTTACGAGAAGGCATCCACTGCATTGCAGTGACAGATAAATACAATTCGTCTACTAAAAACAGGGGACTAATGCAATTGAGAATGTAATGGAGGATTTAACAGAAATTTTTGTTGGTTTGTTTTCTGTAGGGATTTATCCAGTAACTTGCTATATGGAGATATTTCATCCTCGACATCTATGCTCAAACAGCTTGCTATACAGAGATATTCTGGTAACTTACTAAGTAGGACCTTGAAATGAAACCCACCTTTGTTTCTAAGTCTGTCAAGGCTATTGCCATATTATTCCTGGCAATCTCAAAATTTAGAGACATTGTCAAACACCTAGCACAGCAGAACATCCATCACTAAAGATAAATATCAATCAAAATGCATCAAGAGCCATGCACTATTTGTGAATACCCATCAAGAGCAAGCAATAGCCGATTCAAACTCTTCCATTCAAACTATGCAGCCTCTTGCAACATGCATGCACAACTTACATACTGCGAAAAAGGAAATTAGTTTACAAATTTCTGAACCATGGCTACGTGAATATCAAGTTGTACCAAATTCAGAAACAATCTTTCACAGATTTGAATCTTTCTTATTGCACTGCTTTCAGTTGTACTTGTCTCATCTTAGAGATTCATTTACTTTTGCTACCTCATTCAACACGAAATTGTTTAGAATGACCGTGAAAAGCATGGAAATGATCATGAATTGAAGCGAAATGACCGTGAAATGCATGCAAATGACCGTGAAGTGAAGGAGTTTGACCGTGAAATGCCTCGAAATGACCGTGAATCAACACGGAATTGTTTGGAATGACCGGAAAAGCATGGAAGTGATCATGAATTGGAGTGAATGACCGTGAAATGCATGCAAATGACCGTGAAGTGAAGGAGTTTGACTGTGAAATGCCTCGAAATGACCGTGAATTAAGACGGAATTGTTTCAGATGATCGCAAAAAGCATGGAAGTGATCATGAATTGACCGCGAAATGCATGCAAATGACCATGAAGTGAAGGAGTTTGACTGTGAAATGTCTCGAAATGACCGTGAATCAACACGGAATTGTTTCGGATGACCATGAAATGCATGGAAGTGATCATGAATTGGAGTGAATTGACCATGAAATGCATGCAAATGACCGTGAAGTCAAGGAGTTTGACCGTGAAATGCCTCGAAATGACCGTGAATCAACACGGAATTGTTTCAGATGACCGTGAAATGCATGGAAGTGATCATGAATTGCCGTGAAATGACCGTGAAATGCATGTAAATGACCGTGAAGTAAAGGAGTTTGACCGTGAAATGCCTCGAAATGACCGTGAATTTAATGGTCAACTGTGATGCATTCAATCTCCACTGTTTTCTATCATGTGGCACACTTGAGCTTCTTATTTCCATGCTAATTTGGAGACATCATTTTCATAAATAAAGAATGACCAGTTTCATCATCTGGTGGAGGAGCCGAAGTGTTGTAATGGGCTGATCCAAAACACATTTCCCTCTGAAGGTGATCACTGCAGTGCACCTCTATTATGAAACCAATTTTTGGTTACATACCCGATTGTCAGCATGTTTGACCCCTGATGCATCTCCAACATGTATGTATATATATATATATATATATATATATATATATATATATATATATATATATATATATATATACATACATATATATGTTAAGCCATAATCTCTTTTTTCTCAAATATTGGTGTAAACATTTCAAAATCTTTAGCAGTTAATCAGGAGCACTCATTGCAAGGCTGTAGAGACGCCCGCACTTCTTCCCTCTTTTGATCTCCCTCCCTGTCTTGAAATCCTTCACAATACAGTCCACAGGATGAAACTAGAATGCCCATAGCTAATCTCCAACAAGTTGAGCTACAGATATCATCTTTTTTGCCACCCATACATAACATTCTGAGAAATTTCTGATGGATCAAGAGCTACATAATAAGATATGGTCATTTTATTTTTCAAGCAGCAATCTTGGCACTGAGTAACAAGATTCGTAAAGCCGGCCCAAATATCTAATAATGGAGCCAACAGAGAAGGATATCTTCAGAGCCGAATTCTGCAGGCTAGCAAAATGCCCAACCAACCCTCACCATGGTAACTTAAGTACCTATCATAAATAATCACACCATTGTAGAGAGCACTCAACTTAGCAGTTTCATAAGCCTCCTTATTCACTTCTCCAGGGATAAGATCAAGTGAGATGGAGTGATGATTGCATAGGTCAGTGACCTCGTCAGTTGTATCTGCAATCCTCCATGGAAATGGATCACCCTTGGCCTTTTGCTATTGCACTATTTGAAGGGGCATGACCGTGAAATGCTTGGAAATGACCATGAATTAACACCGAATTGTTTGGAATGACCGTGAAATGCATGGAAATGATCATTAATTGAAGCGAATTGACTGTGAAATGCATGCAAATGACCGTGAAGTGAAGGAGCTTGACTGTGAAATACTTCGAAATGACCGTGAATCAACACGGAATTGTTTGGGATGATCGTGAAATGCATGGAAGTGATCATGAATTGAAGCGCATTGACCGTGAAATGCATGCAAATGACTGTGAAGTGAAGGAGTTTGCCCATGAAATGCCTCGAAATGACCATGAATCAACACGGAATTGTTTCAGATGACCGTGAAATGCATGGAAGTGATGATGAATTGAAGCTAAATGACCGTGAAATGCATACAAATGACCGTGAAGTGAAGGAGTTTGACTGTGAAATGCATCGAAATGACCGTGAATCAACACAGAATTGTTTTGGATGACCATGAAATGTATGGAAGTGATCATGAATTGCCGCGAATTGACCATGAAATGCATGCAAATGACCGTGAAGTGAAGGAGTTTGACTGTGAAATGCCTCGAAATGACCTTGAATCAACACAGAATTGTTTCGGATGACCGTAAAATGCATGGAAGTGATGATGAATTGAAGCGAAATGATTGTGAAATGCATACAAATGACCATGAAGCGAAGGAATTTGACCATGAAATGCCTCGAAATGACCGTGAATCAACACGGAATTGTTTCGAATGACCGTAAAATGCATGGAAGTTATCATGAATTGCTGCGAATTGACCGTGAAATGCATGCAAATGACCGTGAAGTGAAGGAGTTTAACCGTGAAATGCCTCGAAATGACCGTGAGTCAACACAGAATTGTTTTGAATCACCGTGAAATGAATGGAAGTGATCATGAATTGTCGCGAATTGACCATGAAATGCATGCAAATGACCTTGAAGCGAAGGAGTTTGACCGTAAAATGCCTCTAAATGATCGTGAATTAATACAGAATTGTTTCGGATGACCGTGAAATACATGAAAATGATCATGAATTGCCGCGAAATGACCGTGAAATGCATGTAAATGACCGTGAAGTGAAGGAGTTTGACCGTGAAATGTCTCAAAATGACCGTGAATCAACACGAAATTGTTTGGGATGACCGTGAAATGCATGGAAGTGATCATGAATTGAAGCGAATTGACTGTAAAATGCATGCAAATGACCGTGAAGTGAAGGGGTTTTACCGTGAAATGCCTTAAAATGGCCATGAATCAACACGAAATTGTTTCGGATGACCGTAAAATGCATGGAAGTGACATGAATTGCAGCGAATTGCCCGTGAAATGCATGCAAATGACTGTGAAGTAAAGGGGCATGACCGTGAAATGTGCTAAAAGGACCGTGAATCAACATAGAATAAGCGGGAATGACCATGATATGCATGAAATTGACCGTGAAGTAAATGAAATGAATGAAATTGATCGTGAACTGATTGAAATTGACCGCAAAGTGAATATGAAATGGATTTTTGACCATCGACCTAATGGAATCTTGGAAAATAACTAGGTTAGTTGGCTAAAGTAGCTTCTCCTACCCCAAAATCATATAAGGTACATCAAGTAACTAATTTTGGTTTAGAAGATATTGTTGTTAAATGAATAAAGAAAGAAATGAAAAAAAGAGAGAAATTTTTTTATATATGCTTATATATACATATTTATATAAATATGTATTAGAGAAAATTGTAGGTAGAATAAAGTTCTTCATGTAAAAAATAAAAAATAAAGTATTAAAAATTAAAAAATTAAAAAAATTGCATAGAGTTTTATGGACTGCAGTTATGGCTACGACTATAATACGTAGCTATATCTTCGATAATATCGAGTACTCTTCGATATGTATCGAAAATTGCAGGATTTTTTATGTAAAGTCACTGGACAGTTCTGGACCTCTTTCGATTAATGGAAAGACCTTCGATACATAGCAAAGGGCATATCGAAAAAGCATGGGCTGCAGTTATGGCTACGAGTTATATCCGTAGCCATAGATTACAGGCTTCGTTTTTTGTTTTCCTGTTGCAATCCCCACCGTCTTTATGGGTCCTTTTATGAGGTATATGTTATATCCAAACCGTTCATCTATTTGGTGAACTCGTTATAAGTCTTGAGAAGAAAAATAAGACAGATGTAGCTATCAAGTGGACCACACTGTAAAAGGCAGTGGAATATTGAACGTCTACCGTTGAAACCCTTTTAGGGGTAATGGAATTTTTGAATCATTACGAAATTTGTTTTTCCTCTACATCCAGGTCTTTGTAACCTCATGAATAGATTAGATGGAAAATAAATGTTACGGTGGGTCCTCCAAAAGTTTTAACAGTGAAAATCAATTTCCTGCTACTCTTTATGGTGTGGTCCACTTGATTCTTGGATATGATTTTTTTTATTTCTTTTGATAACGGTCCGAAATGATCTTGAAATATGGATGAACATTTTGGATATAATAAATACATAACTATGGGGCCATGTAATGTTGATCTCTTTTGAACCGTTCGTAAAACTCGGAGTTCGAGGAGCGTCAGCGCTCGACGCTCGTCTTCGAGCAGCGGCCGATCCGCTTGAAGGAAAAAGCAGAGGCATTTTCGACCTTTGGAAAGGTATCCGTACAATAAGGTAAACCAAGGTGGGCTTCTTCTCGTACATGGGCCATAAATGGGTCGTACAGTCACAAATTTCTCCTTCAAATAATATCCATCCCCTGCTTGATTTTGCATGCACCCGTTTTTTGCCGTTTCGGGTGGGTTGTAATTATCGGATTTTCGACCTGAGATTTTGCACAGCATACTCCGGTTCCAATTTTGAAGTGTGGGGTCCATCTAGACCATCAAGCTGGTGGTCCATGGACAGGTCAGGCTCTAGAGATCTTCCAGATTGAATATAGTCCATCGATTGTTTATACCTTTGATGATTTTCATATTTTCACCGTATGTCTGTAGGCTACCAACCAAATATGGTTGAATCTTCTGATATAGGATGCTTCTCAGGATGCCTACCGTCAATTTTCTACCCCTTCGTATCAACAGTTTGGATCACAGAACGATGGTCCCCACGTGCTAAGAGGTGTCCCTTTCCGCCAGGTGGCAGCATTCCTTCTGTTTTTTCTGAGGTGGCTTAGCCATTCCCCTCTTTTTCTAAGATACAAAAGAGCTTATGTGGAGTTGACGAGGATTACGTTATACGTGGACTCCGTGACGCGTGTAGTTAACGTATTATTTTAAGACATTAACTCAGGAAAAAAAATAAAAAAATAAAAAGGTAAATCGAAGGCTCAAGTGGGCAGCACCACCGGAAACAGTAGGATTGAGAACCTACGATTGAAAACGTACTGCGGCCACTTTTTTCGAGCTAATATTTGTGCTCTCCCTTCATTCCGGTCTAGGTGACCTTATGAACAGGTTATATATATGGGCATCATTATTATTATTACTTACTATATCGTGGCCCACTTGAGCCTTGGATATACTTTTTTTTTAAAAGCACACACATCAAGGTGAGTCCATGAAGCCTCAGCCACAACCAAGTCTGTCCTGGCTGGGTTAGACACTAATCACTATCATGTGTAGTGTGGAATGCAAGATTTTAGGCATTCATCTCATCGACTCAAACATGTATGTGCAACCGCTCATGGTGATAGTTTCTTTATTTTATTATGACATTTATGTTGTATTGTGTTTTCGGTAGTTCCTGTTATAGCTAATGAGAGAGCGATATGTGGCACTGCATAAGAGAAAGGAAGTGAAGAAGAAGATCTTTAAGATACTTGGAATGCTTTTTATGAAATCCTAACTAACAGAGGATTAATACTACACATCATTAGACGACCAATAAGAGTAATGTAGCCAATGTGTGGCCGATTAATGAGCACGGATTGAAAAAAGCAAAGTTTGGTTGAGAGAAGAGGAACAAATAGAGAAAAACATATCAAAAGAAGGATCGAGAGAATGACTTCTTGACTACCCTAACTATGGAAGTAATGATAGAAATATCTAGAACAATAAGCTGTGCAGTAGAAAACTATACATATGAGAGAAAATCTATCACAAAAAAAATAATAAAAACAACGACCAATCAAAATTTATTTTTATCTCAGTTATCCTAAGAGTAGTGATAATCCAATAGTGGTAATTCTTAATTTTTAGTTGTAATCCAAGTCTGTGCTCATACGTTGAACTTGATCATTATTTAATATCGAGTAATTCTTTTAAGAGATGCAACTTTGCAGTCGCTCCTAGCGACAAATTATGAGTTTTTTCTTTTGTTTGATTATACTGGTATTATGAAAAGTCATTTCTTGTGAAAGACAAAGCATTACCAATCTTCAAAGGAAGAACCCCACCCTCCAACAATTGCCTAATCATCACAAAATTATGTGAGTGGTTAAATAAGTAAATGATTTTCTCAGAATTTGGTAATATATGTTTACATCGGACGTATCTGCTTACTTTTACACTTGGGGTCAAAAGTTTATTCGATTTAAATCGAGCCGCTTTATCGATTTTGGCACGCCCGCACACACACGTGCTAGAAAAAAAAACTAGACCAAAATGCTAATAATTTTTGGCACGCCCAATGGAACCTTATAAATAACTACTTGGCTATCAGAAATTTTCATTTTTTGCGTTAGTTGTGCTAAAAAAAAAAAAAACATATCCAATGGGAATTTTATTACAAGAATACTTGCCAATGTAATAATTATGAGAAATCATGAGTCAAAGAGGTGATTGTAATGCTTATGCAGCTATTAGTGCTATCGTAGTTAACAAACCTCCTACTTAAGAGGAAGAGGTGTAGGTGCCACGGGTATCCGAGCAAGTGAATCAATCACTTGTTTCGGTGTCTATACTAAGGAATCCAGATAGAGCTTAGTTATCTCGGGTTCAACCTCTTGAAATTATGTTAGTCAGGATAGTTGATGTGTAAAGGAAAATTCAGCATGCCGCGAAAAATGTCAGAGGTTCTAGCTGAGTAATTACAGGCTTAGACAGAAGCATTTAATAGGTGGATGGTTAGTTATAGCGAAAGCATGAATTGGTTAGAGGTTATGTTTGCTAGGAGAGCACTGATCGCACCTCAGCAATAAGTCAATGCTAGTTCTGTTGGGAATCTAGTCCTAATACCCTCGGTACAACTAATGCCATAGGCTATCCCTCAATGGTGAAACACACCACCTGTTCCCATCCCTATTTCAACACAAAACGTGTGAAATTCACCTCCACTTGTGGATTTTAAGCATCCTAAATGTGAGAATAGGAACTTAGTCCCTAAAGTCAAGAATCAAGGGGATGCCCAAGAATTGACCTTATAATGTGGATTTGAAACCACCTTAAGTTGTTGCACAACAACAATAGAGCCGAAATCAAATTGTATAACTGGTCCATGTAGTAGCAGGCAAGGTTTTTGGCCGAACCGCTACTCCAATTTATCATAAACCTTATCCAGATTGGATCAACCAGCAATATCTATTGTTGATGAATTATTAACCTGATTTTACACTATTTACAGGTGATACAGCCAATTGACCATAAAACGCATAGATCCTTTCACCATACAGTGTGGAGAGCTGGCTAATAATGATTACTAACCATTTGTTTGCTCAGCATTAGTTAAAACAAAGAAGACCACATTGCCTTATCAAAAAGTGCAACGGGCGTATACCTTTGATTTTACTTGGGCCGATGAGTTTTTTATATCATGTTAGCCATGAAATTTATCAAAGTTCCTGTTATCATAAGATTTCGATAATGAAAAAATTAAAGAAAATTAATTATAACAAATGGCATGGAACCCAACTACATTCGATTAACAAATGTGTTGTTTTCAGGAATGTTATTTAAGATAATATTGACCAAGGTTGCTAAAGTTTTTGGATATAGAAAAAGAAGTAATACTGATCCATTTCTTACCAATATGGAAATCAACATGGCCACCATTATTCCACAAAAGGTTGGTCCGACCGCAACAGAAAATCGAGTTGAAACTAAAAAGGAGCAGGCTAAAGAATGGGATTTTGGTAAGAGGATTATGAGGTCCATGCATACAATCACGTACCAAAGCACAATCAAATGTGATAAATTCCAATTGCCAACACTTATGTAAGCAATGTGCAAGGCTAACTCGGCCAAACAAGCAATTTTATCGACATAATCATAATGCAGGACAATCAGTCATTCGAAACATGGAAGAGGGTAATTATTTTTACCAACAAAGGGTCAAGCACGCCGCCAATCACCCTAGGTCCTTCTTAGAGCAAAGAATGGTTAACCTCAGCCTAGTCAAGGAGTTTGGAAAATGTTTAGTCATTCAAAGTTTTCAACAGTACCAGAATGGATGACACATATACAAAAATGGTGTTGCTGAAGGCAATAAGCTGTGAAGCAAGTATGGAGTGAACCTTGTATGAAGTTCCCACAAATACAATAAAGGCTAGTAATTCCAAAACTTGAAGAGGAACAAATATCGGTTAATATGATCGAACTTCAATAGGATTTGAGTCAATCAAGAATGACCAAAATTCTAAAAATGAAGATATGGATGTTGAAGGATCGATTAAATATGTTAGTGATGACTGTTTTTTGGATGATATTATGATTGAAGAATTGCTGGCAAAAGCAAAATCACTAGAACAAGCCTCATCTAAACAAGATGAGGAAATGAAACTTGAAGCCGTATGTCAAGATGTCAAGCAACCGAATTTAGAAACACATAAGGGGAAATGTCTAAATTTGGTAATATAGTTTGACTCATTTCCACTAATGGCCTTGGATTGCAACATGGTTCTTACATTGGCATTGGGTTTCCAAACTAAACCATCATAGCCA
This sequence comes from Magnolia kwangsiensis, assembly GCA_037074715.1. Classification (NCBI taxonomy): domain Eukaryota; kingdom Viridiplantae; phylum Streptophyta; class Magnoliopsida; order Magnoliales; family Magnoliaceae; genus Magnolia; species Magnolia kwangsiensis. The sequence goes on from CM073576.1 coordinate 123,467,653, forward strand.
AACAAAACGGAAGGAGACGTGGAGGAACCTGGTCCTCCCATAATTATACAACATGGTTCCTTCAATTCTAAGGGGAAAAAAAATGATTGTTTCAGTCGAACCAGGGTCACCTTCTGAAAAGATAGTGATGGAAAGACTAATTTACTATCAGAGGTTTTAAATCAGGCTCACCTCTAACCTTTAAAGCCATACATAAGGACTTAATGTACACTCTCGTCGAAAGCTCTCGTAGGAGACTTTAATTAGTTTTCTATCAACTAACCAACAACCTTTGTCCTATTCCAAGGACCCACATTTACTTTTGTTGGAGGCTCCCATGGGGACTAACACGTACACACTCATGTTAGGTGAATTTTGCCCTACATAAGAGCTTAAGTCATATATAATAACCTATCGAGTTTGGGTTACAAACTTTTACCCTCAGTCCTACACAAGCAAAGAGAGTGTAAACTCGCTAAATGACACTTGTTAGATTGAGCCACATTGATATGCCGTCTTGCGTTGCTTAATTGATGCTCTCTCATGCTTTTAACCATCTCCCATTTTCTCTCCCAATCGTTGATGTCAATGCTTTGACTCCAAGATCAAACACCTTACATGCAATGCTCCATCAAGATGACTAAGGTGATGGAATGTTGTGTGAATCTTCTACAATATATGAGAATGTTGTAATTTGCTAGGGAATTCACCTAAATAGATATTTTAAAGGTGTAGACACCCTACCTAGGCTAACATCTTGAGAAGGCTAAGACAATTCAGGAACCATAATCATACCCTGAACTAAACCCTAATCCTAGCCTAAACCTAACATTGACCCAAAAGTCTCAAACTTTCAGACCGAAACCCAAAACCTTGATGCAAACCGATCAATCCATATATAGCCCCTGCCTATACCTTATACCCTGACTAGAACATAAGCCCGCATATCTGAGCCGTAAAAAACTCCAAAAGAAGACCAACGGACGAATTAATGAGACGAATAAGGCCCACACACTTGAGCCCGGCCTGAACCCATCACTGACAGTACTTTAACTATCACCGGTGGTACTCGGTGTGTCGCCACATGCAGCCCGCGTGTGAACGTCTGGAGACAATTGTCCTGAAATAGCGGTGAAGACCACTTTAGTTGAAGTAGGAATATGCCAATATGTCCTAGATGGGGGTGAATAGGACTTTTAAAAGTTTTTATGGTTTATTTAAAAATTCTATTACACTAATCCTAACAATATGCACTTATCAGGATTACTCAAAAGTAACTCTACTAGCTTCCAAGCCCAGTAGAGGATATAATCACAAACTATATAAGAAATGAACAATATATAACCTAGTTTATGATGAATATGACTGTGTATGGTGTGAGGTGTGATCTCAGATATACAGATATGAAAATATTGAAGTAAATCACATATACAAAGGAATGACAATCACAAATACGGTCATTTTTATAGGTGTTCGACTACTTATCTACTCCACTCCCAGTAACCGCACTCAACCTTTGAGTGTACTGGATTTCACTAAGGAGGTTTCACAGCGGTTTACCTTAAACCTAAGGTTTTAAATCAGTTTCACCTTCAACCTTTACAACTTACACTAAGGCTGACTATTTATGCTCTCATAAGCAAGGGTCAACACAATGCACCCACTTTTAGGCACACTGGCTAAGAATCTTCCATAAGACCCTAACAGAGTTTTACACGATTCACTTCAAACCCAAGGTTTTGGCTGGTTCACCTTTAACCAGATGTTTATGCTCTCCACAGAGCAAGGGTCCATACAATGCACCCACCATGTACACTCTCGCCGGAGGCCTCCTTGAGGACTTGTGAGGGTGAGAAACACATTAGACTCAATCCTAAAAAGGAATGATCAAAGAGTCTTCTGGACTCTAGTTACTTACATATAAGTGAATGAGTCCCTTTTTAGCTCTTGATGAAGATCTCCTCCTTTGTTGATGAAGAATCTTCTGCTTCCTTAATCCGCAACTCATAAGATATACCAATGTATGGTGACGGGTTGAGTCAAGGTTATGATGGAATCCTACTCTCAAATATTTTTCTATAAAGGAGATAGAGTGATTCCAATCATCTATGCATTTAAGGCATCCCAGCTTAATGATTTTCCATTAAGGTAGTAGCTGGATGATCTTTGAATGCGGAAGTTCATTCCCCAATCCACTCTATTGAATATCAATGATGAGGGTGGATTGGAGGATGAACTCCCTTGAGAGAAAGGGCTTTGGGTATATGATCTAAGATAAAACACTCAAAAGCACTCTCTTCTTTCTCTACTAGCAACAATAGACAAGTCCTCTTTATATAGGCAAAAGGTTTCAATGGATATAAAACACTAACATTTATGACAGAGTTCGATATCATCGAGCGTATACTCTCGATTGCATCGATGGTCCGCTCAATGACACAAACTCAATGTCATACGCTTTTGAAACCTCTTACCAGCTGGTCGAGGGAATCGAAACTTGTGTTGATGTCATCAGATTTTGAACTCCGATTTCATCGATGTGAGGTTCAATTCCTCGATATTTGAAAATGAGAGAGACTTGCTATGAAATATTTCAGGTTTATAAGAATGATCGAGGGACCTTCGATATCATCGAAATTTGAATGTTAATGATATCGATAGCTGTGTCAAGGCATCGGTAAATCCAAAGGATTTTCATTTAAGCTTCCTGGACAGTTTTTATCCTAGTTCGATGCCATCGAGACTGTGCCGATATCATCGATATTTAAATATCAATTTCTATCGAGTGACCCTCGATCATAAATAAACTATCCTAAAATATTTTGCTGGAAATCTTTCGCGCCCATGACCGATATCATCTAGACCCTTTTGATGTCATTAAGATTTGAACTTCGATGGTATTAAGGAGGGCTTCGATATATTGAAGCATATATGATATTCTTAAGAAAAAAACAAGGGCACCGAGGATCTGCCTGTCGATTTATTGAGTCACCTTCGATGCACTTGAGATTTAAATATCGATGGTATCGATAAGTACGTCGATACATCAATAATTCTGTCCAGATATACATGTGGTTGCTGGACACTTTTTGTCCTCATTCCGGTGGAATCGATTTCGCGTCGAGGACATCGACAACACAGGTCAATCATATCGAGACATTTTTCAATAAAATCGATAAAGCAAGAAAAATTTAGAAATTTTTTATTTGTGAAAAAAGTTTTCGTACTTATAAACCCTACGATATTTAAATCTCGATGGTATCGATAGGTACGTCGATACATCGATAATTCTGTCTAGATTTACATGCGGTTGCTGGACACTTTTTGTCCTCATTCCGATGGAATCGATTTGGCATCAAGGACATCGACAACACAGGTTGATCATATCGAGACGTGTTTCAATAAAATCGATAAAGCAAGAAAAACTTAGAAATTTTCTATTTTTGAAATTTTTTTTCTCACTTATAAACCCTATGATGTTCTAACTTTTTTAAGGGTTTAATTTACTTGATGTTTTGAGACATGGGATGTGAGGCTTGGATTTACCTATGACGAGCTTGCATACATCTGGTTGAGGCAGACACTTTGAATTGATCTTCCTATGAGGCTTTGTAGTCTAACTGACCCAATACTCACGCTAATTGACAAACCAGGGTACTTTCAATCCCCCCCTTTGTCAATTAGGTGACAAAATACCAAAACACCCTAGACCAGCTTCTATACTAACACCCTAAATTGTGTGTACATGTTCTCTACACAATTGTACAATGCTAACAATATCACATATAGAATATATTCAGAAGTTGCTCTCCCTATCTGCAAACTCCCCTTCGCTTGATGCAGCTGCTCCCCCTAACACCTGCAACACCATACTCAAGCAGATATACATTTCTTGACGGGGTATTTGAACTGTTCTCCCCGTTGTTGTCAGTCATTGACAAAGATTGTATGACAATAGATATTGATTGAAGTTTTAAAGACATGTGGGAGAACACATAGATATAGATGAATAGAGATAAAATCAGTTTAAGCATACATCATTTTTAGAAAGTATGGATGCATATTAGATCAATTTGAGCAGTGATACAAGAAGATAAAATAATCATGAAAATCACATGCACTCTATAAACCAGGGGATCTTAACACAATATTAGTATGACAGTAAAAATGAGAATTATATTCAGCCACATTTAACAACATCCAAAACAGACCTATATAAACTGCCCAAGTTTGGTAGTAGCAGAACAGAAAACCATTAAAATACTAAGTCTTCCTTACTCAGAGGTTTTAAAAAAAAATGGAGCTTTAGTAATGCATCACACCTATGCAAGAGCGAAAAGCATTCAAAAAGATATTAATGTCCTCAACATTTTAGTGAGAATCCAGGTCTGTGATGCATTGGACATTCTATAGACAATCAACAACCTCTACTATGCTGGTAGGAAATTCAAAATTTATTGTGTATCATGTTGCAGAGTTGCCAACATAGTTTTGGTCTCCAGTAGACGGACTTCACACTCATCCAGTCCTTTCATCATGTAGGATTGTCTATCAAGCAGATTTTGTATAGTGTCTCGATTGATGACAGCCTGGATGTTTTTGTCAGAGACGGGGCTGTGTACAGAATGGTCTTTGTCTGAGCTTGAATTGATTTCACCACGAGGCGCATTGACAATGATATTGCAGATGTCTTCTTGGTTAAACCAAATATGCGGGTGTGGGAGATCGTTAGTAGGAGGCAACCCAAGTTGTTGTGATAGCTTGCTCACAAGACACAGGAATGGAAGGATAGTGATGGATTCATCTGAGGATACCCGAATCAATTGTTGTAGAATAAGAGTGGGTAGGCATATATGAATACCGAGATGAACATCATACAAAACGTTTAGAATGTATGGAGAAAGCTTTTTCCCAAAGAAAGCTTGTTCCCAGAGACTTCACAGGGATAGACATTTGTGTTGAAAATGCTGTGAAGGATCTTGTATGCAAGATCGAGGTATTTAACATGAAGAACATTCTTTGCATTTCTTGTAATAGTAGCACCACTACATAGTGCATGAGTAACTTCTCCCCATACACCAAGACCATTCATATTTCGTTCTAATACATGTATCCTAATGACTTCTACCCCAATCAGCCTGCTTATCAGTCTAGGAGTGATGTGTTCGGTTCAATTTATGACAGCGACTGAAATGATTGGAGGATTATTTTCAATATTGTAGATTAAACTCAAAAACTAATGCACCAGATTATGCTGAAATTCACCACCACAATTCATGATAAATTTGTATGGGCAAAGAGGGTGCCTAACACCTTCCCTCTTTGTAACCGAGGTCCCTTACTTAGAATCCCTAATCGCAGACCAGGAGTCAACCTAAGATAGGAGAGTTTTCAAATTTCTCCAACCTTACATATTCCGCGGGTTCTAGCCGACTGCAGGATTTTGAGATTAATTGGCTAGTGGCGACTCCAACATCCATAAATCAGCCTAATCACCCCCACCATAAAAAACATAACATACAAATCAGTGTGGGCACCGATTTTCAGTGTCTACAGAATGGCGACTTCGCTGGGGATGATCTATCTCACACTAGCTGAGACTCGACTCGAAAGAGTGAGGTGCTTTAATCTCAAGGGACATCATCACTGCATTCATAAAAAAATAAAAACATCTTTGGTTTGTATTCTCTTGGGCGTAAATTCGAACCATGACTATTTATCCTGCGTAGCCATGACCTCTCAAGCTACCCATGAAGAAGAATCGGCAGCTCAGCCAACTCCCGAAACATCAGCACCCGCAACTATACCAACACCTACATTGTCACCTCCCGTAGCTCCAATAGACTTACAAGCCAATACAGCCATGCAAGAGGTGGCCCAAAGTCTTCGGGCAATGTAAGAGCTGCTACTTTTCCTAGTACTAAATGCCACACCAAACACACAGGCAACCCAGCCGACTGTACAGAATAGTTCACTCCCTCAAAATCCCTTTGCTTTCTCCCTCATTCCACCAGCAAATCCTGTTCTCCCTCTCCCATAAGAGTCTGTATAAGATCAACAGCAACCGGTAAACAGGAGTAACCCTCCCACACATCTCTACTCAGTACATCACAACAATTAGGTTATAACACAAGTTTCCCCTAACGGAACCACAGATAAGAACTGGCCGATGCCCATAAAGGGGGTCAGTTTCGAGTCCAACTTACTCCCCCTAACAGGAGTAACATTCCAGAATTGGTAGATACCCCAGGTGGGAGTCATTTTCGAACATCACACCCTCCTCCGAAAGGGAACAATGTTCAATTCCAGCTACCTCCTACCACTGGGAGTCCATCTTCTTTCCAACAACCCCTATTCTAGATCCATATGAAGAAGAAGCAGCTCAAGCCCTACAACAAGGGGCAAGATATCCGCAGTAAGGCAAGTATGAGATTGAGGAACTACGAGAGTAGTTACAGATGGTGTAAAACCAACTCCAAAGGTAACATGGAGTGAACCACTTATCCACCAAGTTCAGGGATCTCTGTCCCTTCCCAGACACACCCGAGTACCTCCAAACTTCGAGGTACTAAAATATAAAAGGTATGACAGTAGTGGGTGCCCTACAACACACTTGAAAGCATTTTATGGGGAACTCAATATGATAGTAAGGAATGATGAAGCCTTGGTATGACTCTTCCAGAAATCCCTTAAGGGTGACGCTTTGAATTGGTAAACTTCGCTGGACAGCCACCAAATCAGAACCTGGGAAAGACTCTCCCAGGCATTCATTGACAAATTCTCATAACCTGAACATGGCTTCAAGAAGGTCCGACTTGGCTGTCTTGAGATAAACAAAGTGATGATTCATTATCAGTATACATAGGACGATGGCGGTCCATGGCGGCCTGAATGAGAAACCCCATTAATGATGAAGATTAGATATCCATGATCGTACATTCAATAAATTCCAACATTTCAGGATATCTAATCTCGTATCCCTATGTGAACTTCTCTCAGCTCATTTGGGTTGGAGAAAAAGTGGAAGCCAGAATCAGAGCCGGAACCATCTCCCCATGGCCACACCAGACCCCCTCAATTAAAAGAAGCAAAGTTAAGGGGAAACCCGTCAGATATGGGAATGGAAACGACACTGCTTCCGCGCAACGTACTACGGAGGTTAACAATATTGTTACCAACACTCAAGACAACCAGTACACTCCACAACTGGAGCCACGACAAGACAGGAAGTACTAGCCATAATCAAATAGGCAGTACCAGCCACAACAAGCCCAATAGGGATATTAGGGACAACCGTCTCAACAACAACTGCAACAACCTTGGGGGAATGCGCAAGGCCCATACAAATAGGCAATGTTAGGCAGAAAGTTCACTCTGCTAACACAAACGTACAGTCAGGTTCTGACAATGTTAATGCAAAAATAAATTTTGACACCACTCCAACCTCGACTTTCACTTAACCCCTTACCACCAGGTTACAATGAAAATCAGTATTGCGTATATCATTAGACTCCTGACCACATAAAAGACCAATGTTTCACCTTGAAGCATGCAGTACAAGATTTAATCGAAAGCTAGAAGATCGATGTCACCCCAAAGGCTAGCAACATGGCTCAGGCCAACATTCTCCATAATCCACTGCCATTGCATTAAGTGGGACCTATCACATCCAGCACTTCTACCATCAATCATATTGAGGGGGGGAGTCTTGGGTATGTCTCTCCACATCATTCCTTCCAAGCAATCATGTCCGAATAGCAAACTAAACATGGGACACCGACAGGCACCACCACCTGAGCCACAGGTGTTCTTCGAAGTAGCACCAACAACTCAACCTCTCATATTCCTTGAAACAGCACCAACAACTTAGTTATTCCTCGAAATAGCACCTACAGTGCAACCTCTCATCTACCTCGAGGCAGCACTCAATAGGTCTTAGTCTCTCATCTCTCAAGGGGAACCCCCGGCACTCACCAGGTCACATCCTCAACCCCGCACTCCCCAAGGGGCACTTTCAGCCCTAACCTTAGCAGATCTAAACAGGTTAGATTTCGAACCCATCACTCTTTCAATAGGCCTCCTTGATCTAGCTTCGCTAACCTTATAAGGGGCACCCTCGGTTCAAACACCAAGTTTTCTAATGCCTCACCAACTGGCACATGCCCAGAGGACCCCTCTCACACCTCAAAAGAGGGACGAAAATTCCACTGCCAAAACCAGTCAAGAGTTGGTAGCACCTCAAGAGAAATCATTAAGCCTATCACAATCAGTTCCAACCCTAATCTCTTAGCCTTAAGAACCAGTGATATACCTAAAAGGAAGAACGATCCCCTCCTACCACCCAAAAGAAGTCCCATGTCATTATCCTGAATGTGTTGAAGTAGACAACAATGAGAGGTATTTCAGGAGGGATAACCAGAATCCAAAAGAAACCCAAGGAACTTTGTTAGGAACCACTTGCAAAACCATTGCTGCGTATGACATAGCAGCCCAACTCAAATCCATTCCCGCACAAAATATCCATTTGGGAACTCTTACGTACGTCAGATCGCATCGAGAAATTTTTGTGAAAACATTAAATGATGCACAAATCTCTCCTTATGCATCTCCTAAAATGGTGGCGAGTATGATTGAACAACTCCTCTCACCACGAGCAATCACTTTTTCTGATGATAAGTTGCCCCCAGAAGGATGTAAACATGGGCGCTCATTAAACATAGCAGTCCATTGTAAAAATTTTAAAGTCCCACTTGTGCTCATTGATAATGGATCCAGCCTTAACGTTTTCCCTTTGAGGACGGTCGAGCGTTTAGGGATAGACCATCCTCCTTCAAGCTCAGCACCATGAGCGTTAGAGCCTTTAATAACTCCTGAAGGCATGTTGAGGTGAAAATCGACATTCAAATACAAATTGGACCGGACATGACACTTGTCACGTTCCAAGTCATTGATATCCCCTCCTTATTTAATCTTCTGTTGGGGCGGCCATGGCTTCATGCAGTTGGAGCCATCCCATCTACCCTGCATCAAAGGGTTAAATTCCCTTCAAAAAATCGAATCATCTCAGTGCCGGCCGAACCAGAAACGATCCTACCGGTAATAGTTAATATCTCAGAAACTGACATCCCAGTGATCGAAATTCAACACGCAGAGGGTGACATATCGTATCAAAGTTTTGAGTTCAAAATTGTGAACTCAATTGCCAATCCACGCCCTCTCACTGCTGAACATGTCATTCCCCCCACTGAACGGTTAATCTTGAACTACCGTACCGAGTTCCATGAAAAAGGTATAGTGGTAAAACCAGCACATACCAACGTACAGAGACAGGGGTTGGGCTATCAACCAACACCAGAGGACCAAGCCGAAAGGCCCAAAAGGGGTCAACTATTTAGGTGCACACCCATCAAGTTCATCAAGCTGAGACAATTTGTGGAGACACGATGATTTCCCTTGAGGACAACCTCCAATGGCTCAAACTCTCTGAACATTCCAACCAGGAGTCCATCTGGCCATCGATAAGGTGAGACAAAATCCTCAGAGCGTCAAAAGCACCAAGGGGTAAAATCCCCAGACCCGTCAAATGAGGCTAGGGGTAAGGAAACTGGGATACCCATAGGGAACCCAGAATCGAAAGGGCCCCTTACAAAAAGCATAGGCAAGAACGGGGAAGCACCCATCCCCACCCACAGTTAAGGGGACATATCCCCACCACCAGCTCAACGACACAAGGGGTAGAAGCAGTCCATCCATTGGATTGATAAAGGGAAGTGGCCTTCACTTGATTAGACGAACATCATGGTTCCATTGTAAGATGAATCTGAGGAGCCAGAAGAACTCCAACTGCTGGGTGAAGAGATCGAATCAGACTTCGACTCCGAGCCCAGTCCAGCAGACATCATGGTCATCAGGACAAGTGACCCACAAGAACTTGCAGAGCAGAACATCAAGATCGAAAGGGGGAAAGAGCCAGAATAGATAACCACCCCCCTAACAATTGAATCAGCCGGTAAACCATCTACGGATGCCGGGCTAAAAAAAAAAGCCAATGTAAGTAGTAGTTGGTGTCCCGAATTAGGACAGGACCAATCATGATTCGCAACATCGTCTTGTTCGAGATCCTTTGGCAACACAAAAAAATAAGAAAATTGTCAAAACATAAAAACATCACATATTTCTAAAAATACAAAAAAATTAAATATTTCTCAAAACCACAAAACATCAAAAAATCTTCAAAATCCAAAAATAATAGAAAAGCTTTCAAAAATCACCGTTCCAAACACTTCATGTACAGCGCCTGAGTTCAAGGTCGACTCGTATGATTTCGATTTAGAGTTGGACTTCAAACTCATGGGTTTGGACGAAGCATTGGATGAGGGAAGTGATGATACAGCTCTCGAATTCGAGGACTCTCTCAAAAGGTTTGAAATAAAGGCTAACGTTGTGGTAGATGACTTCGAAATTGTGAACCTAGGATCAGCGGAACTCCCTAGAGAAGTGCGCATCGGAAGATCACTGTCCTCGGAATACAAACAGAGGATGATGAAATTTCTGAGGCCAAGGTTGTCCAACTTTGCTTTCTCTTATGAGGACATGCTAGGACTCGATGAAAATCTAGTGGTGCACCATTTGCCAATAAAACCTGACATGAAGTGTATAAAGCAGAAACTACGGAGAATGAAGCCAGAATGGGCCCTAAAAGTCTATGATGAAGTCATCAAACAATACAATGTGGCGTTCTTAGTAGTCTTTAACTACCCAAAATGGCTCGTAAATATTGTACCAGTTCTAAAGAAGGATGAAAAAGTCAGGATGTGCATCGACTTTAGGGACCTCAACAAAGCAAGTCCTAAAGATGACTTTCCTCTACCCCACATCGACACGCTGGTAGATAATACTGCAGGACATAAGATCTTCTCCTTCATGGATGGTTTCTCCTATTACAATCAGATTAAGATGGCCATTGAAGATCGAGAGAAGACTTCTTTCATCACACAATGGGAAAATTTCTACTATCGGGTCATGCCCTTCGGGTTGAAGAACGCGGGAGCTACATATTAACGAGCTATGACTGCCTTGTTCCACGACATGATAAACAAGGAGATAAAGGTCTATGTAGATAACATGATCATCAAGTCTTGCATGATCCAAGGACACTTTGAAGACCTCAAGAAGCTTTTTGATAGACTAGAAAAGTTCAAGCTCTGCCTCAATCCGTAAAAATGTGTTTTCGGTACAACTGAAGGCAAACTGCTAGGCTTCATCGTTAGCGAAGATGGTATCCGGGTGGACGAGACTAAGACTAAGGAAATCATCGAAATACCGCTGCCCAAGACTGAAAAGGAAATTCTGGGTTTTCTTAGACGAATCCAGTATATTAGCCGATTCATCGCACAACTCACTCTCATTTGTGAGCCCATATTCAAACTTCTGCAGAAGAACTCACCAAAGGAGTGGAATGATGACTGCCAAGCGGCCTTCGACAGGATTAAGAAGTATTTGCTAAAACCTCCAGTGCTCTTGCCACATACTCCGGGAAAGCCCTACTACTATATATCTCGATCACGGTAGAAGCAATAGGATGCGTTCTTGGTCAACACGACGACACAGGAAGAAAGGAGCAAACGATCTACTATCTAAGCCAACGGTTCATAAGTTATGAAGCCAAGTACTCCAACTTAGAGAAAATGTGCCTCGCCTTTATCTGGGCAATGCAACGATTGCGACAGTACATGATTGCTCACCCAATCCTCCAACTCGCTCGCATGGACCCATTGAAATACTTATTCGAGAAACCAGCACTGACAGGCAGGATTGCAAAATGGCAACTACTGCTTTCAGAGTTTGACATCATATATGTCACTCAGAAAGTGATCAAGGGGCAAGCACTGGCCGATCACCTAGTAGCGCACTCTCTGCCTGACTATCAACCCCTGAAGACCTTCTTCCCCAACGAGGACATCCTCTTAATCAAGGAAGAAGAAGAAAGAAAGGCAGAGGAGTGGACACTCTTCTTCGACGGGGCCGCAAATGCAAAAGGGAGTGGGGTAGGCACCATACTCTACTCTCCCGAAGATGTCCCAATTCCCATATCCAGGCGATTGGCATTCCAATGCACTAACAACGTAGCAGAATATGAAGCATGTTTCGCTGGTTTAAAAGAAGCCATCATCCTTAATGTAAAGAAATTACGAGTCTTCGGAGATTCGTAACTCATCATCAACCAGACGAATGTCGACTAAAAGACCAAAGATGAAAAGCTGATCCCGTATCATTTTTATCTGGAAAATTTGATTGGGGAATTCTAAGAGGTCACATTCTCCCACATGCCCTGAACCAAGAACTAGTTTGGAGATGCTCTGGCTACCCTAGCCTCAATGTTGAAAATCCTGAAAGGAGCTGCTGAATGGGAGCTTACTGTCGAACTCTAAGAGGAACCGACATTCTGCCTACAGATCAACGAAGTTGAACCTCTCTCAAAGGATCAGCCGTGGTACACAGACATCAAGGAATATCTCGAACATCAGAAGTACCTGGAAGGAGTAACACTAGTTGATCGTCGTAATATCCAGCGGTTAACGACACAGTTCGTGATCATTGGGGGGATCCTCTATAAGCGATCCTTCAACCAAGTCCTTCTCCGCTGTGTGGATGAGATAGAAGTAACATAGATCATGTCAGAAATCTATGAAGGACTGTAGAAATCCATGAAGGACTATACAGCCCACACATGAATGGACACATGATGGCAAAGAAGATCTTACGACTCGGCTACTATTAGCTCACGATGGAGATAGACTGCTGCAAACATGTTAGGAAATGCTTTAAATGTTAGGAGCATGAAAATTAGATCCATGCCCCTGCTTTCGACCTCTACAACTTGACGGCACCATGGCCCTTCTCTGTATGAGGGCTGGACATCATCGGCAAGATCAACCCTAAAGCTTCAAAGGGGCACGAGTACATCCTGGTGGCGGTAGATTATTTCACCAAGTGGATAGAGGCTGCATCACATACCACCATCACAACATCTCATGTGGTCAAGTTCATGAAGAACAACATCATTAGCCGCTATGGGGTCCCTCAGGCCATTATTACTGACAATGGAAGGATGGACGATTTTCTTGATAAATTCAAAATTCAACGCCATCGGTCAAGTCCCTACTGTCCCCAAATGAACGGTGGGGTCGAAGCTGCAAACAAGACTATCATCCACATACTGGAGAAAATGGTAAAGACATATCGCGACCAGTCGAAAATGCTTCCTTACACACTCTGGGCCTATCTGACATCTGTACGGTCTGCTACGGGTGCAACTCCATATGAGCTCACATACGGAATGGAAGCGGTACTACCAGTCAAAATTGAAATTCCATCACTTCGGATATTACTGGAAAGACAAGTTGAGGAAGGCAAGTGACAACAAGCGAGGTACGATCGACTGCATCTGGTAGATGAAAAGTGCATGCAAGCACTAAGCCACTCCCAATGTTATCAAAGAAGGATCGCACGAGCCTACAACAAGAGGGTCCGCAAGAGAAGTTTTAAATTTGACGACATGGTCATGAAGTGCATCCTACCACCACACTTGTCGGATCCCAGCGAAAAATTCAAACCCTCGTGGGACGGACTGCTGATCATTCGGGAGCACTCCCAGGAGGGGCTCTTCGGCTCACCAGTCTAAGAGGAGAAGACCCTCCTGTGCCCATCGATGCCCACAACATAAAAATCTATCACGATTAACCGTACCTAACCTTGTCAATGATTACAATCGCAAAGCTGTATCCACTAAAACTAAAAAAAATATATCCGCCACCTCTCCCATTAGAAATACCCGCCACCTCTCCCATATAAAAAAGAGAGAAAACAAAGGCACAAAAAGGAGCAAACAGAGAAGGGGTGAGGCAAAAAGAAAGAAAAAGAAAAAGAAGAAAAGACAGGAAATCTCAAAAAGAAGACCCAGAAAAAAGAAAATAAGTCTATCCCAAATCCCCAAACAATCCCACCAAAAGCAGCTTACGATTGTGGTCAAAGACAAGGACAAAGAGGTAACCAGTTAGCCGGCTATAAAGGAAGTCTATCCGTCTCATTCGACACTTTAAAATAAAGAGAAAAAAAAAGAAAGAAAACCTGCCTAAGCAAAACAGGCGAGGTGAAAATTCGAAAGGGCATCTCAAGTAAAAACAGCGGGCATGTAGCGGACTTGGTGAAAACCTCAAAAGGCACTAAGGGTAAAAACAGCACAGCTGCCAAGGGGCAGGCAAAATAAAAAACCTGGGATAGTGAAAATCTAAAAGGACGCTATGGATAAAAATGACGGGAAGAACCGGACGTAGTGAAAACCTTAAAAGGCGCTATGGGTAAAAATGACAAGAAATAAAAATAAAAGTGTAAGTATAGAAGAAGCTGAGTGGCAAGCACTGTAACAAGATACAAGGAAAGATCAACTTTGGATCAGTACTCTATTAAACTCTACTCAAATTCATGAAATACCATCCCGGACACCCTCTTAAGGAATCAAGACCCTAAGAACACAATCTAAACTACTGCACACAATATGGGCTTAGCCCAAGATTCTGATCCCAATCATCCAAAGCACAAATCCAAACATAAGCGAATATTGGTAAATCTGGCACACACAAAAATTTTCACTCCTTTAAAGTCTTTTTACAAGTATAATGCTTTTCTTTCTCTTTTTCTCAAAAACAAAATCCTTCATGCATACAAAATAAGCAGTCGACTAAAAAATAGGGATCATAGGCAAACTCGTATCTCTCGTACATCGATAATCTCTGCCTGAGCCTCTCTATCTCCACGCACAGGTTAAAGGCCTCATCCCTATTTAGGCGATGTGCCGTAAGCATGCTCTCATCGTACTGCCATCCCACTGCCAGTTAACGAGCCATATCCTCACATGCATGGTGAAGGACAACGATCTCGGTGATCAGGTGACCATGTGTGGTCGACAAGAAAGATGGATCGATGAAAGGTCACTCCTTAAATGCCTCAAATGAATCATTGACGCATGAAGAGGATGAAGGGGCATCGCCCACCATGTCCTGATCTGCAACCTCATCTGCCAAGTGCCAGTCAGGGATCTAACGATAAAGCGACTGCTTTGCCATCCATCGCTGGTATGACACTGTGGCCAAGAGAGGAGCCTAAGACTCGACCTCTAGCATCGTTGCATCCAAAGAACTCCGTTAGAAAATCTAGACTCGTCTATACAAAGCAGTCAAATCAGAAGAAAGAGGGGCATGCCCAAATCCAGAGAAAGCAAAGTCTGAAATATCCTGCCAGAAGCCAAATTGCCGGAGGATGCCCACAGGATGGTAAGAGCGGTACCCCCGAAGCCCGAGCAGCAGTAGAGGAGTACGAGCGGCACTGTAAATTAAAGGAGAACGATGGAGCCAGGGAGCCTCCCAACTAATCTCCCACCCTCATAACTGAGAGAGCATACGACGATATAGCGACTCGGTGGCCTCAACACCTAAAGAAAGGCTATCAAGTAACAAGGATAGCAGGTATAACTCAAATGGCAAGCAAATAACAACACCAAGTAAGAGAAAGGAAAATGGCGAAGAATACCTGAAGAAACGAGCAGCAGCCCCGGAGGATACGAGTGTGTTCGAGCGAGCACTTGGTCAACCCCAAAAAGAGCTCCGCCAATACCACAAAAATAATACTCTTGCGGTACAGAACACGACGGAATACGTCCAGTAAAACCACCAGTCGTGACTATCGCCAGCCTGAAAAAAAGAAACTCAGCCAAGACACAGAATATCAGTGCATTCAAGCACTGAAGCTAGCGATATGACCCAGGACCTCCACGGGTAGTGGAACAACGATCATACATGACCTCTGGCGAAAGCTCACCAGCCCCACCCTCTGCATTGGAAGAGCAACGAGAAATCTAAACTAGAAGATCAGATCAATGGGACGAACTGGCTTAGATGAGGGAACATAAGGCTCTTGGGAGAGGGGAAGACCAGACAGATGCAGAAACTCCTCTAGTGATGGGCCCAGCTCCAGATTATTGAAGGAAAATAGATTCAGAGATGGAATCCAATCATACAAATTTGTGCTCAATAGCCGCCAATCTAGGCGAACCTAGTGGAAGCGAAGAACCTCTCAGAATCCCAAGGAACCCAGCTTAAAAATCTTAGACTCAGTCAAGCTCTCGATCCAGATATGCAACCTCTCAGAGTAGGTGTCGCATTGTTGTAAACGACAAGTCCGAACAGGCACGCTCTCTACAATCTGAAACCCAGGATCCATATGCAAGTCATCAAAAATAGGCATCCCCTCGTCCAACAGGTCAATCACGTGATGACGGAAGAAACTGGACTTACCCATCACATCTTGTAGAGTATCCTGAAAAGCCACAACAGATGGGCTCGAGCTGCCAACGATCACCACATCAGGAGCAGTCTGAAATTAACAAGCCCCAAGAGCTGCAACACCTAAAGTATCCCAGTAGCTGACAGGATCTGTACCTTGGATCCCGACAGTAGCTGACTGTCCCATCACTGCCTCGAAATCCACACCAAAGATCTGACCCAGGCTATTTACAAAAAGTCCATTACCTGTTAGATCCAAGTCATCCAAACCGCTAAAATGGAACCTGGCACCCATCTAAGCACCATCCTCACCATCTAATCCGTCCATCATCACCATACTACCATCCACACCACCCATAACCATCCCTCCATCAATTAAGCCATCGGTGACATCATCACACCATCCTCACCATCCAAACCATCCATCCTCACCATGCTAATATCCACAAACCCTGGTGGTCCATTTGATATATACCTATCAAATCCATCCAATCCATCTATCCCAATCTCATGTCCACCTTTGATGGAAGAAGAATCCAAGCCATAAATAACATTCACCTCTTTAAAAGGGCCCATTACTCCTCCACCTACCTCCATTAATCCATCCATAAATGGATCTTCTCCATCATTTACGAGACCACTAACCTCTCCACCATTTATGGATCCACCAAACCCATCATCATGGTTGGCCATAATAACTACAAAAAGGAAGGAAAAGGAAGAGACAAAAGAGAAAATGACAAAAAGGAAGAGAAAGAGAAAGAAGATGGGACAAAGGGAATGATCGGATGGCCAGGAATAGACGAGAATGTCCAAATAGGAGCAGAAGGAATGAATAGAGAAGAAGGGTACTCGCTGGAAGAAAAGATGAACGGAGGTGGTAATCCAATTACTTCCCGTGGTACTCCAAAGACTGTCGTTAAAACTGACATTCTCGCATCGATGCAGTGTTGACAAAGTAGAATGGGAAGGCAAAAGGTCAGCGGCGGTAGTTCAACTACCGCAGCCCACTTTTGGGTGAAATCTGGGCGGGGTCCATTTCAGATGGCCAGAACCGAGGAACATGCATCCAAGGGCTCAATTGGGATTGCAAAAATGATCAATAGACGATCCAAGAAAGCAACGTTGAACAACTAGAGTTTCATATAAATAGGGGATAACACAGCTAATGAAGCATGGTCACATGATACAATGAACTAATCGTCGTCAGGAAGATAGGTATCCGTATCCTTATAACGAAAGTGAGGCCCTAAGTTCCCCCTCCAGCAAAACGGGCGCCGCCGCTTGGAGCATAGCCGGACTGTAGAATTGGACTAACACCGTACTGCTCACACCAGGAGCTATATTCTCTCTCTGGGTTAACGAAGACACTGACGTCAAAACCCTCCAAGGCAGCAGTTAACTCCCTCTCAAACACTGATCTCCAATCAGATGGACCGGATGGTGGACCAAACGGTACCAACGGGCTGCCTGTCAACTGTCAAAAGAGCCTCTCTCCAAGGTACCACTTCGTCACACGAGGCTTCTCCAGAATGCGAGGGTCCTCCGGAATGTGACGTCCCCATGAGGCCTGAAAAGCCTCCTGGGCACCAGGAGTAAGCGCCGCATTCGATCAGAGATACGGCCTGGTGTGAAACTGTAAAAAGGGAAAAGTCAAGGGTTGACAGATAAACAGAAAGAAACACATGGGCAACACAAATAAGATAAACCGCTCACATCATCAGGAACAAGGGCATCGATGTTCGACCTCTAGGCAAGATCAGAAAATAGGCGTGTGCGGCTGCGGTTATCTTTATACCATAACATTATGATGTAGAGCGGGTCGTAAACAATTTCATTGCCAAGATGGATCAGAAAAGGCACGGTCAACAACAGAAGTGATCCGGACCATCAGACCTTAGATCGGGCGTATCTTGCAATCTGGAATGAGTTATCTGACTTAAAATATATGATTTTATGGTAGAACAAGCTACTTTAGCCAACCAACCCTGCTACGTTGGGTTGCGCAGCCTGAATTTGTGAGAAACCCCCTGATGGACGGTCATTTTCCCATTTTATTTTCATTTTTACTATAAATAATAAGTTTTAGTTTGCTTATAGCTCTTCATCCGTTGGGCTTTAGGATTTGTGTCCAACATGAAAAGTGCTTAGAATAATTAGGAGAACGGTTTGGTGAAGCCAAATAGGACACTTACTATTTTTGACCAAAAACCTTGTGCACTAGTAGACATCACGAATGTCTATAAATAGTAAGTTTACTATTTATATTAAGTCACTGATTTTAGGAGTTCTAGTTGTAGTTTGAGTCTGATTTCTTTCCTATTGCTTGGTTCCCTTATTTAAAGGGATGTGAACTCATTTTTATTCATCAATTAATCAATTTTAAATTTTATTAGAATTTATTTCCATTCTTTTTCTTTCTTTCCTTGTGGATTTGAGAAGTCTCTATGAGGAGTCCAGAGAAGCTCCGTGGTTTCGGAGTAGTTATGCTTGAGGAAGACAGTGATCAACCTCATCACGTTCATCCCTGCGTCACATTATGTGAGGAAAGGGAGGCGAATGATTGATCAAAGTGGGCACTAGGTGGGGAAAGTGATCGAAAAAGCAGACCGGCACAAAACCACGATCAGAACGGGTGCACTAGGCCATCCCCGGAGAGAATAATGCAGAAGGGATATCAAGAAAGTATCTTGATGACTAGATAAAATCCAGTCAAAGATCAGCTGATACAATGGCTAGCTTTGTCCAGCCCTTCGTACAAATGGGGCAGGAGGGCCGCATTCCAGTTGTATGGCATGGGAAAGGTGATATCTGCCACGAGCAATAACAGACGGGAACTCACAAGCTCATTCCTCTGGTGGAAAATCATCGCTCCTATAGTGTACAAAATTAGGGCTCGAGCCTTCATCACAACCACGACTTCAGTCCTAGGGATGCATCGAGTAAAATTTGAAGATAGCCAAAGTAACCTGAATCGATGGCTAAAAAAGTCTGTGGCATCTAACATCATCCCTAACAGTCTCATCCAGTCGTCCTTGGAAGGTACTAGAAGATTATCCTTGAAGGGGACAAATCCTCCATCATATCGAAGACCCAACTGCATGTATATGTCATAAGGAGTGATGCCTCACTCCCCGAAAGGCAGCTGGAAGGTATGGGTCTTAGGATGCCATCTTTCAGCCAAAGTAGATAAGAGAGACATGTTCATCTTGCTCAGGCGCATACGAAAAAGGTGAGTAAATGGATTATGCTCCAACACCTCGAAGAACAATGGCTGCGGTCATGGAACTAGTCAGGCCAATGTATCCTGACCCCTCGTCCCCTTAAAATTGAAGGCACAGCACCCTCCCGGGCTATATCAGAAAGGTGCCGGCCCTCTTATGGCACATAGCACGGATTAGTCGACTGGCGAGAAGGACCATCCTTATTTCTACCATGATGTGGCATACTGCACAAACAAGGTCCATAGGTAAGTATCCTTCTCAAGATAGTGGGCTCATTTTGCCCATTCAGAGGCCCAAGCCCATTCCCAAAAAGATTAATTCCAAGGCTCATTTTCAAAAATCTCATGAGGCTCAGGCTCATTTTTAAGGCCCATTTTCAAGGCCCATTTTAAAAAACCCATTCTGAGTCCCATGCCCATTTTCCAAAGCCCATTAGGCTTAGGCCCATTTCAAAAAGCCCATTATGAGGCCTAAGCCCATTTTCTAAGGCCCATTTCCAAAAAGACCCATTCCAAGGCTCATTTTTAAAAAAGGGGCCATAGAGCCCAGGCCCATTTCAAGAGCTCATTCCAAGGCCCATTGTCAAGACCACTTCAAGCCCATTCTATGGCCCATTTTTAGGGCCCATCTTCAAAGATCCATTTTCAAAGGCCCGTTACAAGATCCATTCCAAGGCCCATTTTTTTAAGGCCCCCTTTTTAAGAAGGTCCATCTTTCAAAGATCATCATCCACACCTACAAGTCCATAACAAATCCATGTATTTGGTCACACCAAGATCACAATGTGGGGTCCACTGGGAAAACCCCATCCGTCCATCATCCACAAAATGGCCAACCATGGAAAGTCTACGCCATCCATACACTCAAGTGGACCCCAAATCGCCCATCCAATGGTCCAGATCATCTAAAAAAATTTTAAAAATAAACAAAAATTCTAAGTAAGAGAGTGGGGCTCTTTTCTTATCACACCCCACTCTAACATACAAAATATACAACCAAAATAAAATAAATCCAGCCTAAAAAATAAGGATGCAACGAGATCCAACAGTTGAGATCTGATAACAGAAAAAGCAATGGTCACGCTCATAAGCAAAAAAACAACAACACTAGGGTCTTCTCCCCAAAAATCAGCAAAATGGCCCAAGCCTCAGCTACATAATCAAGTTTACCTGGAAAACAAGGAAAAATACAGAAAATAAAAAAAATCAAAAGAGAGGAAGCTCCACCCAAAATAGCTCCAAGGACCACAATGGAGTCCTTAGACGCCCATGGGTCGATTTCAAATAAAGGAGAAGGGGCCATCATTCGGACCAGCACACTTGACGGACTAGTGGTAGCTAGACTACCGCTAGCGGTAGTCCGACTGCCACACCCGACCGAAAAGTACACTGGGCACCGTGCTGTCCACCATGCTTGCTTAGAGCAACCGGTCCTTCATTCGGACCATTTGGACAAAAATTGAAGAAAAAAAAGAAATATATATATATATATATATATATATATATATATATATATATAATTTTTTAAAAATAAAGATCCTCAAGGAGTCTAGCTCTGCGGAGGATGACTCTTCCCAAAAAAAAAATCCAAAAATATTCAAAAATCACTAGTCCCATTAACTTATTAGTGGAGGCCATCTGTCTTTGCTACAAATAAAAACCAAACGACGACACCCACCCACGAAATCGAATGGATATTTTTCAAAATTTTTTTTAAAAAATATATTTTCAAATAAAATTCCCAAGGGGTCTAGCTCCAAAAGGGATAGCTTTCAAAAGTTTTCAAAAACACACGTGGCATACAGTACACTGAGGAATCTTCCATATTCCCCAGTTGCAGTCAGTGCAAATAGTTAAATAAGATTCAATCTCCCCCAGTTTCCCTAAAAGATAAGTGAATCCATACATGATACATGTACGATTGGACCGATTTTTATATCTGGACAGCCGTACGAATGCTAGTAAAAGTAAGCGGATCTATCTCTGGAAAGAATAATCAAACTCAAAGTGGCAACATTCCATTGTAACCAAAGTATTAGAATCAACAGACTACATGGCAAAGGAATACCTACACATACCTAGTCCGGAATGTTTAAAAAATTTGATCGAGTCCAAGTCAGCGTAGTGAGTTCCCCATAAGTTTGCACTAACGCGCAGGGCAACTAACCACTTTGACGATCAAACAAACCGAATATTCCTAGGGTGATTATATAGCAAAGGAATGATAGACTAAACAGTAAGGGAATTCTCGTAAAACTGTGACGAATGCGCAGAGGCCCTTACTTTTCAGACTTACTCTCTATTGTTCTCAACAATCTAACGTGAAAGGGTTGTGATTGGTGACCCGTAAAGCCGCGACGAATGCACAGGGAACAATCACAACGTTTTCCTCAATCCTCATGATATGTACAAGTCATCTCTTTTCCAAATAATCGACTAACAATGATATAATGACAGACAACAGATTCAAATCACTATCCTTTTCTGACCAGAAGGGTGGGGTGTCCACTCGCTTTGGCGCTCGGTTGCTCGCAACCTCGACCAAAGAGGGGCATCTGTAGACACCCCACCCAGGCGTACATCTTGAGAAGGTTAAGATAATCCAGGAACCAGAATCATACCTTAAACTAAACCCTAATCCCAGCCTAAACATAACCCTCACCTAAAAGTCTCAAACTTTTAGACCGAGACCCTAAACCTTGATCCAAACCGATCAATCCACATATAGCCCCTGCCTATACCTTATACCCTGACTAGATCCTAAGCCCACCTATCTGAGCCATAAAAAACCCCAAAAGAAGACCATCAGATGAACCAATGCAACGAATAAGGCCCACACACTCGAGCCCGGCCCAAACCCATCATCGGTGGTAGTCAGACTACCGCTGGCAGTAGTCAGACTACCGCTGTCCGTACTCAATGTGCCGCCACATATGGCCCGCGTGTGAACATCTGGAGACAACTGTCCAAGCGTCTGAAATTCAACTCTCCTGGATTTACCCCCCATCCTCACTATTTACCATTTTACCGCCCTCAAGAGCCAATGGGAGTGAGCCACGTGGTGCTTCTCTCTCTCTAGCCAATCATAAGCCTCCATTTCATCATTTTAACCCTTACTTACCCCCTATTTACCATAGAGCCATTGGAGAAGGCTATAAATAGCCCTCTCCTCTTCTCATTTCAACACACCCAACAAGCCACTTCTCCCTTTAAGCTTAAGAGAGTAAGAGAGAAAGAGAGTGAGGAAGAGAGTGAAGGAACTCCCAAGCCTTTAAAGTTCTGATCTTTCAAGCTACCCCCTAGCCTTCCTCTCAACCTTTCCAGCCCATAAGCCTGGCCCAAATTTGTAATGGTTCGGTTCACGTCTTAGCCTACTCAAGATCAAGCTAAAAATCCATTCTACATACAAGCATTCACCATGACATCAATTCCCTTCTCAACCCCCTGCTTCTCTAGATCTCTAGTGAATGTATGCTCTATAACTTTCTGTACATCGGATCCTATCACATAAGAAGTTCTTAGTGATCTAGTCCATTTTTCTTACCTCTTTACATAAGCATCATCACATCCGCCTTCTAGATACGCCATTGGACGCATGCTCTGTGGCTTGCCAAAATCTCAGATCTTGCTGCATCAGAATCCATGTGTGTGTCTAGTCCTATCTCGACCACATCATACATCCCTTGAGATTATTTTACCATACCGAGTAGAGACCGTACATTTGTATGGGCAGAGAGGGTGCCTAACACCTTCCCTCTTTGTGACTGAGGTCCCTTACCTGGAATCTTAGATCGCAGACCAGGAGTCAACCTAAGGTAGGAGAGTTTTCGAATTTCTCCAACCTTACATATTCCGCAGGTTCTAGTCGACTGCGGCATTTTGAGATTAATTCGCTAGAGGCGACTCCAACATCCATAAATCAACCTAATCTCCCCCACCATAAAAAAGCATAACCTATAAATCAGCGTGAGCACCGATTTTCAGTGTCTACAAAAGGGTTTGGACAAGAATTTAATTATTGGTTCAGATCTAATATATATATATATATATATATATATATATATATATATATATATATATATATAAAAATAAAATAAAATGGAGACTAAGTTCATCTTCTTTATTGAGGTTATAATCCTCTTTCAAGTAATAAATCATAAGAAAGATGACTTATATCTCATGGTTTTTGAGGCTTGGAATATGGGATATGAGTAAGGAATCTCCTAAGCTTCTATTGGACTCAAAACTCATTATTTTACCAAAGAACCGAATGCCCTTTTATAAGAAATCATTTTGTAATGACTATAGAATGACTAATTAATGGCTCTGTTGATATGATCGAAATGGTCTTTGATGGGATTGAAGGTCATTCGATAGGATTGAGCGCTCTATCTATCATATCGAGAAAATTTAGAATTATTTCTGCTTATTGTTGGATGCATTCTTCAATTAGATTGTGGACCTTTGATTGGATCGAGTCTTATCAATAACCTTTCGATGGGATCGGGGATCACTCAAAAATTATTATTTTGGGCATATGTTTTTACCATGGCTTAGCACATCTTCTAGCGTTATTATGTTTCAATTAAACTTCTCAAGGTTTACCTATAATGTTATGATCATCTAGAAGCTAAGGGTTATTTTGAGTTAAAGGTTCACCAAGGCACCTTATTTACCTAATTTTTGATCCTTGATGCTCCATGTCCTCTCGTGTCTTCAATTTTTAGCTTTCAATGGCTTAATCGACTACAGGACACATGACTTACATGATTGACAAATAAGGTGCACAAATCAGTGCAATAATAATCTCCCCTTTTATCAATTACATGACAAAAACCTAACCTAGAGAATGTCATGGTCCATACCAATAACATACTATTGCCAAATATAAATGATTTATAACTTGATACAAGCAAGACATGTAACACTAGTAATGCTCTCATATAAAAACTCCCCCTATATTCACCAATCCATGAACAAAACAAACAAATCTTGCAAAATAGAATTTTTTCCCTTTGTTAGTATTTGACAAAGAATTAGTTTTATAGATTTACCAATAAAAACATAATCTGAAAGAACTCTTTAAGTCATACATGTTACTATAAGCACATACTAAAAAGGAAATATGGTGTATGTAAATATTAAAATACGCAACATATTAATTATGATCATTCAAAAATATATATTAATTAAAATATGAATTACTAATGATAGTCTAAGCTAAAACATATAATATTAAAATTAAGAAACTTTAAAGTTTATACTAACAAAACAAATGAGGCTATAATCTTTAGATTTAACTATAGTTTCTACAAAAAAATAAATAAAAAATAGAGGCTCAATTCATCAAATTTAGCTATGAGCCCACATAGGTCTCTATGTATCACCTATCCCTCTTCACCACCTACGTGGGTATGAATTTTCTAAGACCTGGATCAATTTCAAGAGAAAAGTTTCTTTTCCTGAATTATACTCTCCTATGTACATCTTTGCTAGGGGATCTATGCTTAGTAGAGGGTTTTCTTCTTTGTTTCTTACCCTTATGATTGTTTCCCTGATTGCAGATTTTCCTAGTTCATTTGGTCAATTGGGCAACATGTCTCATCAACTCTTTCATATGGTTGTACATTTTTTGAGGGAATGTGAGCTTCTTCTCCTTTTTCGGCGATTATCTTAGAGTGTGTCATTTTCTTAGTTCAAATGAATTTACTTATATGGTTTAGGACTTAGGTAGATTGTCGATTTTTATAGATCCTGAAATTACGGTGGAACCGCTATTACTGAAGTATGGAAGTATGTCCAAGTGTCATAAAGAGGGGTGAATAGGACTTTTCAAATACTATTTTCCTATAACAATAAATAGTGCCTAACTTTAATCAAGATGAGTAAGGCAAAGTAACTCTATGGCATCCAGCCTAATAGAGGGTCCATAACACATAGGCTTACACAAGATTTATATGTAAAGAAACTAGCCTATAAAGATAGTGTATACGATAGAATGTGGGATGTGATTCCTATCAATACTTTGACATTTACTAAATCATGCATCATAATAATCATTTGGTAGACATAAGCATAATTAGATCAATGCACAAAAAATAATCTCAAACACAATCATATATAGTGGTTTGGCTACTTGTTTACTCCACTCTCGGAGGATGCACTCTCTCCTAGAGTGTACCGAATTCCATTATCCAATAGTTTTAAATTAGGTTGTAACATCCCGAAAATTGGGGGTTGAGCAAAAAACTCAACTCCCAAGTTCCAAAACGTCACTTATGCAACATAGATAATGATGAATGCATGTTGCCTGTAGAATGGTATTAAACAAGATTGGGATTAAGCCAAAACAACATATCATACTCCAGAGACAGTTAAATTTTGCAAGCGGAAGACTGTGATAAATACATAAAATATATAATTGATTGTAAGTCTCCAAAGTGTGAACATGTTACCAGGTTAATAAAATACATGTATACTCCAAAATGGAAAGAAAAGAATATACATGGGTATTTAAACAAGAAGCAAAATACCAAGTGTATAGGCATCTAATCAGTAACCCTGTAAACCCCGTCGATCAGAACCCGCATATAGGAGAAATCCTCCTCAACATCATCAAGTCCGGCTCTGCTTCAAAAGCATCGCCATCATCTGAAACTAAAACAGGGACTAGTTGGTGTTGCAAACACCGTCCCGTAACGTGGGAGTGGGTAGCTAACTCAGTGAAAACTATACAGCAAAGGTTAACATGTTATCAATTTAATCAAGCAGTAATGATAAAGTAGTACACTTAAACATTCCTAAATACTGTAATTAATGTAAGGATGAAATGACATGATGTATGCCCTCACCAACATACTCCTTCATGCGACACCATCTTACTTCCGCGGCATGCTTTCTTCCCTCAGTGCTCCACATCTTCCAGGCACATGCAGTGCGATATGAACATGATTACTGAGTTTTATTAGTCCTTTTTCATACAGCAGGATTGGGAAGCTAAGGTACCTCCCTTATGTCAATACCCAAACAATGATCCATTCTAGTGTCGTCAGTCCTAGCATATCTCATACGAAGTATGGTTTTAGGTCACTGCAAGGGCTGCCAGGGCTGTTGCATGCACTCATTGCTCCGCTCCCCCATCACCTTATCAATACAGGCCTAGTTTATACTCTGTTTACTGTGGGAAGGCTCTTCGTCTCTCCGCAGATTTAGAATATGCTCGAGGTCACTATAAAGGGCTTCCATGGCTGTTGCTCGCACTCGTTGCACCGCTCCCTTATCACCTTATCAGTGTAGGCCGACAGTAAGAATATAGTGTCCCATACCACCATAATCTGCTCACGAGTCTGGGTTGCTCACTGGTCACTACGGGGATGTTTGTGGCCCCAGCGTAGGCCGACATCTAGACCACGATGTCCCATACTACAATGCCCGGCTCATGAGTCTTAGGGGATCGAGGTACCAAGGTTAGAGGGTCTTTCCAATGGTAAGTTTGGTACCTTAGGTTCAAACAGTAGCGTCCAAACATGGTGAACAAACATCGGGTCAATAGGGTTACTTGATGAGCTCGACTAGGACGAGCGCACATTGAGTTGATCGACATGAATGTGCAAGCACTCGACGTGGCCTAACCACTGTCGACAAGCAACGTATGGCTCGGGTTCGTCGAGATACGTACTAAGTGGCGAGACAATTTTAGCCACCAAGCAGAGTCTATTACCGATTGCCTGGACTATTTCATAGTCCTAAACACATACAATCACAACAAATAAGCATATGATTCATATCTTACATCCATATGAACAATCATGAAGTATAACTTGAATATAAACAGTACATGCAGGAATTGATACACACATTCAACATGTTTCAACTAAGTACCTTATCCATGGAGGAAATCACATACACAGTTAATACAAATAATCTAAGTTACACAATGCATGGAGAAAATCATATACTCAAGTATTGTGATTGAGATTCATATCTCAACAACCTTAGCAATCATATTTTTACTGATTTCTAACTCACTTAAACATTTATGCAAACCCTTAGATTACACATTATATCATACATCTTATGTATTCAATAGAATACGTACTAGGGCGAATCCTTTCGTCAAAGGGTTACCACCTATACAACAACCATATATCCTTGAAAGTTAGTTATGATGAGCACGAAAGCGAATTCCATACTCATTCAATCATTTTCACAAACACTTAGACTACACAATATAACATACGAGATGTATGTTGACATATCGTGTATTTGGATTAAACCCTTAGCCCAGGAGTTGTTACACATACATCTAGCATACATAGACGGCAGTTAATCATGACAAGTATAAATCCAAATTTTATACGTATACGATATTTTCTACGAATACGAGGAATACGGTATATTCAACATATCTAATGTATAACTGAAAAACGAAACGGACAACACTTTGTACATGTGAAATAACATCCTAGACAAGAATAAATCATTACTTAACATTGAAAGTCTTGAAAACCATAACCTAAACATATATAGTCCGCACCTTAAACCAGAAATTATGAAATGGAGTTGATTCAGACGATAAGTCGTCGTCAACGGTGAATAGGTTACCTAAGGCATGAAATAGGTTAGCTACAACATCACTACAGCTATTCTAAGTTTCAAAACAGGTTAAGGTTAGGGTTTCTTACCTAAGAACGATGTCGGAATCACCGAAAAAGCGATACAGATGGACGGCTTTGGCACATGGAGCAGTAGGGAAGAATTTCAGGGGAAACCCCCAGCTTCTCCCTCACTTTCTCTCTCTTCTCTCCTAGATTTTCTCAAATTCATATGAGATTTGTGAGAGGGGGCTTAAGGCCTTTTTATAAGCCCAAAAATGACGGGAATAGACTTGGGGCCAATGTATACTTATGTTATAACCAAATCGGGTCTGTTTCGTCTTAATGGAGCATTTCTGGAGGTCCTGTTACTAAATGCGGTCAGACTTAAGCTTTCTAATATCGAATCTAGGTTAGGCAGAGTTTTCAGTCCGGTCAAATTTTTAGATCGATCGTGGCGGACCAGTTTCAATTCAGCGGTCACCGAAACTCGATCAGGGCCACAAGTGCTATGACATGTAAGGGCCAACTATCCTGATTCGAGGGTGGAATTTGGTCGAATTCTGACGGTCAGAACGCTTAGAAAATGTCACGCTAGTGACATGTGCCAGATTTCATAAATTGTATTTAATTTCTAAATAAATTCACTTTTCTCACACTCTTCACTCCGGACGCAAGGAAATGGTCTCAGGACATCGTATGGACTTGATTTTTGAGGTGATTGTCAAGTCCAACTAGGCGGTCAGGATTGTCTAAGTTCGGGACAATCGGACTTCCGATGTGTGGTCCTGGTCCGATACAAAGTTTCTGAATGCTCCCGTGAGCAATCGGGTTTAGAGTTTGATCCTAGGTTTTAGGGTATTGTAGTGTCACCTATTCTACACGTTTTGGCTCTGGCAGATCGTATTTAAAGTGATCGGTGACAATTTTACAGGTCGTCTAATCTAATGCTTAGTTAGTTTCATCTAATTTCTAAAGGATGCAGCCTATAATGATTTCTGTTTGAGATGAGATTTGAAGGGTGGAGTGAGGGTGCTTGGAAACGGAAGAAGGAAGAGTTTGGAGAGGGTATTTTGGAGAGATTTAAGAGATTTTTCAAGAAAAGAAAATCTTGGGAGGGAGGTTTGTGAAGGAAGTCCTTGATTTAGGATGAAAGGAGGGTCGAACCCTATACCATAGGGTTCCACTTGGCCCCACATGTGATTGGCCCGAGCGGCCTGCCCAACTGGGCCCGTTTACTGGTGAGGTCCTCGCTGACCACTGGTGGATTTGGCGAGGCCTCGCCATTTGGACAAGGTTCTCCTGTCCCCTAGGCCCCAAAAAAGTGTGGGGCCCACCCTGGGTCCCCCAGAAAGTTGATAGTTTGGCCCCCGACTCTATTTGAGACATTTTTAGGGTCAATTTGTAAACCGGAATGAGTTTATATGGCGTATAACATATGATTTTGAAGTAGGAGACACTAATCTATCCAACTAACCTATTTACTTTGTTATATTCCAAAAGGTTAAGGGTCAAGACCCATTTTATCCATTTATTTACTATTCACGGTAAGTTTTAGCTTCGGTATTGTTCTTCATCATTAATACCCTAGGATTGATGTGTATTATGAATGTGTTTAGAAAATAAATGAAGAATAAAGTGGCGGAGGGTGAGATTTTGAAGGAATTGAATAAAAAGAGATTTTAGGCTTTGAGATTGAGTGTAAGATGTTGGGGTTGACCTACTACCTAAGGACATTCATTTTTAGGTTTGGAATGGAACGAAACATGGTCTAACCCTTCGATTGACGGTTTATAAGTGATTTGGGGTCATTGTGTGTGATCAGGAGTGTGCACGGACTCAATCTCGGCGACCGTTTATAGTGAGTTTTTGTTTAAGTATAGTTCTTTACTATTTAAACTTGAGGATTCGTGTCTAATATGAAAGTACTTGGAGAAGTTTGAAGAATGAGGTGGTGAAAGGTGAGTTTTGAAGGAAATGGGTTGAAAGGTAAT
Source organism: Magnolia kwangsiensis (assembly GCA_037074715.1). Taxonomy (NCBI): domain Eukaryota; kingdom Viridiplantae; phylum Streptophyta; class Magnoliopsida; order Magnoliales; family Magnoliaceae; genus Magnolia; species Magnolia kwangsiensis. The sequence continues at coordinate 123,497,783 of CM073576.1, forward strand.
TTCTCTGGCTTTGGAATTGAGTTTTGAAAGTGATAAGGTTGACCCATTGCCTAAGGACGTCTAATTCCAAGTTGGCAAAAAAAAATTCGGGGTGTTACATAGGTTTACCATGAACCTTCACAACCTACACAAGGCAACCTTACGTGCCTACCCTAGGCGACGAGTCCTACACAAGGACACACTTAGGAGCCTACACAAGGCAACCTATGCCTACACAAAGGCAATAAGTTTTACCCAAGAACTCTTCTAGGAGCTTACATAAGGCAACCCATGCCTACACGAGGTAAACATATCCTACACGAGGACAACGTATTCTCCCATCGGAAGCCTTATGAAAAGGTCTTGGCTAGTTTGTCACTCAAACTCTGAATCCCAATCCTACATAAGGAAAGGGCTTCAGACTCAACGGACTCCTTATACTTATAAATAAGTGAGTAAGCTCATTTCTCACACAATTTGAAGATCTTCTATGTTGATGAAGAGTCTTCAGCTCCCTTGAACTGCAGCCGCTTCTGATGCTTCGATCCATACTCTGCGGTTGTGAGATTTAGGGTTTTTAGAGTTATCTTCTCTATTAAATGATATGAGATAAATACTTAGAGAAGATTCTCATGAGCAAGCATTCAAGAGTTCTAACACAATGATTTTCCTATAAAAGGTGTTACTGGAAACTTAATGAATGCTAGAGTTCATAATTCAATCCAAGTAAAGAAGATGGTAGTAAATGCTCGTGCTATGGATTGAATGATGAACTCCTATGGGAAGAGAAGCCTTGAGGAAGAGGGTATGATCGCTTACCTCTCTCAAGATTCTTTCAATTTTTGCTCTCTTTTCTAAGAAGTAACCCTTAGTATATATAAAGAAGAATCCTAATGGTAAAAAAATGGACAGAAATTTGTCATTGTTAATGCTATCGAGTAGTCTTTAATTACATCAAAATTTGAACTTTGATGTTATCGAGCCTTATTTGATTGCATCGACTTCCTACACATAGATTTATTTTTGTGTAGAATAGATTCTGATCAATTTTATCGAGCACTCTTCGATTCTATCAACGTGCACTTCGATGTAATCGAGAGTTGGTTCAATCCCATCAGATTCTCTTTAGAAAAATTACCTTTGATTGCTGGAAGATTTTGTCCCAGTTTTTGATATTATCGATAATCATTCGATGCTATCGAATTTTAAAGTTCGATGACATTGAATGGTCTTCGATGTAATCGAAAAGATGTATATACCTTGATAGCTTGCTGGACAAAATGTTCCTGATTTTCGATGTAATCGAACAATCTTTAATTCCATCGAGAACTTACTCTTGATGTGATCGAAGGTGACTCGATTATATCGATGAACACTTAGAGAATATTTTCTGTGTAGAGGGAGTGCCCTAAGTCGATGCCTTCAAATCAGGTTTGAAGCTATCAAAATTTAAATTTTGATATCATCGAACTCTATTCGATACAATCGACATTTCTCAGTAGATGGTTATTTTGTTGCTGGACAAAATAGGCCTATTTCTCGATGTAATCAAACCATATTCGATAGCATCGATGCAATTGATTTTACCTGTATAATTCATGTTTACTTGTTTAAACTTAAGCTTACCAAAGATGATTTAAGATGTATTGCGGGTAAGATTAAGTTAAATGGGGTCATATACCTTAAGGGTTTGGTTAGGTAAGTGAGGCTTCATTTACCTGTTTGGAGCACTCAAGGTTTTTCTTTGTTGAGGTCTTGATCTTGTAATCTTCATCTTGGGGCTCACGTGAAGACTGACTCAACACTCATGTAATCTGACAAACCAGGGCACTTTCAGATCTGGCATTCAAATCTTAGGTGGCCTATGTCTCCACATGAGTGACATAGGGGAGAGGGTTTAGATTTTCTCCTTGAACCTGTAGAGTCCTTTTGGATCGCCATCACGACAGAGGTTATAACATGGATAATTATATTATTTTTAAGACCTCTATTGTCCCACAAGGTTTACCGGCATAAAACGATCTACCTATATACTTATTTTGGGCGACCTTGGCATTGACAAGATAAGATTTAAATTGGCTAACTCGAAGTTTTTGGTCTTAATTTTCAGATTTAATTGTATAAAGTTCTAATTCAAGACCTGAACACATCCATAAATTCTCATCAAGGTTAGACTTAAGATTTTCAATTTCTTAAGTGAGGGAGGAATTTTCAAATTCAACCTATTTTCATCATTTAGCCAATTGAATCTTTTCATCCTTTACCAACCCCAACATTTTTAGCAATTTCATGATTTTCTTATAAAGTTGGTCATATGCATCTTATAATTCATCATCTCCATCCTCACCATCTTCTTCACTATGGGAGGAGGATGTTTCTTCATCATCTGAGGTATTATGGTCAGATACTTCTTCCATGTTTTTAGTTATGGCGAGAGTAGAGGTGTTAGAGGCCATTAAGGTGCGCATTGATTTAGGCTCTCCATCATTATGGGATTTTTTAAAATTAGATTTAAAATCCCCCAAATCATCCCATTTTATTGCCTTATCATTTCTTTGGATTTTCAATATATTTAGACATGAGGAGGCAACTAAAAGTGCCCTTATTTGTCAATTAACTTGATGCCCGAGTCATAGAGTCAAGTGAGTCCCAATGAAGATATAAGACCGAAGACTTAGCAAATTAGAAGCTTCAAAGTGTAAAGCTAAGGTAAAACTAAGCCTCACAAACCTAGTAAAAACCATCACCAAAAACCTCTAAAACATAGACCATTCTTGACAAAAAAACTTCTAGAAATATACCTTGTTAAGTATGGTAAAAGGTTAAGTTAGTAGCTTATTGAATTGAAAGATCATCTAAAAAATCAGTTACTTTGGATGTCATTGGAGTGACATCGAACTGTCTTCGATGTCATCGAAGACAGCTCGATGACATCTAGAAAAAGCCTTAATAGTCCAGCAATCAAACTCACATTTCCTGAAAATCTCGATGACATCGAATCTATTTTGATGCCATCGTAAATGGCTCAAATCACTCCAGCAAGTTTTCAAGTTAATCAAAGCCCCATCAATGACATTGAAACTTAAGTTTTGATGACCTCAAAGCTAGCTTCGATGACATAACAATTGAGCACAATTGGTCCAGTGAACTTTCAAGAAAAATTGAGTTATCTTCGATGACATCGAAGATCTTTCGATAACATCAAAATTCAGATTTCGACGACATTGAACATGACTTTGATGGCATCGTAAAAGTGCAAATTATGTCCAACAAGATATTGTTAAAATTCATTGACTTGCTCGATGACATCGAAGGCCTGTTCAATGTCATCATAAATGGGCTAAATATATTGAGCAACCTCTAGTCATTTTTTCCAAAAATCCTGATGGCATCGAGTCATCCTTCGATGACATCGAAGGACACTCGATGACATAGAGCAAAAACTTCCAGCAACTATTTGAACATCTTGTTGCATGGTTCAATGTAATTGAAGAAGGTTCGATGACATCGAACCTACTAGTATTTTATCCATTTTCAAACTGTTGGGATTTTATTCAATAAAACAAATGGGGTTGCTCTTGGGTTTCTCAGTGAGAATAAAAGAGAGTCTTGAGAGAGTTATTACAAGAGTAAATACCCATCCTCTCAAACACTCTTTCGTCATAGGAGTTCATCATTCAATCCATTCTTAAAGGCAATAATTGTGACATTCATTGCTTGAATTGAGCTATGAACTCCGAAATTCTTTAATGATCCAAAAACTCTTCTTAAAGGCAAATCTATAAGCTGGATACATTGAATGCTTAACTTGGGAATCCCTTTTAGATTATAAAGGCACATCATTAACTAGATAGGATTTACCAAAAAACCCTTGTCCTACCAACCTCGGCATCAACAATTGGTTGCGGTTTAAGGGAGCTAAAGTCTCTTAAACAACTTGAAAGATCTTCAACAAATGTGCTTAATGGGGCTCACTTGCTTGTAGATAATAGTCCAATTTTTGTTAGAGACCCTTCCTTGTGTAAGAATATGATTCATGGTTGGGTTACCTCAAACTTGCCAAGTCCTTAAGTCATTTAGTAGGCCTTCGATGGGAGAATACGTGCAGTGTCCTCGTGTAAGATAGTTTAAGTCTTTGTGTAGGACTTGTCAGTGCTTTGTGTAGGTAATTTTAGCAACCTCGTGTAGGATAGTTTAAGTTTTTGGGTTTCTCAGTGAGAATAGAAGAGAGTCTTGAGAGAGTTATTACAGGAGCAAATACCCATCCTCTCAAACCCTCTTTACTCTGAAAATAGAAGTTCATCATTCAATCCATTCTTAAAGGCAATCATTATGACATTCATTATTGAATTGAATTATGAACTCCGACATTCATTGATGATTCAACAACTCTTCTTAAAGGCAAATCTATAAGCAGGATACATTGAATGATTAGCTTGGGAATTTGTTCTAGCTCACAAAGACCCATCATTAACTAGATAGGATTTACCCAAAACCCTTTGTCTTACCAACCACCATATCAACATTGGTGCATCAAAAATCAGTTGTAGTTCAAGAGAGCTGAAGACCCTTCAACAACTTGTAAGATCTTCAACAAATGTGCTTAATGGGACTCACTCGCTTGTAGGTAAGTACACGAGTCCAATTTGTGTCTGAAGACCTTTCCTTGTGTAAGATTGGGATTCAGAGTTTGGTTACCTTAAACTCGCCAAATCCTTAGCAGGCCTTCAATGGGAGAATACGTGTAGTGTCCTTGTGTTGGACAGTTTAAGTTCTTGTGTAAAACTTGTTACTTATTGTTTAGAACTTGTTGTCCTTGTGTAGGACTTGTAGTGCCTTATGTATGCAATTTCAGTAACATTGTGTAGGTTGTGAAGATTTACGGTCAACCTCAATTAAAACTATTGGATAGTGAAATCCAGCACACTCTAGGATAGAGTAGGTCAGCCGGGAGTGGAGTAGGCATATAGCTGAACCACTATATATTGATGCGTATTGTGGAGAATGTTTACTTCATGTTTTATGGTGATTGATTGTTCTTTATGATTTATTCATTTTCTACACATTACATGTTTGATAAAATGCAGCATCGATATATATCACTGTCTTATTTTTATTTGCACACTTATTCCTGCTTAAACCTCTTTACTTAATTGATTATAAGTAAGTGCTGCAAAAAGAGTAAATAAAATTTGAAATGTGTTCACAATCCCAAGTGTAGGGTCACGATGTAGTAATAATCTCGGTAAGACTGAGGTTGAATCCATAGGGACTGATCTTGTATGTTTCTGAAATTAATTAGAAGTAGAACTAGGAGAAGATGTAAAACTAAACCTAGAAATGTTGAGAGAGTAATTGTGAATTATTTAACTAAAACTTGTAATTTAAAGGTAAGAACTAGAGTTTTCAAGGATCCACTTACAGTGATAAGGGAATCCTCTTGCTTGATTCAAATAACACTATTGGAATTGGAGTCCTATCCTATCTAATTGGAAGATATAACAATTAAGTCAATCTGAACTTCCTTTAAACTAATTCTCAATGAAGGAGAATTATGATAATTGGCAGGGATTCCATCACCAAACCATGCCCACGAGACGATGGCAAACTACAGGATTGGAAATTAGGAAAAGAAGATACTCAAAGCTATTGCAGATTATTATAAGTTAAGTCACAATAAACCATTAAAAACTGAAAGTATTCCTTAATTATCAAACTAGAATCAAAGTAAGTTCAACTTAAACATGAATCAAAGTAAGAGAAACATCTTATCAAGCTACAAGCTTCACGCCTTAGCGCTAGCCAAGATGTTTAGCGAACCATAGACATGATTAGATCTAAAACTCTAGAAGAAAGCATGAAAAAACTAAGGAAGATGGGAAGAAAAACTCTTGGTGACGGCTCTCCACCCTTGTATTTTGTTCCTCTAAACCCTAGATGCCCCTAGGAGTACCCTGGGGACTCCTATTTATCCTTTCGCACCGACTTGGAAAAATGTAAAAACCGCATCAAATTTACACACTCTACGTAATTCTGCGTAACTTCACGCGATTCGTTCGATGACATCGAACAGTCTTCGATGTCATCGAAGGTACCTTTTATACGTGCTTTTTTTTATTGTAACCTCATTCAAACTTTATAACAGGATCTGAACTAACTATTTGATTAAAGAAAAGTACCCTTTCAGATCGTCCCTTTCCTAAATCAAAGATGCTTTCAGCTCTTTATCTGCTCTTAGCTCCTTAGATAGTTCACCCTTACTCAATTCTTCATCAAATTCAGAATTGCGGGTGAGTGGGGCATAACATCCCCAAATTCCTCAAGTACTTGTTGTACTTCCTGAGAAAGAAGTATTCTTGGTATTGGATCCGCTCTTCTGTTAGCATTAACATGAATTAGATTCTATTCTTCTTCTTTATTCTTAAAAAAGAGAACCCCCAACCCGAACCATTCTTAATACCACCAAGCCCTCGCAAATTAGTTTTACGATAGAAGCTTTCAATGTACACCCAAGGAAAAATCTTTCACTCACAGAGAAGTGAAAACTTGTTACTATATCGCCCTGAAGATGAATGCGATGGGAAGAAGTGACATTTGGAAGTGTTGCTGACTTTACATTTAGGTTTCGGCATAATAAAGCTTGCACTGCCTTTATGTACTTAGGCACACAACAGTCCAGCTACGCCTCTCACAATAAATGAGACAAATCCTCTTAACTTAGTCAATTTCAGTCAAATGAGCAAGCATTGGGGTACTTCACATCCCAAGGATGTGCTCTTCCCTACTGCCAATTAGCAGACATAGAACAAAGAGGAAGGAATGCCATTTCAGGTGCTTCACGAGATCATCAAAAGACTTCATCGCATCATAAAAGATCTCTTTCCCTACATGCTCCTTGATTTGGGACCTCTCTCTTATAGCATTCAATAAACCAACTTCCTTTTCTAGGGATATCCTTGCCAATGAGGCCTTCCTGTTCCTATTTTCACCTAAAAGGATCTTCTCTGGAGAAGCAAAAATTAAACGGATAGAGCAGATGGTCTAACTATAAAATTTCTTCTTTTTCATTACTTCTATGGTCGTGCCTTGTGTCATGGCAGCACCCATACTATTGAAATGGTTCGTTAGTAGAGATGTTCCCACAGGTGCCCCTTCTTCTAATGGTATTATAATTCCTATTCCAATCCCTGAAAAAGATGCTGACACCTGCTATGTCCCTTTGAAAGGTGCACGTAGTGGCTCTTGGATTGTAACACCCTGAAAATCGGGGGTCGTGTATAAACTCAACTCCCGAGTTCCAGACCGTCACTTATGCAACAAAAATGATTATGATTCAATGTTGTCTGATTTAAAGCATTCACATGAGTAAAAGTATACCAAAACTGCAATTCATACTTCAGATCCAGTGATAAAAGCAAGCGAAAGACTAAACAATATATATATCACTGTATGGAAAAACAAAGTAAATCTCATCTGTCTCCAAAGTATGACTACATCTCTGAGTCTCATATACATATACATGAACAAAAATGTAATGTTCAAAATAGTCCCACTGAAGTCCCATCGATCCAGGTCACCTACGGAAAGCCATCGTGATATTGCATGTACGAGAACTCGTCCTGGTCCTCGTCGATGTCTGGCTCCACCTCCTGGATCTCAGCCTTATCTGCATCTACAACAGGGTCTGGTGGGTGTTACAAACACCATCCCGTAACGTGGGAGTGAGTGATCAACTCAGTGGAATCATAGAGCAAAGATTAGCATGTTCACAATTCAATCATGCGTAATAGTAAAGCAGTAAATCAGACAATCCTAATACTGTTGTTAATGCAAGATGACATGACGTGATGTATGCCCTCACCGACGACCTCCCTCATACGGCAACATCTTACGACCGCGGCATGCCACACTCCCTAGAGTGCTCCACATCTTCCAGGCACATGCAATGCTATGGTGATATGATTTCCAAGTTGTTATTAGTGCATTCAAACAGCAGGATTGGGAAACTAAGGTACTTCCCTTGTATCAATCCCAACACAAATCCTGTCTAGGGTCGTCACTCCTAGTAATCTCATACGATGTATATTTCGTAGGTAGTGTAAGGGCTGCCAGGGCTGTTGCTCGCACTCGTTGCACCGCTCCCCCATCACCTTATCAATACAGGCCTACTGTACTCTACTGCAACGGAAGGGTCGTCGCCTCCCGTGGACTCAGAATATGCTCGCGGTCACTACAAAGGACTCGTCGCCTGATCAGTGTAGGCCGACAGCTAGAATATAGTGTCCCATACCACCATAATCTGCTCACGAGTCTAGGTGCTCACTGGTCACTACGGGGAGGTTTGTGGCCCCAGCGTAGGCCGACAGCTCGACCACGGTGTCCCATACCACCATGCCCGGCTCATGAGTCTTCGTGGATCAAGGTACCATGGTTAACAGGGTTTACAATGGTAAGTTCAGTACCCTAGGTTCAAGCAGTTATGACTCATACAAGGTGAACATACATCGGCCAGTCGGGTTGCTTGACGGGCTCGACTAGCACGATCGCATCTCAAGTCGAACGACATGAAGTGGGTAAAACACTTCGCGTGGCCTAACCACTGCCGCCAACTCCAAACACGAATCGCTTTCATCGACGCGTCGTTCGTGGCTATGACCTGTCAGCCACGAATTCGCTCGGTTACCGACTGCCTGGACTAAGTCTAGTCCCAAACATTTATGGAATCACATCAGCAATTTATGTAAGAGTATTGGAATTGAAATACAATCATGTGAGCATGTTAACACATGTTATAACATTCAACTTAAGCAAATCTTCAAACACATACATTCCATGCATTGTAATGAAATCGTGCATATAGTCAACATGTAGGAAACCATTTAGGTCAGCATATTAATTGAGAAATCAATCTCAAACTATCTCATAACATCATTTAATTCAATACATACTAATACAAACATTTATACAAACACATACACTACACACTTAAGTCTACATATAGTATGTCGACCCAAAGTGCGCAATTAGGCGGATCTCTTCGCCAAACTAATTATGCACGCATTCCTAACTTCCTAATGCGACAACAAACCATGTCAATCACGTCAGCAAAATATGAATGTAAACCGTACTTCCTACAAATGACTAAAATACCCTAAATCTCATATTCTTCGTTAATTTACAAAACAGGAAACGGAGAGCATGTTGTACATGTCAAACGGCGATGCCGTCGATAATCTACTATTAAACGACATTGAAAGCGTTGTAAACCGTCAATCAAAGCGTCTAAAATCCTCACCTAGTCTCTTACGGATGCGTGATTTCGAACGGAGCGTGTACGCTTCGTCTACGGCAGTAGGCGGACCTGATTTATGAAGTACGTTAGCCAACACACTATGAATCTAGGTAAACCCTAAATCAGCAAGTTCTAGGGTTATTTTATACCTGAAAAAGTGGAGAAATCACCAGCCAGGTGATTGGGAAGAGTTGCTGAAGCACTAGCAGTCGGTGGCTCGGAGACGGGAAAAATCCCTTCCACTCTCTCTCTCAAACTCTCTCTCCTTTTCTCTCTCCCAAAGCTAGGGTTTGCAATTTTCAGATGGGAGAGAGGAATGAGGGTTTCAACCCCTTTTATAAGCTTAAAAATGTCGGAAACAGGCTCCGGAACAAAGTTTACTTGGTGCCTATCCATTTCGGGGCAGTTTCGGTCCAAAAGTTGCTTTCTGGTGGTCCCCTGGTCGATTGTGATCGGACTTAAGCTCATGCGTACCAGATCTAGCACATATTAAGTTTTCAGTCCGGCAGGGTTCGCAGATCGCACGTGGCGGACCAGTTTCAGTTCAGCGGTCACCGCACGTAGATCAGGGCTGGAAGTCTCATAATAATAAATAGAAATTTTTCCTGATCCGAGGGTGTAATCTGGATGAATTTTGACGGTCAGAACGCTTAATACTGACGTGTCAAGTCGTGTGCTAGATTTGAATTTGAAATTCCAATTCTGTCCCTATTCGCGGTCTCTTCAGTCTGGGCTCAATGAAATAGTCTGTGATTATCGGTTTGACTTGATTTTCGAAATGATTGTTAAGTACAGCTGGGCGGTTCTAACGGTCTAAGATAGGAAGTATCGGACTTTCGACGCGCGGTCTAAATCCAATACAAGAATTCAAAGTGGTCTAGAGAACAAACCCGCTTAGAGTTTGATCCGAGGTTATAAAGTATTGTAGAGTTGTTTGTTCTACTCGATTTGGGTCTTGTAGAACGTATTTAAAGTGATCAGGGACTATTTCTCAGCTACTCTAGCGTTGCGCTAGCTAACTTACGCTTAATTTCCATAGAAATTAATTCTACGCGATTTCGGGTCGAGTTGGTACTCGAGCCCAAGTATGGATTTTTCACGGGCGTTACAATCTACCCCCCTTAACAAATAATTTCGTCCTCAAAATTTGTACCTTTTCATACTCCTCGAGAAGCTGTGGGTAGTTCTTTCTGATCTCGGCTTCTGTTTCCCAAGTAGCCTCCTCCTCAGAGTGATGCGTCCACAATACCTTCACAAGGGGAATCACCTTGCTACGTAGTACCTACTCCTTCCTGTCTAGAATACGTGTCGGTCGCAGGAGTAACATCCTCTCCTAACTGCACCTGCTCCCATCTGATGATATGGGAAGGATCAGCAACGTACTTCTTCAGCATAAAAACATGAAATACGTTGTGAACGCTCGCGAGAGGCGTGGGTAAAGCCAATCGGTAAGCCACTGCTCCCACACGAGCGAGGATCTGGAATGGACCAATAAATCGCGGTGCCAGCTTCCCCTTCTTCCCGAACCGAAGGACTCCCTTCATAGGGGAAACTCGTAAAAACACATGATCCCCAACTGTGAACTCCAGTGGCCGTCGTCTCGTATCGGCATAACTCTTCTGTCTACTCTGCGCTGTAAGAAGCCGACGTCGAATAATATCAATCTTCTCTGACGTCGCCTGCACCAACTCTGGGCCAATCAAGCTACGTTCACCGACCTCTAACTAACAATGCGGTGCGCGACAAGGTCCCCCATACAGCGCCTCGTAAGGTGCCATACCGATACTCGCCTAGAAGCTGTTGTTGTACGCAAACTCCGCATATGCAAGACAATCATCCCAACTGTCCTTGAAGTCCAATGCGCAAGCTCGCAACATGTCCTCCAAGATCTGGTTCACCCGCTCTGTCTGTCCGTCTGTCTGTGGGTGGAAGGCAGTACTGAATTTCAACTTCACACCCATAGCCTCCTTAATGCAAGTCCAGAAAATAGAAGTGAACCGCGTGTCTCTGTCCGACACGATCTCCAGCGGAACTCCATGCAGACGTACAATCTCTCTGATGTACAATCTAGCCAGCTCGTCTGTAGAGTTCGTAACTCTGATCGGTAGGAAGTGCGCCGACTTCGTCAGACGGTCGACGATCACCCAAATGGAATCATGTCCCTTCCTCGTCTTCGGCAACCCAGAAATGAAGTCCATGGAAATGAAATCCCACTTCCACTCTGCAATCGGCATAGGCTGCAAAAGTCCAGGTGGTCGGCGATGCTCTGCCTTCACCTGCTGACAAGTGAGACAACGGGACACGAACTCAGCTATGTGGGTCTTCATACCTTCCCACCAATACGTCCTCTTCATGTCACGATACATCTTTGTGCTGCCTGGATGCATCGCGAGTCTAGTAGAATGCGCAGCCTCGAGAATCTCTCGTCTCAAGTCAAGGACATCTGGGACGCATAGGCGGCCACGGTAACGTAAGCCCCCATCCATACCAACTTGTCAGTCGGCGTCAGCATCATCACTGGCCTGCTCTCGAAACTCAGTAAGATGCGCATCGTCCCTCTGCGCCTCGATGACTCGGTCATCGATCTGAGATCGCACTTGTACATGTGCGATGAACTCAAACGGCTCCTCTACAGTGAGTTTCTGTTCAAAGTTAAAAATTCAACCATATCCCACTCGGCAACCATCAGCGGAGCCGCAAACTCTATCGCCTTCTTGCGGCTCAATGCGTCAGCCATAAGGTTCGCCTTCCCAGGATGGTAAGAGACTTCAAACTTTAAGTCCTTCAACGTCTCCATCCATCGCCGCTGCCTTATATTCAAGTCTCGCTGCGTGAATATGTACTTGAGGCTCTTGTGGTCGCAAAAGAGCTCGAACTCCTCTCCGTAGAGGTAATGTCTCCAGAGTCTCAGTGCGAATATAACGGCTGCCAACTCTAGGTCGTGTGTAGGGTAATTCTCCTCGTGCTTCCTTAATTGTCTCGAGGCATACGAAATTACCCTGTCCCTCTGCATAAGGACACAACCCAAACCAACGCTAGACGCGTCAGTGTATATGGTGTATCTAACCCCTTGCTCTGGCAATACTAGCACAGGGGCGGACGTAAGTCTCTCCCTCAGCTCCTGAAAAGCTGATTCCGCCTTGTCATTCCAGGCGAACTTCACGTCCTTCCGTGTCAACTGAGATAAGGGTCTCGCGATCTTCGAGAAGTCCTGTATGAAGCGCCGATAGTAGCCAGCGAGACCCAAGAAGCTCCTCACCTCAGTGACAGAACCAGGCTGCTCCCAGTCCTGCACCGCAGCTACCTTAGACAGGTCAACTGTCATGCCATCCTTGGACACCACGTGTCCCAGAAACTTCACCTCCTGCTTCCAGAAGTCACACTTCTTGTACTGTGCGAACAACTGATGCTGCCTGAGCGTATCCAGGACCAAGCGTAAGTGCTCCTCATGCTCCTCTCGACTCCTAGAGTACACCAAAATGTCGTCAATGAATACAACGACGAATTGATAGAGGAAAGGCCGAAATACCCGGTTCATCAGATCCATGAACACGGCCGGTGCGTTCGTAAGACCGAACGACATCACGAGGAACTCGTAGTGGCCAAAACTAGTCCTGAATGCTGTCTTCTGCACGTCCTCATCCCTGACGCGCAACTGATGATATCCCGACTGAAGATCAATCTTCGAGAAGTACTGCGCTCCTCTCAACTGATCAAACAAGTTATCGATCCTTGGTAAAGGGTACTTGTTCTTCACCGTGAGCTGGTTCAGCCTGCGATAATCAATACACAATCGCATCGAACCGTCCTTCTTCCTCACGAATAGGACCGGCGCTCCCCAAGGAGACACACTAGGCCATATAAGGCCAAGCTCTAGCAGATCATCTATCTGCGTCCTCAACTCCTCCATCTCACATGGTGCCATGCGATACGTCGGCAGTGAGACGGGCGTAGAACCAGGAACCAGATCGATAGTGAAATCGATCTCACGTCGGGGAGACAAACCAGGGATCTTCCTGAACAGATCCCCAAACTCGAAAACGACTGGCACATGCTGGAGTACCTGGGCACCAGCGTCGCACAATAAAGTGGCGTAGCTAAGTATGCGGAAAGAGAGATTTACCCGCACTGGAAATGTGAAGGATGCACACTCAGGCTCGTAAGCTGTGACTATACGAGTCTCGCAGTCAATCTCGGCTCTCGCTGCAGTCAACCAGTGCATGCTAAGCATGACGTCGAGATAATAAAGAGCAGGGTCGACGACGAGATCTAGAGCCATCGTCTTGCCCCCCAGATCCACCAAACAACCCTCACACATCTGGGTGGCATCTGTAAAGGACCCATGAGCTGTATAAACCCGCACCCCATCCATAGTAATGGTGTGTAAGCCAAGACGTCTGACAATAGCACGCGATATCAAAGAAATCGTGGATCCAGTGTCCACCATCACAAGAATAGGAGTACCTCCAATATGGGCAGTGACCTCGAAGGCCGAATGCTAAGAAGTGCCCGTCGCAGCTGCCTCAGCTGTCAATGCATGAACCCGAGCCTGCTGTGGCCGGTTCGCCCGCTGTGTCAAGGGCCGTGGAGGCTGTCTGATCTGCGATACCGGAGGTCTGAAAGAAGGATGCGCAGGAGCTGACCGTATAGGCGGTGCTGATATCGCCTGTGGACGTACACGGTCAATATTCTGCGGCGGCGAGATCCCACTGTCCCGCATCCTAGAAAAGCAGCTCTGTGCCAAGTGGCCTGACCTCCCACAGTATGTACACGTCAAATCAGGGCACCGAAACGGTGGTACAGGCGCTGTAGTCCTAGTAGAGGGATCAATGTGAGGCCTCTTGCCCGCGAGGGGCCTGTCCTGCATATCTGGTCGCGGCCTAGAAGCAACAGGGCCACGAGATCGCACAAGTCGATTCACATCCTGCTCTGCCCGCATGGACATGTGAATCAACTCCTCGTACGAGGGAATGCTCACACAGCACATCTTCAACCGAATGTCTGGTCGCAAACCCTCCAAAAAGCGCCGTATGTGCATCTGCTCATCAGCCAAAATCGTCGGGACGTATCTGCCCAACTCCGTGAACCGATGCTCATACTCTGTAACTGTCATAGCTGCCTGTCTGAGGCGGAGAAACTCATTCTCCCTGTCATGCCTATAAGTCTGGGAGAATACTTCTCATGGAAGCGGAACTCAAACGCTGCCCACGTCCATACAAAGTCGATGGCGACGGTCCGCAGTACGCTATCCCACCACATGCTGGCCTCTCTCTCAAACAGGAATGTAGCCAGCTCTACCTGCTCGGCCTCAGTGCAATGTAACATCCGTAAAATCTTCGACACCCTGTCGAGCCAGTACTCAGCCTCCTCGGGTCTGTGAGAACCCGTGAAAGTAGGAGGCCGCAAGCGCTGAAATCGCTCTAATAGGCTCCGTGTATCGGCGGGATTCCCCGCAGGGTAAGCATGCGGCGCAGGATGAGCCATGCCTCATCCTGGGCGTATGTATAAGCATCCTCAGCTGGATGCGCAGGTGGTACAGGTGGAGTAAATGGAGCCGCACTCCCACCCTGGGCTAATGTCCCCACGATGGTAGTCAGAAGCTTCTGCTGCTGCAGCATCATAGCCATCATCTGCTCGAATCTGTCAGGAGGGGGAGCAGGCTGTGGCAGATGCTGTGTCGAAGTAGATGCACGATGTGGCTCTCTGACTGACGGTGTAAATGGCGGTGGTCCAACTGTAGGACCAGCAGCAGGCTGAGACGCTCGAACTGTCTCAGGAATCAGGCCCAAAGCAGGGTCCGCATGGGTGCCAGACTGCGAAGGAGTCTGATCCATATGCTCAGTCAATGGAAGCCGAACCGTGCTCCGCGTAGCCTTAGGCGGCATTCCCTATATTCAAAATAGGGCGCAACCTTGTCAGTCTCGTTAGCACAAATACACCGTAATCATTCACATAAGGAGTCAAAGGCATTCCATGCATTTCATTTAATCAAAATTGTCATAATACAAGGGATATATCCTTACAAGCATCATGACTAGAAATACATGGGAACTAAGACAGTTAAAATTGTAACAGCAACATAAGCAAAGCACTAGCCCTAACAGGCTTACACATTAAAGCAGGAAATGACTAACTACTGATAATAACATCAAAGATCGCATCGCTAGTCTGAGTCTGGTGACGGAAGAGGAGCACCCTTATCCTGCAAGCAACACAGGATCGCCTTCAAGGTGCGAGTCACCTTTCTGAGTTTCTTCTTTGTAACGGCCTTGGCATCCTCGACTTCTGTTCGAAGTTCTTGAACTTCCCTTCGCAAAGCGGTCTGACTCTCCTCCATCCGAGCAATGCGATCGTTGATAGTAGCCTGCGCAGAAGGAGGAGGGCTCTCATCTGTATCCTGAGCCTCCTCTTCTGCCTCTTCCTGGACTTCTTCCTGAACCTCTGCTCCAGGTTCTTCTTCACTTTGATCTCCCTCGTCATCAAAGTCATCCTCACTATCCTTTTCAAGTTGATTTTTACAGTATTGTGACCCAATCTTCATCTTGACCATTGTCGACTCATCAATACTATGAATCAAAACTGGCATTTTCGGCCCAAGTCTGTAAGCAAACTCGAGGGCGATCTTGTAAACCAGTCGGCCAAAAGGAAGTGATTCGGATGTTCTTCTTGACTTGGCTATGAGGACTATCTGCCGTAAGATGAAAGTGGCCATACATACGTTCTCTCCCTGGGCCACCAGATATAAGAAGTCGACCATAAGGCGTGTACATTCAATGCGGTTCATCGACCTGGGATAAACATTTTACATACAGATATGGTGCAGCAGGCACAAATCCTCAGACATATACGTCACCTTGAGGCTATTATTAGGCTGCCATGGAACCAACTTACCGCACAGAAACCTGGTGCGGCGATCTCGTTCACGCCTAGTCCTCAGATTCTTCTCACTAGGATGCACATCACCAAGAGGCACGTTGAGAAGTCACGCAATCAACCGAACATCGATTGTAGCCATCCGATCTCTACCAAAAGAGATTTTGAACTGCAAAGGCTCCAAGGTAGGATTCTGGATACTATCGTAGAAGGCACGAACGGTGCTCACATTAGCACGAGCGTGAGCTTCAAAGATCGGACCCCAATGCGCACCTTCAATGCGTTCAAACAACAGATATTCACCGAATAGTCATCCATCTACGTCCGCCTCAAATAACACTTTGCGATCAGTGTATTGGCCATGAGGCATCTCTGATAAAACTTGTAACATCCTGAAAATTGGGGGTCGTGTATAAACTCAACTCCCGAGTTCCAGACCGTCACTTATGCAACAAAAATGATTATGATTCAATGTTGTCTGATTTAAAGCATTCACATGAGTAAAAGTATACCAAAACTGCAATTCATACTTCAGATCCAGTGATAAAAGCAAGCGGAAGACAACAATATTTATATCACTGTATGGAAAAACAAAGTAAATCTCATCTGTCTCCAAAGTATGACTACATCTCTGAGTCTCATATACATATACATGAACAAAAATGTAATGTTCAAAATAGTCCCACTGAAGTCCCATCGATCCAGGTCGCCTATGGAAAGCCATCGTGATACTGCATGTACGAGAACTCGTCCTGGTCCTTGTCGATGTCTGGCTCCACCTCCTGGATCTCAGCCTCATCTGCATCTACAACAGGGTCTGGTGGGTGTTGCAAACACCATCCCGTAACATGGGAGTGAGTGATCAACTCAGTGGAATCATAGAGCAAAGATTAGCATGTTCACAATTCAATCATGCGATAATAGTAAAGTAGTAAATCAGACAATCCTAATACTGTTGTTAATGCAAGATGACATGACGTGATGTATGCCCTCACCGACGATCTCCTTCATACGGCAACATCTTACGACCGCGGCATGCCACACTCCCTAGAGTGCTCCACATCTTCCAGGCACATGCAATGCTATGGTGATATGATTTCCAAGTTGTTATTAGTCCATTCAAACAGCAGGATTGGGAAACTAAGGTACTTCCCTTGTATCAATCCCAACACAAATCCTGTCTAGGGTCATCACTCCTAGTAATCTCATACGATGTATATTTCGTAGGTAGTGTAAGGGCTGCCAGGGCTGTTGCTCGCACTCGTTGCACCGCTCCCCCATCACCTTATCAATACAGGCCTACTGTACTCTACTGCAACGGAAGGGTCGTCGCCTCCCGTGGACTCAGAATATGCTCGCGGTCACTACAAAGGACTCGTCGCCTGATCAGTGTAGGCCGACAGCTAGAATATAGTGTCCCATACCACCATAATCTGCTCACGAGTCTAGGTGCTCACTGGTCACTACGGGGAGGTTTGTGGCCCCAGCGTAGGCCGACAGCTCGACCACGGTGTCCCATACCACCATGCCCGGCTCATGAGTCTTCGTGGATCAAGGTACCATGGTTAACAGGGTTTACAATGGTAAGTTCAGTACCCTAGGTTCAAGCAGTTATGACTCATACAAGGTGAACATACATCGGCCAGTCGGGTTGCTTGACGGGCTCGACTAGCACGATCGCATCTCAAGTCGAACGACATGAAGTGGGTAAAACACTTCGCGTGGCCTAACCACTGCCGCCAACTCCAAACACGAATCGCTTTCATCGACGCGTCGTTCGTGGCTATGACCAGTCAGCCACGAATTCGCTCGGTTACCGACTGCCTGGACTAAGTCTAGTCCCAAACATTTATGGAATCACATCAGCAATTTATGTAAGAGTATTGGAATTGAAATACAATCATGTGAGCATGTTAACACATGTTATAACATTCAACTTAAGCAAATCTTCAAACACATACATTCCATGCATTGTAATGAAATCGTGCATATAGTCAACATGTAGGAAACCATTTAGGTCAGCATATTAATTGAGAAATCAATCTCAAACTATCTCATAACATCATTTAATTCAATACATACTAATACAAACATTTATACAAACACATACACTACACACTTAAGTCTACATATAGTATGTCGACCCAAAGTGCGCAATTAGGCGGATCTCTTCGCCAAACTAATTATGCACGCATTCCTAACTTCCTAATGCGACAACAAACCATGTCAATCACGTCAGCAAAATATGAATGTAAACCGTACTTCCTACAAATGACTAAAATACCCTAAATCTCATATTCTTCGTTAATTTACAAAACAGGAAACGGAGAGCATGTTGTACATGTCAAACAGCGATGCCGTCGATAATCTACTATTAAACGACATTGAAAGCGTTGTAAACCGTCAATCAAAGCGTCTAAAATCCTCACCTAGTCTCTTACGGATGCGTGATTTCGAACGGAGCGTGTACGCTTCGTCTACGGCAGTAGGCGGACCTGATTTATGAAGTACGTTAGCCAACACACTATGAATCTAGGTAAACCCTAAATCAGCAAGTTCTAGGGTTATTTTATACCTGAAAAAGTGGAGAAATCACCAGCCAGGTGATTGGGAAGAGTTGCTGAAGCACTAGCAGTCGGTGGCTCGGAGACGGGAAAAATTCCTTCCACTCTCTCTCTCAAACTCTCTCTCCTTTTCTCTCTCCCAAAGCTAGGGTTTGCAATTTTCAGATGGGAGAGAGGAATGAGGGTTTCAACCCCTTTTATAAGCTTAAAAATGTCGGAAACAGGCTCCGGAACAAAGTTTACTTGGTGCCTATCCATTTCGGGGCAGTTTCGGTCCAAAAGTTGCTTTCTGGTGGTCCCCTGGTCGATTGTGATCGGACTTAAGCTCATGCGTACCAGATCTAGCACGTATTAAGTTTTCAGTCCGGCAGGGTTCGCAGATCGCACGTGGCGGACCAGTTTCAGTTCAGCGGTCACCGCACGTAGATCAGGGCTGTAAGTCTCATAATAATAAATAGAAATTTTTCCTGATCCGAGGGTGTAATCTGGATGAATTTTGACGGTCAGAACGCTTAATACTGACGTGTCAAGTCGTGTGCCAGATTTCAATTTGAAATTTCAATTCTGTCCCTATTCGCGGTCTCTTCAGTCCGAGCTCAATGAAATAGTCTGTGATTATCGGTTTGACTTGATTTTCGAAATGATTGTCAAGTCCAGCTGGGCGGTTCTAACGGTCTAAGATAGGAAGTATCGGACTTTCGACGCGCGGTCTAAATCCAATACAAGAATTCAAAGTGGTCCAGAGAACAAACCTGCTTAGAGTTTGATCCGAGGTTATAGAGTATTGTAGAGTTGTTTGTTCTACTCGATTTGGGTCTTGTAGAACGTATTTAAAGTGATCAGGGACTATTTTCCAGCTACTCTAGTGTTGCGCTAGCTAACTTACGCTTAATTTCCATAGAAATTAATTCTACGCGATTTCGGGTCGAGTTGGTACTCGAGCCCAAGTATGGATTTTTCACAGGCGTTACATGGATCAATTGGAACAAAGAAAATGGATCCATAAAAGAAATTCAAAATCAGATGGATCTATATAATAGAGCGATACAAAGCATGGCTTGTAGTTACGGGATATGCTAAGGAGTGATGACCACAATTAGGACCACTATTATAATTGCTGCAGTCAAAGGGTGGCTCTCAACTCAATGTCAAGAATGCATTTTTGTATGAAGACCAGAAGTATACATGGAACTTCCTACTCTTTCTTGTTAAGCTACACGTAAGCGCCAGATAGGATTCCGAAGTCCACCGAGCGCAGTGAAGGTGCTTCCCAATGACGTGCGCGCGCATGTACACACGCGTGCATATATAATATGCATGCGTACACACCCGTGCGCCAGCGCACATGCCCACGCACGTATTATAGTACATGCGCTACTCAATCCAACTTTTTTCATTAGTCTGTCAGACTGTAATACCTTAATGGCTCTGGTAATGGTCCCCTTTGTAGGTACATCACCTCGCAATAATGGCACCCATCTAACTAAGTGAGACTCTTCAATATTCATACGTACCATACACTAGATTCATACTATATGCAATGTTTCCTTCGGTATAGAAAATCCAGCTGTTCATATAATCCTTTACTCGAACCACTTCAAACTCCAAATCACATCTCAAACTCAATGTAGCTACGGCTAGCATGCATTGGTACTGCATCGCAACAACGGCTGAAGGCGAATTATGACATGATTCGTTTGACGGGAGGTGTAGCTGATCTCGCCCTTGACCAGTAACCATTATGAGTGGGGTAAGAGTAGCATGAGATAATCATATCACGGCTTATATTATAACCTCAATTTTCAGTTCTTAATGTTTTAATCTTTTTCTCAAACTGCTTGTTGATTTCGTTTTGGAAGATAGAAAAGACTGCGCTCGTCAAGCTTTGTGCTTTTTGGGAGGTGACACGGGGGAAAATCAGAGTTGTGGACATTTTGAAATGATAGCATTGAAGATATAAGTATAAATAAATAAATAAAAAGAAAGATAAATATAGAGAAATCCAAAGAAATATAAAGATAAATATACACGGTCATGGTTATCCTAGACTGCTATGCTCATCAACCAAGTTTGTTCAGTGGTCATAATGTAATTGTTCCATGGGAAAAAATTGGGCCAGGACTAAAAAGAATTAGGTGAAGTGTTTGTTCCTGAATGATGAAAGTGGAAAGACACTAAGGGAGAGGGATATACTCAATTTTTTGAATTGCCGGGAACAACATTTCCTCATTTCATTTGAAAAAAGCGGCAAGAGAAGGACCAGGACGAGCTTGATTGTAGCACCGAACCCATGGAGTTTAAAAACAGGAAGTGCCCTATCGATGTTGAATTGAGAAAGAAATTCAAGGGGATTTGCTTCGTCGATGATAGCTCCCTTCGATACCAGCAACCACTAATGACCTTTATCCATTACCTTGGACAAATGACCTTTTAGGGAGGGAGCTGCTTGCAACAGATCTCTTCCAGCCGGAGTGAGTTTTTGGTACATAGACTACAATGGATGCAACATGCTAAGCAACTAATATATAAAAGATAGTGTACATGTGTTTGTGTGATGTGTTAACTATTAACTCGTTACATTTATCTAATCACGCATACGTATAATTCACTAATCAATTACATAAGAATAATTAAACAAATGCTCAAATAACAATCATGAACATAAGCATGTATAACGGTTCAGATTCCTTCACTCCCAGAAGATGCACTCAACCCATGAGTTTACCGAATTTCACTATTAGAGGTTTTAAATCAGGTTCACCTTTAACTGTTACAACCCTACACAAGGACCTAGCGTACACTTCCGTCAGAGCCTTCTGCAAGAGACTTTAGTTGGTTTCTATCGGCTAACCAACAATCTAGGTCCTAGTCCAAGGACCTATGTTTACTCCCATTGCAGGCTCTGACGGAGATTAACACATGTCTGGTGAATTTAGTCCTACCTAAGAGCCCTGGTCTACACAAGAACCAATCGAGTTTGGTTACAAACTCTTACCCTCAATCCTACATAGGGAAAGAGAGTATGGACTCACTAAATCACACTTTTCGAATTGAGCCCCATTTGATGTGCCATCTCGATTTGCTTGATTGATGCTCTCCCGTGCTTCAATCAGCTCCCATTTGTAATGGCTAGTTAACAGCTCTATCGATAGGATTGAGAGGGTCTTCAATAGGATTGAATGTCATTTAATAAGATCGAGCCCTTTATCTATCCTATCAAGAAAATTCAAAATTATCTCTGTTGGTTGTTGGATTCATTTGTCGATTGGATTGAGTAGACCTTCGTTTAGATCGAGTCTCATCGATAACTTGTTGATGGGATCGAGGACCATTTAAAAACTACTATTTTAGGCATATATTTTCACATCATCTTAACACCTCTTCTAGCCTTACTTGTCATGTTTCAATTAAGCATCTAAGGCTAAGGGATGATCAACAAGGTTTACGTATAGGGTTATGATCGTTTAGAAGCTAAGTGTTATTTTGGGTCAAGGGTTAGGGTCACCATAACACCTCATTTACATATTTTGTCCTCTTGTGTATTTGGTCTTCAACTTTCAAGAGCTTAACTGACTACATGACACATGGTCTCATGTGATTGACAAACAAAGTGCAAAAGTTAGTGTACTAATAGCCAAAGGCTATAATTCCCTTGCGTATGACAATGAGTTACATAACAGAAGATATACCATGAGAAATTGAATTTCAGTCAAGATCAATTTCATGACTAGAGTACGGCATCTTAAGGAGATTTTGCGACAGTTTGATAACAAATGTTTTATTTTTTTAGCTGAGATATCATTGCCAACCGATAAAGTAGCTAAGGATGGTATTGAATTGAAGGATCTAAAACCAGTACTAGAGAAGTTGGATGATTCTCAAGCTCAAGTTCAAGATTCTTTAGTTAAAGTAAATTTGAAAATAGAACAACATCCTAAGCCCACTTTTATAAATGGATTATTTGATTCCCAGATAAAAGCCAGACTTACTAACTTGCTTAAAGAGTTCGGCAATTGCTTTACTTGGGATTATCATGAGTTACCTGGACTAGACTGAAAACTGGTCGAACATAGGTTTCCTATAAAAGAGGGTTATTGATCGCATAAGCAACTACCTAAGTAAATGACAACTGAAGTTACACAGAAGATTAAGGAAAAAATTGAATAGATTTTGAAAGTAGGTTTCATCAAACCCATCAAATATGCCAAATGGATTTTAAATGTAGTGTTAGTTATCAAGAATGGTAAACTCAGAGTTTCCATTGATTTTTGAAATTTAAATCAAGCCACACTAAAGGACGAGTATGCCATGCCTATGACCGATTAATTGATTAATCGAGCTGCAGGACATCAAATGATTTTCTTTATGAATAGTCATTTAGAATATAATCAAATAAATATTACAGTTGATGACATTTCAAAAACAACATTCAGATGTCCTGATCCTTTGGAAATGTTTTGTTGGGTAATAATGCCGTTTAGACTAAAAAATACGGGAGTTAATTACAAAGATCTATGAATGCCATTTTCCATCATATGATAGGCCGATTCATGAAAATTTATATTAATGACATATTAGTTAAATCGACCAATTCAGTCAAACACTTTGACAATTTTCCAAAATCATTTGAAAGAATAAAGATTCATATGCTCAAAATAAATCCTCTTAAATGTACTTTGGTGTATCGGCTAGAAAATTTCTCAGATTCATGGTACATTAAAGGGGAATTGAAATTGATCAAGATAAGGCTCAATCAATAATGGCAGCTTGACTGTCGAGAAATAAAATTGAATTGCACAAGTTTCTTTGCAAAGTCAATTTTATGCGTCGATTTATTTCTAACTGTGCTGGAAAAACTAATGTATTTTTTTTTTCTTTGCTAAAGTTGAAATATGGAGATGACTTCATATGGGAGGTAGAACATCAATTGGCCTTTGACATAATTAAAGATTACTTGTCTATGCCATAAGTGAAAGGTTAACTGCTCAAGCTGTATGTCGCGGCTTTTAAAGAATTGGTTGGTGCTCTGTTAGCACAAGACGATGATGATTAAAAAGAGTGGTTTAGTATCTTAGCCAAACATTGATGGGTACCGAGAGATGATGTTTTATTACAGAGAAGTTACGTTTATCATTGTACTTCACGACAACAAAATTATGATATTATTTATTGGTTGAATCAGTCAATTTAATTTCAATAATTGATTTAGTAAAATATATGTTAAATCGACCGATTTTAAATATTCGAATTGGCAAATGGGTTCTCACATTATCTGAGTTTGACCTAACGTATGTACCATAAAGGGCTATAAAATGACAAGCCATAACAAATTTTCTGATTGATCACCCTTTGGACATAGGAAATCAGCTTCCTTTGGAAGTATTAGACTTATATATGGTTTATCAATCTCCTTGCAAATTGATATTTGATGGTTCAAAGACCGATAAATGATTAGAAGCAAGAATTGTCCTGATCAACCCGGCTAGAAAAAAATAAGATTTTGGATTCAAACTTGAGTTTTAGTGTACTAAGAATCAAGTTGGATACAAGTCTTTGATAATTGGTTTAAAAATGATGACCGAACTAGGAGTAAAATATGTATCGGCGATGGAAAATTCCTTAGTAGTAATTAACCAATCGGTTTGTTCATTTAAAAGCATAAGAACAACCCGCCAACCATATTATGTTTTAACAATTCAGTTTCTAAATAGATTTGATAAGCTTGAGTTAAAACATGTAACTTGAGAAAATAATATTAATGCCAATGAAATGACACAATTGACATTAGGACTTCAATCGCCCAATGATTTGAAGGAAGAAGGTAATTGTGAAAAGGAGATCATTAACTTCAGGTTTTCAGAGGGAATCGATCGAAGAAATTTGTCAGGTTGAGATAAGTAATGATGACTGGAGAAATCTAATTAGAAATTATCTCCGATCCCCACTGACAAAGGTCGACCAATAAAATTGGAGATCAGCCATGAATTATGTCCTGATTGAAAAAAATTTATATAAAAAAGGGGCCGATGGAGTACTCTTACGATGTTTGGGCAAAAAAGAATCAATGATGGCTATAGGAGAAGTGCATGAAGGAATTTGTGGAGCATATTATATTAGAAGAAAAATAAGGCTTATGCTTTGATGTTATGGATGTTTCTAGTAAAAAAATGTTAGACTATTATGCCCAATATGGAAAAGGATATGAAGCATGTTAGAAAGATGGGTCGATACAACATGTACCTGCGACCGAGTTGCATCCTAGCATCAAACTTTGGCTATGTCGAGGATAGGCCATTGATTTGATAAGAAAATTTTATCTTTATTTATCTAAGTGGCATATTTTCATCATCAAAACTATTAATTATTTCACCAAATGGGTGAAAACAAAAACTATATTGGGCACGGTCATCAAGAGATTGTTGAGTTAATTGAAACTTATATAATTCATCAATTTGGAATCCCTGAGTCGATTACCATGGACCGAGGAGCAACATTTTCATCTAAGGAAGTCAAAGCAATGGCCAATCAATATAAATTTAAATTGTTGCGCTCATGACCTTACTTTACTCAGGCCAATGACTAGGCTGAAGCCAACAACAAGGTTATCAAGGATATTTTGTATAAGATGATCGATGGAAATCCTAACCAATGGCATATTAAGTTATCAAAAGCTCTTTAGGCTTATCGAAATTCATTTTAAACAAGCACATTGATGAGTCCATTCAGACTTACGTATGGACATGATGTCGTATTGCTTTTGGAAGTGACCGTGCTATCATTACGGGTAGCCTACTAGCTAATTTGATCCCGACCGAGTTTATAGAATCTATGCTGATCAAACTTAAGAACTTAAATGAAATACAACTAAAGGCATTGGATTCTATTATGTCTAACAAAGCCCAAATCACTCGAGCTTATAACAAGAAAGTGAAAAAGAAAGCTTTTGCAGAAGGCGATATAGCCTTAAAACTAAAATAAGATTTAAACTAAAATCTGAAATAAGAGAGATGAATTGTTAATAAACTATCAATAAGAAAATGGACATTAGAGCGCTAAGGATCCACTTGTAGCTATTAAGATACTACCTTACTTGATCCAACAAACACAACTGGAATTGAAGTCTTATCTTATCCAGTTGGATGATAGAGCAGTTAAACCAAATCTGAAATTTTCATTGAATTAGTTCCCACATGAAGCACCATTGTGATGATCGCAGGGAATTCAACCATCCACCATGCCCAGGAGACAATGGTGGATCACGAATTTTATGAATCTCATAATTACAAAATAAGATAAGAAGATGTAAAAATCTTTCTAATCATCTACTGTAATTGAAGTCACAAAACCATAGAAAACTGAAAATATTCCTTTATTCAAACTATAAATCAATAAAGTTCAATATAAATATGAATCAAAGTAAGATAATCATCTAAAAAAACTACAAGCTTCATTTCTTAACTCTAGCTAAGAGGTTTAACCAACCAAAGACATGATTGAAACTAAAACTCTTAAGAAAAATATAAAAACTAATTAGAAGAAGATTAGGGAAGAAGGAAGGACTCCTTGAATTCTCAAACACCTTGCTCCACTCTTCCAACCCTAATTCGTACTTAGAAACTTCTAAAAAACCCATATTTATAACCTTTGCTTAGATCGACTTTGAAATCCCCTCAAACTTACGCAAAAGGTTACACTTTAGTCGGATCGAAGTTGGGTTCAGTCAGACCGAATTAAGGTTAAAAATCTCACTTTCTTACTGGACAATTCTACGCTATTTTGGTCGAATTGAAATTGAACTTAGGTGGTTTCACGTCCCTAACTCGGGAACCGGGCTCACAAAATTCCCGACAGCCGAATCTGGTGCCAACAACCTCCGTAGTACCCCATTCTCAGCTCCCAGCTCCCATACGTCAGGTTCCAATCCTGGGATCTTATAAGGAAAATTTTTAGGGTGAATATTTGTTTTGTAAAGGAGCATAATCACAAATGTACCCAGTCACCAAAACATCATCACCACATATCCACTAATATGATCTTTGAATACAGTGCTGAAAGGGAAATACATCATATAACAAAATTCTAAAAGATCAGGCACATACTCCTGCCTCAATGCTACTGCGGTCTAGCATAACCTGCATATAAAAAACAAGCATAAGCTTACTATAAAGCTTAGAGAGTGCATACATGTGTGCACAATGTATGTGCCAAACATTTAAATATCAGAGTAAGTGGAAATGATGGAAGGCTAAACTGGTAAGTCCATAAATGATGATGTTAGCCATATTAAGGCTATGTAATGCGAGGCCTACATGGCCAAATGTCATATGCTAGAGATGTAACATAAGCATGTCAATCCTAAACTAGTCCACGTATCAATACGGTTTGTCACTGGAAACATCACCGGGGTCTAATACACTCCAACACTGGCTACCGCCCCATCGCGCCCATGACCAAGTGAGTGGAATAGACCTCACTATCTGCCTTGTCAGTGGTATGCCAATGCCCACCTGTCTCATCGATAGCGGACTCATTTACGAGCTGATTAAACTCAAATTAGCTTACAGCCCCCTACCCTCGGGCGGATAAGGTCACACTCCTTTTTAACCGACCACGACACAGTGGGAGACATGGCCTACTGATATTTGACACTCGAGCGCTCATGTTATCCACTCGGGCGCTCATGTTATCCATTCGGTCTCGACATTGAAGCATCCTACTAGTACCACAAGAGTTTAGGAACTTTCACCCAAGGACATCCATAGCGCCCTAATGATAGAACAAATATTTTTAGTATCCAATTTGGCCATCCACGATATGCTTATGGAGACCATAACCCTGATGTCGCTAGGGCATAAAGTGATCGTAACATACAAGATGAGAAATGCATGAGCCATACCATCCAAGTCATGCATCAAACCTGTGCATACAACGCGATCATGTGGGACAACCCTATCTCATATGGGGTCCCCTAAGTATCTTAGCCCAATGACACATGCTATGATTAATCACCACCCACAACATGCATACAAATGATGCGTATGGGCATATGTTTGGGCATGATGTTGTTATACTAAGCATGTTCTTAGTGTGTCCTACCAGGCTAAATACACTAGCATGTTATCAGATATATCAGACAATAATCGGCCTTAATCGACACATCATATGCAAAGAGTACGAACCGAACAACATGCCCCACTAGAAATATAGAAGTCTATGTGGCATGGTCCACGTTAGGCTAACATTAGCTTCTCATGTAGCTTGCAAGGAATGAATAGAATATATAACAAGGTGGGTCCACTGGGAGTGACCCGGATGGACGCCCACATGTATAACATGTATGTCACTAGGCTACAAATCCATTTGGGAACATGGCCAACCAATGATGTCCCAAAATAATCAGATTATCAATGACATCACTATAATTACTTTAGGGCGTGTTTGGCCGGGCGCTGGATATGGTTTTAAGAGGTAATATGAGGGTTATTGTAAGCCATCTCTTCCCATTTGATGTTTGGGATGGAGGGTGTACTTCATCCATCACGCCCTCATAAATACCGCCTGTCTCAGAGACGGATTTGGTAAATCCCATCGAGATTTCCCCCATCTCTCGAAATACCATGGGATTCGGGATGGGATGGAAAATCTGGTTTCAGACGGCGTGGGCAGGACAACGGATGGGTGATGGAAGAGAGGGTGGGTCTTTTGGGTTTTATTCATTTTGATTCTTCTGTTTCTTTGTTGGAAATCAAATTCTGTTCGATTTGGAAATGCGTATTTTTTGGTTTTTTGATTTTTTTCCCTTTTAATTTTCCTCTTTGGATTTTGTTGAATTCTTTCATTTATTAAGAATGATGGGTTTCGAGAGGTGAAGGCCTTTCTCAATTTTCAGTTTCTGTCCATTGAGTTGTTTTGGAGGTGGGCTTGCTTTGATTTCCATTATTTTTCCTTTTTGGGTTTTTTTTTTTTTTTCATTTTGATTTTTCTGTTCGACTCAGAAATGCGATTTTTTGGTTTTTCAATGAGATATCCACTCCCTTATTCATTTTCACTAGCCTACATTCAGCCATGAACCTATTTTGAGGCAGATATAAAATAGTGAGTGGGGCACACCACAAGAAGCAGTAGAGATGCAAACGTAAAGTGCAGGAAGCGTATCATGCAATCCCACCCCAGCCAAACACGGCAACAGGTGTTGACAGTCACTGTAGCCAATTCCAATGACCGTCCAAACACGATGCTGTATATCGCATGGGCTATTACAAACCCATATGATCAATGGACAAACACTGACATCACCATCATTACCTTAAATTTGATCCCATCCCTCCTAATCCCGTTTAATCCGCCCGGCCAAACACGCCCTTAGTAGAATGATCTGCACCGTCTACTCATTACTAATGTAAATTAACGGTTACAGATAATTGGTTAGTCATTAGGATGTGATCATATGTTCATGGCCCATCGAGTCTTGGGACTTCATTGATTTAGGCAAAGTATATGCCTAAATGGATTTAATAAAACTATAGTTTCAACATTCACATGTCAACTAATTTAAGGATTTGAATTCAAGGTGCCAAATATAACCAAAGACCTAAAGGATCTCGATTCCAAAGACTCCCAAGTCCAAGGGATCCCAAAACTAGGGATTCCCAAGTCCAAGGGATCCCAAAACCATGAAATTCCAAAGTCAAAGAGGTTTCTACCCCACGTTACCCTATGGTACGGCCCACTTGAGATCCGGATCAACTTGAGTTTTGGGCCCATGGCCTAACATGGTTTAATAAGACGGATGAACGGAGTGGATATGATAAATACATCATGTAGGGTCCCACTAGGGCAGCACAAGGAGGCTTCCTCCCTCACGTCACTGGCCAATAATGCCTTGTGACACTTTTCTTTTTCCTTGTTTCTCTCTCTCTCTGTCTCTCTCTCTCTCTCTCTCTCTCTCTCTCTCTCTCTCTTTTAATGCACCATCAGTGCGTGCCCCACATAGATTTTTTACTCCATTCACCACGTAGTCTATCTCGAGCGGGTCTAATGGGCTCTGATTTGGATGAACATGGACTATACAGTGGCCTTGGAAGATTTCAACAACAATGGTTCGTTTCCCTCATTATGGCCCACTTGAGACTTGAATCTGTCTCATCTTTTGGCCTAAGGCCAAAAATGTTCTTGTAAAGACGGTAGATGGTGTGGATTCAATATAAATATCAGAACAGGGTCCCACTTGTGAGACCCAAAATTGGCTAAGAATGGGTTAACTCCCACATGCATATCATTCATGTATTTTTCATGTTATTAGTATGTTTTGAATACACTATTAATGTGGGCCCCATGTGGGTGATCTAATCCCTTTACCATCTTGGCCACCTCAAATGAGGTCAAATAGACTCTGACTAGGACTGGTTTGGATGATCAGGGACTCAAAAGTGGGCCCTAGAAGGTTTCAACAGATGGACATTAATACTCTTAGTATGGCCCACTCGAGACTTAGATTTGCCTCAAAATTTAGCACATGGCCTAAAATTATATGGAGAAGATGGTGGGCGGTGTGGATTAAACAAATCCATCATGGTGGGGTCCACATGTGGGGGCATCCCAAATGGTCTTCCTCCCGTCACGTCACTAAGCAACATCTTTTTGTTGTTTTTATTTCTTCCTTTATATTTTATTTTTATTTTCTACTATGTGGGGTCCACTAGTGAATAATCCATTCCGTCCATTATATCGACTAGCTCTCTATGGACCAAAGAAGTCTAATGATGGATAGGTTCACCACTTACACACACAACAGTAGGCCTTAGAAAGTTCCAACAGTGGAACTTTATTTCCCTCGGTGCGGTCCACTAGGAACTTAGATTTGTCTCATTTTTCGACTCATAGCCTAAAACGACATGGGGAAGGTGGTGGATGGCATAGATTAAACAAATACATCAAGGCGGGGTCCATGGTAGGGACGCCCCCACCTCACGTCCGCATGGTTGATGTGAGGGGGTGCTCCCACTACCACCATCGGTTGTGGTGTGGTCTACCTAATGGTTGAATCGGCTAGATTTTTGGGCTTCACGACTAAAATGAGCAAACAGATGGATGGATGGTGTGGATTTAAGAAATACATCAGTATGGGTCCTAAGAGTGAAAACTCACTCCAAACCTCCCATGAAAAAAGTAAGAAATGACGTGGGTAACCCAACCTCTTAACATTTGTGGAATGGCCCACCTGAGATTCACATTAGCTTCATTTTTTTATCACAACGCCTAAAATGAGAAGGGAAATCAGATGGATGGTGTGGATGATACACACACACACACATCATGATGGGGCCCACGAGATAAGCCCGCATGGTGGCTTTAGAAGGTGAATGGTGGAAGAGACAGAGACATGTCTCTAAACATTGTTGAAACATGGTGCCACTATGTAAGTGCTATGATTTCATATCCCTTTGGTTGCCAAATTTTGTGGTGTCAAAACCTATATCTATGTCTTGTATATCTTGTTTCATGTTTGAGACTATTCATTGCTTCAAAATATCGGACTTCAAGACAAGATCTTAAATGAAGAAAGTTTCAAGTCATGGATGAAGAATTCAAGAATAGAAGTCCTCAAGAAGACTTTGTTCAAGTCAAGATCAAGCTCAAGAAGACTTTGTTCAAGTCAAGATCAAGCTCAAGAAGGCTTACTACAAGATTTGTATATTCTCAAGCTTCTCTTTAAGGTCATCTTAGTATACAGACTTTCAATGTCCATCTCACTGTTAAGGTTTGTTTGACCTTAGATTGACCTTAAGATGGGCTTTACTGTAGGTCATTCTGGATACATAACTCATATATATTTAATATGTTTGTTTGGACTGTTCTAAGACCAGTCCTAGGGACTTTAAGACTAGTCCTAGATCTACTACGACTAGTCTTAAGTTTTTCAGGACCAGTCCTAGGTTGTTGAAGATCTTCGGATCTTTCTGGCTGTCATACGACCAGTCCTGGACATCTTACGATCAGTCCTGTGAGTTCTTCGACTCATCCTTCGACCAGTCGTAGCCCTACGACTTAAACTCTAGCAACCAAATTGAGGGTCCTACGACCGGTCGTAGGTGACTCACGACCAGTCGTAGGTGGCCCACGACCAGTCGTAGACCTCCCAGGACCGGTCGTGGAACAGCAAAATCTTATCCCGCGAAAATCTTTGAAAATCTTTGAAGCTACAACCAGTCCTAGGATTCTAAGACCAGTCGTAGACGGGAATTTTCAGGCTATAAATAGAGCACGAACTTCAGAGTTTTAGCAATTCAATTCAACTCTATTCAAGCAATCTTTAGGCTATTCTCTGAGA
This sequence comes from Magnolia kwangsiensis, assembly GCA_037074715.1. NCBI lineage: Eukaryota > Viridiplantae > Streptophyta > Magnoliopsida > Magnoliales > Magnoliaceae > Magnolia > Magnolia kwangsiensis. The sequence continues at coordinate 123,529,821 of CM073576.1, forward strand.
TAAGTTTGTGTTTATTTTAAGCTACTTTGTGCTTATCTAATATTCCTTTTGCTAGCTTGTTTTTTATTTGATTTTGATCTACATTCCAATCTCATTAGAAAAGGAGAATTTCGGATATTCCTTCTTCTTAGATTCAAAATCAAATAGAACTAACCCTTTTGATTTAAAATCAATTAGACTTAGAACCATTCTTAAAAGTGAGTATTGGACTTTGAACGTTGAATCGAACTTCTACTCCGATTGGTTCTACCGGGCTACTTCAAAAGGTAATTCAGGTATTTTACATTTTTGTAATTTACTTTCTTTGGTTTTGTTTAAGATTTGCCAGAAAAATTTCATTGTATTGGTTATCTGAGGAGAGCCGGAAAACTCAGATTGTGGGAGTTTTTGGATTGTGTAAGCCCGAGATCAAAGACACAATTGTGAAGGTTTTAGGTGAACCTGTGAAACCTATTTTGATAGTGCATGCTAATATCCCCTGTGTGAGGATATTAGGAGTGGAGTAGCATTCTGTGTGGCTGTTGGATAACAGTTGGTGTACACACAGGCAAACCACTATATATCGTTGTGTTGTGGATGTGCATCATTCTTTCATTCCTTTATTCATTAAGTTTTGTGGTTTGTGTTTGTGGATGAATGTTGTAATTATTTTATTTCAAGCAAGTGTGGATGGATGTTGTAATAACTTAGGATTTATTTCTGCAAGTTATTTTGATTTCCTTACTTTTTATTCATCATTGGTTTGTGATACGAGGGACATTCTAGCAATAAGGTTGTCCTACCTTAAACCTTTGGTTTTTGGTGTAAGGTTGTCCTTAGAACTGATAAAGTATCATTCTCTTTATTTTAGGATATTGAGATTACTTTAAATTCAGCATTGTGCTTTATTTCATTTATTATTCCGTTGTTATAAGTTTTATTTGGCATTGCCCTATTCACCCCCCCTCTAGGGTATATAGATAGGCCCTTTCAAGTGGTATCAGAGCCTAATAGCTCGTGCTTATTGTTTATTTATTAGATTTATTTCCTGAGCTAACGATCTAAGCTATATTAAGATGTCAATTTTTGATAGCCTATCAGCCACTAGGCCACCACCTTTTAATAGCACAAACTCTGCCTATTGGAAAGCCAGGATGAGTATCTTCCTCAAATCCTTGGATGAAAGTGTGTGGCTGGCCACAGTGAATGAATGGAACCCTCCTATCACTGAAGTAACTAATGGCGATGGTTCAAAATTAATGAAAGTAATGGCTTACTCTCTTTGGACCACACTTCAGAAAAGTGAGAGTAGTGCAAATGCAAAAGCACTAAATGCAATTACTTGTACATTATCACCAGATGAATTCAAAAGAATCATCTCTTGTGAAAATGCAAAACAAGCATGAGATGTATTAGAAATGACACACGAAGGTAAATCAATTGTTAAGAAATCTAAAGTCCAACTCCTCACAGCTAAATTTAAAGAAATTCATATGGAGGAGAATGAGATGTTTATAGACTTCTACACTAGATTAAATGACATTGTGAACTCTATGTGGGGTCTTGGTGATAGAATTCCCGAAAGCAAAATGTGCGCAAAAATACTACGCTCACTTCCTGATCGGTTCAATTCTAAAGTAATCGCGATTCAGGAACTTCGTGATATGGATACCATGAGGGTTGAGGAATTAGTTGGTTCACTTCAAACCTATGAGTTGTTCTTTAAAGCTCCTAAAGGAAAATCAATTGCTCTCAAATCATCTAAAAATGTTTCACAAAGAGTACTTTGGATTCAGAAAATACCGAAGATGATATGGCGCTTTTAGCAAAAAAGTTTTACAAAATTTTCAAAAACAAGAAAAAAGCTGATTTTCAAAAGTCAAATGATAAGAGACGATCTAAACCTAGAGCTCGAAAATCATTGAAAGATAGTCAATGTTACAACTGTCAAGAGTATGGGCACTTAGCTAACAAATGTCCTAAAAAGGACAAATCAAAAAAGAAAAGCATGATGACTACTTGGGATGAATCGTCTGATTTTGAATCCTATTCTAAATCAGAAGATTCTGAAACTGAGTCGGGCGATGATGTTAAAGCCCTTATGACTCTAACCAAGATCACCTATTTAGATCATGATGATATATCTAGTAAAGAAAATCTGAATAGTGATTGCGACAATGAAGATGATCTTCAAGATGCTTATAATGCCCTTTATAAAGAGAGTTGTAAAATTGCCGTTAAGCTTAAATTACAAAAAGAAAAATTTTCTAAGCTTAAGGAAGATTATGAGTCTCTTGTTTTAGAAAAGTCTCATATTTTCGATTCTTTTGAAAAGACCAAATGTGATTTAGATTTCAAAACCTCCTAAATTGAAGATTTGAAATCCGAAAAAGAAAAACTCAAAAATGAGGTAACTTCACTTCTGAGTTTGAAAGACACATGGAGATATGCCCAAGGTGAGTCCTATTTCATCATTTTTCTTGAAGATTCATGCTCTCTATGCTTTGATTTGATCATTGTGTAGCTAGATTTTATCTCTTGTTGGGTTTTTCAAGGGTTTCTTCTCAATTTGCTGATCTAGAGAAAAAAAAGAAAACATCCCGTGGTCCATCTTCATCTAGATCTACACCGATAACTAAACGGCACATTCGGTCACCTGAAGATGATTCTCAGATGTACGGGATTTGCGTGTCCGTAATGTTATCGTTGAGCATACCGCTGATCTCAATCACATTGCTCCATATGGTATTGTCCCTCTCCTTGAATCTGTTGGCTGGACTAACATTTTGCTTTGGGGTGGGCCTGCATACCAGTCCATTACTCAATCAATGGTTGCATGCATCTCTGAATTTTCTCTTGATAATTTAATTTTTTCAATTGATACTAGAGAAGGAAAATTTGAAGTAGACCGTCATTTGATATTAGGTTTTACGGATATACCTGTTAATGACGAAGGTATACCGATTCATACTTTATACGACAAACCATCTAAATTGAAAAAATGCATATTAACAAGAGATTTATGCAAAATTGATGCACAATGGACACACAAAGGGAATGCGCTCCCTTCAAAGTATTTGTTACCTAGATATAGAGTGTTACATCGTTTCTTCATTTCCAATGTGTATCCTCGGTCTGGTAATAAAATCGAGTTGACTTCTTTCATGGTTCGTGTGTTGCATTCTATTGCTTCTGGTACTATGGTCTGTCTTCTTTCTTTGATTTTTATTTCATTATACAGTTTCGTCTCCATCCGAGTCATAGTGATATTCCGTTTGGTTATCTTATGACTGTTTTAGCCACTCACATGCTTGTCGATAAACCTGTTAATGAGGCACAAATTCATCATCTTATCTTCAACAATTCCAATCTTAATAAGATGAAGCTGGATTTGCTTCCTGGCCAAGTAGATGAAGGTGGTGTTGGTGGTGATGGTGGTGAAGCTGGAAATGAAGGGGAAGCTGGCGATCTTCCTCAACAAGATGTTAATATGGATGAAATTTTTGATGAGATAGAATCTGATTCACCAAATGATCCTGATTATGATCCATCTGGTTATGATGCACGCCTTTGTGCATTGGAGGAGAAGGTTGATAACATGAGTATAGCCCATGATATGCAATTTAAGTACATGCAAAAATATCTTCGTCGCATCAATAGGGGGTTACACCAGATTAATCTGACTATCCCTGCTCCCTCCTCTGGATCAGATTAGGTGAATTATCTTCTGGATAGTATAACATTTTCTTTTTATTTTGGATATGGATTATGGTTTGATAACATTGTCTTTTGGATATTGTATTTTGGATTGATGATGGCTTGATGCTTCAGGTTTATATTATGTCCTTTCATATCTCTTTCTCATTATTTGCTTATTACTCTCCATGTTCTCTTTCCTTTTGTGACTTTCCCTTGTCATTTTGTGACAAAAAGGGGGAGTAGTAAGCTAAAAGGGAGTAGTATGGAAGAAAGGGGGAGTAATTTATTTGTTTGAATTGATTAATTGAGAAGGATATGTGGATGTGAGAATATGTTGTATTGATGTTATTGATTTGTTTACATGAGCAGTACTTGTATTACTCAGGGGGAGTAGAGTAATTTGTAATTTCATGGCTCATGAGTCCTTATTATGCTATGTGTTTTGTCACAAATTTGACAAAGGGAGAGATTGTAAGTACTATGATTTCATATCCCTTTGGTTGTCAAATTTTGTGGTGCCAAAACCTATATCTATGTCTTGTATATCTTGTTTCATGTTTGAGACTATTCATTGCTTCAAGACATCGGACTTTAAGACAAGATCTTAAATGAAGAAAGTTTCAAGTCATGGATGAAGAATTCAAGAATAGAAGTCCTCAAGAAGACTTTGTTCAAGTCAAGATCAAGCTTAAGAAGGCCTACTACAAGATTCATATATTCTCAAGCTTCTCTTTGGTCATCTGAGTATACAGACTTTCAATGTCCATCTTACTGTTAAGGTTTATTTGACCTTAGATTGACCTTAGGATGGGCTTTACTGTAGGTCATTCTGGATACATAACTCATATATATTTAATATGCTTGTTTGGACTCTTCTAAGATCAGTCCTAGGGACTTCAAGACCAGTCTTAGCTCTGCTACGACCAGTCTTAAGTTTTTCAGGACCAGTCTTAGGTTGTTGAAGATTTTCGGATCTTTCTGGCTATCCTACGACCAGTCCTGGACATCCTACGACCAATCCTGTGAGTTCTTTGACTCATCCTTCGACCAGTCGTAGCCCTACGACTCAAACTCCAGCAACCAAATTGAGGGTCCTACGACCGGTCGTAGGTGACTCACGACCAGTCGTAGATGGCCCAGGACCGGTCGTAGACCACCCAGGACCGGTCGTGGAACAGAAAAACCTTATCCCGTGGAAGTCTTTGAAAATATTTGAAGCTATGACCAGTCATAGGATCCTAAGACCAGTCGTAGACGGGATTTTTCAGGCTATAAATAGAGCACGAACTTTAGAGTTTTAACAATTCAATTCAACTCTATTCAAACAATCTTTAGGCTATTCTCTGAGATAAGTTTGTGTTTGTTTTAAGCTACTTTGTGCTTATTTAATATTCCTTTTTCTAGCTTATTTTTTATTTGATTTTGATCTATATTCCAATCTCATTAGAAAAGGGGAATTTCTGATATTCCTTCTTCTTGGATTCGAAATCAAATAGAACTAGCCCTTTTGATTTAAAATCAATTAGAATTAGAACCATTCTTAAAAGTGAGTATTGGACTTTGAACGTTGAATCGAACTTCTACTCCGATTGGTTCTACTGGGCTACTTCAAAAGGTGATTCAGGTATTTTACATTTTTGTAATTTACTTTCTTTGGTTTTGTTTGAGATTTGCCAGAAAAATCTCATTGTATTGGTTATCTGAGGAGAGCCAGAAAACTCAGATTGTGGGAGTTTTTGGATTGTGTAAGCCCGAGATCAACGACACAATTGTGAAGGTTTTAGGTGAACCTATGAAACCTATTTTGATAGTGCATGCTAATATCCCCTGTGTGAGGATATTAGGAGTGGAGTAGCATTCTGTGTGGCTGTTGGATAACAGTTGGTGTACACACAGGGGAACCACTATATATCATTGTGTTGTGGATGTGCATCATTCTTTCATTCCTTTATTCATTAAGTTTTGTGGTTTGTGTTTGTGGATGAATTTGTAATTATTTTATTTCAAGCAAGTGTGGATGGATGTTGTAATAACTTAGGATTTATTTCTACAAGTTATTTTGATTTCCTTGCTTTTTATTCATCATTGGTTTGTGATACAAAGGACGTTCTAGAAATAAGGTTGTCCTACCTTAAACCTTTGGTTTTTGGTGTAAGGTTGTCCTTAGAACTGATAAAGTATTATTCTCTTTATTTTAGGCTATTGAGATTACTTTAAATTCAGCATTGTGCTTTATTTCATTTATTATTCCGCTGTTATAAGTTTTATTTGACATTGCCCTATTCACCCCCCCTCTAGTGCATATAGCTAGGCCCTTTCACACTACCCCTCTCCCTCTTTTCTGTTTTAAGGGTGAGGTAGGGCCCACCTAGGGAATCCACTTCATTCATTTGAATGTCCAACTCATGGTGGGGCCAAGAAGCTTTGGATCACATTAATTTTTGGTGTATTTTCACCGTCCAAGTATACTTACACAATCAATTGGTTTAAAAAGAAAATAAATATCACAGAGTGCCACACAAGGTGGTCCACACTATGATAGCGTGCGGGACACCCTCTCTAATAGCGTGGCCCACTTGTGGGTCCCACAACACCATGAAAATAAGAAAGGCAAGGGAAATGAAGGGAAATAAATCCGGCCATTGAGGTGCCCCCCTGCCATTATGGGGTCCATCACACACTCAATACATGTTCAAGGTGGGTCCCACAATTATGGGCCCACCAAAATAGAGAAATCATAAAGAAGGGTAGGGTTTTGAGCCTCCCATGCACTCACTTAAAAGGAAGGACGGTTGAATAATCTCGGATCGACGATCGGATGGCCCACCAAGCTCCTTTTCACCCCTAATCTTCTTTAAATTCACTCTTTTCTCTATTCTCTTCCTGTTGCTCTCTTGATCTTTCAAAATACTCTCCCAAGCTCTCTTTCTTTTCTCTTAATATCTCCCTAATCTTTATTTCTTCTCTCTTTCTCTCTTAATTTCTCCATAATCTTTCTAATATTTCTCTTTCTGTTAATCCCTCTCTATTCTTGCTAGGAAATGGTAAAAATGAGAGGGAGTTTGAGAGTTATTGTGGTAGAGATTTTAGGATAGTGAGGGAATAAGGGGAAGATGAAAGGGTAAAATGGGGAGAAAAATAATAAGATATTGATGGCTAGCATTAAAGCTATACACGAGTTGAGTTAGCTCGGTAGCTCGCTCGACTCGACTCGGATAGAAGCTGAGTTCGAACCGAGTCGAGATGATTTTTGGAGCTTGAAATGAGTTTGAACCGAGTTCGATCTTGCCTCATCTTGACTCGACTCGACTCGAATACTGCTCGAACTCGGCTTGACTCGGTACAGGGTATATATACCCTTTAAAAAAAAAACCCTACCTTGCACCTTTTCAAAAACCATCCCGCCCAGCGCCCGCACAACCCCTAGCTCCTCCTCCCACTCTCTCTCTACTCTCTCCCTCATCATCCCTTACCCACGTGGCCGCACCGACGCACGACCTCTCTTCCTCCCTCTCTATCAGTCTGGCTAGAGAAGCTTCTCCTTCTCTCTCTACTCTCTCCCTCATCCTCCCTTACCTGCACGACCGCATCGACGCACGGATCATCTTCCTCCCTTTCTGTCAGTCTAGTTACCCCTGTGGCCCTACCACTGTAGCTCACCCAGTGCGGTCACCCCTATGGCCCTGCCACTGCTCGGTTGCCCCTGCCACTACTCTGTTAGTCCGGTCGCCCCAAGCCAGTCTGGTAAGCCCATGCCCTTTTGTTGTATGAATTGATTAATTGATTTATCAAGCCCTTTCCCTTGATAATGAGTAGTTTACTAATCTATAGACACTGAAAATCGATGCCCACGCTGATTTGTATGTTTCATTTTTATAGTGGGGGTGATTAAGCTGATTTGTGGATGTTGGAGTCACCACTAGCAAATTAATCTCGAAATCTTGCGGTCGGCTAGAAATCACGGAATATGTAAGGTTAGAGAAATCTGAAGACTCTTCTACCTTAGAGTGACTCCTAATCTGCGATCCAGGATTCTGGGTAAGGGACCTCAGTTACAAAGAGAGAAGGTATTAAGCACCTTCTCTGCCCATACAAACGTATGGTCTCTACTTTGTGTGGTAAAATAATCTTAAGGGATGGATGATGTGGTCAAGATAGGACTAGACACACGTGGATTTCTGATGTGGAAAGATCTAAAATTTTGGCAAGCCACAGAGCATACGTCCAACAGCGTATCTAGAAGGCAGATGTGATGATGCATATGCAAAGTGTTAAGAAAAATAAAATAGATCACTAGAAATTTCTGATGTGACAGGATCCGGTGTATGGCAAGTCACAGAGTATACGTTCACTAGAGATCTAGAGAAGCAGGGGGGTTAAGAAGGGAATAAATGTCATGATGAATGCTTGTATGTAAAATGCATAGATCTTTGGCTCGATCTTGAGTAGGCTAAGACATGGACTGCACCATGATCAATCTGAGCTAGGCTTGTGGGGTTAGGAAGGTGGGGATGAGGCTAAGGGGGAGCTAAAAAATTTGAACTTGGCGACTTAGGAGCACCTCCTCACCCTTACTGTCTTCCTCTCTCTCTCTCTCTCTCTCCCTCTCCCTCACTTGGATTTTAGGCTCTCTTGGTTGTGTGTGAAATATGAAGGGGGAAAGGGCTATTATAGCCTTCTCCAATGGCATTACCGTAATTGATAGGTAGGTAAGGGGTAAAAGTTGACATGACAACTTGTGATTGGTTGAGGGGAGAGGAATGCCATATGATATGCTCTCATTGGCTCTTGGTGGTTGGTGAGATTGGTAAAAATGGTAAATAGGGTGACCTGCAGGGATAATTTCATATGAAAGTTGACTTTTGGCTTGGTAGGATGGTAAAAGGGTAAACTAGATGGGTAATTCTATATGAAAGTTGACTTTGGCTTGGTATGATGGTAAATAGGGTGAATTAGTGTGATAATTCCATATAAAAATTAAATTTTAGCTTGGGTGATGGTTTAGGGTTTGGATTAGGGTTTACGCTAGGGTTAGGCTAGGTTTAGGGTTTAGGCTGGATTTAAGGTTAAGGTTAGGGTTTGGGTTAGGGTTAGGTTTAAGTTGGGATTGAGGTTTGATTTAGGACATAATCATGGTTCCTGGATTGCCTTAACTTTCTCAAGATACTAGCCTGGGTGGGGTGTCTACAGATGCCCCTCTTTGGCCGAAGTTGTGAGAAACCGAGCGCCAAAGCGAGTGGACACCCCACCCTTCTGGTCAGAAAGGTAGTGGTTTGAATCTGTTGCTTGCCATTGTATCATTGTTAGCCGACTGTTTGGAAAAGAGATTACTTGCACATGTCATGAGGGTTGAGGAAAATGTTGTGATTGTCCCCTACACATTCATCGCTGCTTTACAGGTCACCAATCACAATCCTTTCACATCAGATTGTTAATAGCATTGGAGGGTAAGTCTGAAAAGTAGGGCCTCTGCGCGTTGGTGCGTCTTTACGAGGATTCTCATACTGTTTGGTTTGTCATTCTTTTGCTACGTAATCACCCTAGGAGTATTCAGTCTATTTGATTGTCAAAGTGGTTAGCTGCCATGCGTGTTATTGTGACCTTACGAGGAACTCACTATGTCGGCTTGGACTTAATCAAAATTTTCGAACATCCCGGACTAGGTAGGTGCAGGTATTCCTTTGCGATATAGTCTGCTGACTCTAATACTTTAGTTACAATGGATTGTTGTCACTTTGAGTTTGATTATTGTTTTCAGAGATAGATCCACTTACTTTTACTAGCATTTGTATGACTGTACAGATATAGAGATCGGGCCAATCATACGTATATCATGTACGGATTCACTGTAACTCCGTACTTTTCAGTCCGCGGGTATTACCACTTAAACCAATGTTAGTGAAATCTAGAAATTAGTTAATTAAAAACCTTGAACTCAATGTATGCAAGGTGAGATTTCTAACACTACAAGAAAGAGGGTTTTTAGTGACGAAATTAAGTTTCATCGCTAAAAGTTTACTAAGCTAAAAGTCACTTTTAGCGATGAAACTTTTTGTCGCTAAAGGCAGTAAATAATTTTTCCACAAAATCGAAAGGTTTACTTTTAGCTAAAAAACGTGGATGAGACTTTTAACGACAAAAACTTTCGTCGCTAAAGGCTATAGACACTTTCTCACAAAAAAATTGAAAGATTTATTTTTAGCGATGAAACTTTTCGTAGTTAAAAAACGCGGATGAGACTTTTAGCGATGAAAATTTTTGTTGTCCCTAAAGGCTGTAAACAATTTTTGTAAAAAATCGAAAGGTTTATTTTTAGCTACGAAACTTTTCGTAGCTAATAAACGTGGATGAGACTTTTAACGATGAAAATTTTTGTCGCCAAAGGCTGTAAACAATTTTTTAAATAAAACGAAAGGTTTATTTTTAGTTACAAAAATGTGGATGAGACTTTTAGCAACAAAAATTTTCGTCGCTAACCGTTAAAGGTAGTAAACAATTGACTTTTAGCAACAAAAATTTTCGTCGCTAAAGGTTGTAAAGAAAATTTCAAAAAAATCGAATAGGTGTTTTAACGACGAAACGTTTCGTCGCTGAAAGTCATGTGGATGAGACTTTTAGCGACGAAAAGTTTCGCCACTAAAGGCTGTAAACAATTTTCATATTTTTAGCGACGAAAACTATCGTCGCTAAAAGTCATGTGGATAAGACTTTTAGCGACAAACATTTTCGTTGCTAAAGGCTGCAAACAATTTTTCAAAAAAAATTAAAAAGCTAATTTTTAGCGACAAAAACTTTCGTCGCTAAAGGTCATGTGGATGAGACTTTTTCGTCGCTGAAGGCATTAAACAATTTTTGTCGAAAGGTTTATTTTAGTGACGAAAATTGTCGTAACTAAAAGTCACGTGGATAAGACTTTTAGCGACGAAAGTTTTTGTCGCTAAAGGCTGCAAGCAATTTTTCTTAAACATCAAAAGGTTTATTTTTAGCGACGAAAATTTTCATCGCTAAAGGTGGTAAACAATTTTTCAACTAAATCGAATGGTTTACTTATAGCTATGAAAATTTTCGTAGCTAAAAAATGTGGATGAGAATTTTAGCGACGAAAAGTTTTGTCGCTAAAGGCTATAAACAATTTTTCAAAAAAAATCGAAAGGTTTATTTTTAGCGATGAAAACTTTAGTAGTTACAAAAAAGTAGATAAGACTTTTGGCGACGAAAATTTTCATTGCTAAAGGCTGTAAACAATTCTTTAAAAAAAAATCGACTCTCGCATACTGTTGCGGTTGATACACGGGCAGCTAACAATTGTACATTTTACATGTACATTGACTTGAATTAAACTGTCTAAACTGAGTGACCTGTTCTATATAAGCCATCTTCTAAAAATCAAATTAGTTGAAAAATCTTAACCTCTGATTCGAGTATAATCTAGGCCATTGGATGTTTTTTTATCTCGACCATCCGGTAAATGCGGCAGGTAGTAGCCCGGTGGCTACTGATCGGTGCTTTGTGGGCCCCACCATTATTTTTTTTCTTATATCCATTCCGTCCATTCATTTTTTCAGATCATTTTAGGACTTGATCCCAAAAATGAGACAGATCTAAATCTCAAGTGGACCATACCACAGGAAACAGTAGTTATTGAATGCCCACCATTAAAAACCTCCTGTGGTAACTGTAATCTTTATTTGAAATCAAACATGTTGATCATGATCATACAGACCTGTACAAAGGGAAAAATAAATATCAGCTTGATCCAAAACTTTTATGGGCCATGAGAAATTTTTAATCCTGGGCATTCAATCAAACAATGTTTCTTATTTAAGATTTGGATCTACTTCATTATCTGTTAACATGGATGAACAGAGTGGATAAAATAAATAAATAATGGTGGACCCCACAGAGTTTACTCTGATAAGGGTAATGAGTAACTCACCTAAATGTAGTGGAGAAGGGTTTCCTTAAAACATTCATAATCATATATTGGGCTTGCCTAAATGTGATTCACATATCTAACCCATCCATTATGTGTGTCCCACTTGGATGAGGGGTTAGACCAAGTTTCAGCCGCATCCAAAACTCATGTGGGCCCCACCAAGTGCTTTTATATTTTTTAGGATGTCTTCACATAGTTTTAGATGGTATGTCCATCACACTCCAACATACTTGGGCACTGCTTCAACATGAGGATGTTACTAGATATCATCTGAATTAAAAGCAAACCAGTTCAAAACACACCACTATTTTTTAGAATGACTCATTAAACAACCCATTCATGAATACAATTTAATCACTTCAGCTCCATGTTGTATGTCTTCCCAGCTTCAGGCTGTTCCAAATGCAGTATTCAAAGGTTACAATTTGTTAGTATTATTTAGAGATTTCTAATGAATGTTCACAAAATCACACCGACATAAGGACAACAACATTATATAAAAGAAATTGCTACTAAAGATTGAATTCTCGGATTTCCAATGCCTTATAAAAGAAAAAGATAGGCCCCTCAATGAAGATTGTCCCTCTCCAAAAACAGGCTAATCATCCATTCATTCTCCTTACGCGTGACAATGATGTACAACTATCCAGACCATCCAAATTGTGAGATTAAGCAAATCTCTGGAACCACAAGGTCAAGTAATCTTGACCATCCAATTAATTTTCATCAAATAGATTATTAAAAGTAAGTAGTGAGTGGTCCAAATTCAAAGTAAAAAATCAGGTGGGCCAAGCTAGGCTTGACTTGTCCATACTATACTCGACCTCAAGCTCACCCTCAAGCTCAACATTGAAGCATGGCTTGTTTGCCAAAGGTATCGATTCGAGCTAGCGGTTCGAGTCAAGTTGAGTGGAACTTGTTCATATGTTAACTTATTATATTTTTAACTAAATAAGACAAATTAAATGTCAATCATGTTAAGTATAAAAAACCTTCAACCCGACCTAATCCAGCCCTCCCAACCCGATCCAAACCCCAACCTAATCCCCCAACCATAAATCTAAAATAAATCTACAATCATATAAATATACAAATTAAATAAATAAAAAATAAGTTAAACACCTACTTCGGAGAGATCAGGCCGAGTCGGGATTGGGCGCAGGTTGGCTCGAAGCCTCGAAGAGACTGGGAGAATGAGAGAAAGAGAGAGATAGAGGGGCGGAGATGGTGACTGGCGGGCAGCGTGCTGGACTGTTGGGTGCGGCCGTGTAGGCAGCGGCTAGGGTAGAAAAAAAGAGAGGCAAGGTATGGTAAGGGAAACAAATGAATCATATGGATATACAATATATAAATCAAAGTGGGCCCACATCTACCCCATTAGTCAGATGCACCATTCCATGGTGGGCCTAGGGCTTAAAAATCAAGTCAATCCGTGACTTTTTTGGGCCACACCACATATAAAAGTTGAGAGGGGTTACCCTCCATTAAAATAATCATAATCATTTGTTAGGCCCACCGAGATGTGGTTCACAAATCTAGCCCATCCATTATGTGTGTCCCACTTGGATGAGGAGTCAGATCAAGTTTCATATGCATAAAAATTTCAAGTGGGCCCCACCAAATGCTTTTATATGTTTTAGGCATTTCTTCGCATGATTTTAGAAGGTATGGCTCACCTAAGTTCCGTATATGGCTGGTTTTTGGGATATCCCATAATTTAAAGGGGGCCCATTAAATGCACAATATTGATGTTTGACACATGTCATGGTGGGGCCCACACAACTTGACCTTTGTGTTTAATCCATGTCATCCCCATGAGGTCAAGCTGTGTGGGCCTCACCATGACATGTGTCAAACATCAACACCATGCATTTGATGGGTCCCCTTTAAATTATGGGATATCCTAAAAATCAGCCGTATACGGAACTCCGGTGGGCCATACCATCTAAAATCATGTGAAGACATGCTTAAAACATATAAAAGCACTTGGTGGGCCCCACCTTAAATTTTGATACGTCTGAAACTTGGTATGACCCCTCATCCAAGTGGCACACACATAATGGATGGGCTGGATTTATGGACCACATCTCGACTGGCCCAAAAAATAATTATGACTGTTTTAATGGAGGGTAACCCCTCTCAACTTTTGTATGTGGTGTGGCTCACACAAGTCATAGATTGATTTGATTTTTAATCCATGGGCCCACCATGGGATGGTGTATCTGACTGATGGGGTAGATGTTTGAGACGCATCATGGTGGGGCCCACAGTGCCATACCAGACCTCGACCTGAATTTGGGCACGCACTCAAAAATAGAGCCGCGCCCAAAAAAAACCCCAAATCCATCTCTCGCCCTAAAAAAACCCCAAATCCATCTCTGTCTCTCTCTCTCTCTCTCTCTCTTCGTTCCCTAACCCAGATCTGGTCGTCTCCGCCCTCTCCAGCCCAAGCTCCTTCCTCATCCATTGTTGCCCCGACCAACATTGACGCCACCATGCCTTCCGTTAGTCCCACCTTCGTCAAGACAGTGCTCCATGCCATTTCACACTTCTTCCTCT